>OZ014484.1:23267128-23867128 GCA_963965965.1 Trididemnum nubilum
TTTTGCTGAGGTAGGGTTGATTTTGATTCTAAAAATCGTATTTCTGTATAAAGTAGACAGTCGATTTTAGGTTCAAACGAAAGAGAAAGATAATTGCAAACTTTTCATGAAATAATTTTTGGATTGTTTTATTATGACGTCACGGTATGGTTGATTGATTCCAAATTTTTACAAAAAATTTTGACTTAGGGTGCATATCGTTAGTTATTACAGCCAAAGTTGACGGAATAATGTCATGAAAGTTGCAACATCGATAAACCAGTTTCTCACCGACAAAATGAAACCAAAATGACATCTTTATGATGTCATTAGAAAAAACTACGTAGTAAAATGCAAAACCAACTAGACGCACTTTTCAAACAAATTGCACGTGACAGCGAATATTTTGATCGCGTCGCTGCGGTTTTCGTCGCAAAATATCAAAGAAAATCAATTTCACCGTCGTAAACGCACAAAATGACGTTTGTATTAAAACTTTTTTTACAGTGTGAGTGCATGAAGATAAACTCTGTTCAAAATTTAAGAACAAAATAAGAACAATTTTATGCGCAGTGCAAGAAAAACTTTTAAGAAGTTTTTAAAAATTTTATTGCTATTTTGTGGCAAAGAATGACATTGCACTAGAAAAATGTTCAAGCACATTGTTTCGAAAAGTCATAAAGTTGGTAGAGTAAGAATAAAACGATATCTAAGTGGTGTTTCTAACATTTTCTTATTAAAGGGTATCAAATTTTTACGGAAAACAATACTGTCACCAGCAAAAGAGTGCGGATAAGCTCATTCAGATGTTTTAATTTTCTGTGTTGTCCTTATCGGGCGCTTAGTTCGCAAAAGTGTCATTTAAAATAACTAAAGAATTGTTTGTTACAAAAGTTGTTTTGACTGTGGTTCATACAGCAATTACTTGTAAGAAATAGCGGCAACGGTGTCACCACCCATAATCCGTCACAAAATTGTAAGTTGATGGGCAGAGAAGCTAAACATTTTTTGGGGGGCATTGCAGAGAAAACTGTTGGCTGTGCATTTGGAGATATTAACTAATTTTTACAGTTAAAACATCACTGACTCCATTTTAAGGGGTAGCAATTATTCACAAAAACCGTATTCACCATACTCTAAAAATGAAATGTTTATCAGCATAGATTGTTTTACTTGTAGTTGAGATCATCTCATTCAAAATGTAAAAAAAATTTTTTTGAAGAAAAGGCACTACTAGCGTTGACTACTTCAACGAGTAAAGCAGTCTGTTAAGTTTTAAATTTTTATTGTTGTTGTAAGGTGTACGGTAATGTGCTTGCAGTATACGTGCTTTTTTCCGTCAAATTTATAGTTAAAGTCTAAAAAGGTCTTGACCGAAAATTGGTTGCTTTTTTTCTGTCGAGTTTTAGATGAAGACTTTCCGCTTTTGTCGTTTGTTTTCCACCATAAATTTGTTGCCATAATTTATAAAGGTACCCACATCTGGAGGAAAATGCCTCCCTGCCTCGTGCCCCCCTGTCGTCAGTTACGCCAGTGATGCTAGCTCCTGTTATTTATCCACTTTTTTATTTGATCAAAACACCCCTGACGATTGCGATTAGGGAAAAGCAGTTTGTTTATAAGATTTAAAATTTTATTTTGACGCGCACTGTTTTTGAAATAGGTTTACTCACTTTTTTAATACAGTAGATGTAGATTTTAAAAAATGTCATTAAAGACATTGTAAAACTAAAACTCAAACCAAGTTGTCGTGTATAGAAATGACTTTGACTGTGATCTACATCATTCTCAAAAAGTGAGAGCGATTTGAAAATGACTGATTTTACCAAATGCCGTAGGATTGCTAAAATGACTTATGGTGTCTGGGGCGTCTACGAAATATAATAAAACTGTTACTTTAGCAAAAACCGTTCAGCAGCAGCAGGTCTTTTCGCAATTGTTATTGGTTTATACCATGGGTGGCCACAGGTCCGTTAATCGTTAATCCGTTAATAACGAAGCTAACTTTTTCATTAACTCGTTAATCCGTTAAAAAGTTTTTTCATGTTAACGGACGAAATTAACTTCCGTTAAGTTCTGTTAACGGACTATATTAACTTTCGTTAAGTTCTGTTAACTTCCGTTAAGGTTTTTATCCTTAATTTTTTGCACCATTCATTTATTGTACCGGTACAAACCAATTTGCACTGGTAAAACTTGCTGCTCATTGGCACGAGTTTTGTAGAAGAAAGCGAAGAAAGGAGCTCTTTTTTGTGGAAAATAATAAGCTGCAGCCTCATAGGTCTATTAATTATCGCTGTTCGCAATTTCCTAAGATTTTCCGATCGCAGCTTCGTTAGTGCATTTGAACCTATTTTTATCTTAAAATTAGATTAGGCTGTAAAATGTAACTTCCAAAACACAAAAAGACCACCATAGCAATAAATATTTTCTAACAATCAGCTCAACAACATCAATATGTGTTCTAGAAGCGAGTGAATAAAACGAAATGTAAATTACACGCAAAATGTTAACGGATTAACGGACTCTATTAACTTCCGTTAATTAAAGCTAAAAATAACGGAGTAACATTAACCGAGGTGTGAAGTTTGTTAACGGACTAGTGGTTAACGAAGCTAACGTTTTGCGTTAACTTGCCCACCTATGGTTTATACTATAGTATACTTAATGTGTCAGACGTTTTTAAACATCTTTCGAATAAAATTATTTTGGAACGATCTGCAAAATTTGTCTATCGAAAAGGCCTTCTCTTTAGTCCCCTTAATAAGTCTGATTGGATTTCAGTAGCTGCTGAGAGTTCCGCTCCCAAATCCCTTCCGTGGCTTTGGTTCCCCTGGCTTGTCAGCATGATCAACCGACTCATTATTTAAACTCATTCTAACCAAACGCCACTACTTTGTGCAAAATTTAAGTGAAGAGCCATACAAGACTTTATTAATTAGGGTTCCTCGGACAAAAAGCGTCACGATTGCACTCGCCAGCTCTCTTTCTACCGGCTGCTCGGTGAGAGTAGCCCATAGCTATACCTTGCAAACTCCTGGAATTATCCGCTTAATTACTTTATTTTACATTGGATCAGTAAATTACCATCAAATTTATCAAACGGGTGTATACGTCATCGAGAACTTGAGTTTGGACAACTTCAGGCAGGTGGTCTTGCACTATACGCACTTACGTACTGTGCCAGGGTCATTAGGAAGAAACCTGCAGTATGGTTTGAGGTGCCAAAAATTCTTCTAGGAGCGTGATAGAGTAGTGAAAAACAGTTAAACAATGCTAATACTATTATTAGTCTCATGCCTTCAAAAGATTTGGATCTTGTACACATTCCTTCATAGCCGTAGTCAAGGGGGAGGCCCAGCCCCCCCCAATTGACATGCTACCAATGAGAAAATGTCACAAAAAATACTATTGTTTCTTCAGTTTCAGTTTCTTTTAGCATCTTCGTGTACAACAGTACACGCGTACAGTAGTAATTAACAATAATATTGATCCAGGGGGCCCGGGCCCCCCTCAATTTAATTTTTGCTAACCAATTTAAATGGGCCCCCTACAATAATAATTAAATGGACCCTATTTAAATGGACCCTTAACAATAACATTGATCCAGGGGGCCCGGGCCCCCACAATTTAATGTTTGCCAATCATTTTAAACAAGCCCCCTACAATAATATTTAAATGACCCCCAATTTTAATGGTCCCCCAACAATAATATTGTTCCTGGGGGCCCAGGCCCCTTCAATATAATGTTTGCCAACCAATTTAAACGTATGACCAGAGTGAAATTACGGGTTTTTATCCTAAAAGTGGCTAACTGAAGCCCTCGTCTAACCTTTTTATGAACGTAATGCAATAATCAGGGACGGATTTAACATATGGCTCATAGTGCCATGGGCCCCGCGCTCAGATAAGATTTTTGTTTGATCTTCACCTGTATTTGGCAGGAAAATATTGCAAAAATCTCAAAATGATAGGGGCCCAGCTCAATGTAAATCCGGCCCGGCAATAACATGGTTTGTAGGCGTAACTATCTATAGCACATTTTTCAATAACAATTCACCACCTCGCCAGTTTTTATGCAACAAAATACTTCTGAAAAAAATTAGCTATAGTAAGGGGAATGCTCGTGGAACAAAATTTTGAATTGAGAGGGCCTGGGCCCCCTGGCCGTATATGCATTCCTATAGCTGATTGTTTTCATGACAAAACAATAACCTCTAAGGAAAATATTTGAGTGCATTGTTGTTTTACTGCTAAAATATTGCACGAGGCAATGTACTTTACTTTCCCCTACCTGAGCCAAATCACTCACAAAATTTAATCCCAAAATGCTAGATTTTAAACGTGTTTTGGACTTAAATTGCAAGCAAAAGGAGGACTGAACAACTTAATTTTTTCAATTGGCTTTCGAATGTTAAAAATCTAGTACTTTCAAATGACTATGAATACGTGCGAAATATGATCCAATGGTATTAAATTAGCTCTTTTACCAAACAAGTACAAAAAATTGCCCAGCGGCTGGGGGCTTTGCCCCTAGACCCCCATAGCCTTCGGCGGCTGAGGGATCCGCCCCTAGACCCCCGTCTGTGATACGTTTGAATTACAGTACACCTCTTTACTCAAACACGTCTCCAAATTTAGACATTTTTGCATTTTAATTTTGAATTTTAAGTTTTAAGTCCTCTCCTTGAACGAATTCCAAGTTACGTGCCAACACCAGACCATGGCTTCTGATCTTTCATTCTACGATATCCTTGTCCCCACAAAAAATTCCTCTTTCGAAGTTTCTGGTGACGTCAGTAGTATAAAATGAAAGATTTCATGTACGTTTGCGGCGTGCGGCGTGGCGGCGTTGCGGCGTCTCCCCCAAGTGCGGCGTTCTCTAAATGCGGCGTCTTCCAACTGCGGCGTCCCCTAAATGCAAAGTTATCTAAACGCAGCTTTGTCTAAATGCGGCGTTGTAGTACTCTAACTCTAGCTAGTTGTTTGAAACTTGGCCCTGCCTGAGTACCGAACCACCGCAGGTGCCTGACTCCAAATGTAAAGCTTGAAGAGTGTCTTGCCTGAGAATCAAACCACCGCAGGTGGTTTGCCTGGTTTGTAGTAACAGGTTAAAAGTAAATAATCCAAGATCTAGTCTTAACTCTAAGTTTAGTGTAATTATAAGAACGGAAACTTAGTCTTGACCTGAGTACCGAACCACCGCAGGTGGTTTGTCAAATCACCGCAGGCGCCTGGCTTCAAAGTAGCTAGTTAAAAGTAAATAACCCAAGATCTAACCCTAGTCTTAACTCTAAGTTTAATGTAGTTATAAGAATGGAAACTTAGTGTTGACCTGAAGAGTGCCTGAGTACCGAACCACCGCAGGTGCCTGGCTTCAAGTCTAAAGTTTGAAGAGTGTCTTACCTGAGTACCGAACCACCGTAGGTGGTTTGTTAAATCACCGCAGGTGCCTGGCTTCAAAGTAGTCAGTTAAAAGTGGATAACCAGAGAAGATGATTACTAAAAAGGTTATCTAGTTAATGCTATGAAGTCTATTTTTGTACGTTTGGGAATAAGTTTTGTGTAACTTGAAACGATTCCTGTCGCGCTGAATTTTCGCTGCCGTGTCGAAATCGTGACAGCTGTTTACATGAGGTAATCTATCTAAGGTTTAGCTGTGAATCGCTACCTTTTTTGTTAATTTTTTAATCTTCGAATATGGAACGAGCATGGTGCAACAGAACTTGTACCGATATATTCTCTGCTATAAATATCTGGATAACACCCAGTGTACATCTGCATACTTTTTATGTAGCTAAAACGGTTTTCATAAAGATTGAGGTTTATTGTGCTGAAAAAAGATGTCGACTTCGTTGAAGAATCTTGGCAACTGCTTGTTCTTTCCATTCCAAGGCATAAACATTAACATTGAGTGAAAAGCAGTTTTCAATTTCAACTAAATCATGTAAAGTTACCCCTTGAAAATTGCTAGGGTCGACAAGAGCAAATTTGCAATAACACAAAAACAATTCTTTGGTTTTAGATTTTAAGTTCTCCAAAGTGCAACCAGTATTAAGAGCAAGGCACCGAAACAAGCACAAATTGTCAGAATACAATTTACCAGTCTTCTTATTTTTCTGCAATGCATGTAATCCTGTATTGTTTACAATAAAATCAGGTAAGTTTATCCCGCAACCAATTGGGTGTTCTTTTAGCTTATTTATAAAAAAAGTAATATTGGAAACAACTTCAACAACCCAAGAACTGTTTGGACGAGAAAGACGTGCTTTTTCAAGCATATCCTGCTCAAACACTTTGTTCAACACTGTTAAAATTTTTGGGTCCAGCTGACCCAAAAAATCCTGGTCAAAGGCCTTTGACCCAAAATTTTTGGGTCATTGTAAAATTTTGGGTCGCCGTTAATTTTGGGTCAAAAAATTTGGGTCAAAGTAAAATTTTGGGTCAAAAAATTTGGGTCAAAAAAAATTTTGGGTCAACGTTTTTGGGTCATTGCAGAAATTTGGGTCAGCGAAAAATTTTGGGTCAAAAAATTTGGGTCAAAGTAAAATTTTGGGTCAACGTTTTTGGGTCATTGCAAAAATTTGGGTCAGTGAAAAATTTTGGGTCATTGCAAAAATTTGGGTAAGTGAAAAATTTTGGGTCAAATTTTTGGGTCATTGCAAAAATTTGGGTCAGCGAAAAATTTTGGGTCAAAATTTTTGGGTCATTGCAAAAATTTGGGTCAGCAAAAAATTTTGGGTCAAAGAAAAATTTTGGGTCAAATTTTTGGGTCATTGCAAAAATTTAGTTAAGCAAAAAGTTTTGGGTCAAAATTTTTGGTTCAGTGCAAAATTTGGGTCAAAAAAATTTGGTCAAAGAAATAATTTGAGTCAAAGTTTTTGAGTCATTGCAAGAATTTGGAACAGCAAACAAATTTGGGTCAAAGTTTTTTGGTCATTGCATAAATTTGGGTCAGTAAAAAAATTGAATCAAAGAAACGCTTTAGGTCATCGCAAAATTTTGGCTTCTTGAGTTCTTATCGCAAGAGCAAGCTGGACCATTTCATCGGGTAGACTGCCTGGTCGCAATGAGAAATTAGCGTAAAGTATCTTTCCCACGGACACAACAGCACATTATCAGTTCGAGCCAGGGGTCAGCAACCTTTCGATCACTAGCCCGACGCTCTACCACTGAGCTATTGCCGTTGCCTTATCGCAAATAATACGGCAAAAATCATTGTTAAAAAATTGTAATACTTCAAGTATTTACACAAAACTGTAAGAATATTTCAAACTTGTGAGATTTTAAGGGAGTATTCGTTTTTTTTTTAGATAAAATTTTTTATTCAAGTCAAAAAAATTGAACTTTGAATGTCTTTTGTGATCAAACTATTCTTATGTAAACAAGAAACTTATAAAAATTTAAGATTTTAGACCAACACTTTTCATTGTTATGTTATAGTTTTTTGCTCACGACAGAGAAATTACAATAACTGAAGAGAATTTATTGAATTTGTTCCCGTGAAAAAACAATATTAATTGATAAAAAAAAACAAGATTTGAGAGAATTATGAATTAATTGAATCATATTCATTTTTTTAGAATTACTTTTTTGCAACCTCTATGTAAACACGATTACTCAAAAAAACTCGCAAAATGTTGTTTAATACAAATTGTATGACGTTGAAATATCTTTTAAACAAATTACCACAAACAAGAAAATCGTTACAATATTTAAGAATTTAGAAAATATTTGATTCAAAGTACATGTTTCAGGTAAATTTATAACCGAGATGATGAAAAAAGGTTTAATTTTGAACGATTCTCCGGAATAACTATAAAAAATATTGGTTTCAAATAAGACTTCAAGGTTAATTTTTGAAATGTTTTACAAAATTATCACCGTGTTAAACATTCCAATAAAATATACGATGAGTGGAGTTTGAATTCAACCGATTCCAAGAAAAGTCTTTGACAGCGTAGCTCAGAGTGAATATCATAACATTGTACTTGTCAAAAATTAGAGATTTAAGACCCTACAGTCTGTTCCACCCGTAATCGTGATCATCAAGATGTCTTAATTTTAGGCGAATTTTTGCTTTTTTTTAACAAAAACGCTTATTCAAATCAACAAAATGCAAGTATTTGAATGTCTTTGATCAAACATTTCTCATAAAAACATGAAAACAGTTTAAAATTTTACTATATTAAGTAAAAAGTAATCATACCATCATGAAGAAACCCAAGATTTCGATCAAATTATCGGCACACAATGAAAAAAATTAATGAAAAGTTTAGGTTTTAGGCAAGTTTTTCAATTATGTCTGTTAAAATTTAAACTTAGGACAAATAAAGCGTTAAGTTTTAAAATATTTTAATGAATTTATTCCTGTAAAACAAGATTAAGTAATAAAAAACTCAACTTTGTGTAGACATTTAGATTAAAAATTCGTCAAACAGTATTCGTTTTAAGATTGAATTGTCGCTTGAATAAAAAAATTGTAAGATTTTGAGATATTTCCGCAAAAAACATTTTGACGCAAACAAGAAAATTGCAAAAACTGACGTAAATTTTATAACTCGAGACTATAAGACAAGGTTCGATACCGAATAACACCAAAAAAAATAGCAAAAGATCTTGTTTTAACTCAAGATAGAGTGTAGTTGAATAAAATTTTACGGCGTTTTAGTCAAAAGATCAGTGTAAAACAAAAAATTGTTAAAAAATTTTAAATGTTAGGTAAACGTTTTAGTTTCGAAGTACAAAAAAGATTATCGCTGCCACAACAAAAAAGTTGAAATTTATTGCCTAAAATGAATAAACATTATCTATTTTGGTTAAATTTTTTTGGTATTTTAGTAAAAAATCAGTGTAAAACTAAAAAAAATTTAAAATGTTAGGTAAACGTTTTAGTTTCAAAGTACAAAAAAGTTCATTTTTACTGAAACTTTCAATTTAAAATGATGAAATGTAAGATTTTGTACAAAACTATTGCTACAACAACAAAAAACTTGAAATTTGTTGCCTAAAATGAATAAACATTATCTATTTTGGTTAAAGTTTATGGCATTTTAGTAAAAAATCAGTGTAAAACTAAAAAAAATTTAAAATGTTAGGTAAACGTTTTAGTTTCAAAGTACAAAAAAGTTCATTTTTACTGAAACTTTCAATTTAAAATGATGAAATGTAAGATTTTGTACAAAACTATTGCTACAACAACACAAAACTTGAAATTTGTTGCCTAAAATTAATAAACTTTATCTATTTTGGTTAAACTTCATGGCATTTTAGTAAAAAATCAGTGTAAAACTAAAAAATTATTAAAAATTTGATATGTTAGGTAAACGTTTTTTGTTTTCAAGGTAAAAAAAAAACATTATTTTTAATTAAAGTTTCAATTTAAAATGAAGAAATGCAAGATTTTGAGTGTTTTTTGCAAAACTATGGCTGCGAAAACAAAGAAGTTTAGACTTTTTGAATAAAAATAATAAACATTATCTTTTTAACTAAGCAATTACTAGACATTTTAATATTTTGGAACATTTTCTATCAAATTTAAGGTCTGAGAAAATTGCTTGGGTAAAAATTGTTAAAAATTAACGTTTTTAAGGAAAACATGCAATTCAAAACAAATAAAACCGAAAGAATTTAAGTTATTTTTTCACAAAAAGACTTACTTTAAAACGTGGAAATCAGTAAAAAGTTGCTATGTTAAACAGATTTAATGCTATTTATGGTAAAAACTTCATTTAAGACAAAGGAATCATACAATTGTAAGATAGCTTTGACAAAATTATTCTTCACAAATGCAAGAAAGTTAATCAAAGGTTACAATTTATTAGAATGTTTTTGTTTAAAGTAGAAAAAATAGCTGCTTTTTACGTTAAAACAATTATACAAGTTTCAGAAACTTGAACTGAAACAATTACAACAATAATTAACTCTTCAGATTTTGCATATTTGTGTGTCTAACGTCTAAAATACCGATACTTTGAAACTTACAGAAGGATCTACATGTTGCTTTTTAATATCTTTGAACTTTGACTTTGTTTAACACGTTATCAAGTAAAAAATCAAATTTGAGCGACACATCGTTGCGGTCAAAACACATGATTTGCTCTAATATGTCCGTATTTTCCAAGCTATAGACACTTGTTACTTGAAATTTCGTATCGTAAAATTTGCAAGAAGAACCCAGTCTCGCATTTCTTTGCATTTGAGTAGTATTTAAACGAGACTGCTGTTAGACGTTTGAGTTTCTGTGTCGCAATCATATAGTGGCGTAATTTTTTCCTGAGTCGAAGCTACGCGACTGTACAATTTGAGGTTTTATGAAATCTTTCACCGCTTTGATTTGAAAATGTTTAATTGGAAGCACTTATTTTAATAATAAGGTTGGGTGTTTACCTTGTAGATAGTAGAATCTAAAGTCAAAAACACGCTGATTATTGGATAACAAAAAAAATTTTGAGACATTTTTGTTGAGTTATGATCAAATACACTCGGGACAAGACCGGAAGTCGTTTATAAAATTAAAAAATTTAAATTGTTTAAATTCAAATTATTGAAATTAAATTTTTTAAATTGAAAATTGTTAAAATTAATAAATTGAATTAAAATTTTTTAATTAAAAATTGTTAAAATTAATAATTTGTTTAAAATAAAATTAATGAAATTAAGTTTTTTAAACTGAAAATTGTTAAAATTAATAAAGTGAATTAAATTTTTTGAATTGAAAATTGTTAAAATTAATAATTTAAATTAAAATTTTTGAATTAATTTTATAAACGACTTCCGGTCTTGTCCCGAGTGTATTTGGTCATAACTCAACAAAAATGTCTCAAAATTTTTTTTGTTATCCAATAATCAGCGTGTTTTTGACTTTAGATTCTACTATCTACAAGGTAAACACCCAACCTTATTATTAAAATAAGTGCTTCCAATTAAACATTTTCAAATCAAAGCGGTGAAAGATTTCATAAAACCTCAAATTGTACAGTCGCGTAGCTTCGACTCAGGAAAAAATTACGCCACTATATGATTGCGACACAGAAACTCAAACGTCTAACAGCAGTCTCGTTTAAATACTACTCAAATGCAAAGAAATGCGAGACTGGGTTCTTCTTGCAAATTTTACGATACGAAATTTCAAGTAACAAGTGTCTATAGCTTGGAAAATACGGACATATTAGAGCAAATCATGTGTTTTGACCGCAACGATGTGTCGCTCAAATTTGATTTTTTACTTGATAACGTGTTAAACAAAGTCAAAGTTCAAAGATATTAAAAAGCAACATGTAGATCCTTCTGTAAGTTTCAAAGTATCGGTATTTTAGACGTTAGACACACAAATATGCAAAATCTGAAGAGTTAATTATTGTTGTAATTGTTTCAGTTCAAGTTTCTGAAACTTGTATAATTGTTTTAACGTAAAAAGCAGCTATTTTTTCTACTTTAAACAAAAACATTCTAATAAATTGTAACCTTTGATTAACTTTCTTGCATTTGTGAAGAATAATTTTGTCAAAGCTATCTTACAATTGTATGATTCCTTTGTCTTAAATGAAGTTTTTACCATAAATAGCATTAAATCTGTTTAACATAGCAACTTTTTACTGATTTCCACG
The DNA here is from genome assembly GCA_963965965.1 of Trididemnum nubilum. Classification (NCBI taxonomy): domain Eukaryota; kingdom Metazoa; phylum Chordata; class Ascidiacea; order Aplousobranchia; family Didemnidae; genus Trididemnum; species Trididemnum nubilum. The sequence goes on from OZ014484.1 coordinate 23,278,717, forward strand.
TTTTAAAGTAAGTCTTTTTGTGAAAAAATAACTTAAATTCTTTCGGTTTTATTTGTTTTGAATTGCATGTTTTCCTTAAAAACGTTAATTTTTAACAATTTTTACCCAAGCAATTTTCTCAGACCTTAAATTTGATAGAAAATGTTCCAAAATATTAAAATGTCTAGTAATTGCTTAGTTAAAAAGATAATGTTTATTATTTTTATTCAAAAAGTCTAAACTTCTTTGTTTTCGCAGCCATAGTTTTGCAAAAAACACTCAAAATCTTGCATTTCTTCATTTTAAATTGAAACTTTAATTAAAAATAATGTTTTTTTTTTACCTTGAAAACAAAAAACGTTTACCTAACATATCAAATTTTTAATAATTTTTTAGTTTTACACTGATTTTTTACTAAAATGCCATGAAGTTTAACCAAAATAGATAAAGTTTATTAATTTTAGGCAACAAATTTCAAGTTTTGTGTTGTTGTAGCAATAGTTTTGTACAAAATCTTACATTTCATCATTTTAAATTGAAAGTTTCAGTAAAAATGAACTTTTTTGTACTTTGAAACTAAAACGTTTACCTAACATTTTAAATTTTTTTTAGTTTTACACTGATTTTTTACTAAAATGCCATAAACTTTAACCAAAATAGATAATGTTTATTCATTTTAGGCAACAAATTTCAAGTTTTTTGTTGTTGTAGCAATAGTTTTGTACAAAATCTTACATTTCATCATTTTAAATTGAAAGTTTCAGTAAAAATGAACTTTTTTGTACTTTGAAACTAAAACGTTTACCTAACATTTTAAATTTTTTTTAGTTTTACACTGATTTTTTACTAAAATACCAAAAAAATTTAACCAAAATAGATAATGTTTATTCATTTTAGGCAATAAATTTCAACTTTTTTGTTGTGGCAGCGATAATCTTTTTTGTACTTCGAAACTAAAACGTTTACCTAACATTTAAAATTTTTTAACAATTTTTTGTTTTACACTGATCTTTTGACTAAAACGCCGTAAAATTTTATTCAACTACACTCTATCTTGAGTTAAAACAAGATCTTTTGCTATTTTTTTTGGTGTTATTCGGTATCGAACCTTGTCTTATAGTCTCGAGTTATAAAATTTACGTCAGTTTTTGCAATTTTCTTGTTTGCGTCAAAATGTTTTTTGCGGAAATATCTCAAAATCTTACAATTTTTTTATTCAAGCGACAATTCAATCTTAAAACGAATACTGTTTGACGAATTTTTAATCTAAATGTCTACACAAAGTTGAGTTTTTTATTACTTAATCTTGTTTTACAGGAATAAATTCATTAAAATATTTTAAAACTTAACGCTTTATTTGTCCTAAGTTTAAATTTTAACAGACATAATTGAAAAACTTGCCTAAAACCTAAACTTTTCATTAATTTTTTTCATTGTGTGCCGATAATTTGATCGAAATCTTGGGTTTCTTCATGATGGTATGATTACTTTTTACTTAATATAGTAAAATTTTAAACTGTTTTCATGTTTTTATGAGAAATGTTTGATCAAAGACATTCAAATACTTGCATTTTGTTGATTTGAATAAGCGTTTTTGTTAAAAAAAAGCAAAAATTCGCCTAAAATTAAGACATCTTGATGATCACGATTACGGGTGGAACAGACTGTAGGGTCTTAAATCTCTAATTTTTGACAAGTACAATGTTATGATATTCACTCTGAGCTACGCTGTCAAAGACTTTTCTTGGAATCGGTTGAATTCAAACTCCACTCATCGTATATTTTATTGGAATGTTTAACACGGTGATAATTTTGTAAAACATTTCAAAAATTAACCTTGAAGTCTTATTTGAAACCAATATTTTTTATAGTTATTCCGGAGAATCGTTCAAAATTAAACCTTTTTTCATCATCTCGGTTATAAATTTACCTGAAACATGTACTTTGAATCAAATATTTTCTAAATTCTTAAATATTGTAACGATTTTCTTGTTTGTGGTAATTTGTTTAAAAGATATTTCAACGTCATACAATTTGTATTAAACAACATTTTGCGAGTTTTTTTGAGTAATCGTGTTTACATAGAGGTTGCAAAAAAGTAATTCTAAAAAAATGAATATGATTCAATTAATTCATAATTCTCTCAAATCTTGTTTTTTTTTATCAATTAATATTGTTTTTTCACGGGAACAAATTCAATAAATTCTCTTCAGTTATTGTAATTTCTCTGTCGTGAGCAAAAAACTATAACATAACAATGAAAAGTGTTGGTCTAAAATCTTAAATTTTTATAAGTTTCTTGTTTACATAAGAATAGTTTGATCACAAAAGACATTCAAAGTTCAATTTTTTTGACTTGAATAAAAAATTTTATCTAAAAAAAAAACGAATACTCCCTTAAAATCTCACAAGTTTGAAATATTCTTACAGTTTTGTGTAAATACTTGAAGTATTACAATTTTTTAACAATGATTTTTGCCGTATTATTTGCGATAAGGCAACGGCAATAGCTCAGTGGTAGAGCGTCGGGCTAGTGATCGAAAGGTTGCTGACCCCTGGCTCGAACTGATAATGTGCTGTTGTGTCCGTGGGAAAGATACTTTACGCTAATTTCTCATTGCGACCAGGCAGTCTACCCGATGAAATGGTCCAGCTTGCTCTTGCGATAAGAACTCAAGAAGCGGTGCCCTACGTTGGTGTGGTTAGACAAATACCGTGCCTGGTTCATATAAACAAATCAAAAATTTGATAGCTTTTAACTAAAAATTCATATTTTTTTATAATGTACAACAAAAACTAATCCAAAAAACTCGTTTGATACTTTAACTTTTTATAAACTTTGTCTTTATGTCAGAGTGATTTGATCAAAATATTGGAATTCGTCTGTTTATTCTGAATACCGCTTTTATCATTGGTTAAACTTGGTTGAATTTGGACTGCGTCGTTTTTCACGGTGACTAAAATTGCATGATCTTTGTTGAACTCCCACTTTTTGCGTTTTAAGTGGACTAAAATGGACATAAAGTTGAACCTTACTGGCGTCAAAGATATGACGTCATATCCTCAACAAGGTCAGAAATCAAAAGCTTGTGACCAAACCGTTTCTCAATACTTTATTAGTATTCAAATTGTCTTGATTTGTTGAAGCTAAAACAAACAAGGTTTAGAAATTTACCTCTCATCACTAGATAGTGCTCTTGATTGATTTTTTTTCTATATTTTGACTTGGGATGTTACTTCAGACAAAAGCGTGAGGTAAAATGTATTTATTACGTAGTGCTTTGGACTCATCTGCTTCCTTTCTGGTCTGTAGTGTGTTTTGGATTTTGAGTTTATCTTTCTATTTTAAGTTCATTGTTTATTATTCGAATTATGCAAAAACAGGCAAGGTCAAGATTTTATCCCTCACAGCTACGTAGTGCTCTTGATTCATTTTCTATTTATGTTGTGATCACATCATTTCAAACGTTAGTTCAAACTTAATAGTTGAGTATTTTTATCAATTAAGTAATGCTTTTAAGTCGTCCTCTCTTTGGTCTATATCGTGGTTTTACATTTTATGGGTAAGACATATTGTTTCAAAACCATGCGTATAACATATTGTTTCAAAGCCGTGCATAATATTGATAACTCCGACCATTGCTGCTTCTATTTGAGTAAAAATATTGTTTGTTTTTTATTGAATTGGTTACAATTGTACTGTTCTGATTGAATTATTGCTCATTTTATTAAAATTGTATTTTGGTGCAAATAAAATGAAACGAATAAAAATAAAATAACCAATCCGAATTTAAATTAAGTACCACAAATTAAAAAATTAGTTAACTTGAGGATAAACTTTTTATTTCTTACATCAATGTCTGAGTTCTCCAACATAAATGTTCTTTGAAGAACAAAAATTCTTAAAAATCGAAATATTACAAGTCTCTCATCAAAATAACTAGAATATGATTCGAATGGTTGAGGTTGAACGAAGCACGTATTGTCAGACTTCACCAGATTGTAGTGCTCGCAATTCGATTTCAATTTTTTGCTGTGATACAACGTGTCAATTCAAACTTAAATTTCAGGTGTTTTTATCTATTCGCTAGTTTAATCTTATCAGTTGGGTATAGGAGCCTTTCTTTTTTTGGTCTCACGTACTTGCTTAGACTTGTTGGAGCTTTTTACCTTGCATAATTTTACATGAACCACAAATAAAGATTTTCTAGCTTCAATATAGTAGCATTTATCATATTTTAGTGCACTAAGTTACGCATTATCGCAAAAATGTAGCTGTAGCTTTGTTTCATTAAAGTAGAGTACGCTTGGCGTTTTAAGCTTAAATTTATCAGCAATAAGTTTTACGCAGTCAAAAATTACGTATATTTCCAAACAGCAAATCAACAGCAGCTTTACACACCCTCTAAACCGACCAATCAGGTTAAAGTAACCGATACAAATCCCTGAAAATTTGCACAGTGGTAAAATAATTTTGGATTGCGTAAAAGGCTGTCACTTTTCATGAGGAAAATATGGGTTATGCTTGTAATCGCTGCGCAAAGAAATATACGGAAAGATCAAACTTGCTACGTCGTAAACGAATTCGCTCATTCAGGAAACAGATATGTCAGTGAAACTTGTGGCAAACATTTTACAAGAAAGTTTAAGCTTACAAGTCACAAATATGTTACAAAAAAGGGTCAAATGGAACAAAAACAGCTAAAAAAAAAAGAAACGGAACCGCTTCCAAAACAAAGAAGACAAATACACTGAATCTATTCAATTCAAAGCTGTTGAGAAAGGAGAAATAGATAGAGGTTTGGAGTTGACAAAAGAAGACGCTTTAAAACAATTTAAAGATTCAGAAAAAGATGCCCAAGTTAACAAAAAGTTTAAACAAACCATCAAAGAACATGCTACAGACGAGGAAACACTTGCTAGGGATGATGAAGCAGACTTTTTTCAGAGTTTTGGAAGCATGATTGATCATCGCTGGAAGAGCGTAAAAACTTTTTCAAAGCTAGGATGTGTGCAAGATATCTTTGTTTTTACATTAACGATGACCTTCTTTCTCTAAAAAACAACTTTTTGGATACAAGCAAACGCGTTGATTTAAAATAAATTTTAGCTTTGGGTTTATTTTGCGCAATTGTAGTGATAATAGTTTTCGATATTGGCATGCGTCTAATGGTGTTGATCGTATTTTAGATCATCCCCAACTTATCAGTAATTTTTTTGATTTTGAAACGTTTTTGAACAAAGTGTTTGAGCAGGATATGCTTGAAAAAGCACGTCTTTCTCGTCCAAACAGTTCTTGGGTTGTTGAAGTTGTTTCCAATATTACTTTTTTTATAAATAAGCTAAAAGAACACCCAATTGGTTGCGGGATAAACTTACCTGATTTTATTGTAAACAATACAGGATTACATGCATTGCAGAAAAATAAGAAGACTGGTAAATTGTATTCTGACAATTTGTGCTTGTTTCGGTGCCTTGCTCTTAATACTGGTTGCACTTTGGAGAACTTAAAATCTAAAACCAAAGAATTGTTTTTGTGTTATTGCAAATTTGCTCTTGTCGACCCTAGCAATTTTCAAGGGGTAACTTTACATGATTTAGTTGAAATTGAAAACTGCTTTTCACTCAATGTTAATGTTTATGCCTTGGAATGGAAAGAACAAGCAGTTGCCAAGATTCTTCAACGAAGTCGACATCTTTTTTCAGCACAATAAACCTCAATCTTTATGAAAACCGTTTTAGCTACATAAAAAGTATGCAGATGTACACTGGGTGTTATCCAGATATTTATAGCAGAGAATATATCGGTACAAGTTCTGTTGCACCATGCTCGTTCCATATTCGAAGATTAAAAAATTAACAAAAAAGGTAGCGATTCACAGCTAAACCTTAGATAGATTACCTCATGTAAACAGCTGTCACGATTTCGACACGGCAGCGAAAATTCAGCGCGACAGGAATCGTTTCAAGTTACACAAAACTTATTCCCAAACGTACAAAAATAGACTTCATAGCATTAACTAGATAACCTTTTTAGTAATCATCTTCTCTGGTTATCCACTTTTAACTGACTACTTTGAAGCCAGGCACCTGCGGTGATTTAACAAACCACCTACGGTGGTTCGGTACTCAGGTAAGACACTCTTCAAACTTTAGACTTGAAGCCAGGCACCTGCGGTGGTTCGGTACTCAGGCACTCTTCAGGTCAACACTAAGTTTCCATTCTTATAACTACATTAAACTTAGAGTTAAGACTAGGGTTAGATCTTGGGTTATTTACTTTTAACTAGCTACTTTGAAGCCAGGCGCCTGCGGTGATTTGACAAACCACCTGCGGTGGTTCGGTACTCAGGTCAAGACTAAGTTTCCGTTCTTATAATTACACTAAACTTAGAGTTAAGACTAGATCTTGGATTATTTACTTTTAACCTGTTACTACAAACCAGGCAAACCACCTGCGGTGGTTTGATTCTCAGGCAAGACACTCTTCAAGCTTTACATTTGGAGTCAGGCACCTGCGGTGGTTCGGTACTCAGGCAGGGCCAAGTTTCAAACAACTAGCTAGAGTTAGAGTACTACAACGCCGCATTTAGACAAAGCTGCGTTTAGATAACTTTGCATTTAGGGGACGCCGCAGTTGGAAGACGCCGCATTTGGAGAACGCCGCACTTGGGGGAGACGCCGCAACGCCGCCACGCCGCACGCCGCAAACGTACATGAAATCTTTCATTTTATACTACTGACGTCATTGCATGTGATTTGTGATTTGGGGCTCCCCCGATCAAAAATCCTGGCTACGCCTATGCATTCGTTTAACAAAATTATGGTAGAACGCATTGTGAAGCCAAGAAAGCCACAAGTTTTCCCAATATACTTTTTTCATAAGAACCGTAAATTTTGGGTTGAGGCTGGTTGTTCCTAAGCTTTCACATTTTCAGCCTTATTTGCTCTTAACTTTACTGGAGAATAAACTACACAAATTATCCTTCTCTGGTTAAAATTTGTCTCAAATTATACTGTAGGTCATGCTTTCTCTTGGACAACTTAACAATGGTAATACAGAGAAGGATAGCAAAACTCTGTTGATTTCTTACAAAGTTGCTTTACAAAACATTTTATTACTAATCCCCTTCAGCTTTCCTTGCTTTTCAAAGCACGCTAAAAAGCGTATCTGGGTTAATTTTCTAAGTGACTTGGCTAAGGGGGAGGGGGGGCTTCAATTTAATCTTAGTAATTACGTCACTTATAGTCAAATGTCAAGCATACCGTAACACGGCTATATATGCGTGCGATGATTTCAAATAATTCCCGGTGCTTCTAAAAATGTTTGTTTAAAGACTCCACACTTAGTGGATGATACAAATTATGCTCACAAAAAAGCTGTATAGACTCTGGTTCGATACCCAATCGAGCTAAACTATATATAGATTCGAATTCACAGCTCTGCTGCTTGACGATCAGAAAAGACGTTATGTGGAGCTTCCACTACTTGTGGTAGGCTTGTAGGCAGAAAGCAGTTGGACTTCAAGATAGCAAGGTCTTTCGTTGTCTCTTGATCAAAGCAAACTCGCAATGATAAAATAATTACCTAACGTTGTTGATATTTCCTTAGTAAGATTTTACTTTTTAAGTTTTAATATTCTTAGATACTGTTACTGATTGGATTTGATTATTGCGTCTACTTCCTCAATCAGTAACACGTTTGGTTGATTAAGAATTTAGTTAATTCCGATTAGATGAAAATCAATCCACAAAAATTGAGACAGCAAAACGAAATACCAAATAACGGTTTCTGAAAACGTAAAAAATGTGTAAGAAAAAACATATTAAATTTACAATGGAAGAAAGTGCACACAAACATATGACTTATAGAATGAATGATAATTTAACGTTTCTGTTTTTAAAGTGTTTAAGGTATTCTCGGTGGTATAAACAACAAACAATACTGTAATTAAATTATATTGGATTAAATAAAACAAAATTGAACATTTACTCACCAATGGATTTTCGAACGTAGACGCAATAACTTCACAATTTGATTGAATAACTCAAACTTGAAACGACAAATCAGTCTAGTGCTGGTGACCAAACCAAAAGGAGAGGGGGAGAGATATGGAGGGAGAGTCAGCTAAGCTGGAGGGGTATGTGCCAATGGGCACCTACAAACAATAGCTCTAAAGCTAGATTGAGCAACGAAGCTTTAAAATAATGGACAATTTTTCAGTACCAATCTCAAGTCTCAATGGACCTAGATAAAAGGCCACGCTAACTTGGCTTTAACTTTTGAGAATTGCTTGCTGACGCGATTCCTTCCACAAGGGCCTCTGCACTTTGTCGCAGCTAATCCATACTGATTTGCCGTTGCAAGTTCGAGCTTGCAAGAATTACAAAAATTTGCATATAAATTCAAAACAAGAGATTTTCACGCAAAAACGGCAATCTAAAATGTAAATGAGGTCTACGTCACAAAGTTTTTGGTTAAACAGTTTTTGGACAAAGAATTGAACAGTTTTTGGACAAAGAATCGGATTTAAAAAAGAAAGTAATCTGTAGCAAATCAAAAAGGTGTGCACTTAAAATGTTATTTGAATTCCGATACATCAAGTCTTAATCCTTAACCAAGAAATGTGCGGATAGATGAAACCTGGTTTGAGTCTTGAACTAAGCAAATTAACAAATCGCCGCTACAGATGCTGAAGATCACAATTTTTTTTGATTATATGTGGGGCAATTTGATGTGAAAAATGTGCATTATTTTACACAAATAATCAAATATCTTTAGTAACGATCTTTAGTTATTTTAAATGACACTTTTGCGAACTAAGCGCCCGATAAGGACAACACAGAAAATTAAAACATCTGAATGAGCTTATCCGCACTCTTTTGCTGGTGACAGTATTGTTTTCCGTAAAAATTTGATACCCTTTAATAAGAAAATGTTAGAAACACCACTTAGATATCGTTTTATTCTTACTCTACCAACTTTATGACTTTTCGAAACAATGTGCTTGAACATTTTTCTAGTGCAATGTCATTCTTTGCCACAAAATAGCAATAAAATTTTTAAAAACTTCTTAAAAGTTTTTCTTGCACTGCGCATAAAATTGTTCTTATTTTGTTCTTAAATTTTGAACAGAGTTTATCTTCATGCACTCACACTGTAAAAAAAGTTTTAATACAAACGTCATTTTGTGCGTTTACGACGGTGAAATTGATTTTCTTTGATATTTTGCGACGAAAACCGCAGCGACGCGATCAAAATATTCGCTGTCACGTGCAATTTGTTTGAAAAGTGCGTCTAGTTGGTTTTGCATTTTACTACGTAGTTTTTTCTAATGACATCATAAAGATGTCATTTTGGTTTCATTTTGTCGGTGAGAAACTGGTTTATCGATGTTGCAACTTTCATGACATTATTCCGTCAACTTTGGCTGTAATAACTAACGATATGCACCCTAAGTCAAAATTTTTTGTAAAAATTTGGAATCAATCAACCATACCGTGACGTCATAATAAAACAATCCAAAAATTATTTCATGAAAAGTTTGCAATTATCTTTCTCTTTCGTTTGAACCTAAAATCGACTGTCTACTTTATACAGAAATACGATTTTTAGAATCAAAATCAACCCTACCTCAGCAAAAAAATTCAACACCGTTTCGCCGGGGAATCCCCGATTTCCGCCAAAACAACCAAAAATTGGGTGGAAACATTGGCGATTTTGAAAGAACACTTATTCAGGATTTCAAAAATATAGGTGAAAAAAATACATTTTTTGGGTGCTCGTGAACTCTACTGGCGACTGCACTAAAAGCTCTTTTCGAAAAAGGAGAAGACAAAAAGCATTGTAGAAAACCGTTATTTTTATTTTAGCTAAAACAACCTACCTGTGCAGGGCAAGCGGTACAAACAGCAAAGCACTAAAGCCGTCTAGAGCCGTAACAAGAAACCGGGGATCCGCACACCAACAATTTTGAGTTTAATTATTTTACGTGCTGCTGGCCTAAAAGCTACCAGGGCGGAAGCCTAGGTAAGAACCACCAGAAGAACCTTTAGTGCTTTAGGGCAAAAACCTAGGAAAGAGCCTTTAGGCCAGAAGTAAGCAAAACGATTAAAGATTAAAACTTTGGCCTGCAAACGTCAAAACATCACAATTGCTTTCGAGTTGCTAATGCTAAAACATGACAGTGCCTGCTCTGCGTGTAAATTTAGAAGAAAGTATGTGTGTGATCATGAAATGTAATACTGTATTACCAGAGATGGCATATCGATATTTTATACCACAGTAACTATGTTACTATATCTCGAACAAAACATATCTTGAGAGCGACAACTTGTTTTGAAAATACGCGAGCGCGAAAAATTTGTTTGAGATAAGAAAGAACCACTTTAACCACTGACAAGCGTTCTGTGATGGGCAAAACCACATCCACTGAACAATTTTTGAGTTGCAAATCGCCGCTAAGAATCCCAAATAATAAACTATTGGATCACAAAATACGCTGCATGAAGAAATACTAAGAAATAAATATTGAAGTTAAATTTAACTATAAAAATTTTTCGAATGCCTGGGAAAATGCGCGCTGGTCGGAGGATTCAATAAATTTTTACACCACGTCATTATAAGATGAAGAGGCTTGGGCATCTTTAGAAAAAATTAATTGTGTAATATTTATCCGTTTCTACAATTGCAGACCTTTTCAAGGGGTCAGGATCAAATGTTTCCACTGACTTCCTTCTTATCCAGCAGGGATTCTCAAGTTTTTTTTGTTTTTTTTTGCTATAATTAAATGCCTTTTATTAAATTTAACATAGTGCTTTTTGGCGGCCGAAACTTTTGCGATCATTCATTGATAGGCAGTAGATGTGAAAAAAAAATCACATACTCTCCAATATAAAGAAAAGATTAGCTTAAAATTATGGAATTGGGAAATTGTGGGAAAACTAAAGTTTTTCTAAATTAACATTTACGGTATTTTCTTTTCAAATTACTTTAAAAATCTAAGTGTGTAATTTTCTTTAAAAGTAAAAATTGCTATTTTTTTCCAAAAAAAGTATGTAGTCTCGCGGGGTACGAAAGTTACCACAAGTGATAATTTTCGTGCAGGCTTTTGGTCTCTGTCCTTCAACAAATAGTATACTCTTTGCTCGCTGCGAATAAAGATACAAATCCCGAAACAGCAGGCCGTACGTACAGCGATTGAGATAATTATATGTCTTACCTGTGTTATTTCTAAGTTGCGCGGCCCCGCAGATAACCTAGAAATACCGCGCACTACTTCAGTTCTGCCGCGAACTGCATAAGTGTTGGTAAAGCAAGGTAAATACGTGCTTTCATTTGGAAGCAAGCCCCATAATTGAGATTTAACAAAACTACTTTACAATACCAAGGTGTTAACAATCAATCCGAAATTGCGGACTAAGATAAAACCAGAGTGCGTCAAAGACTTTTTTTTTCTTTGGTCTTCACCTGAATTTGGGGGCAAAATTCTAATTCCGAAAAAAAAATCCGAACTAACGTAGAAGCAGTACGTGGCGAAGATCTTTTTTTGGAGCTCACACGGCCTTTTATTCGGCAAGCTCTTAGAGAGAACAGTGTATCTTACATCACTAAATTTTCTCAACATAGTGCATCGGGGACTTCAATCTCGTCTTAGAACCCCATTTTTTTCAATGCCAAAACTTGAACTTGAGTTTAGCACCCTTAAACAGCAGCAGCTGGGTGCGTAGCTAGAAATCTATAATTGGAGGATGTTTGGGGGTGTATGGAGGCGGAGCCCTTAGCCTTCGGAGGTTTTACAACTTTTTGCAAAAATATCTTAATTTTAAGCCTATTTTGCTAAAATTAATGCTTTTAAAACGTGGCATAGAAATTAGCTTTGACTGCAAAAACTTGATTTAACTGGGTGCGTAAATATATAGGCTATGTGGATGGGCTACCTTGAATGTGAAATTTCAGTCTTTTTATTACAAGCCAGTGATATCATTAAATTCTAAATTCAAAAAAAACTCACAAGTAAGCCTATTAACTTAATTCGTGTGCAATTTTTAAAGATAAGTTGAGACAAGAGCCTATTGGAACTAAATTTGAGAGAAGCGATTAGTAATTAACTAAATTAAATTAACTACTGAATAGCCCCTACCCATCTATATTAATTTGTTTAATGAAGTCTAAGTTAATCATTTTGTATCAAGCGATCGAATTTGATTGCTTATTTTTTGCCATTTTCAAAGTTTTACTGATTTGTGAGCTTTATCTTTGACAGATATTATAGCTACTCCTAAATAAATGCTTTGAAAGTGGCTTTAAACCCCTTTTTAGTCCATATCACTTCAAAAGACTGTTTCAGAAGAACAAAAAACTTGGTATTTTCCTTATTGGTATGGCCGACAGGTCAATGAAGATGGGGGGTTATAACCTGAAACAACTCTCGGCACTAGCAGAAGTTCTATGCATCGATTATTATTCTCTGATACTGCAAAATGTTTGTTGGCTCCAAGTATAACACATCCTAGCTGTTTCACGTGACAAGCGTTCCACATGCTGCGCAATTGTGCTATGACAGTCAGATCTCACTTCGAAGATGTTAATCAGCTAATTTTTAAAGGCCAAATTAGCAAAAAATAAAAACAAAACTAGTAAAGCCAAATTCGCTACTATACGTTATCGTCCAAAGCCTGTTTATACCAGATGGGAATTGTGGACACTGGTTAAATGCTACTTTTATTTGTAAAAAGAATTAACCTGAAGTGAAAGCGATTGTGAACGTTTTGAAAGGTCCGGTGTTTTGGTAACTCAAGCAAAAGTTTGTTCAAACGTCTGTTTAGCTGGCCAGCTATCAAAATTTAAGTACAACATTATTATGATTTTACACTTCAACCCGTCCGCCTGGTGAATAGCTTGCAGTGCTACTGTTTTTTGTAATACTTAAATAGATCAAGCAACAAGAAAAATTCAACACGAATTTTCTGGTTATTATTACGCAGAATACGATTAAACTAAGAAGTTTTAAAAATTTCGCAAAAATTTATGCCAGATTGGCCGAGTTGTTAAACTTTGAAGAACGCTATAGGCAAAACTTGTCTAGCCGTTAAATGACGTCATCAATGAACTGATTGTCAGAAGCTGATTTTGTTTTAACAGCGGGGATTGAGTTTTCGCGTCATAGAAATTACGTATACAATATACGGTCAATGAGCTTTGTAGCAGTGATGTACGAGAAATTGAATTCCTTTCCAAGTTTTACTAAATTCTTAGCAGTGATATACGAGAAATCCGAATTCCTTGCCATGCCAAGCGCAAAATAAACTTCTGTCTATCTATCTTATTCACCAGAACTGTTAGTTGTGCGAGTTAATACTGTAGATTCAAGGTTGCTTAGTGTAATTAATTGCAATAAACAGTTTACTTATTCTAATTAGATGCGATTTAAAAGTTAGTGTAGCAATAATAAATGACGTAATAGTTTAAAGGTGAAGTCGAGCCGTTCGAAGCCACCAACAGAAATGATCAAGGCCAAGGACATAATTTTTCTAAATTATGGTGTGCAAATTTTTCATAATTTTTAAACGCAAAAGTGTTTAAAATATTGCATTTCGTTAAGTTTTTGATAATTCGAAAATAGTAGTTTTTAAAAATAATAATGATTGCCATTTTGAAATTTTGCTCGTTAGTAGCTGAAGTTGATTACGCACCGTGGCAGTATCTTGATCATGAAACAAGGCCATAACTCGTGAAAGGGAATATAGCCAGCAAAAATAGAAATTATCAATTTTAATGCCTTAATTTCGTCAGATAGCCGTTAGAATCCCTTTAGGATCTGTTAGGAAAATCCCACCCGAAAGCACTTCTTCACCAAAACCTTTTTTAGTCTTCACCATAGATGGGCACAAGTCCGTTAATCGTTAATCCGTTAATAACGAAGCTAACTTTTTCATCAACTCGTTAATCCGTTAAAAAGTTTTTTCATGTTAACGGACTAAATTAACTTCCGTTAAGTGCTGTTAACGGACTAAAGTAACTTCCGTTAAGTTCTGTTAACTTCGGTTAAGGTTTTTATTGTTAATATCTTGCAGCTTCGTTGTGCATTTGAACTTGTTTTCATCTTGAAATTAGATTAGACTGTAAAATGTAAATTCCAAAACACAAAAAGACCACCATAGCAATAAATATTTCTTTACAATCAACTCAACAGCGTCAATACGTGTTCTAGAAGCGAGTGAATAAAAAGAAATGTAAATTACACGCAAAATGTAAACGGATTAACGGACTTTATTAACTTCCGTTAATTAAAGCTGAAAATAACGGATTAACGTTAACGGAGGTGTGAAGTTTGTTAACGGACTAGTGGTTAACGAAGCTAACGTTTTGCATTAACTTGCCCACCTATGGTCTTCACCTATATTTGGCAGGAAGATTTTGTGAAAATTTCCAAAGTACCAGGAGCCCAACGCAATGTAAATTCGGCCCGGTCAGCGAAATTTTTTTTTCTACCATGGTTTTGCAGATTTATTTCGTCACATCCGCATCCTATCCATACTCCGCGCTCACTTTGGCTTGATCCGCTGTATTCACAGGGAAATTATTGCAAGAGGTAGGTTAGCTTATAGGTTAGTGATCACACGTAAATACGCCTAATATATGTTAGCGTATCTAGTTAGCCTAGTATCTAGATAGCGTCTGACAAGTTGTTGTAAGCATCACGGTTAAGCTGTTGACTCGAGTCTGAGCAATTGTTGCTATATTAGGCCTACTAGATACCGGTATAAAATTTAAATAACAGCCAGTAATATCATACCAGGGATGTCTAATGTGATGGTAGTCAGATAACGATGATGTTAGTGCAATTCAAAGTTTTAATCATGTTATGTATATTTACTTACTATTCGTAAATGGCAGATAATAGCCAAATAATTGATTTTTTGATACAGAATAGACTAGCTTACAGTAAACAGAGTCACTCTTGCATTCAGTTAATGTTAGTCAGTCGATTCATCTGTTCGATGGTCAGAGTAACTACCGTAGTAAGTGAATCAAATTTCTCCTAAGTCTAAACAAATAGCTTCTGGATTTTGGTAGGTCTCAGTAAGCATAGTAGCCTAGGTGAGGTATGCATAGGTGGGCACAAGTCCTTTAATCGTTAATCCGTTAATAACAAAGCTAACTTTTTTATTAACTTGTTAATCTGTTAAAAAATTTTTTCATGTTAACGGATTAAATTAACTTCCGTTAAGTGCTGCTAACGGATTAAAGTAACTTCCGTTAAGTTTTGTTAACTTCCGTTAAGGTTTTATTTGTATCTTGCACCATTCATTCATCGTACCGGTACACACCAGTTTGCTCTGGTAACACTTGTTGCGTATTAGCATGAGTTTTATAGAAGAAGGCAAAGAAAGGAGCTCTTTTTTCAGGCAAATAATAACCTGCAGCCTCAGAGGTCTATTGTATTAGTTATTGCTGTTCCCAATTTCCAAAGATTTTCAGGTCGCAGCTTCGATTGTGCATTCGAACTTGTTTTTATCGTAAAATTAGATTAGACTGTAAAATGTAACTACCAAAACACAAAAAGACCACCAGAGCAACAAAAAGACCACCAGAGCAATAAATCAGCTCAACAGCGTCAATACGTGTTCTAGAAGGGAGTGAATAAAAAGAAATGTAAATTACCCGCAAAATGTTAACGGATTAACGGACTTTATTAACTTCTGTTAATCTAAGCTGAAATTAACGTTAACGGAGGTGTGATGTTTGTTAACGGACTAGTGGTTAACAAAGCTAACGTCTTGCATTAACTTGCCCACCTATGGAAGTGTGATATAAGGGGTTAGATTGAGAGTTCACTATTCAGTTCAGGGTTATCGGTTAACGTTGGCGTACTTACCGATTCTATGCTATGCCAACTACACCATCCTTGTGATATTATACTTTGCTCTCGGTTTTGGCTTGATGTGCACTGTTAACATCAAAATGTTAAGAAGACCTAGGGCTATGTCAGATGTGTAGGGTAGGTTTATTTTGCTGTTTACATATTTTAAGGTGTTGAGCCTGAGTTAATTGTGGCAATTTCTTCATAGTGTAGACAATGGTAACGCCAAACCTACTACTGGTACTAGCTACTTCTACCGGTACATCTCAGATTAAGTAGCCTAAATCGTTTGTCTCTAACCTGCTCATAGAAAGTTTAGTACCCTAATTTTTTTACACAATAGGTATTAGATTGTTGAACTTAAGAAATGTTCACATGTTGTACTCTATGATTATTCAACATACAAAATTGTGTTGCAGGCATAAAATGTTACCCAGCATAGTATACAAGTAGATCAATTTTTTGATATGCCCATGTTGTAGTCTATTTTTAAAACGTAGGTATGTTCTGTTGTGGTAATCTGTGGTAACCAGTCCAAACCATTTGCAATTAATACAGATTCCTGTTCTTACCATTAGTATGTGACCTATGAAGACGGAAAATTGCATTTCTTGTGTAGAGTGTGGGCAGGCAATGATATCCTGTACAATTTATTGGCAAGAAAAAAATACTGATTGTGTACATGCTTAACAGTTAACAAAGAAGCTATAAGGTTTGTTTGCCAAAGTTTCAAGAAGTATCAAGCATCCAGCATCTGTACTACATTTCAAGGATTCTTCCAATCATCTTTTGTATTTGTGCTTACTTTTCAGCCAAAGCCCACTAACAATCGAATTTGAAAAACATGACTGCTCTAACACTTCAGAGTTTTGGTTATAGCAGTTCAAAAGAAGCCTTGTATGCAATCTTAAATTGATTTTTTGTGGAATTGTGAACATGGACTAATGAAAACTTTGGTTTTACCAACGGGATAGTGCATCAGTATACCAATACAGAATTTGCAGCTTATGCAATAGTGATATACTGTATGGATTGGGTTTATTTGAGCTGATAGGTAGGTGTTGTTTTTAGGTAGCAAAGTTCATATTTAGTCCTTTAATACATACCGGTATTTAACAATTTAGCGTATTATATAGGCAGAGGCTGCTGTTACGTTACATAAGAAAAAGAAAATCGCTATTTTAACCCTAACCCCAACCCTAAACCTAACTTTAACCCTAGGTCTAACCCTAACGATAATCCTAACCCAAAGTCAAAATCTAACCCAAACCCTAACAATAATTTAAACAAAAAAGAGTAAATGAGCTCTCACTCTTTGCTCTCTTATTCTCTTTATGGGCGTTACATAACGTAATACTAGCCACTTCATATTATACATTATGTCTTATTAACAAAATAATAGGATTTAAATTGCATCATGGTTTGAAAGCGTTCGCAGTTTTTTACTGTTAAAATGGTCTTGGAACAGTAGTTAATTTGTTTAGGTATATGATCAATGACTGCTTATTTACATACCTAAAAGAGATTTACTTGGAAACTTTGAGGTTGATCAAATTGCAAATTACTGAATGGTTTATGATGCAAAAAGTATCAAAGTCACCCTTAATCACAAATTGCAGAAAAGGACCACAGAAAAAAAAATCTGGTATATAAAGTCTTTTCCAATTCAACCTAGTTTGTTTTTTTAGTGGGATTTCCCAAGCATGACGTTCTTGTTAGAGCACTGTGGAATCGAATGCTGACATCTTGATTTGGTCTTCTTGGAAATTTTTGGTGGCCATCCTGCTCCATGCAGTCTTCTACCCCGGCTGATATTTGATCTTCTTGCTGGAGTTGTTCCAGAAACGGGAATCTGAATTGAGGTAGATAACCTATGTTGCGTTGATGTTTATTGTGCATACTTTGGTTTTATTTTTGAAACAGTTGTAGCCGGAGATGGCTTTTGTTAAACGTGTACAGTGCAGTATTAAATTGAGAATCTGCAGTGATTTTGTGAAAGTTATTAACAAATGACTGTAATGCTGGTCCATGATATTGAAGGTTTGTCTTGCACTTTTCAATTACCGGTATGGTCTGAAAGCAGTGTGAGGCATGATTGAGCAGGTCTTAATGCACGACATTAGTATCTGTCTTTGCTTGTAGATACTGAAGGAAGACTGTTAACAAGGAATTTCATCAAACTAAAAAGTTCTTAACCTTTTTGATTTTGTTATTAAACACACTTGATTGATTGTATAGTCATTGAAAAGATTATATGTATCAAAGGTGCGTTTAGACCGGAAACAGCAAAATGCCTAAATTGCACTTTTGCAATGTTTGCTAGTCGTCATGGGGGACATACGCAACAATTTGTGAACGCTGATGTAAACAAACATTCACCAACTTAAATCTTTTATTTATTTGTTGTATTATGCAGAAGTGTGTAATGAGTTGGCGGGCCCATCTTTGCATCATTGAGCCTGGACAATGCACCCTTCAAAGAAATGTTGCACAGATGGCAAGTGGTTGGCAACACTGTGCCAATTTCACTGACCCAAGATTTGAATCTCAGACCTCATGCTCCAGAGACGAATGCGTTAGCGTTCGATTAACTAGCATCAGCAAATAGTCCCCGAAGTAGCTTTGCATCAAGTCTAACTGCCCATTCGCTGTGCTTATTTGTATTGTAACTTTTAGTTGATCAGCTATAGATCACACATACTAAAGAGACATTCTAATTTATGTAATGGTGACAGAATTAGTGTCGGAGTAATACGTACTTACTGGTATTTGGTAATTTTTTGGCAGTTTATGCTGGTATGAAAAGATATACTGTGGTGTGAAAAGAATTCTATGAATGATGATTTCACTGGAAATTTTTAAGTTAAAGTGAGTGAAATAAAAATTTTCATTATTCATCTTTGCATTTTTTGTTTGCCTTTTTTAAGATCATGAAGAAAGTAGGTCAACAAGCTCACATGGTCTTATGTCTGTCCTGCGTTGAAAAACTGCTGCGACTTTGAAGCCAGTATATGTCTGTGGTTGTTTCGGGCATGGGTTGGAATCCCTTCTGTAGGCATTTTTCTAACAATCAGAGGCTGATTCAGATTGTGACTTAATATGTCTTATTTTCGTGATTTTTTAAGGGTTAAGATTTGGGTTAGTTTTAGAGTGAGTTTTGGAGTAAGAATTTAGTTTGGGTTAGATCTGGATCAAAATTAATAAAAAGTAGACAAAAATTTCCGGTGAAAGAGTCTCGTCCGAAGAATCATTATTTGACTTAGGTTATTGATAGTGTTGTAATGCCTTGCCAAACTATCCCCATCCAGTTTAAGTTTTTTTGTTTGGTTTCACCTAGAACTTTAGCTGAAATGGTATCAAATTAATGCTAACTTTGGCAAGGTTTCCTGGTTTGACGCTTGAATATATATGCGTCAGTTGTTTCTTTTTCTTATTAGTTGTTTTTAGAGCTGAAGGTAAATCAGACTGCACTAATTATCTTCACCACTTTTTCAAAAAACAAACTTTAACTGCTTTTCAACCTCTAAAATTAGTTTTTGTTAGTCTTTTTCGAACTCTGTTTGCAATCCTTAACTGTTAAATGCAATGGAACATCGAAGTATACATTTTTACAACTCATTTTGTTTTTAGAGAAATCTGACCATGGGATCCAGCTTCGAAATACAGCCGCTATTCGAAACATTACTTCAATTGCTTGCAAGACTCTGCAAATAAACATTTAACTGTCCAAGCATCATTTTTAAGATGTACAAAAAAAGAATTTTGGAACAGAGAAGTTTGTGAAAATCATCTAATACGAAATCTGATCCTTGTGCAACAAGACACTCATTAGCGTTTTTGATAAAACCATCTTCATACGATAACTCTTTGTATTATTCCTGGCAACAAAAGAGACATTAATTTTATGCCTACTTGTTTTACAATGGTGAATATTACATGTACTATTTAATCAGTTAAATTTGTTTATTTATTTAGTTTTAATAGTTAATGTAATATGCTTTTCAAATTTTGCTGATTAATTTAGTTTGGTTTAGTTGCAGACAAATGCTGTGATTGAAGTATTCACTACGTCAGTATTTGTATCAGAATTCTTTATAGCAGCGTACCTATTAGATCGCACGTAATTTTTTTTTTAATATTATTTTGCTAGTTAACTATTCATAAGCAAAGCATAAATTAATACGTTTGAGTTTGAAGTGTTTAAATAATGTTGTGTGTTTTTTTTTCTGCAAGATTTCTTCCTTGTTCATAGAGTAAATGCTTTTGCATGTTGGCTTTACTTGCCCTTAACTTTTCATAGACTGTAAGGCTGTTTTTACACATCTGCGCTTGACAACCACCAGAAACAAAATTGTGAAATAATTTTTTTTAAGTTAACAAATATGTGAGTATTTGACTAATCGTTACTGGTTTTAAAGTAATTAATGCAGGCGTTGCGTAGACTAGATACCCATGCAAAAGTTCGTTATTAAGTTATGAGGATGTGGTTTTGAAATGACAAGAGCTTTTTTCAAAATAGCCATTGTGTCAGTCATAACAATGTTATGAGAAAGCGGGATACTAGCGCTAACATAACGCTTTTTATTGCTCTTGGTGACAACGATTTATCGCTTTAAAGGTTTTGTCACAAACGATTGTTATTCTGAGTAAAATGTTCATGCCTTCGAAGCAATTTCAATCAAAGCAATTCTCGAGTTTTGTACCACCAGTCAACGTTTCAAATATTACTACTCTACAATATTTAGATCTATGCGATTTCATAATTAAGTAGCATAAACGTTCTCGACCGAAGTGATGTTGCTTTAAATCTAGAATTTGATGAGAGGTTGTAGACTAGACGAACGCGTTTAATCTCTCTGGATGCGGATTCTAAATCTCGTTGCAATTATTAGTTTTCTCTTCGCATAGTTTGTTATTCGCTTGATCGCGCTCAACAAAATTAAACTAAAACAAATATTAATATTGCAATTAAGAACAGGAATGTGGAAGCACCGCTTTGTTAATTGCTTCCACCTTCTTTACACGAACTTATGTTTTGATCTGAAATTGTTTCAGTCAACTTTTTTTTAGGATTTTTCAAAAACGGCTTATGTTCAGTATCATCTAGACAGACTCATGGAACAAAAATGTCGTTACTTTGTTTGTTTTTATTTATTTTTTTGGCTGCACACCAGAGACATGCAATAAGACGCTTTTGCGTGGAGCCTATATGGCTCGAGGTTTTAGATTCAACATAAAAATAACTTGTCTTTAATCATTTATGCTGCATATCTGTACATGGCTGTAGTTATGGGTGAAATGAATCTTCAACGGTCGGAGAATTTTTCTTAAAAATAACTCGTTTTTAGGTATGGTAAATTTCAACTTTAGTGGCAACGTCCATTTTCTGCACAGCAAAATAACCAACACTCATTACGAAGCTTATTCTGCTTCGGGATATATTCTGATTATTAGAACAATCCCATAGTTACAGTCACCGTCGGTCAGTGGTGTAAAGTAACGAAATACTTGAGTAGATTACTCAAGTGGTTTTTTCCAGCAGCGAATATTTCTTGAGTAGTTTTTTAGTAGGTACTTTTTCTTGCTTACTTATAGACTGAAGTAACGCTATTTAAGTAGTATTTTGCATCAGAAAAGTACAAAGTACTGTAATTTTAAGTTAGAACCTCAAATTCGGCAGAACGATCGACTTTTCTACCGGCAATTGTTCAGTTCAGCCAAGTTAGTTGTCTTTTTCTCCTTTTGCGGCTGGCTACTCTTGCGTCAGAGGTCAGACCACCACAGCGACTTTCACAATGCCTTTTTTCTACGTGTGCGCTTACGTATCACATCCAGTCTGGCGAAAATTTGTTTAAGATGGTTTTAGTTTCACGTTCGTTGTTTGGTATCTGCCCTTCGCCTCATACTGGCATAGATGTTTGTTTATTCTATTAAAAGTAAATCATGAAAGAGTCAAACAGAGATATATAGATTTGCCAAAAATGTGTCCTTTGATTACTTACCGTCCTTTGATTACTTGATTACTATCGCTAAATTCTACAGTGTGAGTTAAAAATCGCACACCATATATGCAAGAAACATTATCGTGCAGTACTGTAATATTTATTGTTCAATGTAATTACAAAATCTTTTTAATATGATGATCAATTTCGTCCCATGGAAACTCAGACTATGTAGATGGGCTATCTGCAATAGATTTAGTGACGTAATGTTTATCAGGCTTCTGCCTGCCTTCACATATTCTGAAATAAATTAAATTTAAAAAATCCGCAATAAGTATGATTAATTAAATCCAAAAAAGGTTATCGCAGAATATACTGAAATAGCTATGGTACGTAACTTTTAGCCCACCCTTGAGTAAACTGTACACTGATAAGGCACGTACAACGAGTTTTTTTAATTTAAGCATAATTTAACAATAACAGTAAATGAGCATTTGAGCCAAGATGTAATAAAATGATTCAAAGTAAATTCTGCGTGGCATGATATTCAAATCTCGAAGTCTAACAGTTATTGTTCTTTTTGATTAATTGTCTTGAATATAATAAGAAACTTGCCAAGTTACAATTAAGAATTCATGACTTATTGAGAGAGGAGGGGTTATAGAAGACTAAGCGCTTTGTGGCAGTGATGTAAAGGTAATTGGCCAGTTGTGATATGTCGAGTGAATAGTTTCTGTATTTTGCTTGAATACTTTCAGAAAAACTTGTACTCGAGTACTTTTAAAACTACGTTTTTACTTTTACTCCAGTCCTTTTTTGGTCAGTACTTTACTTCAAGTAATTTTTTATCAGTAACGAAACTTTTACTTGATTACAATTCTCGAATACTTTTTACACCACTGGTTGCGGTCCGTTATAAGACGTCCATAACTTTATAAAGACTAAAAACGTGATCTTGTTTGGCTTACAATTATAAAAAAAAATACAAATAAAAGTCCAAAAAGCTTTTCAGTTGTAGTGAATGGTCGTGACTGTTGGTTAACTTGTAAGAAAATCTAGATATAGAAAGACATTGATAAACGGTAAATTTTTGAATTGATAGTGGGCTAGCTGGCCCTCGATAAAAACAATAACTTTTCGTCGCAACTAGTAGTTCACTCACAAACTTGCGATCAAGCGTTTAATGTGTGGATGAAGGGTGCACATTTATTGTTTCAACTTTCGCAACTAAGAAATACAGTTTTCACATTTCTGCATAGCAGACTGCCACACTATGCTTACGGAGAAAAAAATTAATGACGAGTTTTTCATGCAATCAACAATACTATAGCGATCCCTGTTTTTCTATGCTTTTATGAATTTGTTTCTGCGATGTGATTTTGTTTTTAAAAATTCTTAAATATACGGTAGCAATTTTTCAGATTGAATGTGTTATAAAAAGTAAACAGCGAAGCCCGCTCCTGGTTTATATGTGTCTTATTTTTAGGCGGAAGCAAATAAACGGGCATTTCTTTTACTCAAAATGATCTTAAGTTTTTGTACTACTTGAAAATGACGTCTTAATCAATATCCTTATTTACGCTTTCACCAGAGAACATATTAGATGTTGTCGTTGGTCCATCTTGTACATCGTAGAACTTGATTGTGTATACTGCACAGCGCAGCCGTCCTAAGAAAATTAAGTGGGTTGGTGTAAACCTGCTGCATCGACAAGTTTAGAGTAAGGTCTGGGGGTTTCAGACCTCCTCCAAATTGTTGTCTGCGTCAATTTAAGTCATATGTCCCATGTGAAAACAGAAGACATGGATTGCATGAGCCAATAGCTATACAGTAATTCAAGCTACTTCAACAATTGTTGGTTCAACTCCCACCAGCATCCTTGTTGCTTCCTTGGATGAGTAAATGCTTAGCTTTATCGCTGTTGTTTCTAACGAGCAGTAAAAAGCAGCAAAAATCTAAATTCATCCATACTATCAATCATTCTCATCAACCTACTCCGCAAAACTGAACAAATCGAACCGAAGCAAACCGGTATCTCTAATTTTGTTTATTGAAATGCAGAACTGATGCAAAGAATGAAATGAACGGAAAAGCATAAAATGAAATACTTGTAAAAACTATTGACCGAAAAATCACGACAAATGCTAAAAAAAGTATCACCAAAGTCCCAATCAATTAATCCTGATAATCGCATAAAAAAAAATTATGAAGCGGTCTGGAAGCTGTTTTTCATCTAACTCGGTAGTTTCCAAAGTGGGGTCCGCAGACCTTTTAGAGTTCTTGAACCACTTTCGGAAGGTCCGCAAAACAAATTTGGTAAAGCGTTACTTGGCTCATAGCCTAATAATTTTGCTTCCCACTCCTTAGCATTTGGGAGGTACGCAATCTGTGCTTGCGAGAGTTATTTTGTGCTTCCTATGCGTTCGTTGCGATTACACTACCCGACTCCCCCATGGTGTCACAGAGAGAAAAGTTCAGTTCATCGGTGGCTAATGCTATAGATAGCTACTTCTGTGGCCTAGCAGAAGCTCAGGCTTTTTGTATCTGTGTTAGAGAAGAAAGGAGTGGGCGTCTGGAAGTAACTGCACCCATCCCATTAAACTTCGTTAATTACTGTACATTTGCGCTCTATGTAGGCCTATTTTTCACAATACGGTACATTGATCTCGTAGTTGTGATGGACAAATTTTAAGCTTTGTAGATAAGGCAGCCAAACATTTAAAATTTGCATGGGGACTGCTGTGAATTTTTTTAGTTTGGGAACCACTGATCTTACTTAAAACCAAAATGCCTTTGTACGGGTTAAAACGCTTTACGTTGTAGCAAGACAGAAACATAACTGAGCCTACCGCTGCAAAAAAAAGACAAAATAGGTGGAGCCTACCCTTGATGACACCATTGATTTAATTGTAAACCATAACTAGATCATTTATATTTCAATTATCAACTATAAGTAGGGTGTAAGTGACTTTGATGACCGTACGGTCTTGTTCGTTGTCTCCCAAGTTTTTGTATTTACCTGTGGTGTATTTAAAAAGTTGATGTAAATAAATATGATATTGCTCAAAACTAAAAATCCTTATCCGCTCATTCCATCATCTTTTGTGGTAAGTTGTGCCTTCGCTCAGGGATATCGAGAACAACCATGCCTAAATCCTCTTTCTTCTATCCTCCTGATGAACTCTGCTATTTGAAAAACACTGGAGAGGCCATTCAGGCGAATACAATGCACAAAATTTAGTATTTCATTCGTTTTTCGTCTCTATCAAACGATAACTGCGCACGATATAACGATTTTCTATCACCTTGAACGCATTACTTGGCGCTTAACGCCAAAAGCTCGAATAATTTCAGAGTGGAAAATCTATTTAATAATAATAATGTACCGGTTCAGCACAATTTTGCGACGGTAAAATTTAAAAATACAATCGTCCATCATATCAAATGTATAATACCATCGTGCCAAACATATTCCATGGACAATGAGAGCCAACTCAGTTCAGTACGGAAGAAACAGAAGTTTCATTTAGTAGCATCCACAATAAGTTGGCAATAACAAATATCCAGAGTCAAAATTAAATTATCCAACACCAAGCAGTGCCGTCACCAGAGAAAAACAAAGTGGGGGCGCACTAGCCAAAAGTGAGGGGGCACTAAAATAGACTGAACTTGCAGATAAAAATTGAAATTGTACGGCTACAAATTATGGGCAATTTTAAAAAATCTGTAATCATGTCAAAAAAAAGGCATATAAGGCCAGCAGCGTTTCTTAGCTAGTTTCGTCAGCGGCCTATAATCGCTTTAAAAATCTACTTGCAGCCGTGAATGCGATCAGACGCGAAACCAAGATTTTGCTAAGAGGCAGGAATTTAAACTAAAAGTAAATCTTTTTTTCTACAAAAGTTGTCGAATTTAGGCTCCATGCTGAGCAAACAAATGTAACTCAAGTGTGTTACAGACGAGATCCTGGGGGCGGATCCCCAGCCGCTGGGCGATTTTGCAGCAAAAATAGCAATTTTAATGCCACTTTAATCACATTTCGCTCGTTTTTGAAGTCATATGAGTAATCAAAGGGCACAAATTTGGAAGTCATTTGAAGAATTAAATTCCCCTACAGGCCCCCTTACTTCAGGTCAAATCCAAAACACGTTCTAACACTCGTACCTTGAGGTTAAATTGTTTAAGTGACTTGGCTAAAGAGGTGAAGTCCCATTGGCCTCTTATCTCCTGAATGCGCCATTGACTGCGACCTAAAGACAGGGCCTCAGAGAGAAAAATTTCCAGGGGGTACGAAGGTCGATACCGGGCCCCCAAGCCTTATTGGGGGCCCATGCCATTAAATCAATTTTTGTCGGATGGGTTTAGACTGTAGATCTTTATTTAAAAGTGAGGGGATAACGATATTCCCATATAGTTAGGACCTATGAAAAACACAACTAGACATAAAATTGCTTTAAATCCAGCTAGGGGGTTTGGAGGAGCGCTTTGAGCTCCCCAGTGGGGTTCGGGGCAGAGTCCCGGAAGCTTTAGCACTTTTTATGTTTCTCGAGGGTAAAATACAGCATTTGATCAACATCCCAGCACCAAACTTGCTTAAATTGACAAGCAGAAAACGTGATATACATGAAAGAAAGTATGTGATGTGGGGGATGATGACAGGCACACAATATTATACAACATAATGACTTTATTAATGCAAATCCAAATATTTTACTGATAAAAGTTTTAAGACGTCATCTGCAATCATAGACTTCACAAACCCAAATACCTATTAAACTCATACAGATAGAGTGAATTGCTTAATGATAGTAGTAGAGTATGTCAACTTTGATTCTGCTCTCTGAGGTTGAAATGCTTTTGGATCTCTAAAAATTTACGCTCTCGTACATTGTTATACCATAGAATTAGCGCTCTCAAGTCAGAGAAATGTCACAAAACGTTGACTTTGGTGCAAGTGTATGGCCTTTGATACATTTTCCTCTTTTTTTAATCAAATCGGCCACTATTGGATGCCCTAAAGGCTGTGTAGCAAAAATAGCGACCAATTATCAGTACTGAATAGGCTGACTAACATTTTTGCAGTAAGCAAGTTTGATTACGGTGGTATGGTGCGATACCAAAACTTAAGGAGGAAACCGGAACTCTTCCGGGCCCCTAGAGCCCGGCCCCCCCTAGGCGTGGGCCCTGGTACGATGTACCCCCTGAACCCACTCTCGCAGGCCCTGCCTTAAGATCGTGAGTGTGCTAAAAAAACAAAAATAGTTGGTCTTCTTAAAAACGTTTTCACGTACTGTTTCAGGTCATAATTACTAACGAAGCACCGGAAACGATTCTGTAGGCTTACATCTTTTTTCCGCGACACATCCGTGAAGGCGTGTTAATAAGACGGGTTACTGCATCACGATTATTATAGCAGTCGGTTGGCAGCTATTTCGCAAAGAATCGAGTAAACGTCCAATGGTAATTATGTTTGAACATTATTATTCCTTTTTCCATCATTGTCTTGTCGTTAGGAGATATTTAAAAACAGTATTTTGAGTAAACTGAAATGGGGGGCACAACCAGCTATTAGGGGTGCACGGCCTCCTGGCCTCCCCGTAGCGACGGCACTGACACCCAGCAACATCAAAGTTAGTTAATCTTAAACAAAGTAATTTTAAACCAAAAAAGTGCCATATTTACGAAAAAATAGCAAAATATTTTAAGTTAAGACTAAAAGCAGTAAAATATACAAGCCAGGCTAACTGTGAGAACAAACATTATGACTTCGATGTTATCCTACATTAATTTAAAGCATACATTTTCTGTTAAAACATACATAACTGTTTGAAACAATTAGCAGACACTTTACATTCACAGCTGGCACATAAATTAGCCTAATACAACTAAACCAAACTAAATTAATCAGCAAAATTTGAAAAGCATATTACATTAACTATTCAAACTAAATAAATAAACAAATTTAACTGATTAAATAGTACATGTAATATTCACCATTGTAAAACAAGTAGGCATAAAATTAATGTCTCTTTTGTTGCCAGGAATAATACAAAGAGTTATCGTATGAAGATGGTTTTATCAAAAACGCTAATGAGTGTCTTGTTGCACAAGGATCAGATTTCGTATTAGATGATTTTCACAAACTTCTCTGTTCCATTTCCAACTCTAACAATCAAAGAGACTTAATATTCTTATGATGATAACCGCACGACCTTATTGTTGCTAAAGTTCAATTGTTGGTCACCTTTCGACAGTTCAAACACAAGTATATTTGCTCCACCATAGTCCATATACAATTCTTTTTTTGTACATCTTAAAAATGATGCTTGGACAGTTAAATGTTTATTTGCAGAGTCTTGCAAGCAATTGAAGTAATGTTTCGAATAGCGGTTGTATTTCGAAGCTGGATCCCATGGTCAGATTTCTCTAAAAACAAAATGAGTTGTAAAAATGTATACTTCGATGTTCCATTGCATTTAACAGTTAAGGATTGCAAACCGAGTTCGAAAAAGACTAACAAAAACTAATTTTGGAGGTTGAAAAGCAGTTAAAGTTTGTTTTTTGAAAAAGTGGTGAAGATAATTAGTGCAGTCTGATTTACCTTCAGCTCTAAAAACAACTAATAAGAAAAAGAAACAACTGACGCATATATATTCAAGCGTCAAACCAGGAAACCTTGCCAAAGTTAGCATTAATTTGATACCATTTCAGCTAAAGTTCTAGGTGAAACCAAACAAAAAAACTTAAACTGGATGGGGATAGTTTGGCAAGGCATTACAACACTATCAATAACCTAAGTCAAATAATGATTCTTCGGACGAGACTCTTTCACCGGAAATTTTTGTCTACTTTTTATTAATTTTGATCCAGATCTAACCCAAACTAAATTCTTACTCCAAAACTCACTCTAAAACTAACCCAAATCTTAACCCTTAAAAAATCACGAAAATAAGACATATTAAGTCACAATCTGAATCAGCCTCTGATTGTTAGAAAAATGCCTACAGAAGGGATTCCAACCCATGCCCGAAACAACCACAGACATATACTGGCTTCAAAGTCGCAGCAGTTTTTCAACGCAGGACAGACATAAGACCATGTGAGCTTGTTGACCTACTTTCTTCATGATCTTAAAAAAGGCAAACAAAAAATGCAAAGATGAATAATGAAAATTTTTATTTCACTCACTTTAACTTAAAAATTTCCAGTGAAATCATCATTCATAGAATTCTTTTCACACCACAGTATAACTTTTCATACCAGCATAAACTGCCAAAAAAAAATTACCAAATATCAGTAAGTATGTATTACTGCGACACTAATTCTGTCACCATTACATAAATTAGAATGTCTCTTTAGTATGTGTGATCTATAGCTGATCAACTAAAAGTTACAATACAAATAAGCACCGCAAATTGGCAGTTAGACTTGATGCAAAGCTACTTTGGGGACTATTTGCTGATGCTAGTTAATCGAACGCTAACGCATTCATCTCTGGAGCGTGAGGTCTAAGGTTCAAATCTTGGGTCAGTGAAATTGGCACAGTGTTGCCAACCACTTGCCATCTGTGCAACATTTCTTTGAAGGGTGCATTGTCCAGGCTCAATGATGCAAAGATGGGCCCGCCAACTTATTACACACTTCTGCATAATACAACAAATAAATAAAAGATTTAAGTTGGTGAATGTTTGTTTACATCAGCGTTCACAAATTGTTGCGTATGTCCCCCATGAAGACTAGCAAACATTGCAAAAGTGCAATTTAGGCATTTTGCTGTTTCCTGTCTAAACGCACCTTTGATACATATAATCTTTTCAATGACTATACAATCAATCAAGTGTGTTTAATAACAAAATCAAAAAGGTTAAGAACTTTTTAGTTTGATGAAATTCCTTGTTAACAGTCTTCCTTCAGTATCTACAAGCAAAGACAGATACTAATGTCGTGCATTAAGACCTGCTCAATCATGCCTCACACTGCTTTCAGACCATACCGGTAATTGAAAAGTGCAAGACAAACCTTCAATATCATGGACCAGCATTACAGTCATTTGTTAATAACTTTCACAAAATCACTGCAGATTCTCAATTTAATACTGCACTGTACACGTTTAACAAAAGCCATCTCTGGCTACAACTGTTTCAAAAATAAAACCAAAGTATGCACAATAAACATCAACGCAACATAGGTTATCTACCTCAATTCAGATTCCCGTTTCTGGAACAACTCCAGCAAGAAGATCAAATATCAGCCGGGGTAGAAGACTGCATGGAGCAGGAACGCCACCAAAAATTTCCAAGAAGACCAAATCAAGATGTCAGCATTCGATTCCACAGTGCTCTAACAAGAACGTCATGCTTGGGAAATCCCACTAAAAAAACAAACTAGGTTGAATTGGAAAAGACTTTATATACCAGATTTTTTTCTGTGGTCCTTTTCTGCAATTTGTGATTAAGGGTGACTTTGATACTTTTTGCATCATAAACCATTCAGTAATTTGCTATTTGATCAACCTCAAAGTTTCCAAGTAAATCTCTTTTAGGTATGTAAATAAGCAGTCATTGATCATATACCTAAACAAATTAACTACTGTTCCAAGACCATTTTAACAGTAAAAAACTGCGAACGCTTTCAAACCATGATGCAATTTAAATCCTATTATTTTGTTAATAAGACATAATATATAATACGAAGTGGCTAGCATTACGTTATGTAACGCCCATAAAGAGAATAAGAGAGCAAAGAGTGAGAGCTCATTTACTCTTTTTTGTTTAAATTATCGTTAGGGTTTGGGTTAGATTTTGACTTTGGGTTAGGATTATCGTTAGGGTTAGACCTAGGGTTAAAGTTAGGTTTAGGGTTGGGGTTAGGGTTAAAATAGCGATTTTCTTTTTCTTATGTAACGTAACAGCAGCCTCTGCCTATATAATACGCTAAATTGTTAAATACCGGTATGTATTAAAGGACTAAATATGAACTTTGCTACCTAAAAACAACACCTACCTATCAGCTCAAACAAACCCAATCCATACAGTATATCACTATTGCATAAGCTGCAAACTCTGTATTGGTATACTGATGCACTGTCCAGTTGGTAAAACCAAAGTTTTCATTAGTCCATGTTCACAATTCCACAAAAAAGCAATTTAAGATTGCATACAAGGCTTCTTTTGAACTGCTATAACCAAAACTCTGAAGTGTTAGAGCAGTCATGTTTTTCAAATTCGATTGTTAGTGGGCTTTGGCTGAAAAGTAAGCACAAATACAAAAGATGATTGGAAGAATCCTTGAAATGTAGTACAGATGCTGGATGCTTGATACTTCTTGAAACTTTGGCAAACAAACCTTATAGCTTCTTTGTTAACTGTTAAGCATGTACACAATCAGTATTTTTTTCTTGCCAATAAATTGTACAGGATATCATTGCCTGCCCACACTCTACACAAGAAATGCAATTTTCCGTCTTCATAGGTCACATACTAATGGTAAGAACAGGAATCTGTATTAATTGCAAATGGTTTGGACTGGTTACCACAGATTACCACAACAGAACATACCTACGTTTTAAAAATAGACTACAACATGGGCATATCAAAAAATTGATCTACTTGTATACTATGCTGGGTAACATTTTATGCCTGCAACACAATTTCGTATGTTGAATAATCATAGAGTACAACATGTGAACATTTCTTAAGTTCAACAATCTAATACCTATTGTGTAAAAAAATTAGGGTACTAAACTTTCTATGAGCAGGTTAGAGACAAACGATTTAGGCTACTTAATCTGAGATGTACCGGTAGAAGTAGCTAGTACCAGTAGTAGGTTTGGCGTTACCATTGTCTACACTATGGAGAAATTGCCACAATTAACTCAGGCTCAACACCTTAAAATATGTAAACAGCAAAATAAACCTACCCTACACATCTGACATAGCCCTAGGTCTTCTTAACATTTTGATGTTAACAGTGCACATCAAGCCAAAACCGAGAGCGAAGTATAATATCTCAAGGATGGTGTAGTTGGCATAGCACAGAATCGGTAAGTACGCCAACGTTAACCGGTAACCCTGAACTGAATAGTGAACTCTCAACCTAACCCCTTACTACTGTATGGCTATATCATACCTCCATAGGTGGGCAAGTTAATGCAAGACGTTAGCTTTGTTAACCACTAGTCCGTTAACAAACATCACACCTCCATTAACGTTAATTCGTTATTTTCAGCTTAGATTAACAGAAGTTAATAAAGTCCGTTAATCCGTTAACATTTTGCGGGTAATTCACATTTCTTTTTTATTCACTCGCTTCTAGAACATGTATTGACGCTGTTGAGCTGATTATTGTAAGAAAAAATTTATTGCTCTGGTGGTCTTTTTGTGTTTTGGTAGTTACATTTTACAGTCTAATCTAATTTTACGATAAAAACAAGTTCGAATGCACAATCGAAGCTACGACCTGAAAATCTTTGGAAATTGGGAACAGCAATAACTAATACAATAGACCTCTGAGGCTGCAGGTTATTATTTGCCTCAAAAAAAAGCTCCTTTCTTCGCTTTCTTCTATAAAACTCATGCTAATATGCAACAAGTGTTACCAGAGCAAACTGGTGTGTACCGGTATGATGAATGAATGGTGCAAGATACAAATAAAACCTTAACGGAAGTTAACAAAACTTAACGGAAGTTACTTTAGTCTGTTAGCAGCACTTAACAGAAGTTAATTTAATCCGTTAACATGAAAAAACTTTTTAACGGATTAACAAGTTAATAAAAAAGTTAGCTTTGTTATTAACGGATTAACGATTAAGGGACTTGTGCCCACCTATGCATACCTCACCTAGGCTACTATGCTTACTGAGACCTACCAAAATCCAGAAGCTATACTACAGTAGCTACTCTGACCATCGAACAGATGAATCGACTGACTAACATTAACTGAATGCAAGAGTGACGCTGTTTACTGTAAGTTAGTCTATTCTGTATCAAAAAATCAATTATTTGGCTATTATCTGCCATTTACGAATAGTAAGTAAATATACATAACATGATTAAAA
This sequence comes from Trididemnum nubilum, assembly GCA_963965965.1. Taxonomy (NCBI): domain Eukaryota; kingdom Metazoa; phylum Chordata; class Ascidiacea; order Aplousobranchia; family Didemnidae; genus Trididemnum; species Trididemnum nubilum. Next base: position 23,311,560 of record OZ014484.1, read on the forward strand.
CTTTGAATTGCACTAACATCATCGTTATCTGACTACCATCACATTAGACATCCCTGGTATGATATTAGGCTATTATTTAAATTTTATACCGGTATCTAGTAGGCCTAGTATAGCAACAATTGCTCAGACTCGAGTCAACAGCTTAACCGTGATGCTTACAACAACTTGTCAGACGCTATCTAGATACTAGGCTAACTAGATACGCTAACATATATTAGGCGTATTTACGTGTGATCACTAACCTATAAGCTAACCTACCTCTTGCATTAATTTGCCTGTGAATACAGCGGATCAAGCCAAGGTGAGCGCGGAGTATGGATAGGATGCGGATGTGACGTAATAAATCTGCAAAACCATGGTAGAAAAAAAAATTTCGCGCCCGGTCAATAACATGGTTAGTAGGCTTAACTATCTATTGTACCATTTTTCAAAAATAATTCACCTCCACCTTGCCAGTTTTTATGCGGCAATATACTTTTGAAAAAAAAACCAGCTAGGGGAAATGCTCATTGAACAAATTATTGAATTTAAGTTGAGAGGGCCCGGGCATATAGGCGTAGCCAGGGGGGGCCCAGGGGGCTCGGGCCTCCCCAATCAAAATACCACGAACGACAAAAAATTATGACAACATAGCCTGGCGATGTTTAGTTGCAGTTTTTTTTTCAGCAATTACGCACATAACAGTAATTAACAATAATATTAATGACAACAAAGGAGTCCCGGGGCCCCTAACTAACAACTGGAGGGCCCAGGGGCCCCTAACTAACAACCAGGGGGCCCCTAACGAACAACCAGGGGGCCTCAGAGTCCCTAACTGACGATCAGGGAGCCCCGGGGCCCCTAACTCACTACCAGAGAGCCCCAGGGCCCCTAACTAACAACCAGGGGGCCCTGGGGCCCCTAACCGACAACCAATGGGCCCCGGGGCCCTAACCGACAACCAGGGGACTCCATGGCCTCCCAACTGACGACCAGGGGGCACCGGGGATCGTAATTAACGATCAGGGGGCCCCGAGGCCCCTAACCAACAACCAAGGGGCCATGGAGTCCCTAACTGACAACCAGGGGGGCCCTGAGCCCCCCAAACTGACGACCAGAGGGCCCCGGGGCCCCTAATTAACAACCAGGGGGCCCGGGGCTTCTAACCGACAACCAAGGGTCCCCGGGGCCTCTAACTGGCAACCAGGGAGCCCCAGGTCCCCTGACTGCCGACCAAGGTTCCCGGGCCAGGGACCCCTTAATTCAAATTTTTAACAATTTATATGCAAAACCTAGCTGTGAAAAATTTAAGAGTTTTGACCTAAAAGTTGCCACCCCAGGCCCTCATTTAACGTTATTATAAACTTAATGCTGTAACACAGGCGGTAATGCAAACCCCCTAATTGAAATACCACCAATGATAAATATAATGAGAGCATAGCCAGTATGTTGTCCCTGTCCGGAATTGCAGTTTTTTTAATTTAGGATTTAAGCGTACAAAAGTAAGCAATAATAATAAGGACCACATGTCCACGTCATAATAATGTCATGCAATTCTTGGACGTTTCAAAAAATTGTCAAGTGACTTGACTCAAGTTCTCCTCGTTTTGGAAAAAAGTTATTTTAATTTTGATTTAAACGTTTTTTTTTTATGAAAGACCTTATTAGGGAAGCGATCTTGTCTCAAAATCATTGGCTTAGCCGTGGGTGGCCGAGGGGACCGGGGCCCCCTTAATCAAAATGCCACCAATGACAAAAATTTGTCAAAAAAGCCTTGTTTCTTCATTTTCAGTTTCTTTTAGCATCTTTGCGTACATCAATACACGCGTACAACAGTAATTAACAATAATTAATATTGACGACCAGGGGGCCTGGCGCACCCCCTTAATTCAATTTTTTCCTACCAATTTAAACGTATAACCAGGGTGAAATCAAGAGTTTTTGTCCTAAAAGTTCCTACCTCAGGCCCTCATCTATACTTTTTATCAACTTAATACAATAACCAGCGCCGTATTTGCTATATGGTTCAGTGCCAGTGTCCTGCCCTAAGATAGTATGACTTTTTTTGGTCTTCATTATTTTATATTTGGCAGGAAGATGTTGCAAAAATCCCCTAAGTGCCAGGGGCCCCGCGCAATGTAAATCCGGCCCGCGAATAATATGTTTAGTAAGCGTAACCATCTATTGTACCATTTTCAATAACGATTCACCTCCACCTTGCCAGTTTTTTTGCACAAAATACTTTTTAATAAAATAGCTAGAGAAAATGCTCATTGAACAAACTACTGAATTTCAATTGAAGGGGCCTGGGCCCCCTGGCCGTACGTGTACTCCTATAACTAGTAAACTTCGTGACTAAACAAAACAAAAATCTTCGAGAGCATTATTATTTATTGCTAAAGTATTGCAGGAGGCAATGTGCCTTACTTCCCCCTATAGACCAAATGACTTACAATTAAAATTTTACACCATAATGTAAGATTCTAAACGTGTTTTGGAATTTAATTGCAAAAGGAAGATTGAACAACTAAATTTTTTCGATTGGCTTTGAAATGTTAAAAATCTAGTTCTTTGAAATGGCTATGAACTCGTGCGAAATGTGATCCAATGGGATTTAAATAGCTTTTTTTCCAAAAACTTACAAAAATCGCCCAGCGGCTGGGGGCTTTGCCCCCAGACCCCCGTCTGTGATACGTTGCAGTACACTAGCTTACTCAACACTTCTCCTAAGTTAGACATTTACACTTTTTACCTATCAGTTTTTGCCCCTCTCCCTTTATCAAAATCCTGGTTCAGTGCCATCAGGCTACGGCTTCAGATCTTCCATTCTACGATATCTTTGCCCCACAATAAGTTCCTTTTTCGAAAATTTTTGATGACGTCATTGTATGTGATTTGTGGTTTGGGCCTCCCTATCAAAAATTCTGGCTACGCCTATGCCCGGGCCCTCCTGCCCTTACATGTACTCCTACACCTGGTTATTTTCATGACAAAACAAAAACCTCCAAGAAATATCTTCGAGTGGATTATTTCATTATTTACTGCTAAAGTGCTGCAGGAGGCAATGTATCTTACTTTTCCCTACCTGGACCAAATCACTTACAAAATTCAACCCCAAAACGCAACAATTTAAACGTGTTTTGGACTTAAACTGTAAGTAAAAAGAGGATTGAACAATTTAATTTTTTCAATTGGCTTTCAAAGGTTAAAAATGTAGTTTTTTCAAGTGGCTCTGAACACGGGCGGATGGTGATTCTTTTAAATTGCGTGTTTTAATTGCTTGGTTTTCCTTTTAAATTGCTTGTTTTTCCGAAATTGCATTTAGAATTGCTTGTTTTTCAAAAAATTCGCCAAGCTTCTAGGAGCTTTGCCCCTAGACACCTCGTGATACGTTTGAGTTACATAAGTTTACTCAAAACGTTTCTAATTTAGATATTTTCGCTTCTTAACTTTGGTGAACTAGACCACGGCTTCTGGTCTTCCATTCTACGATATCTTTGTCCCACAAAAAGTTCTTCTTTCGAAAATTTTTGATGAGATCATTGCGTGTACTTTGTGGTCCCCCCCATTAAAAATCCTGTCTACGTCTATGCACGCAAGACACAACAGCTGCCTTCAATATCTGCAAAAGTTATACTTGATTGATTGATTGATATATATTTAACCTACACTAACCGAGGAAGCGACGGTGGCGCTTTCATTTTGGACGAATCCTCAACCGCTTAAGAGTAAAACATTTTCCAAGTTTTTCGTTTGAGGTTTGACTTCTTCCCACGTAAACTTGCTGCTTGTTCAAAGCCATCAAGCAGAGATAATCATCGTAAAGTGCCTAATCTAAGGCCGCAACAATATGACCAGGGTGCGGGGTAAACCCAGATCATGCGATCGTGGTCGTCATAAAAACTACGTTTGTACCTCCTCGGCCACGCTGCAGACATCTTGTATCTTCCTAGAAGACGATCAACTTAAATAGTAGCCAAAAGCTGCCTGTGCAATAAATGGCATCTCTAAATGAAGGAAGGAGCTAGCTAAGCCGCCGTGAATAAGAATTTGACCAATTATAGAAATAAAACTATTTGGAAACTGGTAAATTGCATAGCGTCAGGTGACATTATACTCTACTTTTGTTATTTTAACCAATAGTTGATACTAGTGATAGACCAAACTAAGTAGGCCCAATGACGTCGCTGCAGGATGGCCAGAGGACCTTTCCCACTTAACGGCTGCTTGTGTCCCCCGCTTTGGCTTACTAAAAATACTTTTTGGAACATTGTGAAACTACAAGAATTCGACAATGATGCAAAAAGGAAAAATAACATTCAATCCTACTTTATTAATTAAAATTACCTACATCGTTTGCTGTACTTTAAAGTTTTTAAATGCCGAAAGTTTAGTGGTTCAAGTTTCAAACACCAGCTTTAACATCCAAAGTTTACACCGCTGAACCCATTAGGTCATCAAATAATTAGGCTAGTCACATCAATTTCAATACCACGAACGTTTGCAACGTATATATTTATTCAAAGCATTCTAAGCCCGAAGCCAGTGTTTCTCAAACCATGGGTCGGAATGAACAATAGGCCGCTAAGCGGTTCAGAATATGGTTGCTTAGAAAATTTAACCCCAAAATCAAGTCACTTAGAAAATTTAACACTAAAATACAAGCATTTTGGACTTGACCTGTAATTAAGTAGGGGCTGAATGGGCTGGACAATTTAATTTATTCTACTGTCTTTCAAATCTGAGCGATTTAATTCTTTCAAATGGTATTTAAAAACATGCAAAATGTAATCCAAATGGCGTTAAAATTGCTATTTTTTTCTTGAAGCAATAAAAAAATTGCCTAGAGGTTGGGGGCTTCGCCCCCAGACCCCCATCTATAATATGCTTGAGTTCACCACTTTACTCAGCTCGCCACCCAATTGAGTTATTTTTCGAAGGAAAAAAATTTAACTTTTGGTTTAAGCCTCCTCCCCCCACCTTTTAACAAAATCTTGGTAGCACGTGTGTTTACGGTAGTGTCGGGAAGTAGAGATGCAGATTTACAAAATTGTTTTGTTCGTTTTTCACACCACCAGCTGTTTTTAATTTCTTAGAGCACACTCAAGGTTGTTTTGGTCGCGGTCACTGCCGCAAATAAATTTTTCAAGTGATTATTGGCTGGAAAAGAAAAGAGCTAAGAAATGCTACTAGCCTTATATATGTCTCTTTGTTTAGACATGAATAGATAATTTTTATACTGCGCATAATTTCCTAAATTTAGTTTATTTTAATAACCCTTAGCTTCGGCTTGTGCCCCTCACTTTGTTTACTTTGTCGACAGCTCTAAGTAAGCCCATTGCATCAGCCACTTTGGGAGGCAATACTACAGAAGATGCATCTTACAAAATATTGAAATAATTTGTGCACAAAAACGTCGCTTGTATTGGCGCGATTTTTTGTGGATAAGAGTTAATTGTAGAGTAAGAGTCACAGTATAATGACTTCAACAGACAAGCCCGCTGCAAAATATCGAAAAATTTGAAGTTTTTTTTATTGGCAAAACGCAATATTCTACCGGTAAGAGCTTATAGTTTGTTGCAGAATCTTGTAGCATCGTTTTTTGCGTTGTTTGAAATCCAACTGCTCTTAATTTCTTTTTGTTTTTAGTTTTAGTATGGATGTTTTCACTCGTACACAAAATCATAAAATAATAACAGCTGATTAGGAAGTTGAGCGGATAAAAACTTGTGCCGATGAAATACTGAAGCATGATGAAATATTGACAATGAAGTTTGTCAAGTTTTGTTCTGTTTTAGGTGCGATCTTTTTGCCCAGTAACAAAACATCTTCGAAGCAGGAACGTGCTTTCCAGCGCTGCCTTGATAACTCGACTTCTCTCGCTATAATGAAAGACAGAAATTTAATTATAATATTCAAGGAATGGATGAGAGCCTACACCCATAGAATCGCAGGTTGTCAGATAATGTTTTTGCTTTTGTCTGTAGTCTTTACCATTGCAGTATTTGCGCTGTATTTAAGGATAAATAACAATTTAATATCGCTAAGAGAAAAAAAATCGAATATCTAATAACTTAAAGATTGCCTAAATACTTGAGGTGATCGGAACAAATAGCCCCTGGGACAAATCAAATTGAGATCCCAAATTCTGCAAAAATGCGATGATGCATTTTTGAAAAGTTATTTGTCCACCGTTTTCTGTTTTGTATCATAGCAAGCGCGAATCGATAGCTTAAAGTGATTGCGCATCATCAATTTTGGGTTTTTTCACTTCCTTTAACCAAGGTTTACCAAAATGTTTATTTACGAAGTTAATTTGTGGGCAAATAGCGGCATTTCTCCGTAAACAGCCGCTTTTTCAGCTAGAATTGCAGTGATGGCCGTAACAGTGTGTTCAAAAATGCATTTAAATAAGTCTATACGCATAGCGCCTTATGAGTACCTGGTACGAAACAGGCTGTAGTGTTTACCGTATTTTTACCGAATTTTATTGTGATTTAAATACTGTATCTGCTCTGATTTTATCATCGAGCACTCTGTGCAGAAGATGTTGCAACGCAATAGTTTAAGTTAACCCATTAATGCCCAAATTATTTTCCAAGTAGAAATTAAAATATCTTTGGTGGAAATTATATATGTTTTAGATCAAAACTACATATTAATAAAAATTTAATTTTGCATGTTTATTTTTTTACCGATTTTTTAGCCGTCCTTTTAAAAGGACACTAGGCGTTTTGTCACTTTGATTTATATTTTTTTCTGAAGGCTGTATTGCGTAGTAGTTGCGTTTCAAAATTTATATATATGAGTGATTATCTACTTTATATGATCAAATGTGCGCGTTCTTTGTATTTTACAAGATTCAAACGTAACTGGAAGGATACTTGGTAGGTATTGGGACAATTTTTTGTTATCAAATAGCGCGGTGCAATAGATTTCCGTAGATTGATAAACTTACGTCAAAGTTAGTTAAGAATCTGTGATTGTACTATGTTACACGTGTAGAAATTTTGTAGTTACGCATGTGAACAAATGACGTAAAGTTGGCCACACAGAATTCGGTTATACTATCATGTCATTTATCACTTTTTGATGAACCTCAACGTTACAGTGTTGATATAAGCAATTATCATTTCAAAGAATGCAGTGTAGTTGATACGAAAATTTCAAAGTTTATGACCTTTTTTCTCGCCAATATAATAGGTAATAAAATGGCTAAAATTTGCAATTCAGCTGATCTCATGACTTCACCACAAATTCATGGAGGAAAAGATAGGCAGCAAAAACAAATTTATTTACATTTTTTCCGTACTGAATTTTGCAATAATAAACGTCCATCTCAAAATACATCCCTCCAACAATAGTCTTCAATTTACAGTCCACGATAGTACTACAGCCAGTTTACTGTTAATGGAACGGTACAAAGCAATCTACATGTAAACCTACTTTACATTTCTGGCACATTTGTTGCACCTTTTCGTGACATAGTGCACATCTTATTTGGTTGGGGGTAGATACAACCAAATGATCCAATCTATCAAAATGGATTTCCGGTAGTACTGCCACACCAAATCGTGAAGGCCGCTTTGAAGGTCTACCTCTGTATTCTTGCTTGCAACGTGCCAAATAATAGAGAGTGATTTAGCGAGAAAAAGCCAGAAAGTCCAATCTATCTAGCTAGATCCTGCTCCTCAGCAATACGTCGATATACGAGCCATGCATTTTGCATAGAAACATTCAAAACCCGGGAAAACAAAGGCCACCACCATTTTTTCATTCTCATGCCAATTCTCAACTTTGAAATATTATGATCCAGTTGGTTAACACCGCCATGTGTTTATTATACATTTGAATAAGAAATGCCTGAGAAACTTTAATCGACTTTTCTTTTGCTTTGTGACCACCTTTTCGCTTTTTGAATTGGTTCTACTCCAAAACAGTTTGAAGCCAAAGTGACTACACTGTTGTCATGCCACCGAACTAATGTGATTCCCATCGTATCATCAGTAAGTTGGCAATATTTTCCTCGCTCCTTTTTCTTCATCGGGGCTGGCTCAGTAAGAGGAACTCCTTCCACTCGATTGCCACAAATTGTTCCTGTACCGCTATAATTGCGTTCATTCAAATGTTTCATCAGAGGCAGAGAAGTAAAAAGATTGTCAAAAAACAAGCAGCAGTTGTTGGTGTTAGGTAGCTCAGCTATCAAATCAGACACAACTGAACCACGCATACCTAAATCTTCAATCTTATCATTCGTCCCGGCACCTTGGTACGGTTCTGCATGAATCAAATACCCTTCAGTATTGCACAAACACCAAACCTTATACCCGAAGCGAATAGGCTTTCCATGGATGTGTTGTTTCAAACCATGGCGCCCATAGTATGGTACAATTGATTCATCTATTGAAAGGTAGTTTTTTTTGGAAAAGTGATTTAGCCATTTTTCATTCAGCATTAAAAATATAGGACGAACTTTGGCATATCTGTCACCTGCAGTTTATCTGTTATCTGCAAAATGCAGATAGCGCAAGCATTTATCAAAGCGATTGCGAGGCATAGCATCGGCTGCAGCAGTATTACGAACGTCTGGGCACTGCTCCCAGTACATTCTTCTACGAGGCAGCCGGCTGTAACCACTTAATAGTAGAATGCCCAGTACCACTCGCATTTCTTCTGGGTCAGTGACAAACGAATGATTTCCGCTTTGCTTAGCATAGAGCATTGACTGGACAACTATTAATTCAAGTAATTCACCGTCGAAAAACAGTTCAAACACTTCAACCGGCGTCCAATCTTTAGCGTTGTACTTTGGTGTTTCGTTACCGTTGTATATTTTGGAGATATATCAACAGGTAACCATTTTCTTTGGGGTCGGCTTTTTTTTGCAGTGCGATTTTTTTCTTTAATTGGTGGGTGTGCTTTAGCTGCCCTTGAATTGTGACAGGTAGGGGTTGTGTCATCTTCGGCCTGTTGATGCCCTGAAACTTCATCAGTGCTATGATGAAAAACAATTTTTGCGGGCGCTTCCAGTTGTTTTCCTGACAGATGATTGATGCTTTCGGGTTGATCTTCACATCACTGTCACCATCTGATAGGGTCGAAGCAGGAGGAGTGATGTATAAATCAGCGGAAGAAAAGCTGGTTCCACTGTCAGCTAGAAATGATAGCGCTTCATTGACATCGTACCTAAAATAGAAAACCAACGTAATGGTATGCAGAAATACTTCGCAAGGATTAACTGCCCAGCGTCCTTTAAAAAGGACAGCAAAATTCAACATGCTATATTTATTTCTAACCATAATCTAAGTACCGGATTGTTTTTACCTATGCGTAGTACATGCTTAAAATTTACAATGACAATATTAAAAAAATTATTATAAAAAAGGCAAAAATACTTACGTCACTTTTCTGGAAGTCGCCATTTTGAAAACTCAAAAATCAGCGAAATTCTTCTGTCTGATAAATCGCGCCCAAGCAAGGCGAAGAATAAAATAAATGTTGATAGATAACTTTACTACCTACCCTATTTATACGTAAAACCGAAAACCGCAACGCCTTCCTAGAAATCTGAAAAAAAAAATTTCAAAAGTGGACTTTTAGAAGGACGGTGGGCATGAATTGGTTAAACAGACATTAATGAAAAAATTGCTTGTTAAGTTCAGTAGAATAGCCAGGGGGGAGGCGGGGGGAAAGGGGGGGGGGATATTGCCCCCCCATTGGAATGTCGACCAAAATGCATAATGGGAAAAAACTCTACGTTTTTAGTACTCTTGAGACTGTTTTATGCACTGGAGTGGACTAAATAGTGATTTAAAACATCTTTTGAAACATATGTTCAGGGGAGGGGGCTAATTTGTCAAAAATAAAACTAACAAATAAATGAAAACTTTGAAAAATGGTTAGAAGTAAGCAATCAAATTTGATCGCAAGTGTAAAAATGCTAAACATAGGTGTCATCAACAAATATACTATAAACTAAGGAATGGGGGGGGGGGCTATTCAGTATCAGTTAATTATCAATCATTTCTCTCAAATCTCTTTTCATTAGCCCCCCCAATTATTTTTCTCGATAAACTGTATACGAAATAGATTACTCCGGGTGAGTCTTATTGAAGTATTCGATTTTATAATTTACCAGCATCTAAACAAGAGAACTAACATTTTACCATTAGCCACCTCCCAAATAGCCCATTTATGCCACCAGTTTAATCTTGTTTGTACTGCCAATTTCTTAGCCACGTTTTAAAAGCATTATTTTTTAATCAAAATAGCCCTAAAATGAAGTTATTTTTGCAAAAAAATACAAAATTTTCGAGCGCTGGGAGCGGAGCCCCCAAAACAGCTCCCCCCATTGCGAATTTCTGGCTACGCGCCTGGTTAAGTTTGAAAAAAATTGTCGTGAAGTTTGGCTGCTTTTGGGCTACCAGTACCATTCAAACGCCATAAGGTCTGATCAGTCTTTTCAAGTTTTGCACAGACTTTGAGTTGAGCAGAAGCGTTGAATATGAGTGACATAGGCGCAGCCAGGAGGGGGTGCAAAGGACTCGGTCCTCCCCAATCAAAATGCCACCAATGATAAAAATGCGTCAAAAAAGCATTGTTTCTTCAGATTCAGTTTCTTCTAGCATCTTCGCGCACAGCAATATACACTCGCGTACAACAGCAATTAACAATAATATTGACGACTAGGGGGCCCGGGCCCCCTCAATTCAATTTTGCCAGCAAATTAAAGTATATAACCCGGTTAAAATTGACGGGTTTTCTCCTAAAAGTTGCTACCTACGATTCTCATCTAACCTTTTATGAACGTAATGCAATAACTAGAGCGAATTTATCATATGGTGCAGTGCTAGGGGCCGTGCTATGCTCAGATGGTAAGACTTATTTTAGGTCTTCACCAATTTTTGGCAGGAAGATGTTGGGAAAATCTCTTAAGTGCCAAAGGCCTCGCGCAATGTAAATCCGGCCCTGGCAAATTTTTATAGAACAGAAGAAACTACCTTGTGCCGAGAAGCATATGCCAGTTTACATGGCATTGGAATAAGCCGACTTTGAAAATTTCCAGAACAGATTCAAAGTTTGAAACACCCTAAGATAACTGTGGACGACGCAACATTCCCCCAAGATCTATAACAGAAGAACTCAAATCCCAAATACACAACCACAATATGAAATTCCCGAACAAAGAATCTCATTATACTGTCGTGAGTGCACCCAGAAAACAAACAAAAATTTCTTGTTAGTAACTACAAGAAGTTCAGCTTTTCGGCAACCCACAAGCATATAAATAAGGTATCATCGTCAATGTATGGTCTAAGCGAATCAGCTTTTTCACTTCTTAAAGCAAACGAAAGATCAGACTTTCTATGTAATCTTTTATAATCTAGCCTGATCCCTAGCAAAAAAGCTAAGCTAGAATTGTGCGACCACTTTTCAAGTATCTTTGAAAAGAGACTATTGAGTTTATATCTGGAATACCAAAAAAGAGAAGTAGCAATGCTGGTACATGACAGTGATGTTATGGATTAACTCTTTTAAACAAAAAGCAGTGCTTTTTTTGCTGAACTTTTATTTCTGCCAAGCCAAACGCGGTTGCTAACAGCTAGATACAATGGCCAATAACCAATTTGCTAAAAATAAACGGATTATAAACTGTGTAAGTGCTATAGGAGACTTGTTGGACGCAAATAACTAATTCCGAAAAACAACCCAAATCCACTCTTTTTATTTCTTTTTTATGACGTCAAAATTCCAAAAAACAACCCAAATTCACTCTTTTTATTTCTTTTAATGACGTCAATTACTGCATTTCTGCAAAATCACATTGAATTAATTAAACACCATGCTAAGTAGCTTGGTTTGTGAAAAAACTGTTTTAATTGGTGGAAAGAATAAGAAAAGAGAAAACATTTTTTTGATTTTCTCGAAAACTACTTTCCTGGAGTTGGGACGTTTTCATTTTCAGGTATTCAATTTTCTTCCATTCTATTTTCATTCCATACAAAAAATCTTCTTTTCCATATTCCATTTCATATTCCATTCCATACTTCCATACCAAGTTAAGTTTAGACCTGAAGCTACGTGTAATTTGTATTGTATTTTTGCAACGTTAAGCAGTATGCTGGCACGAAGGAACGAACGAACGAGTGGTTTATTTTGCCATTACATAATAAACACACTAAAACATAACACAAAACTAAAATTGGGTCTAAATTATTAATGACGGGGAGGTTGCAAAAAGACCTTGCGGTCATCTACTTAAGCAACTACCCAACTTTGTTGCCGGTGTGTACCGGGGTTATATTCCAAAGTAAAACAGGATTAAAAAAAAACAAAAACAGAAAAAAGAGAGTTTCAGAAATAATTGGTCAAACTTCCATAAGTTTCAGTTGTTACTTGATTGCCATTGTTCATACTTGGTAAAATCATATCAAATGCTTCTTACATTCTTTCAAAAACGTCGGATATGAAGGACTTTTGATATAATGAGGAATAGCATTCCATATTTTGGCACCCTTTTATTTAATTGAGCGTTTATATTTGGACAGTCGAAAACGAGGAAAGTTTAGTGCTAAGTTTTAATTTGATAATCTGGTGTCTTTAGAATTAACAGAACTTACTTTGCTAAAATAGCCATTAAAATTGTTTCGCAAACGATTATTGCAGTATTTGGGCATAAGTTTTGTCATTTCATACGTGTACATGTCGGATAGTTTTAAAATGTAAAATTTAATGTAATATTGAGTAACTCTTTCATCTCATTTGCCTCTCCCAATAATGCGTAAAACTCGATTTTGAAAAACTATTTAATTTCTCAGATAAGTTGGATAGGTATTGCCCCAAATCTATACAAAGATGGAGATGGACAATCGTGTGATGCAGAAGCAACAATGTTTCGAAGGCAGCAAATTTTTTAGTTTGCTAATAATTCCAATCGATCTAAAAACTTTATTTTCTATAGATTTTTTATGGAATGCAAAATTGAGATTAGGATCAAATAATATTCCTAAGTATTTGCAACAGTTGCCAATAAGCACTTTGCTTTTGCCATAATTAAGTGCAATATCATTAAAACTGTTCATGTTATCTTTACATTTGGGAGAAATAATTACTGCATGTGATTTATTTGAATTAACAGTTAACTTATAAGCGATAGCCCAAACGCGGAATTTATTAAAATCATGGTTCATATAAGTTTCAAGAGAGGACAGTTTATTTGAAGAAAAAAAAAAAACCATGTATCGTCTGCAAATAAACGTGAGGTACGTGAAACAGCATTATGTAAGTCATTATGTAAGTCAATACATAATAGGAATAACAAGGCTCCCAAAATCGAGCCCTGAGGTACGCCAAAGTTAGATCAGAAGCCAAAAGAACACACAAATTGTGTTCTGTCAGTAAGAAATGAAGCAGTAAGGTTTTTGCATGGTCCTCGAATACAGTAATGATCGAGTTTCAAGAGAAAAATTTCATACGGAACAGAACCAAAAGCTTTTTTTTTAAATCAAGAAGCAACAGCCCTACATAGTTTTGGTTGTTTAATTGGTCGTACGAGTTGCTGCCTACATCAAGCAAAGCCTGAGTAGAGGATGTTTTTTTGAAATCCATATTGAGTCGATAGCAGTACTTTGTGTTTTTCTAAAAATGTTGACATTCGTTGATGAATTAGTATTTCTAATATTTCTGAAAAACATGTTGGGAATGAAATTGGTCAATAATAATCGCCCATTTCTAATTTCTTTCGGATTTATGGATAGGAACAACTTGAGCATTATTGCATTAAAAATTTCAGAAGCAGGTTTAAGATACATGGATGAACCAATGCGTTTAAAAAGAAATTTTGAGATTGTGTTGAAGTCGGTTTCTCCATGAGCTTATGCGAGTTTAGAACCGATGTTAGTAAAGAAGTCACTAAAATTATTAATGATTCTACTTGGGTCATCAATAATTAGTTCAACCTCTAACAAGTTTTGTTATGTTTTTGAGGGGAAACATAAAGATTTAACAAGCTAGCTAGTCACTTAGGTGAACAGAAGGCATGAAAATGGCACTCGCTTATATAGGAAAATACACGGCAAAAATACTGCAGGCAAAACGGAAAGCAGTCGAAGCAAAAAAGCAATAATTATTTTAGCAAACAGCGCACTAGTACAGGAAACACAGGTTAAAAGTTAACGCAAAAGTTCACAAGGTCACAATCGCAGGAAATGAAACACACGCAAAACTCAGGGTCGAAATGAACAACACAAAATGAAAATGAATACAAAATGAAACAACACAACAAATTTTTCGGAACTTACGTACGCTCAGATGGCCTTTGGGCTCATAAAGTTTGAAAGATTTTCCACGTTTGTTCTGAATCATTAGCTGCCAACTTACTGCTGTAAAACATTTTTCTTTGATAACAATTTAGCTTTGTTCAGTAAATTAGTGTATTTTAAAAAAATGTTGTTTTGTAGAATCATGTGATAAATAATAAGTTACAAACATTCTGCGTTTATTTTTTATTGAAGTAAATAAACCTTTTCTTATCCAAGATATACTTTTCAGTCGTCGTTTTCGACGGGATAAGTTTTTGAGTGGTGCATGTTTGTCCATCACTGATTTTACTGAATGAACAAAGTTGTCAAAATTTGTGTCGCAATTAACTATATTTAGTGATGGTTGTTTATAAACTAAAATGTTTAGCGTAATTAGCATATTTTATTTAAACGCATTAATGTCAAATTTTGACCTATCACTGATAAAAATGTATGATGGACTGAGTGATATACTGTACATTTATTAATGTTGAAAAAAATTGCAAAATGATTACGGATAGAGTCGCTAGGCAAAATTTCGGGAATATTTTTATGCAAGGTGTAATTAGTTATGATATGGTCTATTATAGTAGAAGAATGATCAGTAACTCGAGTAGGTAATGTTATGATGGGGTGTGCACTGTAACTTTGCCGTGCGTTAAGATGTTTTAAAGTTCGAGGCGTTCTTCTGTGTTTATCGATATTCACATTTAAATCACCTAAAATATAAACGGTTTTTTATTTGTAATTGATTTCTGCAGTACTCCATCCATTTTCACATTAAAATCATCCACATTTTGGTTCTGATGGAGATAGATTACTCTTATAGTTATTGTTTTTGTCCTGGATTCGAACTTATAAATAGTGATCCATTGATTTTTGCATTTGTCAAGAGTCGTTTGTCCGAAATATATATTTCTAGATCACCAGCACATGTGACCGAGTTGGAATGCATAAATAAGTAAGGGGGATTTCAATATTCATCACAGCTTTGCGACATATGCGTGTTTCAGAAAAGCAGATAATTTCGGGTGTTTTTTCAAAGCTATGAATATACTCATAAAACGTGTCAAAATTTTGATTTAGTGGTCTAATATTAATGTGCAATATAGAAAGGTTTTGATTTAGGCAAAGAGGTGGATTTGCAATATCATATTAATGCAATAATCAGCAACTTTGCTGGTTTTAACAGTTTTATTAAAAGCAAAACATATTGAATGTTTTCGGCTTAAAAGAATCAAGCCCTCATCAGGATATTATAAACAATAATACATAAACATCTGCAAAAGAAAATAGAAGGTTTACGGCAACATAAATTGCGTATAGCTGACCAATAACGTACATTATGTAAGGAATTTAAAACTTTTATCAAACAAAGGTAAAATGCCTTTTCAGTTTTGGACCTGTCACGAAATAATAATTTTGAATGCCTGAGATAGGATTATTTGCTGCATTTAACGCGTACGTGACTGATTTACTACTTTTGCCACCTTTTTGATTTAGAATATTCTGGATGTTTCCTTTCTAGTATTTTCTACTGTCTTCTATTAATCACCGGAATGATTAGTTGTTTACATGTCGTAATTGCTATATTTAGACTTGAAGTTTGTGACGTCACAATTACGCTACCGTTGTGTTTTCGCAATCGCTAATATGTTTTCTATTGTGACGTTTCATGGATTGTTCTGGGAGATTCGATAGCTTGTGCCTAGTATAAATAAGCGAGTCGTTTTTGATTTTTTATATTCTGATATTCTAAAAGTGGATGATTTTTAGGTATTAGTTTCGTAGGCATTTTTGTCAAGTGTGTGTATCCGTGGTTGGCTTGTGTAGCCGTATAGTTTGGCGATCTGAATTGGGCGATCGCGAGAGTGTGTAAGGTGCGACCTGAACTGGTCGGTTGCGGTTAAGTCTTTTACGATCTGAATCTGGTCGATCGTAAGAAGTGTTTTGCTCAGTGAGAGTGGTTTTGTGTTTTCAATCTTAAATAGAAGTTTTAATTTAAGATTGTGTGCTGCTTTCTGAGATTCAAGAAGCTAAAGAAATTATCAACTACCATTTTCGATTCGTCAATTAACATCTCAGTCGTTCTCTAGCTTCAGCCGACGTGGGCAATTCTAGGGATTAAAGGTTGTACTCTAGCCAAGTATCAACGATCGCGACAGGACCAAAGCAATCATATTAAAATTACAGTCAAACAAGCCACAGCATAAACTTTTTAGCGTGAAATAAACCAATTCAGTTAGAATAATTATCAATAGGTTAGTCCACGCAGTATTTGATTGCTTTGCTCCAAAACTGGAAAGGCATTTTTATCTTGTTAGATAATAATTTTAAATATTTCCTTACGCAGGGTTGGCCAAAAAAAAATTGCACCCTTGGACAAAGTGTCATAACTTTTTTTTGGAATGAGATAACATTTTAAAATTTTTACTATTTCTTTACGACAATATATTGCGTAGCTGTGTAAAATTTTAATAAAAATTTCCATAAAATAACAAAATTACAGGTGTTTAAATAGTGAGTATCACAAACTGCAATTGCATGAAAATTAACACGGCACAAATAGTAAGCGATTGTTCATTCGTTCAATATTTTTCGATGTGTTGTCCGTTTTCTGCAATCACCAACCGCACATGAGATCGAAACCCATCGATGGCTTAATTGATTACCGCTTGGGGCAATGCTTCTCACTCTTGAAGAATGGCTTCTTTTAGTTCTATTGTGTTTTCAAATCTTCTTCCGCGGTAAACATTTCGCTCCAGAGCGCTCCACACTCAGTAATCGACTGGATTAAGATCTCTTTAAGATACGATTAAGATCTTTAAGATAAGATAATTTCAAAGTTATTATCATTTGAAAAAAGATTTGTTTGCATTCAGGCATTGTTACGTCAAAATGAGTATAGAAAGGCCATTTATAAAAAAAAAGTTACGTTTCCTGCAAAAAAATCTTTGAACGCACTTTGTGAAAGGAGATTGCAGTCTTCAATGTTTAAATGGACGTCATTTTATAACTTCTTGGAATTTCATTGTAAAATTTTAAACAGCTACGCAATATATCGTTGCAAAAAAATGGTAAAAATTTAAAATTGTTATCTCCTTGCAAAAAAAAGTTATGGCACTTTGTTTAAGGGTGCAATTTTTTTTGGCCAACCCTGTATAATGAATGCTATTAGTCAGCTATACGCAATTTATATTGTCGTAATCCTTCTATTTTCTTTTGCAGACGTTTTTGTATTATTGTTTATAATATCCTGATGAGGGCTTGATTCTTTTAAGCCGAAAACATTCGATATGTTTTGTTTTTAATAAAACTGTTGAATCCAGCAAAGTTGCTGCTTATTGCTGTGATACAGATAGATTTTGCTCATTTGAAAATATTTTATTGTATTATTGTCATAGTATTGGCAGTCAGCAATATCTTTGAATAGCGTTTCAAGCAGAGTACTTTCAGAGAACTCAAATCAAAATTTTTATGATTATTACAAAGAGTGGTAGCTTGACTAAAGTTATAAAAATCAGTTACATCAGTTGATGGGCAAGCCATTGCTGGTGTTGTGACTAAACATTGAGTAAAATAAAATCGAGTGCAAGAAATAAAAATAACTCCACTTACACTAAACTACCTTGCATCTTCATTAACTACTGCTTGTAGATCAGCATTGTAATTTCGAGGAGGATGGCAAAATTTGATACGATATATCTCATTCCATATTTGAAGCACAGTCGCAAGGAGTAATCATAAAAATTCACTCAGCATGAAAATATCAACCACTTAATCAACAGACAATAGGTTGACCGGTATGCACAGGGTTTAACGATTGCAAGTTTGTTATCATAAGTTACTAACTATAAAATTTGGTTTAGCCAAACTGCCAAAAAGATTTTGCAAAAACAACTGTAACGAAAAAAAAAAAAAATTTAAACGCAAAAAACAGCAACAAAGAGTTAAGTTCTATCGAGGATACGAAAGTACATACAAATTTTTGTTACGATGAAAGATAAAGTTTTGTCGCTTGGCAAATTCAATGCTGTCGCTACGGGGGGCCAAGGGAGCCTTGCCTCCCTTATTTTGGTTTCTAAAACTACTTTTTTTGGAACATCATGTATTGACAAGAAAACTGACAATGATACAAAAAGAAAAAATAACATTCAATCCTACCTAATTGATTAAAGTTACCTACTTCATTAGCAGTATATTGAAGTTTTTAAACACCGAAAGATTAGTGGTTTCAAACACCAAATTTAACATCCAAACTTTACTCTTCTGAATCTAATAGGTCATCAAGTAATTAGGCTAGTCATATCAATTTCGAAACCACAAACGTTTGCATTGTATTCAGTTCAAAATATTTTAAGCTCAGAGCCAGTGTTTCACAAACTTTGGGTCGGGATGCAAAACAGGCCGCTGAGCGTTCACGGATATAGTGGTGCAACTACAAGGGTAAGGGAGCTTCAAAGGACCCCTCCCAGCAGAGTCACTTAAAAAATTTAACCCTCAAAGGCAAGCGTTTAAACGTATTTTTGAATTGACCTGCTAGTAAAGTAGGGGATGAATGGGCTGGGCAATTTCATTTTCCGACTGGATTTTAAGTCTGAGCAATTTAGTTCTTTGAAACGGCTTTAAAAACGTGCAAAATGTGATTCAAATGGCGTTAAATTTGTTATTTTTTCTCGACAGATCAAAAAATCGCCCAGCAACAGAAATTTCGCCCCCAGACCTCCGTCTATATGAGACGATTGAGTTGCACCACTTTGCTCAGCTCGCCACCCAATCGAATCATTTTTCAGACAAAAAATTTTAACTTCTAAGCCCCCTTCTTTAGCAAAATCTTGGTTCCACGTCTGTTTGTGGGAGTGTCAGGGATTAGAAATGTAGACCAACAAAATCGTTTAGATCGTTTTTCAAACGACCAGCTGCTTTTGCTTTTTTTTTAGAGCACGCTTAAGGTTGTTTAGGTCGCATTCACAGTGGCAGATAGACTTTTTAAGTGATTATGAGCCGGAAACGAAAGGAGCTAAGAAACGCCACCGGATTTTAGACATGATTACCAGAATTTTGAAATTGCGCATGATTTTCAGCCGTTCAATATCAGTTTTAGTCATAGGTGGGCACAAGTCCGTAAATCGTTAATCCGTTAATAACGAAGCTAACTTTTTCATTAACTCGTTAATCCGTTAAAAAGTTTCTTCATGTTAACGGACTAAATTAACTTCCGTTAAGTTTTGTTAACTTTCGTTAAGGTTTTTATCGTTAATACCTGGCACTACTCATTCATCGTACCTGTACAGACTAGTTTGCTCTGGTAACACTTGTTGCGTATTAGCACGAGTTTTATAGAAGAGAGCAAAGAAAGGAGCTCGTTTTTGTGGCAAATAATAAGCTGCAATCTCATAGGTCTATTAATTATTGCTGTTTGCAACTTCCAAAGATTTTCCGATCAGAGCTTCGTTAGTGCATTTGAACTTGTTTTTATCTTGAAGTTATATTAGACTGTCAAATGTAACTTCCAAAACACCAAAAGACGACCATATTAATAAATACTTCCTTACAATCAGCTCAACTGCTTCAATACGCGTTCTAGAAGCGAGTGAACAAAACGAAATGTAAATTACACGCAAAATATTAACGAATAATTAATGGCCTTGATTAACTTTCGTTAATTAAAACCAAAAATAACGGATTAACGTTAACGGAGGTGTGAAGTTTGTTAACGGACTAGTGGTTGACGAAGCTAACGTTTTGCATTAATTTGCCCACCTGTGGTTTTAGTGTACAAAAGTTCAGTTTAGTGTAGTCCCCCTTTACTTTGTTTGCTCTGGCGGCGGCACTAGGCAAATTGTCATTCTCAAAACAAAAATTAAGCCTGTCAGCATTAATGCAGCTTCAAATTGCAACATTAAACATATTTCATAATCTGATGATGCAATGCCTACCTTGTTTGCGCACTGTTCAAGACCGAATTACCCTATTAATTTGTCGACAGATGATTAGCTGCTAAACGATTCCACATATTTTTAGCTATCGCTTACGTCATTTGATAACGTCATAGTTAAAGATGACGTAATGATTTGAACACAAAACAACACAAAATTTAAAACCTGTTTTTTTTCGATTATAGGTACTACATTATTATGCTAAACTTTTTAATGTTGATAGTTTCTGAGCCAGTATGTGGGATGAAACGATGATCATATCAGATAAAAGTGATAGGAAATTTAATGAAAAACCTTAAAATAGCTAATTTTTTAAATTCATTTACAGTAATTAACCACGGTGTTTGTTATCAGTTTAATCGTAATTTACGGTTGTCCTCTGACAAATTACACTTGCAGTTTAAAGGCTAAGAATGCGCTCTGCTCAACGAAAATACGACGCACAGCTAAGTTAAATCAATCAAAGAAATTTATTAAGCTTAAGAACACAAATGAATTACGTCTAAATTAAAACATCTTAATCAAATCGTTTGCAGCAAAAACCAAATCAAAAAAGGCACAAATTTAATTAAAGCGAATTTTAGTCCTACACAAATATTATAAACTTACACTCATACAAACATAGCAAATGGCGATAATTAATTAATTCCATTAAATATCCCACAATTTGTAAATTCGAATATAAACCCCGAGAATATACACAAGCAAAAATATACTTAAAGAGAAACGAAAAGAGAGAAAATTTACTTTGGAGAAAAGAAGTCAACAAAAGTACCTTGCTTCAACCAACCACTGGCAAAGTTCAACAAAAGCTTTGGCAATGAAACGGGCGGGAATAGATCAAAGTCCTTGATTGAGTGAGAACTGTAGATGGCATCAATCCAACAACGAGGGTATTACCCTTTCTTCACGTAGCGATGATTGGGGAGCGGTGGGCGATTTTTATCTGGTTCCAACACGCAAGGACAACCAACCTTTTGTCTTCGCTAATGAGTGTGACTAAATCGACTTCTTCGACCCAATTCACAACTCGTCATGATGCGGCTCTTCGTCCTTCTTGATTTGGAAGCCGCTCTTTGATATCCAGAAAATCGAGCAGCACCTAACTTCTTCAAAAAATACTGCCAGTTCAGCAATTCCAGTGCTGTTGCTACGGGGGGTCCAGGGTGGCCGTGCCCCCCACTAACGACTGCTTGTGCCCCCCATTTCGGTTTACTCAGAATACGTTTTTAAAACATCACGTACAAGACTATACAGCAGACAATAACGAAAAATGGAATAATAACGATCAAACATAATTCTCGTTTGGTTTTCTCGATTCTTTGCGAAATTGCTGGCAACTCAACTGCTGTGCATAAATATGACGCAATAATCAGTCTGATTAACACGTCTTTACGTATATGTCGCGTAAGAGAGATGTAAGCCTACAAAATCGTTATTGGTACTTCGTTAGTGATTATGACCTGAAACAATACGTGAAAACATTTTCTGAAAAAATTGCAGTTTTTATTGTTTAGAGCACGCTCAAGATTTTTTTAGGTTGCAGTCAGGGGGTAGCAACCTGGGGGAAGGGGCTAAGTAAGCTTCAGCACTTTTTGCCAAGTCATTCAGAAGATTTAACCCAAAAATACAAACGTTTAAACATGTTTTGGACTTGACATGAAGTATAGGCATCGACTAGACAACATGATGTTTGCCCTGAAAAGGTGGGCCACTGAGATAATTCGATACAGCTCTCATACAATCACGCAGCAGTGCTATAATAGTCATGTTTTGACTATAACTCTGCTACTGTGTTAATATTATATTTTATAATGAGCTAATTATATAAGCTAAAGTAAAAAAAAAGTAGCATTAGCATTTTGGTTTGGGATAGAACTAGTTGGCGCGTCTTATTCCAGCACTATATTATTGTTATTTAAAAATTGCAATGCGCACTTGCGTCTCACTTCGATAGCTGCTAATTATAACCCACCTGAACTAGTTAACTGGCCTCAAATGGCGCGGCTGAATTCGAACGAAGGAGAGCAACTTATTAACCTCCTTCGCCGGGTCCCGCAACCACACAAGATGCCAACAATTTTTCTGATACTGAGAATTTGTGTGACAAATTATATCTTAATCAAAACATAATTAATTGTGAATACTTTAAAGTAAATTCTCCAATTGTAAATGGTTCCTATGATGACGCTTTGATACTAATGCATGTCAACATTCGATCCCTCCACAAGAATTTTGACCTTCTCTATGAATTTATCCAATCTTAAATTTATCCCTCAAATCATCTGCATTACAGAAACACGCATCAAATACCAACCACAAATTAATGTCTCAATCCCAAACTACGGCTTTGCGCATGTAAACTCAAATTCCAATGGTGGTGTTATTGCTGTGTATATTCATAAAAATATTATATTATTATCTATCAAATAATTGAAAACCCAATTTAAATGTGCGATTCTGAATGCTTATGGATCAAGATTAAGAGTTTTGACGCCAAATTTACATTAGGCGTTATTTATAGACATCCTCGTACGCAAACTGCCGATCAATTTTTAGAGAGTTTTCTAAATGCCTCGATTCTCTGAACAAAGATTCTGAATACTATTTTATTTTGGGTGACTTCAATATCAATTTGGAAATTGAAAAAATATTCCTCTTTCAATGCGCTATTTAAATATGTTGATTAGTTACGGTGCGTTTCCTCCAATCACTAAATCAACCAGAGTAACCAAAAATTCCTCATCCATTATAGATCATATTTCCAATGATATTAAACATCCTATTTTCCTGGAACTTTTGAAACATGCAATGTTTGTAATCATTACCCAGTCTTTTGCAAAATAGGCACTCTCATGGCAAAAAAAGATAATGTCAAGACTGAATCTGGTTTTTACCGCAACAAATCCAAATTTGATACCGAACTCTTTGTCAAGATTTAAACTTTTCCCTGCAAAGATTTTTTATCATACTCCCACCATTAACAGATGAAAACTTTTTAGCAATTTTGTTAAAATTGTGCCGCAAACAATTGATAAACATGCTCCACTGAAATCGTTTACCTGTCGACAGCGTAGACTACTTAAAAAGCCTTAGATTACGAAGGGAATTTTGATCCCCATTCGCAAAAAGAATTCCATGTTTAAATCTCTTTTTATTAATGGCAACGAAACCCAAAAATTTATTTTCAGGCAATATTCTAACAAGCTTACCAAAATTAAGACTGCATCTAAAAGAAAATATTTCAAAGTTGAACTTGAAAAAAACAAGAATGATCCGTGAAAAATTTTGAATATTATTCGATTATTACTCTCCTCTAAGTCTGAACAATCATTAAATACTCATAGTAATGATTTAGAAAATAATAATAATAACCTCGTTGAATTAGCTGAAAACTTCAATAAGTTTATTTGCTCAATTGGAGAAAACTTAGCCAAAGATATACCATGCCAAGATAACAGAAAATTTATGAGTTACGCGAGAAATCGAAATTCATCTAGTACGTTTTTGGAAGCACCTAACCTCTATGAAATCGTTGATTCTTTAAAATCTTTGAGCGTGAACAAAGCCGTAGGGCAGGATAATATTCCAGCTTTCTTTATTAAAACAGCCAACATGGTAATCGCTCCTTACCTCCTTATACTATATAATTATGCTTTTTCAAGTGGGATTTTTCGTGATATTTTAAAGGTCGCCAAAGTTATCCCGATTCATAAAAATGGTTACAAGAATGATCTAAACAACTATCGTCCCATTTCCTTTCTTTCCAGTTTTTCTAAAATTCTTGAAAAACTGATATATCAAACATTAACTCAATTCTTGGGCAAATATAATATTTTAATTCCCTCGCAATATTGTTTTTAATGTAATTTTTCCACTATCCATGCTATAACTGACATTGTAACTTTAACTTATGATAACATCAACATTAAGCACTATACGGCTTTATTTTTTTTAGATTTAAAGAAGCCTTTGACTCTGTTAGCCATTTGACTCTTTTAGCCAAACTGAATCATTATGGCATACGAGGCCAGACCCTTAAATTAATAAAATCTTTTCTACTCCGGAAGCAATTTGTCTCCATAAACAAAGCACAATCTACATCAATGACAATTCCTTTTGGTGTCCCTCAGGGATCAACATTAGGTCCATTATTATTTTTGTTATACGTTAATGATTTACCTAATTCAACTAAGACTATTCCCAGATTATTTGCGAACGACACCTGTTTAACTGTTCATCATTCAAATTTAAGCAATCTTCAAACTGAGCTAAATTTGGAACTGATAAGGCTTTCAGAATGGTGCAAATCTAATAAGTTAACAATTAATCCCACAAAAAGCCATTTCCTCGTTACATCCCCAAGAATGAAGGAGTTAGTGACGGATTTTGATATACTCCTGAACGGTACTACTGTCCCCCTTTCTAACTTTGTCAAATATTAGGAGGTAACACTTGACTCTAAGTTAACTTTCGAGAGTCACATTAAAATCTTAGACACCAACTTGTCCGGAGCTGTCGGTATTATTTGTAAACTAAAATTCGTTCTTCCTAGAGATGCATTAATAAAACTATATTTCGCACTTTTCCACCCACATTTGTTATATGGTCTAGTTATTTGGGGATCAACGTATCCGACCTATTTGATGAGAATAAGTACTCTTCAAAATAAAGTAGTAAAACTGGTAGGGGGTGGTGCCTTTCAAGACAGAGCTGCCCCATTTTACTACAAACTTAACATTTCAAAATTTACCGGTTTGTACAAAATTGAAGTATCAAAACTCGTGTACAATCTTGTACACAGACCTCGACATCTTCCGAATAACTTTTCCAAATATTTTGAAAAGTCATGCAAAATCTCACAAAGATCAACGAGATCTACCACTCAAGAAAGTGATCTTTTGTACATTCCACGATTACGATCAAACAGATTGCAAAATAGCGTAAGGTACCAGTGCGTCAAAATTTGGAATTCCATTCCTCATTCAATACGTTTGCTATCTCCAATTTCCTTTAAGGTAAAGTTGAAAAACGTTTTTGTGGAATCATACGAGTCTTAGAATTTAAGATTTCAACCTAACTTGTTGAATTATTTTTATAATATAACTCACACTCTTTCTCATGTATTTTTTATTATCTCTATTTATTATCAAAAATTATAATATGTTGGCATCTGGGTGGCTGCTTAACTCGATGACCGATAAAGTCTTTTTGCAGCTTTCTTGTCGTGAAAACTGATTCTTAAGAGGTACATGAGCCTTTTTTGTTAATATCGTTTATTGTTGAGTATGTGATTTCTGTTACTGTAATATTTTAGTTACAGACAAAAATAAAAAATGGCTTGACTTGACTTATGGAGGGGCTAGAAGGGGCTAGGCAATTCAATTCTTTCAATCACGTCTGAAATTAAGCAATTATGATAATTATTCATATGGTTTCAAAAACGTGCGAAATGTGATTGAAATGGCGTTAAAATCGCTATTTTTGCCGAAAAATCACAAAACTCGCCCAGTGGCTGAAGGCTATTCCCCCACCCAGCTCCCTCCGTGATACGCTTGAGTTGCATCAGTTGTTTAACACTGGGTCTAAATTACAAAACTTATGTGCCAAAAAAATTTACTTTTGGTTCAAGCCCCCTCCTTTTTAGCAAAATCCTGGTTGCGTTTCTGGTCGCATTCACTGCTGCAGACAGATTTTCAAGCAATTTTACGAGCCGGATATGAAACAGGCTAATAAACGCTTCCCGCCTTATATGTTTCTTTTGGCCCCACCACTTTCGGCTAGTGCCCCCTCACTTTGGTCGCTCTGGCGACGGCACTGAGCAATTCCACTACTCATACCAGCGCAACGTGCCGTGCAGACCAACACTGTTGTGCACAGGCAAACGATAATTTAACACTTCAGTTCAACACTCCAGTTCAGCACTATACACGTAATTCAAAGGGAACACACCGGCGTATATATAGGCCAAAGGCACGTGGTCAATGCAGTCCCGGCGCCACCGGGGAGCATATCGGGGCCGTGCCCCCCAACTGGCTGCTTGTGCCCCCCAAACGAAAATTGTGCCCCCCCAAGCGAGGACTGTGCCCCGAAGAAATTAACAGGCTCGCGGCTTCTGGAGCGCAAATCGAGGCACAAATTAGTGTTTTTTGTGGACTGACACCGGATTTTGTGACGTTTTTGGGATGAAGACCTTTTTTTTGGAGATCACCTGTTTTCGGTCATTTGTAATTCCGATTTCGGCCGGAAAATCCCTTGAAATTTCAGTGAAGACCTTTTTTTTTCTTTGGAGATCACTTGTTTTCGGCCAGAAAAACCGCTTGAAATTCCGATTTCGGCCGGAAAATCCCTTGAAATTTTTCCTCCTCACCTTGTTCATTTGATCCAGAGTGGGATAAATTTTTCATGTCCCCGTGCCCCTTTCGAATTCACACAAAATAAAGTTCTCGTGCCCCCCCAAAATTTATTTCTGCCCCCCCAGTCACGCTATCCTGGCGCGGGCCTGGGTCAATGTCGCGAAGGTACAAGAGGGGAAACAATTTAGCAAACGCGGTAAATAAACACCAAAATATCATAACCCAGCTGTAAGTCGCGAGCAAATTTCAAAGTTTGAGGAAAAGCAAGGTGAAATTGACCAAAATTAGATACCTAGGCGTTGAGCTAGATACGTTTGCAATCGAAAACACGTAAAATGAAAATTCTAACTTTACATCCTGAAATACGAAACACTACTTAATAAACAGCGGGTATTTGAAATTCCTGACAAAAACTACAATTCGGAGTAAACAAGTGATATCTTGGTAAATTTTTTTGAGAAAACAAAATTATTTAAAAAAATTACGTAAGGTAAAGGTAGTTGTAACAATCAGGTTGTTTTGGGTTAAAGAGATATTGCTTGAAATCGGTTTTATTGAAAATAAGAGAACTACTTGAGGAATATTTATTAAAGAGGTGCCCCGAATATTTTTCCTCAGTTCCCCTTATTCGCAAAAATGCGATTTAATCCGCTCGACTCAGTGCGTTTGACAAACCTGCATTTCACAATTTTGTTACATCCCAAAAGGCAGATTTAGCAAATTTCTCGCAAACTAAGAAAAGCGATGTTCGATGAAAAGCTAATAGCCTAGGTTTCTGCTTTAGCTTGCGATTCCAATTCAAATTAAATTTATCAGTGATTTATCGTATTTTTGCGAATAAGAGGAATTGTGGAAAAAAGGTTTAGGGCATCTTTTATTACTTAAACGAGGACTAAAGGCAAAGTCAATGGGAGTATCTGAAGTTACTCCAATCGCATAAGACTAGATTAGCGTTGACTCCATACTTTTTGATCAAGCAATTCTACAGATATTCTACTTCAAACACGACGTCGTTGACTCCAATGTAATAAGTTTTATTTAATAATTTTTATTGGCAATCCTGTCGTTGATAAGCATTACCGTCTAGGCGACGCCTTCCCAGTTCTATCCTAAAGTAACGATTAGGCTAATGCATTGGATCGTTTCGCTGCGCAATTATCAGTTTGATCTTGTCAGCAGAATAAATCCGAGCTGGAAAAAAGAGTAGACTGTACGATAGTCTTGGTAACAAACATCTAAGAACAAGCAACAGTAAGGCTAGTAGAGTTATTAGAGTAGGCTAGTCGGCCATTGTCTTCAACTTAACTGCAAAACTTTATTCTTGGGTCACAAAATACCGTAAGCAAATGCAATAGGCCTACTCAGATATTGGTAGTCTTATTTTCAGGTATGAGTTTGCACTGTGTAGCCTAGTAATAAAAACCTTATTGCTTGGCTATGATTTGGACAGTACTTAAATTGTAGGGAGGAGGCGGGGGGACGCGTCCCCCCATCGAGGGTTAGCGTCCCCCCATCGAGATTTGGCGTCCCCCATCGAGATTTAGACGTCCACTCATCGAGATTTGAGCGCTGGATGATGAAACGATCAAGAGCCAGCCAGCACGAATAAATCTTACAAATTCCGGCGGAAGATAGTCCCAAATTGCGATGAAGACCTTTTTTTTGTTCTTCACCTAATTTTGGGGAAAAAACTCTTCAATTTTCGGCGAAGACCTTTTTTCTTTTGGTCATCATTCAATTGCTGGGACGGAATTACATAATTTTCTCTGAAGTTTGGTCAAGGCTGCAAAAGCGTCCCTTCTTGCAAAATTTTACGATTTAAGTACTGGATTTAGACCGAAATGTATCTGACAGCTTGATTTTTACTGAAATCGCTATACTACCGTACAGTCCACTTCTTTTACCAGCTTAGATCTGTTGTGCTGATAAGATCAAACTGATTAGTGCGTAGCGAAATGACTCAAGGCAGTAGGGCAGTAGCCTAATCGTTGCTATAAGTTAGGACTGGGAAGGCGTCGCTAAGACGCTTATGCTTACACTGGTCAACAAAAATTTGGTTGCATTGATGAATAAACTTGTTCTAAGCTAATTTTGGGGTGCTGAACTCGAATCTAAACTCATCTTCTTCCTTAAAGCTGTATTTTTTTTGCAAATTAATGTTTTTTTTTGTACGACGCAAAATTATTGAAAATCGATACGGTTGACAAAGTACATATCAAGATAGCACACAAAAACAGCTTAAACGTACATCGTGTAGCAATATAGTATGAGAGTGTTGCATAGGAAACGTAACAAAAAACACATTAGCCAAAATTGCTAAGAAACCAAGCGTTGAAAAGGAAAAGAACATTGTTAACAATGTGAAAAAGAGACGAAAGTTAATAACCATACGCTTGCGCAAACATGCCATTGAAGAAAGTAGTAGTTAAACCATCTTACTGTAGTTATGTACTGTAAGTGCATGGTAGTTTGCTGAAAGGCAAATCAACTGACAAATATTATTAATATCAAGGCAAAAAAATTTGAGCTGGTAACTTATGCGCTGATACACTTTTTCCGGACAATCGCGCTTTATGCTCCAGCTGTTGTCTGCCAACATATGACAATCCCATCTGCCCTGGTAACGTTCTTCTACTGTCAAGTGTTGATGGAATCGCTCTCCCTGTTCATCACTGACAGATCCAACGTTTTCTGGAAATTTGTCCAAATGACTGAAGAGGAAATGTACCTTGATGCTCATTTTGCAGCCTAAGTGATGAAATGCTGAAAGCATGTTGCCAACTAGATTCTCGTAATTTTGCGCTTTTTTATTTCCCAGAAAATTCTTTGTAACATCCACAAAGGATAACCACGCTGCCTTCTCCTTATCATTCATAGTTTGAGTAAAATCTTGATCACGCCCAAGGGTTCGTATCTGAGGTCCATTAAATACTCCAGGTTTGATTTTTTCGTATGATAAGCCGGGAAAGGTGCATATAAGATGCTGAAAGCATTCGCCATCCGCACTTAACGCTTTGACAAATTGCTTCATTAAGCCTAACTTTATATGAAGAGGAGGAAAATTATTTTGTCTCTGCTTACAATCAGATTGTGAATGACATTTGGTAATTTTTTTTAAGTATTTTGTGCGTAAAAACCTGCGAGGTTGGAGGTGAACTATAAATTGTTTTTGAAAAATGGTACAATAGGTGTTTACGCCTACTAACCATAGGTGGGCACAAGTCCGTTAATCGTTAATCCGTTAATAACGAAGCTAACTTTTTCATTTACTCGTTAATCCGTTAAAAAGTTTTTTCATGTTAACGGACTAAATTAACTTCCGTTAAGTGCTGTTAACGGACTAAAGTAACTTCCGTTAAGTTCTGTTAACTTCCGTTAAGGTCTTTATCGTTAATATCTTGCAGCTTCGTTGTGCATTTGAACTTGTTTTTATGTTGAAATTAGATTAGACTGTAAAATGTAACTTCCAAAACACAAAAAGACCACCATAGCAATAAATATTTCCTTGCAATTAGCTCAACAGCGTCAATACGTGTTCTAGAAGCGAGTGAATAAAGCGAAATGTAAATTACACGCAAAATGTTAACGGATTAACGGACTTTATTAACTTTCGTTAGTTAAAGCTGAAAATAACGGATTAACGTTAACGGAGGTGTGAAGTTTGTTAACGGACTAGTGGTTAACGAAGCTAACGTTTTGCATTAACTTGCCCACCTATGCTACTAACCATATTATTGCCGGGCCGGATTTACATCGCGCTAGGCCCCTGGCACTTTGGAGATTTTCGCAACATCTTTCTGCCAAATATAGGTGAAGACCAAAAAAAAGTCTTGCGATTTCAGGTCGGGGGCCCTAGCTGGTCCTGCGTCATGTTATGGTAAATCCTGCCCTGATTAATCCATTACGTTCACAAAAAGGCTAGATGTGGGCCTGAGATAGCAACTTTTCGGACAAAAACTCTCCATTTTCTACGGGTTATACGTTTAAATTGGCTGGCAAAAATTGAATTGAGGGGGACTCGGCGCCCCTGGTCTTCAATATTGTTAATTAGTTATACTGTTGTCAGCGAAAAATGCTAAAAAGAAACTGAAACTGAAGAAACAATAGGCTTTTTTGTCATTGGTGAAATTTCAATTGGGGGGGAGGCCCTGCCCCCTCCCTTGCTACGTCTATGCTCCAAGTGAGGAAAACAAAAAAGGTGTTCGCAAATTTTCCGCGAGGTTTCTGGCGTTTTCCAACGAAATTTCAACTGTTCAAAAAATAGTGCTGTCCTCGAGCCGAAGGACAGGGCAATTTTCGAGGACTTGAGGCCAAGGACTTCAAAATGTGTCCTCGAGGACGTCCTCGAGGCCAAAGACGTCCTCGAGGACTCCACCTCTGCTAACTAAAGATGTTGAAGCAGTCAATTTTTCATTGCTTCCGCTTCCTCACTCTTGCAATTTTTTGCTTACACTTCCGGATCCGGGTAAAAGTAATTGCATCCAAGTCCGTTTTCAGCTCATTTTTCA
The DNA here is from genome assembly GCA_963965965.1 of Trididemnum nubilum. Taxonomy (NCBI): domain Eukaryota; kingdom Metazoa; phylum Chordata; class Ascidiacea; order Aplousobranchia; family Didemnidae; genus Trididemnum; species Trididemnum nubilum. Next base: position 23,342,642 of record OZ014484.1, read on the forward strand.
AAACGCTTCCACTTCCAGAAAAGATTTTCGCTTCCTCCTTTCGCTTTCACTTAACTTTGTCGGAATTACAGTAATAGCTTTCATCTAAGTTATATTGTATATTTATTGCTCGGAATGAAACAGAAAATTTAAATAGTGTAAATTAAAGGTGCAATTTTATTGATTTAGAATAATACTTTTGCAAAATATTCTTTGAGTTTCTGCAATCGACTTTCAACTTTATTGATTTTTTTTGCCCTACTGCATAAAATGAACACTTTTTCTTCTGTGAATCGAATTTTTGAAATTTAAATCCTTGAAAGCATCTAAAATAGAAAATTCCAGCAACTTACAATAATTACGTCTTTAAATTGTTAAATGCTACAGTAATTCTAAATTTCTTGACAAATAAGTTAATTACATCAGTATTGGCCAGAGGCGGCTCGCCTGTATGTGCTAAGGTGCTGCAGCACCCCCAACCGAAAAAACAAACTTCATTTTTTCAAATTTTTTTTATTAAAAAATAAAAAATGTAAAAATTTTTATTCATTTTGATCACTTTTTGAAAAAAAACATTCAAAATTAAAAAGCAACACTGCTAGCTGTGCTGCTGTTTTCGCAGCTCTCCCTTCACATAAAAAATAAACATAAAAAGCTTTTGAGACTGGGGAATTTTGATTTCGTACTCAGTAAGGCAGCTTGTGCTGCTTTCTTGACAGTACCAAGTAACCGAAGTTAAAAACTTGACCTAAAATAGAGGTTGTAGGCAGAGGTCGAGTCGAGGACACAAGGCTCGAGGCCAAGGCCAAGGACACAAAAAAAATCCGAGGCCAAGGCCAAGGACAGCCTTTCCGAGGACAGACACTCTCGAGGCCAAGGACAGGAATGCTCGAGGCCAAGGCCAAGGACCAAGGACACAAAGCGCAAGTGCTCTCCAAAAAAAAAAAAAAAAAAAAAAGGTCTTCACAAAAATTTTTCAAGCGATCTCCACTAAAAAACGTTTTCCAAAAAATTTTTCAAGCGCTCCACAAAATTTTAACATTCCAAAAAATCGTGCTGTCCTCGAGCCGAGGACAGGCCAATTTACGAGGACTTGAGGCCTCGAGGCCAAGGCCAAGGACTTGACCTTCGAGGCCAAGGCCAAGGACTTCAAAATGTGTCCTCGAGGACTCCACCTCTGGTTGTAGGACTGATTCCTGAGTAAGCTTTTGTTGGTAAGGTTTAAGTTATCGCTAACTCAGCTATTATTGTTAGCTTAGTGGACAAGTGGACTATGATTTATTTGTCTAAAGCTCTTACAGTACACGTATTCTTGTAATTGAGTAGGCTAGCCGAAGCTTTAGCTTATTTCAGAATCTGTTGTTTAGTATTTTTTTTTATTGCATAGTTTTATTTATCTCTATCAAGATAGCCAGGCTGCAAGAGTCTAGGATAGCTTTCTACTGTAGGCCTAGTTCCTGATGTTGGAAATTAAATTTAAATAGCCTAGCCTAGTTTGTGAAATTAGGCCTGCTCAAAAAGACTGTGTGCGGGTTAATAGGAACACGCTCCAATTGCGGTTAATCAGCTCGGTTGAACAACCTAAGAGCTGTAGTGGTCGGTTAAGTTATTACGCTATCGATTCCATATATCTTTCATTTGTGGTTACTTGATTGTAGGGTCATCGATTAGAGCAATGACTGCTACATACTTCCCCCTTTTTGAGTTTCTTTGTTGGAGTTGAAATGGCGAGGGTACTGAACGGGGAACGGCCTGCCAATGTTGACTATGCTAGCTTCAACCTTTCAATCACGTCGGAGTCACCAGTTGTGGCGGGCCAAAGGAACGCGTTTTGATTGCGATCGACCAGCTCGGTTGAACAACCTTTGAGCAATTGACTGGGTTGATTTACTAAGGCGATGTAGCTGGAGTTCATTCTAGATTGTTGGTATTTCGTTGCTTGATTTTATGACGTCATTGATTGGAGCATTGACTACGACATACTTCCCCCTTTTTGGTTTTCTTTGTTGGAGTCGAAGTGGTGGAGTTGGTCGGCGTAGGGGAAAGGGCCTGCCAATGTTAACTATGCTATCGTCAATGGTTCAATCACGTCGGGGTCACCAGTTGCGGCGGGTCAAAAGGAGCACGCTCCGATTGCGGTCAACCGCCTCGGTTGAACAACCTAAGAGCTGTCATGGTCAGTTGAGTTATAGGCTATCGATTCCATACTGTATATCTTTCACTTGTAGTTACTAGATTGTGGCGTCATTGATTGGAGCAGCCACTGCGAGAACTGTTTTATTACAGATAGGCTTACTGTACGGAAACATATCCCTGGTTTTCAGGTTTTTATGTACCTGTAACATTGCCAACGCAGATAAGGCAGTAGGCCAAGGAATCATAGGCCTACCCGTCCCATAAATGAGTTCGGTAAGTTTTTTACTGTAGTTTGCTGTTTGGCTATTATATCAGATTACTTTACGGTTGAATTAGTCCATAGCAGTTTTTAGGCTTATTCAGCTACCTTTCACTTTATCATTTAGCTGAGCTGTGTGCAGATTGGCTTGTAGACTAGATTTAGGTTCTGGCATCTTAGTTGCAGTACTGATACTTAATTTTTGGAATATGCTACCATAGTGGTGTCATACACTTGTTTAGTAGTCGATAGTTGAATGATTTAGGCCAGATGAAACAGAAATGCTTGATGTGTTTGTAGGAGGTAAATGGATACTGAATCAGAAAAGTTCACTACATCCTATCCAACCTAAGTAAGTCTGCATTTTTGTGGGCTAAAAGCCTTCTTATAATGCAAAATAAAGTGATTTAAAGCAACTCTAGAATGGGTTCAGGGAGTGATTTCAAAGTAGTGCCGACACAGTTGCTTACATGAAAATAACTTAAAAAAAGGAATAATAATCCAGGGTTAGTTTCTGAGCTAGACTTGTTGTATTGCCTTGGGAATAGGCCTAACTAAAAAACAAATAAAACAGGAATAGTTTTCTGGAGTTGATTTGTGTTTGGCTATGATTTCAGTACTGGTTAGATTTGATTAAAATCTTTACTAGATACGGTATGATTTAAATCAAATCATAACACAGTACAACACGTCACACATAAATATTTAAAATTTAAAACCCCACTGACTGTTTCACCCATAATCAGGATCAATTCATTAAAGATAGTAATACTTTTCTAATAATCTTGATTGCGGAAGAAACAGTCGGTAGGGTTTTTAATTTTTTCTGAAGTGACATGTACTGTATTAGTGTTATGATATACGCTCTAGCTAATGCTTTCGAGCACTTCTTCGAATCAGTTGAATTCAAACTTTATCATTGTAGTTTAAGTCAAAATTTTAATTAGTTAGGGTAAGGATTTAATAACAAAAGAATATTGTTATAATCTGTACTCAGATACTACACTAAGTTGGACCCAGTTCAAGAATTGTTGAAGATCAACGCATTTGATACTGTGAAACAGTTTTTCAATGCGAAGTCGAGTCAATGAGTAACCTTAGCTGTGTAACCATTTGACCAATTTTTATTAGCATTTTGAGTGGATACACATTCTGTTTTTTTTTGTTTGTTCAACTAGCCTAAACAAAAAAGGCAGCAGTGCATCTAGGCTGCAGAGTAACAACTTAATTGCCATGATGATTGATTCACTTCATTGTTTATACGATAACAATTACTAAATTGGATAATGTTAATCTGAATTAGAGCTAGTGAAATATGAGAAAGCTTTTTTAGGAATAATTTTGCTTATATTGAAAATGAACTTATAAAATGTTTTTTCAGTACTGTAGGATAATACCATGTAATATTACTGTTGTTTTTTGAGTACTGTAGGATACAGAGGTGGAGTCGAGGACACAAGGCTCGAGGCCAAGGACCCAAAAAAAATTCCGAGGCCAAGGCCAAGCCCAAGGACAGCCTTTCCGAGGACAGACCCTCTCGAGGCCAAGGCCAGGAATGCTCAAGGCCAAGGCCAAAGACCAAGGACACAGCTGCAAGTGTTCTTCAAAACAAAAAGGTCTTCAAAAAGTGTTTTAGGCGATCTCCAATTTATAGGCGTATCCAGGATTTTTGATTGGGGAAGGCCTAAACCACAAATCACATGCAATAACGTCATCAAAAAATTTCAAAAGAGGAAGTTTTTGTGGGACAAAGATATCGTAGGATGGAAAATCTGAAATCGTTGCCTGTTATCACTTAACCCAAATTGTGCAAAGGGAGGGGGCTTAAACTAATTGTTGAAAAGTACAAGTATCTAACTTTAGAAACGTGTTAAGAAAACTGGCGTTACTCAAGCATATCACTGACGGGGTCTGGGGGCGGGGCCCCTAGCCGCCGGAGGCTTTGGGAGTCTGGGGGCGTGGCCCCAGCCGTTGGGCGATTTTTTGTAATTTTTGAGAAAAAAAGCTATTTTAATGCTATTGAATCACATTTCGTAAGTGTTCAAAGCCATTTGAAAGCATTAGCGTAGCCAGGGGGGGGGATGGGGGCTATAGCCCCCCCCCCATTGGCATGTCGACCAAAATGCTGAACGGGAAAAACACTACGTTTTTAGCATTTTTGAGACTGTCTTATGCACTGGAGTAGACTAAATAGTGATTTAAAACATCTTTTGAAACATATGTTCAGGGGGGGCTAATTCATCAAAAATAAAACTAACAAATAAATAAAAATTTTGTTAAATGGTAAGAAATAAACAATCAAATTTGATCGCAAGTGTAAAAATGCTAAACATAGGTGTCATCAAACATACTGTAAACTAAGGAATAAGGGGAGGACTATTCAGTATTAGTTAATCACCAATCATCACCTTAAATCGCTTTTCATTAGCCCACCCAATTATTTTTTTCTGTAAACTGTATGCGAAATAGATTTCTCCGTGTGAGTTTTAGTGAACTACTTGATTTTATAATTTACCAGCATCTAAACAAGAGAAGTAACATTTTACCATTTGCCACCTCCCAAATAGCCCATTTGTGCCAACAGTTTAATCTTGTTTGCACTGCCAATTTCTAAGGAACGTTTCAAAAGCATTATTTTTTAATCAAAATAGCCCTAAAATGAAGTTATTTTTGCAAAAAAATGCAAATTTTTCAAGCGCTGGGGGCTTTGCCCCCAAGCTCCCAGCTCCCAGCTTTCCGGCTTCCGGCAAAGCCCCCAGACCCTCAAAACAGCCCCCCATTGCGAATTTCTCGCTACGCGCCTGTTTAAAAGCACTAGATTTTCGACAGTAAAGCCAATTGAAAAAATCAAATTGTTTAATCCTCCTTTTACTTGCAATTTAAGTCCAAAACACGTTTAACATCTTGCATTTTGGAGTTAAATTTTAATTGTAAGTGATTTAGTCCAGGTAGGGGGAAGTAAGATACATTGCCTCTGGCAATATTTTAGCAGTAAATATTAATCCACTCGAAGATTTTCCTTAGAGATTTCTGTTTTGTCATAACCAGTTGTAGGAGTACGTGTTTGGCCAGGGGACCCAGGCCCCCTCAATTAAAGTTCATTGATTTGTTTAATTAGCATTTTCCATGGCTAATTTTTTTAAAAGTATTTTGTGCGTAAAAACTGGCAAGGTGGAGATGAATTACTAAATTGTTATCGAAAAATGGTACAACAGATGGTTTACGTCTACTAACCATGTTATTGCTGGGCCGGATTTACATCGCGCTAGGCCCCTGGCACTTTGGAGATTTTTGCAACATCTTCCTTCCAAATGTAGGTGAAGACCAAAAAAGTCTTACGATTTGAGCGCGGGGCCCTTAGCTGGTACTGCGTTATATTATGATAAATCCTGCTCTGGTTAATGTATTACTTTAATACAAAGGCTAGATGTGAGCCTGATATAGCAATTTTAGGACAAAAACTCTCCATTTCTTCCTGGTTATACGTTTAAATTGGCAGGCAAAAAATGAATTGATGGGGGCCTGGAGCCCCTGGTCCAGAGTTGTAAGTCGGGCCGGGCTTTTCGGTTCGAGTTCGGGCCGGGATCGGGCCTGATGTTGACAAAAATTTCGGGCTTAATTCGGGCCTGAGACGTGCTTTTTGTCTTGAGTGCACAAAAATATAATCAAAACAATTTGGCAACATCGCTAAATTTTTCAGACCTAACTTAACTTTCGGGTTTTTTCGGGCATGATTTGGATTTTAAATTAGTTTTCGGGTTTGGGCCGGGTTTGGGCCTGAACTAGTCGGCCCGTTTACAACTCTGCCCTGGTCTTCAATATTGTTATTAGTTACTGTTGTAAGCGAAAAATGCTAAAAAGAAACTGAAACTGAAGTAGACTTTTTTGTCACATTTTTGTCATTGTTGAAATTTCAATTGGAGGGGCGGGCCCCCTAGCCCCTCCCTTGGCTACGCCAATGCTCCAATGAAGGAAAACAAAAAAGGTGTTCGGAAATTTTTCGCGAAGTTTCTGGCGTTTTCGAACGAAATTTCAACTGTTCAAAAAATAGTGCTGTCCTCGAGTCAAGGACCGGGCAATTTTCGAGGAGTTGAGGCTTCGAGGCCAAGGCCAAGGACTTGATCTTCGAGGCCAAGGACTTGAAAATGTGTCCTCGAGGACGTCCTCAAGGAATCCATCTCTGCCTTTATAGCGTATACTGTAATTACCAATATCAATCAAATCATGTTTGCAGCCCCCCTATAGTGCCAAAATTTTATAAAACTAATCACTCTCCCAATTGGTTGTCATCGAAAATGTAGGATTAGACACTAATTTTTCGCAAATCACCCAAGTAGCCTACTTCAAAAAAATATAGAATTTTAAATTTCTGCCACTAGAGGAAGTATTGTGCAACTATAGTATTTAATTGTTTATACCTTTTGACTCCATTGGTCGATTTCGACCAAATTTTTTTGAAGTCTGAGTAAGAGTCATGCTCCAAAAAGGGTATTAAGCATGTTGTTTGAGCCAGTAAAGCACAGCAAACAAAAAAGTGCAAACTTGGAGGTAGGTGGGGACCGAAAAATCACGTTTGTGTGAAAACATTTTCAAAAATTTTAAAAATCGTTCTTGCATTCTTGCTGCATAATAGGAAATTCATCCACTGGCACTTTTGCTTTTTCTAAATTCTGAAAAAAATTTTAAGGAATACCCTACTGTGCTCTGTAGTGCCAAATTATTTCGGCCAAAATGTAATAACAAACACCTTAACTCTATATCTACCGGGCTATTTTTGCACCCTATTTGTACCGGGGGGGGGGAGGCAAATTTGTCCCCCTTATCTAAAAACTACTCGGTACGTGATAGAAGTAAGATTTTTTTCTTCTTAAAGCAATTTTTTGTTAAATTTTTGAAATAAATATTTTGAGGTTGCAACGTCACGAAAACAATAATGACTTCATCAAAATCAGTAAATCCTTATAACAGCATTCAAATTTGGCTAAATGTTGCAAAATTTTTAGTTTGGACTTTTATTATTTCAAATACATCTCTGATAAAGTCAGTGCAGGTGATGACGTAACGTGCATGATGACGTCACATGCGTGATGACGTTATCTTCAATATATTATTTTGATTATTATTTGTAATTTTTTGTTACTGAGATTTACTTTAGTATAATTCACAAAAATTTCAGAATGCTGCAATATTATTTTCGTTATATCATTCAACAGCTGATGAAAATGAATATTTTTTTATGCAAACGCAATTTATTTCGCAGAAAAAGCAACAGTTTTGAATTATGACGTCATCAATGTCGTAATGATGATGCAATGCATTTATTAGTGAGTAAAATATTTTTTCCAGCTAAAGATTAGGATCGATAATGAATTCGCTGTACAATGAATAGAATAAGGGCGCTGATAAGCATGTACTGTGCTCAAAACTGTGTGAAACTCCTTAGGTGCTTCTGACAAAGGCAAAAATGACGTCACTTCCGGTTGTCCGGCTAACCTTAAACTTTCTGAAAATGTCTGTTATTAAATTTTATTCAAAGTCAGGGTGCATCAAAGCAAAAAATTTTTTAGTTTAAAAACTGTATTAAATAACTAAGCGAGTGGCAAATTTGCCCCCTCCCCTCGGTACAAATAGAGTTTAGAACTTCTGGGCTGATAAACCAGAAGAGCTATTGTCAGAGTGTGTAATAACGCTGCAACAGTGTAAGGTTATGACGCAATGCTGCTTGCTTCGTTTTAACAGAAACTTTCAGTGTTTGAAATTGCCGGAGGTTTATATTAATATGATAAGACGAGAGTCGAAATTTTTTAAAATTCCTTTCGTTTGTTCGTATGAATCAAGGACTCTGCGTCTGTGTAACCATACCAATGCAGATGCACTTTTTGGATTCTTTTTGCAAGTCTTTACTCAGGCTTGGCTATGGCAACGGGTAAACTGCTTGACCCAGGGGAATTACGCGTAAAATGTCTTTTCCAAAGACAGGACGACGCATTCCCAATGCGGGAATCGAACCAGGGGTCAGTAACCTTTCGATCACTAGCCCGACGCTCTACCACTGAACTATTGCTTCCGCTAAGTTCCGCTTTCAATTTGAATTAAATTTGTTAAATTAAATTGAAAAAAAATAAACTTAAATCTTTTTAAATTAATTCCGCTGCTATGGTATTGGCTGACTAAAACTTACGTATTCTACAGCGTAATTTGTTGTTGTTTTTTCGTATTTAACTGGGAAGTGCACGTAAGTCCGTCAAAGCAACAAAAAACTCTACCTTCCAACAACTTACAAGTCGTATAAGTCTAATTGCAGAAGTAATTTAAAATTAGTGAAGCAACACATGACCAACTGTGTAGCAGAGCTCAAGAAAATTGCTGAAAGTGTTTTGTCTAACGTATTGTTTGCATTGAGCATTTGACATTCTTTAGCTATTACTACTCCTCAGTAATCAGGATAATAACTACAAAATATCCTTTTGATTGGCTTACTTTAATAACATTAAGGTCAGCATGTAACTTCCTTTAAATACTTGTTGTTTATTGCAGCAGATTACAGAATTACAGGTATCGTTACAACTTCTTCACTCATGAAGCATAACCTTTCAAGATTGCTTGCTGCACATGAATGTTAAAGCATTATAAATTTGTAATATTTAGCAGCGGAAAGGCGAATAGTGACAGTATTTCGAAAAGAAAACCTGACTGAAACCCCACGTGCTAATTGCGGTAAGGTCACGGTACGGTTGCGTTGTTCATTAATGACGTCATTCTCACAATAGATAAAAATCGCATTTTTCAGTTTTCGCTAACCAAAACGACATTTTAACCATATTAAACCTCTAAATGTTGCTGCTGACTAACCTTTTGTGACGTAATATAAAAAATAAAATAGCAAATTTACCTTGGTACTTGATTTGTAAGGAAAAATTTCAGATTCAATCCCTAAAATTTGATCTTTTGATTAAAGGAGTTGCATTTACTTAACCCTATTTTACGCTAAGAGCATTTTTACCCCCTCTCGATTTTTTGGTTATAAATCCCTTCCTAGAAATATTTCTACTTCAAATTAACCTGACTTTGGGACAAAATTCATTACAAATGACTCCTGAAAATTTGAATTCGCCAAGGTAACGGAAAATCGTTTGATTTTTGAAGTTTTCCAAAATCACTTTCCAAAATCTGAGCATTTATTGGCCAATACTTTACTTAAATGACGTCATAAGGTGTTCTTGTGATGTAATTAACTTCGCTTAGGCATTTTATGACTCAGTATCAAAAAAACTGAAACAAAAAAACAAACTCAGTACAAAGTTTGAACCGCCTGTGACGTGTTTTTTTAAAAATATGGCCGTGACGTCCCAACGATAATGTCATCAACTCAAAACCAATTTTTCTAAAAGCTTTTGGTGAACACAAACCCACATGGTAAATTTGTTGTTCCCTTGGCTTTTGGTATAGGAGTTAGATAGGGGGGCACTTTTACCCCTCCGGGCGTAAAGTGCGTTGGTCAAATACCCTGTGCAAAATAGGGCATAGATGGGCACAAGTCCGTTAATCCGTTAATAACGAAGCTAACTTTTTCACTAACTCGTTAATCCGTTAAAAAGTTTTTTCATGTTAACGGACTAAATTAACTTCCGTTAAGTGCTGTTAACGGACTAAAGTAACTTCCGTTAAGTTTTCTTAACTTCCGTTAAGGTTTTTATCGTTAATAGTTTGCAGCTTCGTTGTGCATTTGAACTTGTTTTTATGTTGAAATTAGATTAGACTGTAAACTGTAACTTCCAAAACACAAAAAGACCACCATAGCAATAAATATTTCTTTACAATCAGCTCAACAGCGTCAATACGTGTTCTAGAAGCGAGTGAACATAAAGAAATGTAAATTACACGCAAAATGTTAACGGATTAACGGACTTTATTAATTTACGTTAATTAAAGCTGAAAATAACGGATTAACGTTAACGGAGGTGTGAAGTTTGTTAACGGACTAGTGGTTAACGAAGCTAACGTTTTGCATTAACTTGCCCATCTATAAAATAGGGTTAACGTCTAGGTAGATACGCGGCCAACATGTATGTTCATTAAAGCATGAAATTCTTTTGTACCTCCAATCCAGGCCTACCTTTCTCAAGTTTAAACTAAACAGTGTTAGTGAGTCAAAAAATCTTCAAATTTAGATTTAATACACCCAGTGATAAAACTTACTGTAAGGAAGGAAGAATTCAAGAGCAGAGAATGTCCGCAAGTAAGTCCGCAAATTCGCAACAGCGGACTAAAGAAAAAATTGCGGATTTGCGGAGTTAGGCAGTTTAAACTGCGGACTTGCTGTTACAGACAATTTAAAATTTTATTTTTTAATTCTATAATTTTTATACATCAATATCAAATCTAAATTTGCAGATTTTTTGGCATTGTAATCTGGAGTAACACTTACGATAATCACTTAAAAAAATGATTATTTTTCAACATATTGCAGGTGAACAGCGACAAGACCATGTTACACCATTTTTGCATACAGCTAGACAGCGCTGCTTCGAGCCTTTAGCTCTAATCAGCAGCCCTCAGCATATCTAACCAAAGGTATTCCCCAGCTGGACAAACTTCTTAGCCAAACTGGACAAACCATAAGGACTTGCAAAGTGGCAGAGGCTTTGTAGGAAATAAACAATTTTTCACTTAATGTACTTTTCAAAACAAGTGAAAAATCGCTGGACTCTTGTAGTAAGGACAGCCATAGGCTATCGTTACCAGTAGCGTAGCCAGGGGGGGGGGCGGGGGGGGGCTCCCCCATTGGCTTGTGAAGTATGCAAAATCGCACGTTTTTGGTGCTTTTGAGGCCGATTTTTTGTGAAAAATTGAAAATAGCCCCCCATAGGAAAACAGCCTTTTTTTTTTTTTTTTTTGAGACCACCTGATTTTGGGCGGAAAAAATCTTTGAATTTCCGAGCTTTCCGAGAAATTTCGTTTCAATGTTCGGACAAACCGTGTGAAACTGATTTAAGAACAATGAAAATTCGGGTCGAGGTCGTTTGCACTTTTCTCACTCTTTTAAAAAAGCCCCCCCCCTTTTCCAAATCCTGGCTACGCGCCTGATCGTTACTACAAGGTCTCCTCTCCGCCTGACCACGGAAATTAAGTTTAGGGAAGAAGGACATCAAGCTTGTACAGTTACACCGTTTTATTACCAATTACAAATCTTAAAACTGAAAGACTTGTATGCAAAGTATATGAAGTAGCAAAACTAATGCACAAAAATTCACGGAAAAAGCTACCGAATCGCCTAAATTGTCACTTCATTTCTATTAGAGCGATACACGCACGAACAACCCACCTCGCTTCTTCTGAACTTAATTTGTATTTATCAAGGTACAGAACACGAAAATTACAAAAATGTTTTAAGTATCGAGGAGCCAAAATTTGGAACTCAGTACCATGTGAATTAACAAAATTACCATTTGATCAATTTAAATTAATATACAAAAAATCAATATTTTAACAGAGGAACATTTAGGGCCGGTCTACACTGCGCGTACAAAATTTCAAAATTTTTTACGCTCGCACGTCGAGGGTGTCTACACTATACAAAATGGCGCTTACGAGCGTAACAGCTTAACAGCGTATTCTGTGGGTGGCCATAATATTATGCTGAATTGGATGACGGAAATCACAGATTTATTACAATTCTTTGTTGTTTCGGTTAAATTTGGGTCAGATTATGCATCACGAGAAAAAGTATTGTCTTTTTGATAATTTGAAGGTGAATTTTTTTTTACCTTTCTCACAAAAAAACGTAACATAGGCTACGGCCAATCAGTGATCGAGTGTCTGTAACTGATATGCTAGATCTGGGTTCGATTCCTTGCTTAGCGTTCAGCAGTAAAAAGGGACACCGTGAAGACTCCACAGTGTGTGGTAGACAAAACTTGGCAGCTTAACTCGAAGACCAAAAGGTTTCTTTGCTGTCTCGTGTCGAAAGCAAATTGGTGAATACAACAAAATTGCAAAAATTAACTTACAGGCCACTGATGCCGGCCCGGCGTCAGGATAGCGTGACTAGGGGGGCAGAAATAAATTTTGGGGGAGCACGAGAAGTTTATTTACGTGAATTTAAGAGTGTGGATCAAACGAAAAAGGTGAAGACGTAAAAAAAAGGTCTTCGGTTCACAAATTTTCAAAAACTCTGGTTTCCATCTCAAAATTTTGCGATTTTCCACGAATCCTAAAGCGAAGACCAAAAAAAAAAGGTCTTCGTCTCCAAAGTTTCATGAAATCCGGTGTGAGTCCACAAAAACTACGAAAAACAGTTCTTGCTCGCAAATTCTAGGGCGATAAGCACCAATTTGAAAGTCTTAGGCCTCGATTTGCACTCCAGTAGCCCCGAGCGTGTTAATTTCTTTGGAGCACAGTTCTCGCTTGGCGCACAAAAGCAGTCATTTGGGGAGGCACGGCCCCGGAATGCCCCCTCGTGGCGCCGGGCCTGCACTGATGGGCACTAGAGGCTGGTTTCAAAGGTCCGGTTCTTCCTTTTTTGAATTCCTTTTAGCGGAGAGTGACTCGGTGGAAAGATCTGATTACAATGTTTTGCAGGGTACATTTTGTTTTCAGCTTTCAACTGTTTTTCAGTTGTCCTGATACATTCCGTTTACAGAGGTGGAGTCCTCGAGGACACATTTTGAAGTCCTTGGCCTCGAAGCTTCAAGTCCTCGAAAATTGCCCTGTTCTCGGCTCGAGAACAGCAGTATTTTTGGAATCCTTAAAATTTTGTAGATCGTTTTTCGTAGAAATCTTGCTTTTTTGGAGATTTTTTGATTTTGTTTTTTTGAGAACACCTGAAAAAAAATTTTTAAAGATATTACTTTTTTTTTTGGAGAACACTTGCGCCTGTGTCCTTGCCCTAGAAAGGGTCTGTCCTCGAAAGGGCTGTCTTTGGCCTCGGATATTTTTTCGCGTCCTTGGCCTCGAGCCTTGTGCCCTCAACTCCACCTCTGTCCCGTGTTCGTTTAAGCCAAATGTTGAGCGTCTTTCGCCTCTCTCCCATATCAGCTTTTTTATAAACTTTATCCAGTCCACCCCTGGAAACACAACAGACGGAGCGTGATGCGTAGCATGCAGGTGTAGGTTATCCTCTCGAATTGTCGAACAGTTTGAGCGCGCGAACACATTAAACTACAATCTTTTCCACATTTAATCCCTTCTGCAAAAACAACACGCATTTTATCATTATTGTATTGACTCCTCCCCCCAAGCGGTTTGAGTTAACTCCTTGTAACCAATCAGATTGAATTGCATTATAACTCGTGATTTCATAACTAAAATTTTTGATGACTTGCTTATTATTATTCAGTGTTTATTTCAGACTCATGAAGTCCATATACAAGCACTATACACACAGACAAAAAAATAAAGAAACATTATACAGCATGAGCTGTTCTTTTCCTGAATGGTGCAACATACATCATCTTCTATTCATTCACAAACAAAATGCCACAGTAATGATCATAGTATATAGAATCATAGAAGCAATCAGAAGACATTAGCATTTTAGGCCAAAGGTTCTGAGATAAGTGACAGCATTCAACAAATTTATTAGTAATTTTACGCTGTAGAGCGTAGAACGAATCAATGTTATAGGATATTTGACTTGCTCTGGCACTGTGATAGCGAGTCATGCCATGCAGAATTCTATACGCATCATTGTAGGCAATTTTTAACCGATTTATAGCTGATGTGGAGTAGTTACACCATAGTTGACTAGCTCAAAAACACATGCAGTGTGCACGAAATAAAATGTTTTTCACCTCAATTAAACATTTAAAAAAACGAGTTTGGAGCTTATTGGCTGCACAATACAAATATCTCGTTTGTCTTGCAATATCAGTATCATCACATAAATCACTGCTAATACTAACTCCAAGATATATTACATTATTAACAAACTTAATTTTCTGACCATCAATATTCATATTTCAAGGCATAAACGTGTACATATCCTTTGAAGAAAAAGTCATACCAACAGTCTTTTTACAATTAAAAACAATATCGTGTAATTTGGCATAATTACTACACACATCTAATAAATCTTGTAGCCCTCCAGCACTCGCAGCATAAATCATCAGCATACATTATTGCAGTATTCATCTTTTCTTTTTTCACACAAACGCTTCTACTGAACGCTTTTTTTTACTACCACTCTGGTAGTTTTGTATCACAGTAACGCACAAGAATTTGATGATAAAGTTTGGGATTCAATCCCTCACCCGCTAAACCTAAACTTATTCGGAGAAATGCTTACCCTAGCATTAGCCGAAAAATAGAGAGAAATCTCATATATGTCCAGCTACTTGCACTTTCATAAAACATAAAACGAAAATAGGGCGAACTATGGTAGCTAAACAATTTCAATTACCCTATACTGCAGTAATATTATTACCACTGAAACTGCAGAAAATTGATTGTGCGATTAGAGCATTCAATAAGTTTACCGTACTCCGAGGAGGAACTCTTGAATTCTCACAATAAGACAGATATTGCAACTTCTGTAATACAACTGTATTCAATATTTTCAAAAACTCAATGAACTAAATTTGTTGCAAGCAAAAGTACAAAATTTTAAGCGCAAAGCAGTTAATATTTCAGAAAGTAACACATCGGGCGTCTCTTACGATTGTAATGTTTCGGAGGGAGTGAGGAACCTTCCATCTGGTTGTCGCTTCATGTAGATATCAGCGCAGATTAGACAAGCACATATTATTATTGATAGTATCGATATGTAAACAAGTGTAAAGCAAAAGCTACCACAAAGATTTAATCAAAAGTTGTAGGAAAGTTCATCTCAAGAGTTTTTGCTTAGAGCGAAAGCTGTCTCATAGGTTTAATCAAAACTTGTAGGAAAAAATAACCAGAGGATTAAAAAGGATGCCAATGTCCAATCAGTCTCAGAAAGCAGATATTTTATTATACATGACCAATATTTTGATTATAAAACTTGAATATGAGTAATGCCTGGATCCTGGAAAAGTCAAGCAGCAACTCTATGAAGCATTAATAATCATCTACGGCTTGATTGATTTCATGGTGGGAAAAGAAAATGTCACAACTTCAGCCAACAGTACTTAACCCAAGCCAAGAGCAATTTTCATTATGGTGCGTTGACCATGAGGCATGTTGAAGAAATACAGAACAAACATTAATGAAATTTGATGACTTTACTTCTGCTTTTCACTCTTATCACTAAAGGAGAAAATGTCATACTGTTAGTCAACAGTGCTGAACCCAAATCATGATCAATTTCCAGTAGGCTGTGATGACCATGAAGCATGTTGGTTCTAGTTTTCAATCATGCAGTACCAACAATTTTCCAATTATCTTCTACTCGTTGGAGGACCTAGAGTAAAACAAATAATAAGTACTCCAACCAAAAAAGTTTTGAATTCTGCTAAGTGTCCAAAACCATCATCAGCAGTAGACATATCAAAAGAAACAGACCAATTATGCATAAAACAGTTGTACTCAGAGAAGAGTCCAAAATTTTTAGAGGCAACCAGTTCACACAAGATGATTGACTTGGCCAACTTTAATCTTAGTCCGAACCAGAGCCAAAAGACGTTTGACGCAAACCCCTAACCATATCGCTGTGGTGTCAAATTTTCTTGCACAAAGCGGTCACATTAAATCTCAAAAACACGCCAATACTACACTACAGAACAAAGCTATCGAATTAAGTTAGCAAAATTAAAGCACAAAAAAACAACTTTTTTTTAAACTAAACAAAGAATATTTTATTCTATCAAAATTAATTATAGCGAAGATATCACTACTGCATTTTTTAAACCATAAAGCGCAGCAAACTGGAACATACAACTGTTGATTGGCGCGCTGTCGTAGTATCGATAAATGGCTTCTATAATTACTATTTTCTAGCATAAAGCGCACCGAATGGCTTCTATAGCTTTTGCTTTTAGGCACAATATGCGCCAAACTATAAGATGCACTACATTACATTAAATTTATTAAACTCTAGAAAACTTTTTAAAAATCTAAATAGTTTAACTCTGAATGAAATTATGGAATCAAATCAAGTCTTTATTATATATGCTGTAATACATTGAAACGCATAAAGTTGGCAGGGCCTACCACAGCATCATCGCACCCGAGCAACATAGCTGCCTTGAAAGAAATGTTGCAGCGATACAAAGCCACTGGCAATGCTGTGTTTGATTTAACCAGGCTGATTTAAATCTCAGACCTCTACTCCAGAGATGAATGCATTACCACTTGATCAACTGGCCGTAAGAGAGCATAACTAGAAGTACAGACTAAATGCATCAGAGTGAAAGGCACAAGTTGGATTTGTTAAAAATTTTAAGTATCATTGGTGCACCTTATGGTTTGAAAAATATGACACTTTAAAATCTTAGTTGCACCTAAGAAAAACAATCAATGCTACTCATATGTTACAAGAAACTTGAAATTGTGTAGTTAAGTTGCAGTGATGTGAATACTGTCTTGTCATACAATCACATTACAAAAAACTTTAAAAGTGACAAATTTTCTTTGGCCCACTGCTAATTTTAAATGATTATTTTAACTAAAAGCAAATGATTTAGATAAAACTTCCAAATTTGTTTTTTTATTTTCATTATGAAAACGCTTGAAGTTTTTTTTTTAAATAAAAGCTCAAATAACTGGCAAAGATTGTCAATCTAGAAATACACATAACTAACCTTGAAAACCTGACAATGCCACTGTTAGATTGGTTATAAATCATTCTTGAAATCTTTGAGCATTAAAGATCAACATTGTTTCATAAATTTATCAATAAGTCTCTTAGAGTCTGGACCAAGTACTATATCATTGATAAATTTGTTAAATTCCAAATATTTACAGTTACTGTATTTTGTTCATTACAATAAATACTTGCTAATAGAGTCTTAATTTACAATTCTGAAAAGCAATTGCAGAATATAAAACTTTTGATTTCACTATCTCATTGACATGACAGTAAGCCAAACCTATTGGCTTGGCAGTGTCTGCAATTCCACTCAACTATTTGTAAAAGTCTAAAACCTGATAGTTACTGAATAATAAGTGAGCACATCTTGAAATAGAATAATTTTACATGCCTATACAGCTGTAACTGCACAGCCCATCATATCAGTAGGCAGGGTTGGGAAAAATCGATTATAATCGATATTCGATTGCGATATTCCTTACTTTTTTTCAATCGAATACACCAGATCCTTTACTTTTTGGAATGAGTATCGAATATGCTGTTTTCTTTAGTTTTTTCCAGGTTAAAACGATATTCGATTTTTTTTTTCAGAAAGCTATGCAACAGCAAATGAGCAAACACTCCAAAGAGGATTATTAATTAATTATATTAGCGGAGTTGTATTTCCGATACAGTTGAGTGATTTTTAGGCCAGCAGTGATTGTCAACGCAGGCATAGTGCTATGATGTAGGTGACAGACTAGACGCTAGAGGCTAAGACGATACTGCCTACTTGCTATGCAGGGGACTCTGGTAATTTGAACTCATAAATAAAATAAGTGAACTGTAACTGCGTTATTTTCAGTATAGGCAGTAATAAAAATCTGATAGGCCTAGTATTTCTTAGAAGTTTAACTGTTTAAACCTCTTTGTGTAGTCTCAGTTTAGGCCTAAGAAAGCAGCCTAGCCTAACCGGTAAGACAGTAGGAGGTACCGGTAGGCTAAGAGGCAGATCAGCAATAGCCTAAGTCTAATCAATCAAATGTATCAGTCAGCAGGTTTGCCTATAGCCTTTGAGGCCTAGTCTCTTAAAAAGTACCGTAGGCTAGTGGGTCTACTATTTGCTTAGGATACCACTGAAATAACTGAATAGCCTAAACGCCTGCTGCAGTTTAGGTAGGGCCTATTTAGCTAAGATAGTCAACCCTACTTTGCCTAGGATAGCCAGCCCAGTTGCATCGTGGGCCAACCGAGTGTGTTGGCTTGGATAGAAATGGGATTAATAAATCAGTTAATAAAACAGATAAATCAGTTACAAGTAGGCTACCTGTACATACTGTAATTATAGAACTCTTGAGTATTAGTATGTTTGATCTGGTTAGTGTTTGTTCCAGCAACATAGTAGCCAAATAGCAGCAAAAAGGAAGAAGTTTGCGATTCAGTTTAACGTTAGTAAGTTGATTTCTGGTGAGTAGATTTGCTTTGATAGCCTAATTGTTACATTTACCACTTGCATTTCTTGGTTTTAGACAGCTGAAACCATTTATTGTCTTCCATATTTTATTATGATCTGGAAGCTGTAATTGGCTCGTTTTCTATTGTTTGTCTGACTGCTTTGATTGAGATTTGAGCAAGGAACTCCGATACTTTGATGCTTATTGCTAAAGTGAGCGGAAAGGGTCTGCAAGTTCCATCGCTCTCCATCTATCATTTTCCCAAATACCCGGAATCGAATATCGATTATGGTATTCTTTATTCTTTACTTTTTTGAAAAGCCATCGAAATCGAATTATTCTTTACTTTTTGATGAACTATCGAATATCGATTAAATCTTTACATTTTTGAGTATCGATTCCCAACCCTGTCAGTAGGCTAGTACCAGGGTACACCTACTGGTAGATTATAGCATTATAATTCTGCTTTTTAATATTACTGTAGCTGTAAGCTAACTGATAGTGTAGGCTCTAATACTTTTGAGTTTCATTGAAATAAAAAATCAGAGCCTAGATTTTATCGGCAGACTAATTTTTTAACTTTGCATGTTTTCTGACAGTAGCTTAGGCTATTATAGCCTTGTATTGGCTTTGCAAAATTATTGGCTTTGCAAAAGCTCTCTTTGCATGCTTTATTATAGCCTTGTATACAGCAGAATTCAATACGGCATTATTGTATGGGGGACAGCTGACAAAACTCGTATAGAATGTCTACGAGTAAGATTAAATAGAATTCTAAGGATAATTTTATCATGTGGTATTGAAACGCCAACTACAAAATTATACAGCGCCTTACAATTTTTAAAAATTGATGAAATATACGAATTTGAACTTTACAAATTTATGTATCAATTACATCATGGTAAATTACCCGAAGTATTTTACAATTCGTTTACAAATATTAACTCTATACATGTTCACGATACAAGATTCAAAGATTCCGCTACGTATTTTCTACCTCGTGTTAATAAAATTTTTTGCAAAAACCAACTTTCATACAGAGGGAACAAATTATGGAGTGAATTGAACAGTAACTATAAAAGTATGCATTGGGTTTCTTCTAAAAATAAATTCAAAAAAAATCTTCTAAATCGTTATTAACTATTATTTGTTGTTTTTTTTTCTCGTCGATTTATTTATTTTCTTTTGATTTATTAATGTTCTAGATTAACTGTTGACTGCATCTACATCAGGGAGCATCTTGACTTGATAACCTAACGGTTTTTTCGGTGCTTCCTGCCATTATGCACATTTAGTTTATTGTTTATTCTTTCGTGCTTTATGTTTGTGATAATTGGCAAAAATAAATACTTACTTACTTACTTACTATTAAGTTGCTTATTTACCAGTATGCAGCATCACTGTACCTGCAAAGTGCACCAGTAGGTTAAACCTTTTGAACTAGCCTAAAGCAGCTATCAGGCTAAGATTACTAGTTTACTTTAACAACGTGGTATACTACACCCTAGGTACGAGTACCACCAAGACGTAGACCTACCGTACCATACTGGTAGGCCTATGTACTGGTTTTGGCCTAAGCTATGTAGTTCCCCTGGCCAGGACTGTGATCTGCATCGCCACACCACGCATCAGTTTTAATTTTAAAATTTCTTTACTTTGAATAGGCTAACCAAATGTTGCATAACAACAAACAATTTATAATTCACTTTTGGGCCTATCAACCAGGCCTCTTCTTTGCAAGTTTTTCCTTATAGAACCGCAAATTGACCATTTTCATGTTGAACTAGGCTATTTCAAACCAACACGTATACTTTCACTTAATGTTTTTCAACAAAACTTATGAACCTAATTTTAGCCTACCCCGAGACCTGACAAACCAGTTTTTAGAATTTCACGCAAATCGTGAGCTTACGCGCTTACAAGCGTACCGGCGAAAAAAATTTGCTCTTTACGCCTGGGCTTACGGAATTTTCCTTTAAAATAAACTAAGGTTACGCTCGTAAGCTGACGATTTTACGCACAGTGTAGACCGGCCCTTAAAAGAGATTACTCGAAGCATCTTTTTACTGAAAGTTGGTACATCACTGAAAAGCCCCAAGAGCTCAATAAAAACAATGTGTTATCATTCCCTGCAGTTTATGGATAGTAGCGTAATTCCCAGTGTTAAATTTCTTTGGTTTGATCTTTTTTTTTGTTAGTTTTTACGTATTTTGCTGCAATGCTAATTCGGAGAAATAAAACGCTTCTTTTATTTTTGTATGCACCTTTACATTTATCTCTATGACGTAGCCTATAGTCACAATAAATTTTTTCGTAGCCTTGCTTTGAATTTTTTTGCTAGTTATTCTACTACAGCAATGTGTGGGATCGTTGATCTGTTTGTTTGTTTTTTTGTTTTTTTTTGTTATCAGCAGAAGTTGATGGCGATTTGCTTTCACTACTGATAGCAGTGCTCTGATAAAGCCAGTTGATTCTTACTAGCAAAACTTTAGCAATAAAGTTAGTCTTTTGAGTTGCATCGGAGTGATTTCTCAAAGCTAGCTTAGAAGAACTTCAGAAATTTCTTACTTGAAATATCTTGTGTACAACTACCAGAGGTGGAGTCGAGGACACAAGGCTCGAGGCCAAGGCCAAGGACACAAAAAAAATCCGAGGCCAAGGACAGCCTTTCAGAGGAGAGACACTTTCGAGGCCAAGGACAGGAATGCACGACAAAAATTTTTCAGGCGATCTCAAAAAAAAAAAAAAAAAAGGTCTTCACAAAAATTTTTCAAGCGATCTCTACAAAACAACGTTTTCCAAAAAATTTTTCAAGCGCTCCACAAAATTTTAACGATTCAAAAAATAGTGCTGTCCTCGAGCCGAGGCAGGCCAATTTTCGAGGACTTGAGGCCTCGAGGCCAAGGCCAAGGACTTCAAAATGTGTCCTCAAGGACTCCACCTCTGACAACTACATTACATTTTTTCAAAAAATATTTATTGTTATTATATACAAATGATTCACAATTATCTGAAATTATCTAAAATTGACAAAAGTTTACGTTTAACCTATACGCAACTTATTCAAATCAACAGAGGTGGAGTCGAGGACACAACGCTCGAGGCCAAGGACACACAAAAAAAAAACCGAGGCCAAGGCCAAGGACAGCCTTTCCGAGGACCGACCCTCTTGAGGCCAAGGACAGGAATGCTCGAGGCCAAGGACCAAGAACACAGGCGCAAGCGTTCTCCAAAAAAAAAAGGTCTTCAAAAATTTTTTTCAGGCGATCTCCAAATTCATTGGCGTACCCAGGATTTTGATTGGGGGAGGCCTAAACCACAAATCGCATGCAATAACGTCATCAAAATTTTTCCAAAGAGGAAGTTTTTGCGGGACAAAGACATCGTAGGATGGAAGATCTGAAATCGTTGTTGCCTGTTTGCTCGTAACCAGGATTTTGCAAAGACAGAGGGCTTAAACTAATTGTTGAAAAATGCTAATATCTAACTTTGGGAACGTGTTGAGAAAGCTTGTGTAACTCAAATGTATTACAGACGGGGGTTTGGAGGCGGGGCCCCCAGCCGCCGGAGGCTTTGGGGGTCTGGGGGCGAAGCCTCCAACCTTTGAGCGATTTTTTGTAATTTTTTGGAAAAAAAAAGCTATTTTAATGCCATTGGATCATATTTCGCAAGTGTTCAGAGCCATTTCAAAGCACTAGATTTCTGACACTTGAAAGCCAATTGAAAAAATCAAATTGTTTAATCCTCCTTTTACTAGCAATTTAAGTCCAGAGCACGTTTAACATCTTGCATTTTGGAGTTAAATTTTAATTGTAAGTGATTTGGTCCAGGTAGGGGGAAGTAGGGTGCATTGTCTCTGGCTACATTTTAGCAGAAAATAATAATCCTCTCGAAGATTTTCCTTAGAGATTTTTGTTTTTTCATGAAAATAACCAGTTGTCGGAGTACACGTTCGCCAGGGGACCCAGGGCCCCTCAATTAAAGTTCAATGATTCGTTCAATCAGCATTTTCCATGGCTATTTTTTTAAAAAGTATTATGAGCGTAAAAACCGGCGAGGTTGGAGGTGAACTATGAATTGTTTCTGAAAAATGGTACAATAGATGATTACGTCTACTAAGTACTAACCATGTTATTGCCGGGCCGGATTTACATCGCGCTAGGCCCCTGGCACTTTGGAGATTTTCGCAACATCTTTCTGCCAAATATAGGTGAAGACCAAAAAAAATCTTACGATTTCAGCTCGAGGCCCCTAGCTGGTACTGCGTTATATTATGGTAAATCCTGCCCTGGTTAATGCATTACGTTCACAAAAAGGCTAGATGTGGGCCTGAGATAGCAACTTTTCGGACAAAAACTCTCCATTTTCTACGGGTTATACGTTTAAATTGGCTGGCAAAAATTGAATTGCGGGAAACATGGCGCCCTTGGTCTTCAATATTGTTAATTAGTTATACTGTCGTCAGCGAAAAATGCTAAAAAGAAACTGAAACTGAAGAAACAATAGACTTTTTTGTCACATTTTTGTCATTGGTGAAATTCCAATTGAGAAGGACCTTGCCCCCCCTCGCCTACGCCTATGCTCCAATTGAGGAAAAGAAAAAAGATGTTCGCAAATTTTCCGCGAGGTTTCTGGCGTTTTCCAACGAAATTTCAACTGTTCAAAATATAGTGCTGTCCTCGAGCCGAAGGACAGGGCAATTTTCGAGGACTTGAGGCCAAGGACTTCAAAATGTGTCCTCGAGAACGTCCTCGAGGCCAAGGACGTCTTCGAGGACTCCACCTCTGCAAATCAACATGAAAAAATGATACGCCCAGCAGCTTTGCAGAACTAATTTTTGAGTGGCTGCTCGACTCGATGACCGAGAGGTTTTTCATGGCTTCCTATTCTATTTATTTGTATTTATGTGTGTCCATGAGAGTTTGTTTAGGTTTTGTTTTTTTTTTTTTGTTATTTTGAATCAAACAAAATAAAGTAAATATGAAAAAATGAAAAAGAAATATCGAAA
The DNA here is from genome assembly GCA_963965965.1 of Trididemnum nubilum. Classification (NCBI taxonomy): domain Eukaryota; kingdom Metazoa; phylum Chordata; class Ascidiacea; order Aplousobranchia; family Didemnidae; genus Trididemnum; species Trididemnum nubilum. The sequence continues at coordinate 23,366,182 of OZ014484.1, forward strand.
TTGCTTTCTATTTTTGCAAAATATTTGGGCTTTTAATCATTCAAGCATGACGATTCTTAGCAAGGCTTTTACTATCAGTATTGTTTTTTTTGCGTCTGAATTTCGAAAAAGTTTGAATAAACATTGAAAAAGTTTGAAGTAATGCTTGTTTTTGAAGAAAAACATTCATTACGCAACAATACTCTCAGGTAAGAAAAGCGAAAGACCAAATGGTCACTTAGCAGTTCCGCCAATTTACTACCAGGGTATTTGTACTTTTACTGCAATGTTCAAAATATGGCTTTGTTGATTTTTTTTACCCTCTGGTTCCTGTGGTAGGGAGTCTCCCACATCTCGTGCAAGGAAATATTCGCCATCAGTAGCTGACTCACATTCAGCGAAGCGGGATGCACGAGCATCACTGTTGGAAATTTCCACTGACATACAATGAATCGGGAAGATGTGAACCCTTCCAATCCTTGCAATACATGCAGCAAGGCCCACCTAATAACATCTTACTCAACCAGAGAAGGGTGGTGATTCAACATTGTTGGGACTTGTGTATGTGCAGGCAGATGCACAATTAAGCCGGTGACCAAAAAGGGAGTTGCTTCTTGTAAAATACCATAAAGTAGTTCAGAGTCGGCGCAAAATCAAATCAGTGCAGCCTGTATGCATTCGCCATCAGGTGTACAATTACAAAAGCTTAAAGCAACAGGCCCAAGTATGGCTTTCAATATCTTTATCTCCAATAGTCCCAGTAGCCTCCCAAGGCTGATACAAAGACGATGATATTTGCTACCAGAAAGATTGACTGAATTTTGAGGTCATTAGAGTGTGCCCGGTCAGACTTGAACCCAGTATGTAATTTTTGAAGGTTTATCACCTGTTGTTTCTTGTTTTATTTACAGCACGTGCGTTTTGCACTAATCAAGCAAGCATATATTTTGATTTTGCATTGCTTTAAAACCGGGTTTTGTTTGCACTCGACCTTCATAACTAGTTTGATTCTATTGGAAAAAAGGTGCGTTTAAACTGGACGCGAAGCAACGAAAAGCAACGCGAAGAGAAGGTTAGCAACTTTCGCGAGTAGTCGCTTACGTCATTTGCGAAGGTTGCCAACCTTCGCAAGTGGTTGCTAATCTTTGCGACTGGTCGCTTAATAGGCTAACTCTAATAACCTGCTTTTTTGATGTATTGAATGAACAGAAAGCGTTGAGTACTTTACTATTGAAGTGCTAGTATAGTAATCACAGGTTTTGTTTCGTTATAGCGTACTAGAATTTAAACGATTATTGAGTTTTAATTATGTTATCATGCAATAGCCGTGACGAAGAGTCTAGACTAAGAGCCTAGGTAACAAAACAATCTTGAGAAAAAATTTAGTACAAGTTCGGTGAAAAACGAAGTACAGATCAAATTTGGAAACGAAAAGACAGGTCGTTTCTTCAAAAACGTAGTTATACTTAGCATGTAGGCAGCTGATGTATCTACGCTTTGTTTAGGTCCTTTCACTGAAAACTTGCCGTAATCTGTTTTGACGATGACAGTTCTGGGTTTTAATGCAGAAACGCAAAAAGCTGGATGCAGATGTCAAAAGTTCTCTTTAGGCGTTTACTATGTTAACAAATCCTTGAACGATTTCACCATCCATGCCTCATTATGACACTGGTAGATTTATCTTGTGGAGTGTAGACCAATACGCTAGTCTACAGGTTGATTTAAACTAAAAGCGTTAAAATGTTATTTTGTTTTTGATGTGATTTTTCTTTTTCAGGAAAGCATGTTGTGGTACCGTAAGTGAGCTTAAACGGTTGTTTGTGTTAGCCATTTTGTGCTGTTTATGAAAACTCCCGCGGCTAACGCTATGAGTGAATCTGAAAGCTGGATTTGTCATCAGTTATGTAGTGGATTTTTTGCTTATTGTGTAATGGATTGCTGTGTTGGTTTGCTGGAGAAAGCAAAAAACATAGCAGTTTTTGCATCATTTGGCACTATCATCGAAGGACAAGAATTTAGTACAGTAATACCAGCAGTTGCTTTGAGAAAAAGTCGGCTTCTATAACTACGTTCGGTTTTTATTTGCTAGCGGAGCGCTTATTGATGTTTAGTGCGAAGTTAAATGCTTTTGAGAGCATTTAATTAGTTTGCATTTTCTAGCGGTACCAGTAGGTTGCGACAGTCGCGTTTACCTCTGCCTCAAAAAGCTTCGCTTCAAACCACCGTTTGTAATACACAGACAAATTTATAGCTGTAGGGTCAAGCCCCCCCCTTCTTAACAATTTTTTGGTTTTGCCCTAATAAAAAAAATTTACATTTTTTTAGGTGAAAATTGTTTTTCAACATCTGAATGACATTGCTGTTAGTTCTCACATTTTCATGTAACTGGTGCTTCTTTCCTCAGTCCAATTATTATTATGAAAGCTGTATCAAGTTTTTTGTTTAGTGGTGACTGATGAAAATGGAACAATATTGACGGACTTGCTTGACAGCTACTTCTCGATCAGTAACAGTAAACTCAGAAAAAAACTGAACTCTCGGTTTTTACTACTGAGACATGTATATATTGGCTTTCTAGTTCTATCTGATTGCACTGACTGTAATTGTAATGATTGAACTTCGAACTTGAAATTGTTTACTTTATCGCTTTATTCAGCATAATAAAGCAGTTTAAATTTTAAGAGACACGAAAAATGTTTTGAAATTCACAAGCAACTAAATTCAGATATTACACAAAGACACAGTAAATGAGTATAACACATTTGGCACTTCTATTTTCATCACATAGGACTGTAGTGAAAAATCAGTACAATACTCATGATTATCAGAGGTAGAATCCTCGAGCACTGATCAGGGTTTCTTGAAAGATGAAGTACCTTAGTTTTGGCCGTGCTTATTTTCATTCCGGCGGTGTTGCATGCATCTGCAAAGCTATTCAATGCGCGCTGGAGGCCAGATTCTGTGGAAGAAAGCAGAAACAAATCATCTGCGAATAGCAGACGACTAATTTTGCAATTTCCAATCGTGGCACACTCATCAGCTTGGCTGCATTTGTCGATCCAATTCATGTAAACAATGAAAAGGAGAGGTGACAAAACGCACCCTTGCCGGAGTCCAACGCCCACATGGAACGGCTTTGATTGCTTGCCATTTACCCGAGCACAAACCTCCGGTCTGCAATAGAATGACTTAATAGCGCGTAACAATTGACCATTAACGCCATACTCCTGCAAAACCTTCCAAAGTTTATCCCGAGGAACTCGGTCATATGCTTTTTCAAGATCGACAAAGCATGCAAAGAGATCTTATTACAAGTGAATGGAGCGATACTGAAGCAGGTAGAGAAGTTCAAGTATCTTGGGGTTGCATTTACGAGTGACGGAAGGCAAGACGAAGAACTGGATACCCGAATAGGCAAGGCTAGTGCAGTAATGCGAGCTTTGCACTACTCGGTTGTCATGCAACGAGAATTGTCGAAAAAGGCAAAGCTCTCAATTTTCAAAGCAGTTTTTGTCCCCATTCTCACTTATGGTCATGAATCTTGGGTAATGACCGAAAGAATGCGATCACAAGTGCAAGCGTCCGAAATGAGGTTTTTACGAAGAATCGAAGGAGTTACACTGTTTAACAAGGTGCGTAGCTCTGAGATTCGAAAATCTCTTGACATCGAGCCGTTACTTCTTCGAATTGAAAGATCTCAGGTTAGATGGTTTGGCCATGTAAGCAGAATGCCTCAGGAAAGACTCCCCAAACAAGCTTTACTTGCCAAAGGAAATGGGAGAAGACCAGTCGGACGACCTAGAACTAGATGGACCGATTACATTGAGGATCTTGGATGGAATCGCTTGGGACTTCGCCCAAGCGAAATGATGGAGGTGATGGAAGACCGTGAGGTGTGGCGGCTTAATCTTGAGCTACTGCCCCCGCAACCCTCACGGAAAAGCGGGCAATGAAGAAAGAAGAAGAAGAAGAATCGTCGAGGACGTCTTCGAGGACACAGTTTGAAGTCCTTGGCCTTGGCCTCGAAAGTCAAGTCCTTGGCCTTGAAGCCTCCAGTCCTCGCAAATTGCCCTGTCCTCGGCTCGAGGACAGCACTATTTTTTGAACGGTTATAATTATGTAATATCTTTTTTTATTACTGGACAGCGAGGCTAGCGGATCTGCCACCGTTAGGTGAAGTCCACCTACACATTGCGTAGGCCTCATTTGGGCCCATTGCAACTGTAGCTGCTAAGTTGCTGTAGTTTTATTTGGTTACTGGTCAAACTCAGAGAGCCTTCCAGTTTCCATAAAGTACGGTACGTGGCCAGTTTGTTAATATTACATTTTGTTACCACATCGTGAGCAGTGGTTTTGCAGATTCCTAGATATTAAATACGAATATCTTGGTAAAGCTTGTGATTGCCGACGTGATGATTTGGTGTTTCGTCCTCTAGGCTACATTTGGACACAGAGAAGACTCATCGCGACCTGTAGTTTTCTTGTGCCGCTGTAAATTGCAATGCCCAGTTAAAACTTGCACTGCTCAATTTAAATTGAGGTCTCTTTAAGATTAAGGATACGTATTGTTAGTCGTGAAGACGTCCAACCCACTAACTCCTTCATCCTCAAGCAGTCTTTCCGTTTATTCCGCACAAATTTTGATCTATCTGTAAATCAGTCCGTAACCGTGCTAACACAACTGGCATACGGGACTGTAATAAATGGTTCAGGACCATGCATTTTTGATTTAGATCCTGATTTGGCTAGATAGTGTGCCACTTTGTTACTATGTACCCCTGCATGTCCAGGAATCCAGGCAATGCTGACGTAGTTTTGTTTACTTAACTGATTTAGGTTTCTAATGCAGTTGAGCACTGTAATTAATGCTACAGTGCACTTCATGAGTGATCTAATAGCTGCCTGACTCTTAACCAGCACAACAATACGTTGATTGTGCATTTTTTCCAAAAGCAGGCTCTTTGCCACTTCCGAAATAGCTAAGACTTTTACCTGTAACACAGTGCTGTGTATTCGAAGGTGAAAAACTGCTTGTTTTGGGGAGTTGTTTGAGTATTCTGCATAAAACCCGCCGGTACTCTTCTATTTAGTTTCGAGCCATCAGTGTAAACCTTGACAGTGTTCTGATTTAAAACGCTTTCAGATCTGATAGCATTCTTTTTACCCATAATTTGACGTTCGAAATTTCTCTCAACTACCTTAGTTTTCTTTATTCGGTGAGCTGGCATTTGCAGCAGAGTCGGCTGTTTTCTAACAAGGCAATACTCTACACGGCGAACAAAGCATTCAAAGCAGTTTCCATGGAAACACCTGCGCGATATCGGTACTGCGATGCAGAAAGCTTTGCCTGCACGTTATTATCTTCTTTAATATGATACAGAATTAGTCTTTCCAACCATTTCAGTTGGAAAGAAGTTAAAGTGATCATACGGAAGGATTTAGCTTCAAAATAGCTTTCCGTTCCGGGTTTGGAGAGAAATATACATGTGCCTTCTTTCCATGCCGATGGCACATAGCTGTGTCTCAGGCCTGTCTCAGGCATGCTTGAAAAATGACATGGTAATATCCTTTCAGTTGATTACAACCTTTCTGTAACAGCACAGGATAGAACCCATCTGGCATTGGAGTTTTGAGTGGTTGAAATTTGGTAATAGCTGCTTCCATACGCTCGAATGAATGTATGTTTGCAATCATTTCGGTGTCTTCAGGTTTCATGAATCGATTATCCGCTAAACCGTACCTGGTTGTATGATTTTCTGTCTGTTGGCTACCTGGTGGTGAGATATCGAGCAGATAGTTTAAAGTTTCTAGTGGAGACTTCGTGAATTCTTTGTTGTGTTTAATTACGTTGCTATCACGCACCGTTTCATTGCTTCGAATAATCTTAACCAGCCTAGCCGTTGGTGTTTGACTATTCATGCTCTTTACAAAGCTATGCCATGAATCGCGCTTTGCTCTGCTGATAGTTTTTTTTGAAATAGGATAGGGCGAGCTTTTGAGCCTCCCAATCTTCTTCTGATTTTGTTTTAATGGCTTTTCTCCCAGCTCGGCGAGCCACTCTTCGAAGGCTTGCTAGCTAAAAATTTCACTAAATGTTATCTTTCTTACAAAGCAACTTTCGCATAGGGCAAGCAACTTCGTATGATTTAGTTATTACTGAATGAACCTTGTTTGCCAGCACATCAATGTCTTCTTTTGAGGACGGTACTGGTACTGGTGGTAAAATTCGTTCATCTAATTTTTGTTCAAGTTTGTCAACATACTTGTTCCAGCACGTGCGGCGAACATTTCGAAACATTTTAGCCTGGTTTTCGGATTCTGCTTCCTGGAACCTAATATACATGAGATCGCAGAATGACAGCACGTTGCTAACATGCCAGCTAACAACTCGGTCACACGCACATTGGTTCACCAAGATGAAGTCTAGAACCTCTTCACGCATTTTAGTTCTGAATGTTGGTTTATTACCCACATTACAGAAATTCAGGTATGCACTAACACAATACGCTAGCAGATCCTCTCCTCAAGGGCTTATATCGTAGGATCCTCATATAGTGTGATGTGCATTTGCATCGGTTCTTACAATTGTAGCCTAGGGATTTGTTCATTTAGAAATTATGTAGGAAAACGCCGGAAACCTCGCGGAAAATTTGCGAAGACCTTCTTTGTTTTCCTCTTTTAGAGATCGCCTGAAAAAAAATTTTGAAGACCTTTTTTTTGAGAACACCTGCGCATGTGTCCTTAGTCCTTGGCCTTGGCCTCGAGCATTCCTGTCCTTGGCCTTGAGAGGGTCTGTCCTCGGAAAGGCTGTCCTTGGCCTCAGATTTTTTTTTGTGTCCTTAGCCTTGGCCTCGAGCCTTGTGTCCTCGACTCCACCTCTAATGATTATAAAACTTGGTAGAGTCCAAAATCATTGCTTCCAGTTGAACTTAATCACTGTCACAAACCTTTTGGAACGAGAAGACTTTTAAGAGGACATCCAGAAAAAAAAAATTCCATGTTTGTTGCTATTCACAGAAGTAATTTCTAATTATGTCAATCTAAAACTTCATAAAAATTTTTTGATTTTGTTTCTATCTATCTGCTCTCGTATGTAGCTTGAACCCAATTCCAAACACAGTTTTATTCACCAAGTTGGCTTGGCGAAGTAGACAACGAAAAAACTTTTGTGAATTTTCCAGTATTCGAGCAATTGTTCAATTGTGGTTACTTTCAAAAAACAACAAGCTAACAAACTATGGGTAAAAAAGTTATCAACATATTTGAAACTAGCCTGTTGGTGGGTAATTGTATGTTCTGCAAAATTAAAACACCATATTAGTTTAAGACAAAAAAGCAATAGTCGCTTAGGCAAAAGAACACTAAGCTGATACAGAAGCTTCTGCTATCCTGCCAGAAATTCGAAATGGTGGGGCTGTTTGGGGACTCTGGGGGCGAAGCCCCCAGCCGCCGGAGGCTGGGGGCTCGGGTGCAAAGCCCCCATCCGCCGGAAGCACGGGGGTCTGGGGGCGAAACTCCCAGTGCTCGAAAATTTTGTATTTTTTTGCAAAAATAACTTCATTTTAGGGCTATTTTGATTAAAAAATAATGCTTTTAAAACGTGGCTTAGAAATTGGCAGTGCAAACAAGATTAAACTGATGGCATAAATGGGCTATTTGGGAGGTGGCTAATGATAAAATGTTAGTTCTCTTGTTTACATGCTGGTAAATTATAAAATCGAATACTTCAATAAAACACACACGGTTTATACTATTCGTATACAGTTTATAGAGAAAAATAATTGGGGGGGCTAATGAAAAGCGATTTGAAAGAAATGATTGGTGATTAACTAATACTGAATAGCCCCCTCCCCCTATTCCTTAGTTTATAGTATATTTGTTGATGACACCTATGTTTAGCATTTTTACACTTGCGATCAAATTTGATTGCTTATTTCTTACCATTTTTCAAAGTTTTCATTTATTTGTTGGTTTTATTTTTGACAAATTAGCCCTCCCCCCCCCGAATATATGTTTCAAAAGATGTTTTAAATCACTATTTAGTCCACTCCAGTGCATAAAACAGTCTCAAAAGTGCTAAAAACGTAGTTTTTTCCCCATTCTGCATTTTAGTCGACATGCCAATGGGGGGGACTATAGCCTCCCCGCTTCCCCGTGGCTACGCTACTGCATGCTGCATAGAATAAAAAGTTTCGTTTTAAAAGCAAGATGTCGTGGGGCTAGGCCGACTGCTTTAGTGAATTCATTATAATGCAGCTCTGAGATCAAGCATAACTATAGAAAACCACGCTAGGATTTACAGCCTTAACTGTCTAGCTTTGACTAATGATATTGAAATTTAGCGAGGCATTGCATCTTTAATTTCCCTAAAGACTAACAAATAACGATAGTAAAATATCGTAGTAACTCGGCCAAATTAACTTGGCTAGCCTAGGGCTATCCCGCATCTAACCTCGCCAACAGCTACTCTTTGGACTGATAATAGGCGCTAAACCACACAAATACACTATTTACAATATTTCCAAGCAGACTGCGATCGTAGAAATCCAATCAGTGATTTAGTAGGTTATCGTACTACAGCCTGCAAGCAAGCGATGTTGCGTAACTGCTCGCGAAGGTTGCGACCGGTTGGAATCTTTCGAAAGCTGTCAATGACGTCATATTTTGGTTGCTTCGCGTCACTTTGCGTAGCTTCGCGTCCATTCTAAACGCACCTTAAGTTAAATTCTAATTTACAAAAACTGTTATTTAGGTTAAACGTTATTTGCTAATTTCCAAATTACTTTCAAGAAAAGAATTTATTAACTAAAGAAGTAAGAAGAATCAATAAAAGATCAATTCTTTTCACCTACTGTAATACTCCAACTCCAACATACCAAAATTTCAAACCCCATTCATCATAGTCCTAAAAAGCTGTGGAAGTTGGGCAATTGAAGTTCTACCTAACGCTACAAATTTTGGTAACCCCGACTTACAAATGTTGGTAAACCCGAACTACAAAATCAGTGACCTTCGAACCACAAAACTGCGCTTGGCCGCGGAACAATCATTCGAAATACTAGAAGTTGGTTGGATAAATTTGTGAAGTCGTTTGTTATTTCGGAGTTAATTCCTTCAGCGTTTCTTTCGAAGTTACAATTGGGGCAATATTTTAGATAAAATAATTTTTCTCACGAATCTTATTTGGCATTTGCCTTAGTTTTGAAAAAAAAATTTTTTTTGGAAACTTCGTGTTTGCTCTAAATTGTGTGATTTTTTCCTATTTTCAATTAGATCACATACACAAATCGTAATTTGGCTGATTGACAATACTGCAGCCTATTATTTTGCAATAACGTCAGTTTTGTCGTTTTTTAAATCTTTGCTTAACAGTCCTAAATAATTGATTGGTGGTACAGAATTTAACCATAGCTTTAAATAAAACCGGATTCATCTTTTATTGATTGGGTAGCCTTGAAAAAGGCTGTTTTAAGGTTTAAACGCTTTCGTCTAGCTCTCTTCAGAAACCATCGCTAGAAAAAGATAGAATGAAAATAAAACAATGCGGATTCATTTATAAAGGCAGAGAAAATCGCTGATTGGTTGATTAATCATCGCTGATTGGTTGATTTGTGTCGTTTCGTTTGCGTACAGAAGTGGCGCTGTTGCGAATAAAACAAACTTTCATCAAGATAGATGCTGATTGGATCAAATTGTTGCGTTTCGTTTGCGTAAGAAAAATAGATGACTTGTGATGAATCTAAAATAAAACCTAAAACAGAATTTGGTAAATTGTTAAGTTTCGTTTGCGTTCGAATTATCAATGAATTAATTGAAGGGAATAAACAAATTCCTCTTGCCTGCACAATTCTGGTTTTAGAATCCGAATGAGTGTTGCTTCCAGTGTAGATAGGTGAAATTGCGTTCTTGCTTTAGCCAGAATAGAAAACTGGTTGGTGTTGAAGTTGTTGGCACAGGTTTTGTTTTGCAGAAGATGTTGTCCAATGGCCGAATCACAGTTAATTTCTGTTGAAGTTTTTTTGCAATTTCGTTGTGGTTGGAATTTCTGTTGTTGGTGTCCGGTTCTAATACTTTTGGGGATATGCTGATTGATTCTATCCTGCAGTCTTTGGGTTGTACGGCCCACGTACCGACAATCACAGTGGCACACGTATTGATACACGATCATACTTTGTTGTGTGGTGGGCAGGACATCCTTATGGACAGCAGGAAGAATCTTCTTAGTAGAAAAAATGACGCGTGGATCTACTGCTCCATAACATTGATTAACTGCTGATTTGGAAAGTTTTTCAAATTTTTGAGACACTTTGCCAATCCATGGGAGCCGAAGGTAGACGGGGCATTTTTGAGGTCCTTCTTTCTTAGCTGAATTAAATTTAGAGATTTTCTTTGAAATGCTGGTGTTGATTATGTATTCAGGATAACCATTATTGAGCAGAATGGCACGAATTTGATCAAGCTCTTGTTGAAGTTTTGATTTAGAACAGATTTTTAAAGCTCGATGTACGAGGGTGCCAATTAAATTAGTTTTCCGTTTCGTCGGTCCAAAAGAATCCCAGCGTAAATATTGTCCGGTGAAAGTTGGTTTCCTGTAAATAGAAGTTAAAAAATTTTTACCACTCTTTTCAATAAAAACGTCTAGAAATGGCAAAGATTGATTCGCTTCTTTTTCAAAAGTGAAGTGTAATGCTGGATGTAAAGAGTTTAAACTGGAGAGAAATTTATCGCAGTCTGATTCCAATTTGAAAATGGCAAAAGTATCATCGACATATCGGTAATAAACCGTAGGCTTGTTTGTGGTTTGGAAGAGTTGTTGTTCATAAAATCCAACAAAGATATTGGCAAGTGCAGGTCCCAGAGGGCTTCCCATAGAAATTCCATCTATCTGTTTGTACATGATGTTATTGAAGCTAAATTCCACTGAGCTGGTAGCCATGTTCATTAATTCAATAAAAATGTCTTTAGAAAAGGGGGGAGAATTTTGTTCATTTTCATATAATTTATTGGCACAAATTTGAATAGTTTCGGTCAAAGGAACATTAGTGAAGAGACTTGAAATGTCAAAAGAACATAAATAAGAATTTTCAGTTGAAATGGGAAGTTTTTGAATTTCTTCAGCAAAAGTAAAAGAATCTAAAATACAGTAATTGGAATAAAAGTTAAGAACCGGTTGGAGTAATGCAGCAAGAAATTTAGCCAGTTCGTGTTGAGCAGAGTTAGTCATGGATAAAATAGGTTGAAGAGGAAAGTTCGGTTTGTGAGTTTTTGGTAGTCCATAGAGCCTCGGTCTTTGCGCGCCAGTGGGACGAATAGCCTTGTAGACGGATTCCGGTAATTCATCGTTATTGTATAGTTGTAGTAATCGTCTTTGGAGTTTGCTTTCAATTTTTGCTGTGTTGTCGTTTGCGTTACAGGGACCAATACGTTGAAACTTCTTGTTATCATCGAGAATTTTGTCCATTTTCAAAACGTAATCTGATTTGTCCAAAATAACCACGCCATTTCCTTTGTCGGGTTTGGTAATTATGATGTCACTATTGGTACGGAGAGATTTGATTGCTTGAAAGCATTCACGATGCATAGAAAAATCACTTAAGTCAATTGGTGTTCCACAAAAAGAATGGGCAAGATCGCTGAGCTTGGCTTTTAGAGCATTTAAATTATCTTTGGATTTGGGCGCATGGTGAAGGAGTTGTCCGAATAAAACTTCAAACTCAGCGAATACTTCTTCACGTCTGATATTCGTTGGAGGTAGACAAAATTCCAATCCATGACTCAATACAAATCTCTCCGTGTCAGATAGTTGGTAACTGGATAAGTTGCAAATGTTCTTGCCAGAATCAGTCATAAAAGAGCTAAATCGTTGTTTGAGAAGCCAATTTAAATTGCGAAAGTGTTTTGCTTCCACTTGTTCACGTTTTCGTTGATCAATTTCGGATAGATAACGACAGAATCGAAACCAATCAAAAAATGAAAGAAATATGGACTATGGACTACTAAAAAGTTTTCCTCTTCGACTCTATGGACTACCAAAAACTCACAAACCGAACTTTCCTCTTCAACCTATTTTATCCATGACTAACTCTGCTCAACACGAACTGGCTAAATTTCTTGCTGCATTACTCCAACCGGTTCTTAACTTTTATTCCAATTACTGTATTTTAGATTCTTTTACTTTTGCTGAAGAAATTCAAAAACTTCCCATTTCAACTGAAAATTCTTATTTATGTTCTTTTGACATTTCAAGTCTCTTCACTAATGTTCCTTTGACCGAAACTATTCAAATTTGTGCCAATAAATTATATGAAAATGAACAAAATTCTCCCCCCTTTTCTAAAGACATTTTTATTGAATTAATGAACATGGCTACCAGCTCAGTGGAATTTAGCTTCAATAACATCATGTACAAACAGATAGATGGAATTTCTATGGGAAGCCCTCTGGGACCTGCACTTGCCAATATCTTTGTTGAATTTTATGAACAACAACTCTTCCAAACCACAAACAAGCCTACGGTTTATTACCGATATGTCGATGATACTTTTGCCATTTTCAAATTGGAATCAGACTGCGATAAATTTCTCTCCAGTTTAAACTCTTTACATCCAGCATTACACTTCACTTTTGAAAAAGAAGCGAATCAATCTTTGCCATTTCTAGACGTTTTTATTGAAAAGAGTGGTAAAAATTTTTTAACTTCTATTTACAGGAAACCAACTTTCACCGGACAATATTTACGCTGGGATTCTTTTGGACCGACGAAACGGAAAACTAATTTAATTGGCACCCTCGTACATCGAGCTTTAAAAATCTGTTCTAAATCAAAACTTCAACAAGAGCTTGATCAAATTCGTGCCATTCTGCTCAATAATGGTTATCCTGAATACATAATCAACACCAGCATTTCAAAGAAAATCTCTAAATTTAATTCAGCTAAGAAAGAAGGACCTCAAAAATGCCCCGTCTACCTTCGGCTCCCATGGATTGGCAAAGTGTCTCAAAAATTTGAAAAACTTTCCAAATCAGCAGTTAATCAATGTTATGGAGCAGTAGATCCACGCGTCATTTTTTCTACTAAGAAGATTCTTCCTGCTGTCCATAAGGATGTCCTGCCCACCACACAACAAAGTATGATCGTGTATCAATACGTGTGCCACTGTGATTGTCGGTACGTGGGCCGTACAACCCAAAGACTGCAGGATAGAATCAATCAGCATATCCCCAAAAGTATTAGAACCGGACACCAACAACAGAAATTCCAACCACAACGAAATTGCAAAAAAACTTTAACAGAAATTAACTGTGATTCGGCCATTGGACAACATCTTCTGCAAAACAAAACCTGTGCCAACAACTTCAACACCAACCAGTTTTCTATTCTGGCTAAAGCAAGAACGCAATTTCACCTATCTACACTGGAAGCAACACTCATTCGGATTCTAAAACCAGAATTGTGCAGGCAAGAGGAATTTGTTTATTCCCTTCAATTAATTCATTGATAATTCGAACGCAAACGAAACTTAACAATTTACCAAATTCTGTTTTAGGTTTTATTTTAGATTCATCACAAGTCATCTATTTTTCTTACGCAAACGAAACGCAACAATTTGATCCAATCAGCATCTATCTTGATGAAAGTTTGTTTTATTCGCAACAGCGCCACTTCTGTACGCAAACGAAACGACACAAATCAACCAATCAGCGATGATTAATCAACCAATCAGCGATTTTCTCTGCCTTTATAAATGAATCCGCATTGTTTTATTTTCATTCTATCTTTTTCTAGCGATGGTTTCTGAAGAGAGCTAGACGAAAGCGTTTAAACCTTAAAACAGCCTTTTTCAAGGCTACCCAATCAATAAAAGATGAATCCGGTTTTATTTAAAGCTATGGTTAACAGTCTTATGTAGTTACATTGGTGTAATACTCGATCTCAAACCAAAAACACTACCGGTATATCTAAAACCTCTGAAGTAAATTTGATAGTAATACTGATAAAATTCAGTGCATTTATAATCACCGAAAACCACGTGACTGACCAACACTTTCATAAAAGTCAAACAGCGATGCTGCTTGCTTGCAAAGGAAACGTATTAGCAATAGGATGTAGCAGGCGCCCCGACCTTTACCGACTTTGCTGAACTATTTTTTGGTATTGCAGTTTGATCAGTAGATCATGAATACCAAGTTTCAAAGATTTTCATCAATGTTTACCTCCCCCGCCAGGCCGATTTTGAGGCACGCTTTTCCAAAAATTGGCCTTTTTTGCCAGTAGAGGGCAATATCAATAAGTTGTGTGAGTGGACATGTTTTTAAAAGATGCCCCAAATTAGTCTCCATCTCTAAAAAAAATTGACTGAAATTGAGTCATCCTATCCAGAGATATTGCTATTTTATTACAATGTTAATAAGCGTTGCTGCCACCAAGTAGTGAAAATTAAAGTTAAATATATCAAATATTAAGCCTTTTGATGTTAAATTTCGGTATATTATTCATTTCAAAACTGTAGAAGTACATTTTAATGACTTATTTGATAATCACTAAAGCAACGATTTAGTGATTTTCAAATACTGATTCATAGGTATTTTAGTAAAATTTTGTAGGTAATGCATAGTTTTAAAAGATTCAAATTGTTTTTACAAAGCATTTCGGTTGGATGGGGTTATTACAGCCTCTTGAAAAAAATTACTACCAACTATTTCAAAAGTTCTTTCAATAGGTAATTTATTTAGTTTTTGAAATGCTGTACAGAATCAATGGTAGTTCATGAACTATGCTTTTTACTAGACTAAACTAAGATTAATGAATATTGTAATTGCCCAGTATGGGTTTATTAGTTCACATGCAATATAAGCGCCGGAAATACTGATAACAAACTGCAGCTTGCTTTGGTTGAATTCCAAATAAACTAAAACAAACGTTTCTTTAAAGCTTGACTATGCCTTAGTACATGCGCTACTATTGTATTGTACAATTATGTAGGGAGCCACGTATCCTGCATGTATGCAAAAATTAAAATTCTTACAAAATCAAGGGAAAAGAGGCATTGTTGGTGCTCATTTCAGAGATTCAGTAAACCCATCTTACTCACAATTTTAGATTCTTCAAACTGATGGTTTATTCAATTTTAATGTAATTGTTGATAAGAGAGTTCTAGAGAATCAAACCCTGACCGAAGAAGTACAAAATAAAGTTTTGAAAAAACAATTCAATAATAAATAAACATGGAGTACATTATGGCACTTCGCTTTTGTTTTCAATCTTTTACGCAGTGACTTCATTTTGTATAGCAAAGTTTTAAAGCAGGGTTGTTGCACTTTTTTGTCCTTTTTTAATTCTCTAACCTACTTTTTTTTTATACCACAAAACAAAAAAATCATTTCACAATTGTTTTTGTAAAACTATTGATCGTTCTAGTCAAGCTATGGGGCACTTGGCTGACTGCAGCAATTTACAATTCTTCGTTTCTACACAAAATTAGTCACAGAGGTGTATTTAGTATCAGGGAGTCAAGATTTGGCATTGCATTTCTGCAGATATTAAAGAATTCTTGAGCAAAAAGTTCAAGTTTTGTTACAAAAACTTTTTCATGCAGTTTACATGTTTCTTTTCATATTATCGACAGTTCTCTGTGTACATGTAAAGATCAAGTACATGCTCACGACGGGCTGTAGACTTTGAAGTCTTCAAAATGTTGCAATTTTAAGACAAAGTTATTAAAAACTTCCATCATACTTGCATGAATTTCCTCTCTGATAAAGAGAGTAGGTTGATTGGCTTAATGACCATTAAGGTTCTTAGCAACTCAGAGTTGTAAACGAGCCGACTAGTTCAGGCCCGAACCCGAAAATATAAGCCCGATCCCGAAAACTAATTTGAAGTCCAAATCATGCCCGAAAAAAATACGAAAGTTATGTTAGGTCTGAAAAATTTAGCAATGGTGCCAAGTTATTTTAATTATATTTTTGTGCACCTAAAACAAAAAGCACGTCTCAGGCCTGATTTAAGCCCAAAATTTTTGACAATTTCAGGCCCGAACCCGACCCGAAAAGCCCGGCCCGACTTACAACTCTGTAGCAACTTTCCTGTTGTCTTGTTAAACAATTGCCGATTAATTTCTACTTTGTGGGGTTAATAAGGAATGAAATAAACTTATCTATTCTTGCCTTCTCTTGAAGGTCAGGCATACCTATTATATAATTGAAGAGCTTTTTCCCTTAGCCCCGTAAGATGAGGAACTGTCGTTGGCATAACGTGACTCCAAATGCTGACAGAAAGATATTAAAAAGATTTGGTGCAGGATTTCGTAAGCTAGTGATGCTGAAAAGAACCTGAAAAAAAAATTGTGAGTGGTTATGCCATGGCAAAGGATACTGTCTACAGCCTGTGAGTGTGCAATGACTCCACAGTAAAAGGGATCAAGCTGGTTACTGATTTTCTTCACCTGCTACGCAAGGAAGAAAATCTACAAAATCGTGTATTCGTTGTGGAAGGCAATCTTAGAAAAATCCCTAACCTAAGAAAACGTCCTTTCCAATTTGTTTAAAGTGGTGTTTCTGCATTGTTGCTGAATCATTTTTGCCCTTTAAAATATAGGAAGAATGTATTGCTTTGCCGGTCAAATCAGTTGAGGTGAAAATCCAAAAAGCTTGCTCAAATTGATGGATGTTCAAAATTGAGTAACTCATAGTGACCAACTCTTAATCATAATAGCAATATTGTTAGTTTCAATCAATTTTAGACTACAACAGCGCAATAGCTAATATATTCGAATAGTGACTAAAAAATTCCTAAAAACAAACATTAAAATACAACTTTGCAGGATAAAGTATGCACAAATTCAACATTGAAATGCTTAATATCGCTACAAAGAACTTTAATTTGCACCACTTGGTCGCAGCAACGCTGGTTGAAAGTGTAATAAAATGGCAATATCTCTGGGTAGAATGACTCAACTATTCAATCTTTTTTAAAGATGGAAACTAACATGGGGCATCTAACATAACAGTTTGCTATTAGTACTTCGGGCGCTCATATTACATGTGAACTAATAAACCCATACTGGGCAATTACAATATTCATTAATCTTAGTTTAGTCTAGTAAAAAGCATAGTTCATGAACTACCATTGATTCTGTACAGCATTTCAAAAACTAAATAAATTACCTATTGAAAGAACTTTTGAAATAGTTGGTAGTAATTTTTTTCAAGAGGCTGTAATAACCCCACCCAACCGAAATGCTTTGTAAAAACAATTTGAATCTTTTAAAACTATGCATTACCTACAAAATTTTACTAAAATACCTATGAATCAGTATTTGAAAATCACTAAATCGTTGCTTTAGTGATTATCAAATAAGTCATTAAAATGTACTTCTACAGTTTTGAAATGAATAATATACCGAAATTTAACATCAAAAGGCTTAATATTTGATATATTTAACTTTAATTTTCACTACTTGGTGGCAGCAACGCTTATTAACATTGTAATAAAATAGCAATATCTCTGGATAGGATGACTCAATTTCAGTCAATTTTTTTTAGAGATGGAGACTAATTTGGGGCATCTTTTAAAAACATGTCCACTCACACAACTTATTGATATTGCCCTCTACTGGCAAAAAAGGCCAATTTTTGGAAAAGCGTGCCTCAAAATCGGCCTGGCGGGGGAGGTAAACATTGATGAAAATCTTTGAAACTTGGTATTCATGATCTACTGATCAAACTGCAATACCAAAAAATATTTCAGCTTAAACAAACTAGTTTTTAATTTTTATGGGGCCTGCAACACTCTTATGAATAGGATACAAATTAATGAAATTATGTAGCTCATGGCAAAAAAAAAAAAAAAAAAAATAGAACATTGGAGAGACAAATAATTTAAAAAAGGTGAAACCAAGTAGAACAGGAGTTTAATTTCAGCCGAAAAAAGTCTTGGTTGTTCTAGAACGCCTAGGTCAAGCCCATTTTCGGTCTAAAATGACCCAACATTTAATTGTCACTTGCTTAAAAACAATGTAAAATACTGAAAAGCGTTTCGAAACCTCCCAAATGCTCGAATAAACAAATAACGCTTTTGAATTTAACAAGCAGCTGTTGTTTCGAATATTTTACACGTTCTCTAAAATGCCGCAAAAATCATCCAAAGCTATCTCCTGGCTAAACAAACTAGAAAAATGAATAATTTGCTAAATGAAGTTGACAAACAAAACTTATTAAATAAAGATGAAATTACAGTTTATTATTATTGCCTTGCCATTACATTAATGCTTTTATTTTCCGGACAGAATCTCAATGCCATTTAATTGGTGCGAAGCGACTCTACAACCAAAGCCGAGACTACACATGGTTAGACGGAACTAGATTTGAAGGATTCATGAATATAATTGAACTTGAACCCGAGCTTAGTGCCTCTTCTCCAAGAGCTAACTTTTGGGATTCAGACAAACAGTGTATTTGTGTAGCCAAAAAACTAAATACTATTGTCGCCCGGACTACCGATTGCCTAAAAACACAGCCATTTATCTGCCAAAAAAGAGAAGGTACTGAAACTATAGACGTAGCCAGGGGAAGCCCAGACGGCCTGGACCCCAATTAAAATGCCACGAATGATAAAAATAATGCACAGAGCTGGACAGCGCTGTTTCAAACTTTTAGCTCTCATTGGCATCTGTGTTAACACGGAAATCATAACCGAAAAGTTTGACGTCCTTCGTCGTCGACTCCTGGGAAATCATAACGACTTCCACTGGCAATTAGGTGGACAAATCAACCACCAACCCTGCAGCCGCAAAGCAGCTTGAGTTATAGGATGCACAGAGCTGGACAGCGCTGTTTCGAGCTTTTAGCGCTCATCGGCAGCCCTCAGCTTCTCTGGTTGATCTGGCCACCTATCTGCCAGTGGAAGTCGTTATGATTTCCCAGGAGTCGACCACGAAGGATGTCAAACGTTTCGGTGATAAAAATAATGACAAGATTGCGTATTGTTTCTTCAGTTTCAGTCTCTTTTAGCACTTTTGGGGACGACCAAGGAACCCGGACCCCTCTATTCGAATTTCTGCCAACTAATTCAAATGTAAAACCCGAAAAAATTCAGGATTTTTGTTCTAAAAATTGCAGCCTCAGACCCTCATCTGACCTTTTCATGAACTTAATGCAATAACATGATTAGTAACCTTACATTGTACTACTTCAAATAACAATCCACCTCCATGCACTACATCAATTTTTACGCGACAAAATACCGGTATTTTAGAAAAAAAGTTATCTAGAGGAAATGCTTTTTGAACAAATTATTGAATTTGAATTGGTAGTCGTACATGTACAGTTATTTCTAAAGCTGGTTATTTTCACGGCAATACAAAAATCTCTAGGTCAAATCTTCAAGTGATTTATTTACTGCTAAAAATATTGCAGTAGGTAATGCACTTTTCTCCACCCTGCCTGGTCCAAGTTACTTTCCTAATTTACCCAAAAAAACAAGGTTATAAACGTGCTTTAGAATAAACCAGAAAGCAATAGGAGAACTGAATAGTTTTAACTTTTTCAATTGGCTTTCAAAATCAAGATTTTAGTTCTTTCAAATGTCTCGAAAAACGTGCAAAATATGATCCAAATGGCATTAAAATATCTATTTTTCCCAAAAAATCACAAAAAGTTTTTCAGCAGCCGGGGGATTCCCCCCAAACTCCCGTCTGTGATACGTTTAAGTTACATTAGTAGCTCGCCACGTGTTATATAATTCGATATTTTTGAAAAAATTGTGGTTCAAGTTTTCTCCCTTCTGCAAAATCCTTGTTAGGTGCCAAAACCAGGCCCCAGCTTCTGATCTTCCAATCTACGGTATGCTTATCCCACAAAAAGGCCCTCTTTTCGAAAAATTTTGATGACGTCATTGCAAGTGATTTGCGGTTTGGGCCCCCAGTCAAAAACTTTGGCTACGTTTATGACTGACACTATATTGTGATCAGGTAACCTAATGCAGTTCTGGAACGCTTTTAGTCATTAATTTGCAGGACAGAGATATCAAATCAAAATCAAATCTTTTATTATACTTGCTGTATTACGCCGAAACGTGTAACGAGTTGGCGGGATCCATCTCTGTGTCATTGCGCCCAGGCAACACAAATTCTTTCGAAAAAATGTCGCAGCGGTGACGAGCCGTTGGCAACACTGCGTCTGATTTGACCGGCTTGAGATTTGAATCTCAGACCTCCCGCTCCAGAAACGAACGTGTTACCTTTAGACTAACTGGCGGGTTTAGGACAGAGATTGAATAATGAAGAGGGTTGTTTAAGAGTGTTATGACGCTCTCACTTTTTGGCGACTATGACTGACTCAATTCGCAATGAAGTCGCAGTACATTTTCAGCTCAGTCTTCCGAAAAGTCTCTGTCGAGTCTTTGCATAGTGGCAGAGCAATAGCAAATCCTCTGCGAATGCTTTGTGAATTGGTTTTTACCAGCGTGGAATAAACAAACTATTTATTTTTTGATAGAAAAGTGCCAGGTGGGGAAGGTCAAATTGAAAAAGTGTCTAATCTAGGAGAAAAATTATTCTTATTATTAAGGCAAGTTTTTATTGAACTAAAAATTTAAAAAATTAACTTAAAAAATAAAAATAAAAAGATTGATTTCAA
The DNA here is from genome assembly GCA_963965965.1 of Trididemnum nubilum. Lineage (NCBI taxonomy): Eukaryota > Metazoa > Chordata > Ascidiacea > Aplousobranchia > Didemnidae > Trididemnum > Trididemnum nubilum. The sequence goes on from OZ014484.1 coordinate 23,386,798, forward strand.
CTTTTGGACTTTATAAATCTATATTAAGAATTTGTACTAAAAAACAAATGTTTAATAAACGAAAGCACGCAAATTCGCAACAAAGCCTGCGCTTTCGCAGCTTCAGCCTTCGCTTTTGCAGATTCAGCACGTGTTTAGCTTCTCGAGCTTTTGCCTACTGCTTCATCTTTACAGCTGTGGTTAAATCTCAAATGGCAGTAATTGCAATCGAAAAATTTTCTGCCTATTTTCAATGACAATTTTTCTATTATTCACTAAGATAGATGATAGCAAAAATGAGTTTGAATAACATCAATTTTCCTCCGGTTGCAGTTTGATATCGATATATTTTACCTGTTGCAATCACATCTGACGTCTCTAATCATAACTAGCACAACTTTAAGCCAAAAAATAGCCTAACATAGAATTGGCCTATGACGTCAGATGTGACTGTAACCGGTGATAAACTAACCATTGTAACCAAAAGCGTAGCCAAGATTTTTGATTGGGGGAGCACCCAAACCACAAATTACATGCAATGACATCATCGGCAAATTTAAAAGAGAAACATTTTGTGAGGCAAAGATATCGTAGAATGGAAGATCTAAAGCCGTGGCCTGTTGCAGGCAATTAACCAGGATTTTGCTAAAGGTAGAGGTAAACTAATAGTTAAAAGGTGCAAATGTCCAACTTGGGAGACGTGTTGAGTAAGCTAATGTTACTCAAACGTATCGCAGATGGGGGTCTGAGGGCGAAGACCCCAGCCGCTGGGCGATTTTTTGTGATTTTTTGAAGTAAAAAAATTATTTTAAGACCATTGGAGCACATTTCGCATGTGATAATAGTGATTTGAAAGCCAATCGAAAAAATTAAATTGTTCAATCCTCCTTTTACTAGCAATTTAAGTCCAAAACACGTTAAAAATCTTGCTGTTTGTTGTTGATTTTTAATTGTAAAAGATTTTTTTGGCCCGATAGGGGTAAGTTAGGAAAATTGCCTTCTGCAATATTTTTATAGTAAATAATTGAAGATATTCCTTAGAGATTTTTGTTTTGTCATGAAATTAACCTGCTATAGGAGTACATGTACGGCCAGGGAACCCAGGACCCCTCAATTCAAATTTAATATTTTGTTCAATGAGCATTTCCCCTAGCTAATTTTTTTTTAAAGTATTTTGTTCGTAAAAACTGGCGAGGTGAAGAAAATTGTTATTGAAAAATGGTACATTTGATGGTTACACTTACTAACTATGTTATTCCCGAGCCGCATTTACATTGCACGGGGCTCCTGGTACTTTGGGGATTATTACAACATCTTTCTGTCAAATATAGGTGAAGACCAAAGAAAAGTCTTAGCATCTGAGCGCGGGGCCCCGGCAGTGTGCCATATGGTAAATCCGGCCCTGGTTATTGCACTACGGTCACAAAAAGGTTAGATGAGGGCCTGTGGTAGCAACTTTCAGGACAAAACCCTTAATTTCATCCGGGTTATACATTTCAGTTGGTTCGTCAAATCGAATTGATGGAGCCCAGGCCTCCTGGTTGTCAATATTATTGGTAATTACTGTTGTACGCGTGTACTGTTGCATGCGAAGATGCTAAAAGAAACTGAAAATGAAGAAACTAGACTTTTTTGTTGCATTTTTATCATTGGTGGCACTTCGATTGGAAGAACCGGGCTCCCTGCCCACTGCCTCTGGTTACGCTTATGATTGTAGCTTCAATGCTATTTGTGGTATTTAGATTTTGTGTGCTTGTTTGCTCTTGTGTGCATGTCAAAGCGACACTAAATGGTTCTATTGCGTACGATCATGCCAAATATGTGATATTATTGGTAAAAGTTAAATTTGGGTTAAACAGTAACAGTAACTTGAAGTTCTAATGTACTCAATTTCAACTTTTTTAAAAATTTTGATTGTGTTAAAACTTATTTTCTTTTGCACAAATAATTGTGGTATGATACCAAAGTTTAGCTATAACCATAATGTTGGTGGAAGCGATATGAGTTCAATAACATGCTTAATAATTGCTTACAAACGAACTTATGTATAGCAAAACATTAAAGTTAAACAAAGATTGGCGGAAGAACAAGGATAGAGAGAAACTGGGTTTTAATAGGTCTGATATAGAAATACAATACAAATCCACAGTGTTGACATAAGCAAAACTCAAGGCTTCCCATGTAAGTGAATTGTTCGCAATGTTTTGAGAATCTTTTCATTGTAATTGTAATTGAAATTGTTATTGAATTACAATTATTTAAACTTGAATAATTGTAATTGTAATTATAATCGAAAATTTTAGGATGTAATTGTATTTGTAATTGTAATTAAAGCAAAAACAAGTAATTTTTCCAACCCTGGCTGCGACATAATCGAAAACCGAGATTCCTCATCTGACGACGATTTTTTTACAACTATGGATGATTCTTTTTCTCCTACCAGCAACAAAGACGACTTGAAACTCCTCAGTTATTTGCAGAACACCAGCAAGGCAGTCTATTGGTTGGTCAAGTATCTTCTCATAAAGAACGTCTTCAAGCGATATAACACCACGCTTCCTTTATCTGCACCTGTGAAATGTTTATTTTTGTTCGCGGGCATGGTACTTAGCTCAGAGCAAACGCAACCTTCAAATGCTCGTCTTGAACAACTGGTTTTGCTCAAGTCTATTGGTTATGCCACCAGAGGCGTTGCTAAAAATGGTGGCACCCGGGGCGGGATTTCGTGGTGACACCCTTTTTCGTACAAGAAATAGGTGGACCAAAAAAAAGGTGTTCGTCTAAAAATCAGTGGGTTTTTAGTCTAAATGAGGATGGGGACGACCAGACGAAGTAAAAAAAGTAAGGAACGTATTTACCACAAATCCGCGGAGTTATGGTTTCAAATCATAATATGGTGTCACCCCAAAATGGTGACAACCGGGCGAGCCGCCCCGCCCCCCTCCCCCTAGCGACGCCACTGTATGCTACAGACAACTGAAAGGTCTTTACGTTCTTGAATTTCATGACATTGTATATTTTATGACATTGACATCGTAGATCATACACAGTAAATAAAACGATTTTGTTCTTGAAAATTAAAATCTTTTAGTTTAATAACTGTCTGTGATCTACGATGTCAATGTCATAAACTGTACAATGTCATGAATGTCATGAAATATACAATGTCATGAAAAAAGATTTTGTCCTTGACCGACGGGATGACCGAGTTGAAGACGCATCAGGCTTCAATGCCAAATCTTGTTCGGGAGACCCGGGTCGATTCCCGCGTCGATCAAATCTAACACAAGTTGCTTATGGCCCATCAATGTTGCGACGTTAAATTGTGTGTCAGTGGCGCTTTGAAGCGGAGATGGGTCCCGCAAACTCGCAACACCCATAACGGGTACTAACCGAGTATAATGAAGATTTGATATTTTGATTTGATTTTGTTCTTGAATTTCTTTATTGTTATTCAAAACTAGTAAGAGTAAATCAAAGGGGTGTTCGTGATTATTTATGCAAGTAAAAATTGTCACAAAAAGTTTGTATGTGTCAAATGCCTTGTGTTATTAGCGAAATCAGCTCTGCCATTGCCCATTGATAGTCAATACTGATACACAGTGGCGGATTTAGGGGGGGGATGGGGGGGATGCATCCCCCCCCACCAGCCTAAAAGTTACGATTTTGGCCGAAAAATCAGCCTCTATTTTGAATAATTCGGCTCCATTTCGGGATGCATCCTCCCCCACCGACCTAAACGTAACGAATCCGGCCGAAAAATCAGTCTCAATTTTGGTGAAGACCTTTTTTTTTTTTTTTTTTTGGAGACCACCTGATTTTGGGCGAAAAATACGTTTGAATTTCCGATTTCGGCCGAGAAATCACTCTCAACTTTGGTGAAGACATGCGAATTTTTGAGGTTTTGGCTTCAAATCCCCCCCCACCAAAATTTTCTGGATCCGCCACTGCTGATACAGTATTTAACATTTATAGCTTACCCCCCACCCCCATCATTACCACTACCTCTCTTTGAGTACTAAAAGTAAAGTGATCTTGATCTGCAAAATCACAGTGTTTGGATGATCTGATCTTTGATCTTCAGGATCACAATTTTGGGATGATCTGATTTTGATCTTCAAGATTACCAAACGGTGGTAATGTTGTCCATCTCTTGCTGTATATTGCTACTGTTTAGTACAAAAAGTCAACCTTTTTGCCGAAACTTAAAATTTTCCGGTGAAATAGGCACTACCTATTTGACAACACATTTGAAAAAAAATGTTCAAATCATTACGCAATGTTTTAAATTTTTTCTTTGTAATTAAAATTGTAGTCAAATAAAATTGCTTGAATGATTGTAAAATGTAACTGAAAATTTGAGGCTGTGATTTTGTAATTTAAGCAAAAACAAGTAATTTTTCCAATGGTGGTGGAGATAGAATTTTTCACAGTACAAATCTTAGCAGTTGTCGCAGTTCCTGCTTCATCCAGTGGCGATGTGGAAACTAGCATGGAAGTAACCACAAACGAAAGATAATTCTAACCGATGGCTTCTTAAATCAACAGATCATAGCTTCACACAAGGCTGCGCAGTCGAGCCGGTTAACCGCAATCGGAGCGCGCTCCCTTCTTACACGCCACAACTGGTGACCCCGACGTCAGCCGCTATCTAAGCAATAGCCAACATCCAATCAACAACAACTCACGCCTGCTCACACAAGGCTGCGCAGTCGAGCCGGTTAACCGCAATCGGAGCGCGCTCCCCTTTGACACGCCACTCAGTGTACTCCTACCCTTGCTCCACTAGTGAGAATTTAAAATTACTACTGCAGTACAACAATCAGTGTTTAAACGAAATTATAATATGTCCCAAAAAACTGGCTGGAGATTTGAGCCACTGACCTCCGCTCCAGATACGAACGTGTTACTATTCGACTAACTGATCAGTGTTGTTTACGATTACGAACAGTATACAAAAGACTGTATACAAAACACTGTATTCAAAAGACATAATAGTAAGAAAACAAAAGCTATAGTTATGCGATATGCATGCAGTATTATTTTATCATCACTATTTTTTTAGTTAGCTATTGTTTGCGATTATCATGGTTATGATGAATGGAGTTTGAATTCAACCGATTCAAAAAATGATCCCGATTACGAGTGAAAAGCCCTACAGTTTGTTTTTCACTCGTAATCGGGATCATCATTTTTTTGAATCGGTTGAATTCAAATAGTTTACAGTCTGTTTTAAATTTTTAATTCTAGCCTTGTACTTCTGTGTTAAGTTATGATTATCGTGGTTACAGTATTTAGCGACTAAACAAAATTTGTCTTGTCTTGTATCCCATTGGAAACCGCTTATTGTTTTACCTCAGATGCGAGATTTTCACCTACCGGAAGATTTTGAGATTGCTAAAAAATAATAAGAAAAATGAGCGAATGGAAAATATAAATCTGGGTTGTAGCAGCGATAGCTTAAATTAATTCCGCAAATACAGTATGAACCTAAAATGATCATCAGCTTAAAGAAAAAAATTGCGAAAATAACGTAGTAGAGTTTTGCTGTTTTTTAAACATTAAACAAATTTAGCGACTTGAAATTAGAACTAGTCATCAATTTGCAGAATTTTCAATAGTTGTATGAGTACCGGTTTTACTGAATATCGGAAATGAACACCAACTATACAAACACCAACTCGTACACTCTTATAGCTCGATTTTGGAAAAATTTAAATTTTTGTAAAAGCAGAAAGTAATTTTACGATTGCAATCATGGATTTTTTGTACTGTAGACGAATTGACGTTCCACTACTACAACCTTGCTATGAGTCAACCAACTGCCACCAAATATTGTCATGGATATTCAAGAGTTCTCCCCATTATGAATATCAGAAGGCTTGTTTATTTATTCATGGAGTGGTATAAAGGCTACCAAAGTAATTATAAATTATATAGGTTGTAAGATGAATCAAACAGTTACAGATCACCGTAATTTATCATGCTCCAACAGTCTGTTTCGCCCTTATAGGCTTTTCAAGGAGCTAAAATTTAATATGGCCTAAACAAAACAAATCAATTATTTAAATGAACAAGTAAACATACAGTACTAGAAAGAGATTGAGATGATGCCAGTTGTTAAATATCAAGTCGATTTAGATTTAATTTTTAATTATAAAGTGAATGGCTCGAGCAAAAGCATCCAGTAGGGCGTCAAAGACAAAACCATTGCCAGTATCTAATCCGGTATAAAAGTGTTGAAGTTAGACATGGTGGAAATGAGGGAACATAAGAAATAAATTAGCACGTTAAAGTATTTTTGGAATGTGGCCTGCAAATTAGACTCGTACAATTGTCGTGCAGCCCGGATAAATAGTAACCGAATTCGCAAAAAGTTGAATAAGTAACCCGTTATCGCTCATGAAGTTCAATTTAACAGCGCCCCCCAGAAATACGGACCTATCTTAAACGCAAAATTCTTGCAGGTCGCTATCAGACATATCATAATATACTTAATTTTAGTAATCGGTGAACGCTCTTCATTCTAAAAAATTGAAAAACCTTGTCGGAACTACCAGTATGAAGGTCAAAATCAGTGTTCGAGTGGATAGAGCGTCTGCTACTGAAGCGGTAGACTCGGGTTCGATTCCCGGTCGGGTCAAACCAAAGACTACAAAAATTGGTATTCACAGCTTTCCTGCTTGACGTTCAATATTAAAAGGGACAGTGTGAATCCTCCGCCGTGTGTGGTAGACAGGTGGGCAGGTGGCAGCTTGACTCGAAGACCGAAAGGTCCCTTCGCTGTCTCCTGGCCAAGGCAACTTGGTGAATAAAATGTAATTACAATTACAAGTCATAATGAAAAATCTAAAAAAAAAGTGAGGAGAAAAGATAAAATCTTAAAACACACTTATCTAACTACTTGAAGAACGATTGCACGGGTCCGAGTTCATGCAAGCCGGCTAAACTCCTTACTAAATTTCTTCACTATAACTGGGTAAATGTTACTGTAGTCGCAAAGTGACTGTCACTGTTGTGTTCAAAACCACAACTGAATTAAAATATTATTATTGTATTCATGTCGATATAGATGAGACAATATTATCACGTGTCAGGTAATGGTGAAATAACCAACGAAAAAAAGAAATTACCAAAGACTTTTGATTCTAGTTCCACGTGGATAAAGAAAGATGGCGATTTGTTTGATGAGGGGTCGTGCAATGGCGCAGAGATTTGCGAATTAGTCGTTTTTTTTTCTGTTACCCGAATTGAATACGCTAATAACACGCAGTGAAGGATCTATACGTTTATACTTAAATGACGGTGTAGCTGCTGTGTACAACTTGTCTGGCCCTGTAATCGATCTCCTGAAGAAAGGCATCACCAAAATTTTTCAAAACCATGGATTACGGATAACTACAAAAACAAATCTAATCCAAACTGACTTTCCGGACATAACATTCAATTTGAAAAAGGAGAAGTTTTGGTCGAATCGGAAACCTGACGATCAACCCTTCTATATTAATATGAGGTCAAATCATCCCCCCAACATGAAGAAATAGCTATCCCAACTGGTGGAACCCCGGCTTTCGAGAAACTCATGCGATAAAAATGCTTTCAAAAGTGCAGCCTAAAGCTATGAGAAGGCATTAAAGGACAGTGGGTATTCAGCACCAGACTACATTTTGTGAGCGATAAACGACCGGCGAATAAGAAAAACCGTAAAAGAAAAATACTATGGTTTAACCCTCCTTTCAATACGATCATCACAGTCATCACAAATATTGGTAAAGTCATCCGTCATCACAAATATTAGTAAAGAGTTTTTTCGGCTCCTGCTAAAACACTTTCCACCTCACCACCAGCTACACAAGATTTGCAACAAAAACAACATGAAGTTGAACTACTGTTGTATGCCGGTAAGTATACAATGAGTCATTACTGATCACAACAACAACCCCAACAGAGCTGTTGTACAACGATGCAATTGCAGGAATGGCAACTGCTGCTGCGTGCAACTGCCCTTGGATGGCAACTGCTGCGTCAGCTCCATAATATATATAGCCTAGCTGCATAGGTGGGCACCAGTCCGTTAATGGTTAATCCGTTAATAACGAAGCTAACTTTTTCTTGAACTCGTTAATCTGTTAAAAAGTTTTTTCATGTTAACGGACTAAATTAACTTCCGATAAGTCCTGTTAACGGACTTAATTAACTTCCATTAAGGATTTTATCGTTAATATCTTGCACCATTCATTCATCGTACCGGCGCAAACCAATTTGCACTGGTAACACGTGTTGCGTATTAGCATGAGTTTTATAGAAGAAAGCAAAGAAAGGAACTCTTTTGTGGCAAATAATAAGCTGCAGCCTATTAATTATCGCTGTTCATAATTTCCAAAGATTTTCCAATCGTAGCTTTGTTAGTGCATCCGAATTTATTTTATCTTGAAATTAGATTAGACTGTAAAATGTAACGTCCAAAACACAAAAAGACCTCCATAGCAATAAATTTTTCCTTACAATCAGCTCAACAACGTCAATACGTGTTCTAGAAGCGAGAGAATAAAAAGAAATGTAAATTACACGCAAAATGTTAACGGATTAACGGACTCTATTAACTTCCGTTATTTAAAGCTGAAAATAACGGATTAACGTTAACGGAGGTGTGAAGTTTGTTAACGGACTAGTGGTTAACGAAGCTAACGTTTTGCGTTAACTTGCCCACCTATGCTTAGCTGCCGTGACATCAAGCAACCCGCCTAAGAACTACAAAGGTTGCTGCTCAACTTCATGCAAAACAAGGTACGGCAAGGACAAGCAAAATTTTCTCCACTCTCTGAAAAAGAGTGCGACGGAGCAGTCAAAAGCGTACTGGAAGTTGAAGGAAGAAGAAGATGGAAAACCACCGGTCATCTCTTGGTCGGTTGTGCGCCATCCAAGACCATGCGAATGCGGCTCACGACGATGCAATTTGTACCTGGAAAAAAAGCTGATCATCTTCCAAGTAGACCCAACGACTACCCTCAGTAAACCGTTCAAGCTGGTTGCGAAATGCTGTCAGGGTAGCAAGTTTAAGTTACGAAATGTTAAGTAACGTTTTGCTCTCAGTATGTCTATTTTGTGCAATCGTAGTAAACTTTCGTGTCAGTATCTGCTGATTAGAGGTTACTTGTTATTTTTTGTTATTTTATTGCATTTTATGTGCACTAAATTATTTAGCCGATTTTTTTCCTCCTGCTTGTACAAGTAAAACTTTATAATTTCATTTCACCTTTTAGTTGAGTGCATTTATGAAAAATAGCCTTTACCCTTAAAAAATTGCAACAAAAGGTTTCTTGCCTGATTTCGGTAGTACTAGCTTTACTAAATAACATTCTAAAAATTTGCAAAAATCTGAGCCTGTAAAATGTAATAATTTTTCGATTAAAGTTTGACTTTGGACAGCAATTTTTCTTCTTTATTTTGATGTACGGAGCTGGACAGCGCTGTTTCGAGCTTTTAGCTCTCATCGGCAACCCTCAGCTTCTCTAATCAAAGGCATTCCCCAGCTGGACAAGACTCTTGGCCAAACCTTTAGAGCTTGCACAATGGCAGAGGTTTTCTAAGGAGTAAACGATTTTTCACATTGTGGTACTTAAAACAAGTGAAAAATCGCTGAACCCATGTAGTAAGGACAGCCATAGGCTATCCCTATATGTTATGATTTCCGTGGTCACACAGCCACAGGCCATAGGCTATCCCCATAGATTATGATTTCCGTGGTCACACAGAGGGGAACCCTTGTAGTAGGGATAGCCTATGGCTGTCCTTACTACATGGGTCCAGCGATTTTTCACTTGTTTTAAGTACCACAATGTGAAAAATCGTTTACTCCCTAAAAAATCTATTTGTCAGACCTTAAGGTTTGTCCAGTTTGGCCAAGAGTCTTGTCCAGCTGGGAAATACTTTTGATTAGAGAAGCCGAGGGCTGCCGATGAGCGCTAAAAGCTTGAAACAGCGCTGTCCAGCTCTGTGCATCTTATTACTCGAGCTGCTTTGCGGCTGCAGGGTTGGTGGTTGATCTGGCCACCTAACTGCCAGTGGAAGTCGTTATGATTTCCCAGGAGTCGACCACGAAGGAAGTCAAACTTTTCGGTTTATTTTGATGTTTTAGATTACGTTTTTGATTAGCTGCAAATCAGAGTTACATAATAGAAACATGATTATTGTAGAACTGTGATGTAATAATATCTGCAGCAAAGAATATGATGATTGGAGCATTTTTAGATCGACGAAATATTTAATCCTTTTGATGCCTTACAAAATGTTCGCTGGATAAAATTTCTTACTGACTTCGTTGTTTGGATAAACCTTGTTTTTCTGCATAGGTCATTTCGAACCTTTGAAAGTTTGATTTCTCGTACTAAATTATTTTACAAATACATTAAATCAAGAAAGTTAAGCCATATAGCTCTATAACTCTGCATTTAATTTCGTGTTTCGAATTCAACTTCATAGGCATAGCCAGAGGGGGGTTGGCCTCTCGAAATGAAATGCCACCAATGAAAAAATGATAACAACTTTTTTTAGTTCCAGTTTCTTTTAGCAGTTTCGTGTACAACCGTACACGAGTACAACAGAAACTAACAATATTATTAATGTTGATAACCAGTGGACCGGGACCCCTTTAGTTCAATTTTTGGTCATCCAATTCAAATGGTAGAACTATAACCCAAGAGAAACTTAGGGTTTTTGTTCAAAAACTTTCAAGCTCAAGTTTTCATCCCAGCTTTTTATGAACTGCAAACGTGATTAAAAACCAAGTTTAGATTAAATCACAATCAACTTCGCCAGTTTTAACAGGACAAAATCAGGAATGGCAATCGCATCGCATCCCACGTTTTTTTCCGAAAAATATCGCATTTAATTATCGCATCAAAACAACCCAAAAAATCGCATCCGTTATCGCATTGCAGAATTTGACAAAGATATTTTCGGCGATTTTTTCGATTATTTCGATTTTTTGTCTTTAATTTTATATAGTTTCTTTTGTTTGGTCATAACTGAACTGTTTTGTCATTGTGACCGATTTTGACTGACACTTGCTTTCTAAGTTGTGCTTAAAGTTGCTTTTCAGTTTTTGGTATAGACGCGTGTGAGCATGGAGCACCGTGTGTGCATGCGGTAATCCTAGTTATGACGCATTAGCTTTTGCTTAGTTTTTTTGCTAAGGCGGCATTTCGGAATTAAAATCTCGCAGTGGCTGAGCTTCCAGGCTACGTCAGTTGTTTCAGTTGCGAACAGAGGTGGAGTCGAGGACACAAGGCTCAAGGCCAAGGCCAAGGACACAAAAAAAAATCCGAGGCCAAGGACAGCTCTTTCGAGGACAGACCCTCTCGAGACCAAGGACAGAAATGCTCGAGGCCAAGCACCAAGAACACAGCCGAAAGTGTTCTCCAAATTAAAAAAAAAAGGTCTTCAAAAAAGTTTTTCAGGCAATCTCCAATTCATAGGCGTAGCCAGAATTTTTGATTGGGGGGCTCAAATTAAAATCACATGCAATGACGTCATCAAAATTTTTCAAAAGAGGAACTTTTTGTCGGACAAAGGTATCGTAGGATGGAAGATCTGAAACCGTTGCTTGTTGGCACTTAACCAGGATTTTGTAAAGGGAGAGAGCTTAAACTAATGGTTGAAAAGTGCAAATATCTAACTTTGAAGACGTGTTGAGAAAGCTAGTGTAACTCAAACGTATCACAGACGGGGGTCTAAAGACAGGGCCCCCAGCCGCCAGAGACTTTAGCAGCCGCTAATCGATTTTTTGTAATTTTTTTGGAAAAAAACAGCTATTTTAATGCCATTCAACCACATTTCGCACGTGTTCAGAGCCATTTCAAAGCACTAGATTTTTGAAATTTGAAAGCCAATCAAAAAATTAAATTGTTTAATGCTCCTTTTACTTGCAATTTAAGTCCAAAACACGTTTAACATCTCGCATTTTTTAGTTAAATTTTAGAAGTAAGTGATTTGGTCCAGGTAGGGAAAAGTAAGGTGCTTTGTCTCTGGCTACATTTTAGCAGTAAGTAATAATCCACCAAAAGATTTCCCTTAGAGATTTTTATTTTGTCATGAAAATAACCAGTTATAGGAGTATATGTTCGGCCAGGGGGCCAGGCTCCTCAATTGAAGTCAATGATTTGTTCAATCAGCATTTTCCATGGCTAATTTTTTTAAAAGTATTTTGTGCGTAAAAACTGGGACTTGGAGGCGAATTACTGAATTGTTATTGGAAAATGGTACAATAGATGGTTACGCCTTTTAACCATGCTATTGCCGGGCCGGATTTATATCGCGCCGGGCCCTCGCAGTTTGGGGATTTTTGCAAGATCTTTCTGCCAAGTATAGGGGAAGACCAAAAAAAGTCTTACGATTTGAGCGCAGGGCCCCTAGCTGGTACTGCGCCATATTCTAGTCAATCCGCCCCTGGTTAATGCATTACTTTCATAAAAAGGCTATATGAGGGTCTGAGATATAGCAACTTTTAGGACAAAAACTCTCCATTTCTTCCGGGTTATACGTTTAAATTGGCTGTCAAAAATTGAATTAAGGGGGACCCTGGGCCACTGGTCTTCCATATTGTTGTTAGTTACTGTTGCAAATGAAAAATGCTAAAAAGAAACATGAAACCGAAGAAACAGTAGGCTTTTTTGGCACATTCTTGTTATTGGTGAAATTTCAATTGGGAGGGGGACGGGTTTCCTCATCTGCCCCCCCCCCCCCTTTGGCTACGCCTATGCTCCAATCGAGGAAAACAAAAAAGGTGTTCGCAAGAGGTATCTGGCGTTTTCCAACAAAATTTCAACGGTTCAAAAAATAGTGCTGTCCTCGAGCTGAGGACAGGGCAATTTTCGAGTACTTGAGGCTTCGAGGCCAAGGACTTCAAAATGTGTCCTCGAGGACTCCACCTCTGGTTGCGAATACGTTTAGCTTTGCAGCAGGAAAATCATGCCAAAGTTGGATAATGATCTCCGCGAGTATTTCGAAAGGAAGGAAGGAGAGAAAGTTCTTGCAAAGTGCAAGTCTTGTAAGTTTGCAGCGACGCCTGTGCCTAACAATGCAGGCAAATCCTAATTTCACTCAGGCAATCTAGTGCAGCATCTTAAACGCAAACACCCCCGAACAGCATGAAACGTTGATCAAACCAAAAGGTCGATCTTCATCTGCAGTGTCTTCGAGTGCCACCTTAGATGCTTTCGTTGCTGTAATGCGATCATCCGAGAAAGGCCATGGCGATTATACCATCGACGTTTCAGATTTCAAGAAAGCAGTTGTGGAAGCAGTAAGACTTAACAGGCTTCCACTGTCGGTATTTGAAGCATCAGGCATCAAGAAGATACTGCAGCAACTTTTCGTTTTATACTGATTTACAAATGTGGTTAAATAAAAGCTTTGATAGCTTGTAAACGGAGTGCTGATTTTTAGACAACAAACTTAGATTTCAAAATAGTTTCAAAAATCAATAATCGCACAAATAATCGCAAAGTAGCTGCGATATTATCGCATCGAAAAAATTTCAAATTATCGCAAAAAAATCGTTTATGTTATTCTACTTTGCATCGCATCGCAAAATCGCATCGCAGTTTTTCTCCGTAACAAATATCGAAGAATATCATCGATGCGATGCGATTGCCATCCCTGGACAAAATACTTTTTGAAAAAAAAAGCTAGGGAAAACGCTGAAGTCAACAAACACTCTTATATTCCTCTTATATTAAATTAGACGATGATTGGATTTCGAATTTAACCGATTAAAAAAGTTCTCCGCAGCGTATAGGCCAGAGCGAATATAACACAATACACGTCAAAATCACGAAAAAAAAGTTATATTTCAATACGATACCCCTGATTATCCCGATTACGGGTGAAACTGACAGAAGAGTTTTAAATTTTTTAGTTTTGACGTGTATTGTGTTATGATTAGTTTGACAATAGTTTTAAAACATTTTTTGAAACATATATTTCGGGAGGGGGGGCTAATTTGTTGAAAATAAAACCAACAAATAAATGAAAACTTTGAAAAATGGTCAAAAATACGCAATCAAATTTGATCGCAAGCGTAAAAATGCCAAACATAGGAGTCATCAACAAATATACGATAAACTAAGAAATAGGGGAGGGGGCTATTCAGTAATAGTTAATTACCAATTTCTCTGAAATCTCTTTTCATTAGCCCCCCTCCCCAATTATTTTTCTCTATAAACTGTATATGAAATGGTTTACTCTGGGTGAGTTTTATTGAACTATTCGATTTTCTAATTTACCAGCATCTAAACAAGAGAACTAGCATTTTACCATTAGCCACCTCCCAAATAGCCCATTTATGCCACCAGTTTAATCTTGTTTGCACTGCCAATTTCTAAGCCATGTTTTAAAAGCATTATTTTTTTTATCAAAATAGCCCTAAAATGAAGTTATTTTTGCAAAAAAATGCAAAATTTTCGAGCGCTTGGGGCTCCGTCCCCAGACCCTCAGCACAGCTTCCCATTGCGAATTTCTGGCTACGCACCTGCAGGCGGCTATTATTTACCCCCAGAATCCGTGACGACTGGAAACTCTGCCCCCAGCTTTTCTGATCCATCCTTACTGCATGCTCCCCTATGAAATTCCTGCCAACACCATGACTGAACGTACGTTACTCCTAAAACTGGCTATTTTCAAGACAAAACAAAAATCTCCAAGGCAAATCTTCACCTGTATTATTATTTACTGCTTAAAATATTGCAGGAGGCAATGCATCTTGCTTCTCCCCACCTGGACCAAGTCACTTCCACAATTTAACTCAAATTTAAAGTTTTAAACATGTTTTGGACTTGACTTGTAAGTCGAAGGTCTGAACAATTTAATTTTTTCAATTGGCTTTCAAATCTTAGGAACTTAGTTCTTTCAAATGGCACTAAAATAGATATTTTTCCAGTTAATTACAAAAAATGGCCCAGCGGCTGGGGGCTCCGCCTCTAGACTCTCGTCTGTGATACCTACAATGAGTTACGTACACTAGTTTGCTCAGCACGTGCTCAATTTAAACATCTCTAATAAAAAAAAATGTGGATTCAAGTTCTATCTCCCTTAGCAAAATTCCGGGTACGCGCCTACCCAAGCACTGGGTTCTGATCCCTATTCTATGGTATCTTTGACCCAAAAAAATTTCTTTTTAAAAATTTCTGATGGCGTCATTGCATGTAATTTGCGGTTTGCTCCCCCCCCCCCCGTCCCCAATCAAAAATCCAGGTTACGCCTTTGTTCAAGTTTATCATAACCTTTGAGTTTTGTTGCAATCAAATTTGCAACTAATTCAGTATGAATATACTTTCAATGGATAGTAACTGAAGCTTCCTTCACAAATAGGCTACTGTATTTGCAAAAAAAAAAGGTTTACTTTTATGAAAGCTCCCTACTTTTATCAAGATATTTGAGGTGCCCAACAGTTTTTCTCAGCATCATCACAATCGAAATACAAATGTTTTCTTGAAAGTCAACAAAATTTTTCATTATTTCGGGACTCCACCTCATCTTCTGCCCAAAAGCTTGTTCAACTTATTTGAAAAATCAATCAAAAACATTACTTTATTTTCAATTATATTTTTCATATTATTTTTTTGACATTTTGCAAGGAAAAAAAATCCACTTCAATGACCTCGTTAAGTGTAATAGCAAGTTAAAATGTCTTCAGTTTTGTTGTGTATGGTAACCTAGCAAGTTCTGATTAATGTAATGAAATCAAAGCATGAGTACACTTGTATTTACAAAAAATACAGAGAAATAAGCTGTAGTTATAAATTGAAACTTGACCACAATCGCGAAAAAATTTAATTCGCTGCTGCGTAAAAATCTTCCGTTTCATTCAACTTTGCCTCAAGCATCAATGACGTCATCGACCTTAATGCGCATGAAGATTGAAGATTGAGGCATGTTGAGAATTAGTGCTAGTACTTACAATATTACGTTTGAATGAACAATAAGCTGAAAATTGATGCGTTTTTCTCGATTTTGATCACAGGGTGGAAATAGAAAACAATTACCGGTAGGTAAAACAGGGGCACGTGAATCAAATGTTTCAAGGATGTCATATGAACATCAAGCAGACTATGTTGGAATAAGTTCAGAATTGTCAAACATTTTAAGCGTTCCAAAATTTAAATTTTATTACTATTTTGCCTACATTAAAAGTAGATCTAAGCCTAATAGGATATATCTATTATGCAGCTAAGACGTTTTGTGTTTCATAAAATCATGTACAAAGTTCTGCATTTTACCAAAGCATTGTGTTTTGGCTTGCGAAACTTCTTTTAAGTTAATGAAGTTGATGTAATGAAGTTGATCTTTTGTTTCAACAAAGAGCCAAAAGTACAGTTTTATTATCACTGACGTCATAATTAAATTCTGACGTCACCAGTAACTTAATCATAAGAATGAATTAGTTAATGTACCATCTTATTGTTCTCTACCGAATATAAAAAGAAACGCTTCGATGCTAAATTACACTTTTCTTTGAGGTATTATTCCAGCCGAATGAGGAAAATGACGTCATCAAAGCAAAAACACATTTTGTATGGTTAGATTTTTGTAAACTTTTAGTATATTATTTAGTAACTCTAATATTATTGAAATCCATTGAAACATCTTTGGCTGCAATATTCTATTTAATCGTCTGCGTGCTATCTTGCCTAAAGGCTGATAGCGCAGAAGCCTGGATAAGAGTCATCAGAACGACACTACTTCAAAACAAGCAATGCGAAAAATTTTTTACTTATCTCACCATTACCTGACACGTGATAATATTGTCTCATCTATATCGACTTAAATACAGTAATAATATTTTAATTCAGTTGTGGTTTTGAACACAACAGTGACAGTCACTTTGCGACTACAGTAACATTTACCCAGTTATAGTGAAGAAATTTAGTAAGGAGTTTAGCCGGCTTTCATGAGTTTGGACCCGAGCAATCGTTCTTCAAGTAGTTAGGTAAGTACGTTTTAAGATTTTATCTTTTCTCCTCACTTTTTTTTTAGATTTTTCATTATGACTTGTAATTGTAATTACATTTTATTCACCAAGTTGCCTTGGCCAGGAGACAGCGAAGGGACCTTTCGGTCTTCGAGTCAAGCTGCCACCTGCCCACCTGTCACTGGTAGTTCCGACAAGGTTTTTCAATTTTTTAGAATGAAGAGCGTTCACCGATTACTAAAATTAAGTATATATGATGTCTGATAGCGACCTGCAAGAATTTTTGCGTTTAAGATAGGTCCGTATTTCTGGAGGGCGCTGCTAAATTGAACTTCATGAGGGATAACGGGTTACTTATTCAACTTTTTGCGAATTCGGTTACTATTTATCCGGGCTGCACGACAATTGTACGAGTCTAATTTGCAGGCCACATTCCAAAAATACTTTAACGTGCTAATTTATTTCTTATGTTCCCTCATTTCCACCATGTCTAACTTCAACACTTTTATACCGGATTAGATACTGGCAATGGTTTTGTCTTTGACGCCCTACTGGATGCTTTTGCTCGAGCCATTCACTTTATAATTAAAAATTAAATCTAAATCGACTTGATATTTAACAACTGGCATCATCTCAATCTCTTTCTAGTACTGTATGTTTACTTGTTCATTTAAATAATTGATTTGTTTTGTTTAGGCCATATTAAATTTTAGCTCCTTGAAAAGCCTATATGGGCGAAACAGACTGTTGGAGCATGATAAATTACGGTGATCTGTAACTAGTTGATATTTTGCTCTAATTTGTCATCGAGCACTTTACTGGTTTGCCGTCCCCAATGCAATCATAGGTCGTAAGGTGATATTTTTGCATTATTCGAAGATCTTTATCATGGCCTTAAAACTAATTGCAATAGCCCTATTTTACACGAGATATCTGTTTTACACGCCACTTGGACGAAAATCTTTCTACTAACTTTTGAAATAGGGTTCTTGACAGCCTCGAATTCGATTTGCAAGCTGGTGTTTATAAATGCCTGCACAAATCTGTTTTTTTCCGTGAAATATAAACCGCTTCCAACAGGCTCAAATGAAACTGAGAGCGAGCTGTAGTTAAAATTTTAAACTGCGAATCAGAATAGTTGCGTGTGCACTGACTGGATTCCAACAAATGTTGGCCAATGGCTGAATCGCTCTCTGGTTCGAATTGAGTCTTACTTTTTGCTTTGCATGCAAACGAAATTTCCTAAAACACTAAATCAATTATAATTTGAATTAAAAACTAAACCTATTCAGAAAAAATAAACCAATATGCAAATGTGCGTTGCTTAGAGATGGCATAAAGAGTAATTTTTTGCTTGCGTTCGGGGCACTTTAACCCTATTTTACACGGGTATTTGTCCAACGCATTTTGCACTGGAGGGGGAAGATTTTTGCCCCCCTATCTAACTCCTCAGAGATGGAACCGGTCAGGATTTTCTCGACCCGATCCAACCTATAAATTTCAAAATCTACGCCGTTTGACAAATTTACCCGGAGAAGTTATTCAAAATCTACCCGGTTGACCGTTTTTTTACAGAAGGTTCAATGCATCTAATGAAAAATTTTCAAAAGGGGAGCCGTGGGTGAGATGTTAAAATTTGTGACTCAGGACGGGGGTCTCAGAAAAAAATACAAAACAATTTTTGCGTATTTTGCATAAATAACTCAATTTTAAGACCTTTTTAGGTTAAATTTCGGTTTGAAAGACCCGTTTTGAACAGTGCAAAGCGTGCACAAAATAAGCATCAAAGGAACTGGAGGGCACAAGCTAAATCATTAGAGGTTCTTTCTAATGATATTATGCGTAAGGCCAAGAAAAGTAGTTAAAATTTTTTAGCTATTGGTGACAGATTATTTGCAATTTGCGGAGCAGCAAACACTAAACTGTTGTGACACTGGCTAGAAAATATTCGACATATAATGTGCCCGAGGAGTTTGTAGAAATGCTACTTCAGAACAACCATGGCTAGTTAGATATAAAAAAAATAAGATCGATGTCTTTCTTGCCCAGTGTAGAGAGCCAAAAAACATAGTGTAGAGAGCTAAAAAACCAATCGCAGCCAAAAAACACATAAGAAGGCATTTGAAAACAACAGAAAAGCGGATGTATATATATCAAATGTACGCGCTCCAGTCGATCGTTAAAAATAGTTACTAACTAAACACTCAAAATTTAAAAAAAACTGAAAGCCATGTTTCACACCCTGAACAGCAGCTTCAACATTTAATGTCCAAAGTTTCATTTAGAATCATTCATTTCTTTAATCAGGATGATCTTTTCTCCAAAGATTTTTGTATGATATTGAACAAGAATAATTGTCAGAGTGGAAAGCGCAGGATAAAGAACGGCTATTTATATAAAAAAAAAAGTCGAGCTGTGATTGGCTGGAAAAAGAGCAATAAGAGCCCTTCATTAGTATACAATCTTTAAACTATACACGAATCAAGTAAAACTTAACTTAAGTTAAATTCAAGCTACTCTATAATATTGGAATTTATTTGTGACTAGAATTAATATCAGTTTTGCTAATGTTGTAATTGTTCAAACAGCTACTCAGTGTGTTTGGATTGGTTTGAAAAGACATTCTATGGGAAGCAGCAAATTTATATGGACGGACGGATCAAGTTTTGATGGATTCTATGACGAAATTAAACTTGAACCTGATTTTTACAGCAACAATAAAAACTGTGTTTGCATTGCCGTAGAATTAACAAGGACAATAGCACGAACGGTTAGCTGCTCTGCTGCAGCTCATGTTATCTGCCAGAAAAAAGGTACGGAAATTGTGTCTTATGTGAATGGCGTATGGCAACGCTTGTACTCATGAGGTTACAGAGTTACATCAAACAACGTTGTTTCCAATTTTTAATTTTCATTAACAAACTGGTTAGTTGGTCAAGCAGTAATGTGTTCGTCTCTGGAGCGCGAGATCTGAGCTTCAACCTTGGGCCAGTCAAATCAGACACAGCGTTGCCAACGGCTCGCCACCGCCGCGACATTTCTTTGATAGGAGCTGTGTTGCCGCGGCGCAATGACAAAGGAGATACCCCCCGCTAACTCGTTACATGCTTCAGGTTAGTGCAGCGAGTATAATAAAAGATTTGATTTGAACTCTCAAAATTGCAAGGCTGAAATGATTTCAATTCAGATTATTTCACACGTTGTAGAAATGCGTAATTCTCTCATTAAACCGCTAAAAACAAAAAAAACATAATCATTTAAATGCTACAAATTACAAAATTATATTATTTCTAGGATACTGTCAAACATGATAATCATTAGGGTGGTTCTTATTTTGAAACTTTGAAAAACTATACGGGAATCGGGTTAAATTTGTTTGTTTTAGGTAAAAAACCGCATATGCAAAATATCTCGGAGAAAAATCAAAATTTTCATGTCGCACAAAAGCAGTGAAATTTCTGCATCATTGTTGTTTCGTCAGTCAGCCGTTGTTTGCCTTTACGTTTGCTAAGAATATATAATAATTTATGCTGCTGACAAGTGCTTACTTCTTAAATAATTGTCAAACCCTGTGCTCTACGATACATGGCAAACTAATTAAGCAATTGCGTTTCTCAAGTTACTTAATTTTTTAAAATACTTAGATTTTTAAAAGATTTTTAAAGATTTTTCTTATCAAACAGCCTCAAAAATTAATCTTCATTCTAGACGTTTTGGACTAATTTAGTTCATCATCAGTAAAGTAATCTAAAAACAGCAAAATTGATGATCTCAATTACCGGTGAAACAGACTGTAGGTTTTTAATTTTAGACGTGCACTGTGTTATGTTGTAAAAACATCAAAATTTAAATCACTATGTTGATGATAGGAGAGAGAAAGGTTAGTTTATTGTGACGATAAACGATGCCCAACGTAGCACACACAATTTACACAAAAATAAATAACTTTATGCTGAAGCATCACTCACCTGAGTTAGCACGAAAGACCATGAATCCGGACCAAGACTGGGAGGTCACCGAGTTTGCACCTACTCGTTTGTCATTTGGAGTATTTTTTTTCTTTCACATAAATTTAACCACCGAGCATAAAAAATTTTTTACACTTACACACACAAAAAAAGATAACAAAACGATAAAGATCTTATGAGTTAAAAACGTAACAACAACGAAGAAAATCATTCGTATAAACAAAGAAAAAACATAGGAAGAAGAAAAAAAACATCTCAGGTCAAAAATTGCAGTTTTGTGGATAGTTTTGCAAAAGGGGATTGTCTACTTTAGTGAGGTGAAACGGTGGTTTCCAAATGGGGCACTCATGTAGAATGTGGGTGTAGGTTTAAACTTCTGAACCACATCCACATGCACTCGTTGCGGAAACGCCCCAGCGATGCATGTCATCGGCGAATCGACCAGATTGGCTGCGTAGTCTGTTGAGCTGGACCCATTGCTTGCGTGGAAGTTTGCAACCAGAAAGCTCTTTCGACCACTGTGGGATAAACTCAGCTAGATCTTCAGGGACTGAGTGGTCTGCTACAGAAATTGTTAGGTCGAGGTTTCTCGGTGGATGTCGAGAGCGAAGCCTTGTAAGCTTATGGGAACAGCACATCATCTGATGGAGAGGATGATCCTCGTTATTAGCTCGACGAAGTAATTTCTCACACGCGTGGTGGCGACGGTTTTCAAGAGACTCGATGCCAGCTAGAAATGGAAGAAAACTGATGCGTGTAGGCTTAGAGGCATCCACTGATGGTACAAAGGGCTTCATTGAAGGGTGTCTTTAGCTTATTAGTATGTGAAGATTGATTCCAAACAGGGGAGCAGTATTCAGCTGGTGCAACTACTAGCGAAAGCGTAGATATACGAAGCACATCAAAGCATGCACCCCAATTGAGACCAGCAAGTCGTTTTACAAAAGCAACACAAGATGTCATCTTGTTCTTTTACTTTTTAATATGTTGACGGAAGGTTAACGACCGGTCGAGAGTGACACCAAGGTACCGAGTTGTAGGAACAAAGAGAATGGAATTACTCGGCATGTGTACTTGCAACTGGTACTGAGCAAGATGATTTTTTAGATGAAAAATGGAACAAACTAATTTTGTAGTCGAAAATTTCAGATGTCATTTTCGATAATATTTGCTCACGCAGTCCAGGTCTTTAAAAATGGTGTGCTCGATCACCGAGGTTTGATTGTCAGAACAAGTTAGTGCCACATTGTTTGCATACATATACCTTTTGCAAGAAGTTGATGGGAAATCTGAGGTATAGACGTTGCAAAGTGTGGGGGCTAGGATGCTTCCTTGAGCTACACCATTTTAAGTTTATAAGGCTTACTTGCTTTTCCACCTGCAACGAGGACAAACGATCGGTTATAGAGAAGATTCATAATGAGATCAGTAGTTTTTCTGCATGATATAGCTTTTTGTATTTTCAGATGTAAACGTGTAAGCCATACTTTTGATAGTTCAAAATTGGGCTCAAAGCTGGAGGTTTTACTAAACTGGTAATCAATTTTTAGGACTGCCAACGAAAACAACCACACAATTTCCCACTATCATTGGCACAAGCAGAATACCGGTAATCAGCAACACTACTAACATCAGCACCACTTTGAACATTTTTGTCTCGTCATCTGTATATTCTGCGGTAGACAACAATCTGCCAAACCATGTTATTGGAATAGCAAGCGGTGTATTGCTTCTTACACTCTTGGTATACACGTTTTTGAGGTTAGTATGGTCTTTTTAGTAAACTTGAATTAGTAATATGATATCCTTTTGTTTTTTATGAACTTATATAATTTTGTTCAGACGAAAGCTTAGTGTTAAAATAATTTCTCAATCTAGCAACCGTTATCTAAAAAATACTAAATTCAACAAACGATTAAGGCATGTTGCTTCAAGCAGCACTTTTTTGGTTGACATTAATCTTTCCAGCTTACTTAAAGCAATTAATTCCGAATTTACTTAAATATGTATTAAAGTAAACACTAAAGTAAATTCTATTCTTCGCTATGAAAGCAATTCCTATTCATTCCATTGTGAGAAACGAACAGTTACGAGAATGAAAACCAGGCATTTTTCAAGGGTGAATCAAACGTTTATTGTCTTCAGGGATGGCAATCGCATCGATGACTTTTTGAGATGTTTGTTACGCAAAGAAAATTGCGATGCGATGCCAAGTAGAACAGTGGATGTGATTTTTTTGCGATAATTTAAAATTTTTTCGATGCGATAACATTGCAGAGTTTGCGATTATTTGTGCGATTATCGATTTTTTCGATTAATTTTGAAATTAAAGTGCATTGCCCAAAATTTCGCAATAAGTTCACAAATTAGCAAAGCTTTTATTAACCATATTTGCAAATCAATTTGAAGGAATGCTATACTGATACTCAACTTAGGCCCCTTATTGTTTTTGATATATATAAATGACATATCTAATGCCTTAAACACAACCCTCAGATTATTTTCTGATGGTACGTGTCTGGTAATTTACGCTGCCAATCGGTCAATTTTTCGTGATAATATAAATCATGAGTTACGGAGTGTGCTAGAATGAACGAAACCCAACAAAATAAAAGTCAACCCCAAAAAATCTTCAGCGTTAATATTGCCCCCCAAAATCACCAATCTCATCCCAGCGATCGAAATTTTTTTCAACAATGATCCAGTTTCCATCAATAAGTCAGTAAAATATTTGGGCATAGTCAATAAAATATTTAGTCAGTAAAATATTGATGAAAAATTAAACTTTTCAGAACATATTATCAAGTTAACATGTGAAATATATAGATATGGTAGATCTATAGGCATCTTGTCTGAATTGCGGAAAATTTTATCTTTTACAGCTCTTCGTAATATTATAGTGTGGTTCACTCTCGTATGTTATATGGCATTGTAATCTGGATGGCACTTATGATAATCATTTGAAAAGATTGACTATTATTCTTCAAGCTAAAGCTTCAAAATAAAGTTGCAGGTGAAAAGCGGCAGGACCACGATACATCATTTTATCACCGATTAGAAATCTTAAAACGGAAAGACTTGTACTGTATGTACATAAAGTAGCAAAATTTATGCACAAAAACTCACGGAAAAAGCTACCGAATCGCCTAAATTGTCATTTCGCTCCTATTAGAGCGATACACACACGAACAACGCGCCTCGCTTCATCTGAACTTAATTTGTATTTACCAGGGTGCAGAACACAAAAATTACAAAAAAGTTTTAAGTATCAACGAGCCAAAATTTGGAACTCGGTACCACATGAATTAAAAAAATTTCCATTCGATCAATTTAAATTAAAATTCAAAAAATATTTATTGTTATATTATATATGATTCACAATTCTAAATTAATTAACATTAATAAAAGCTCAAGTTTGATCTATATGCAACATATTCAAAATCAAAACGAAAAATTGATTCGCCCAGCAGCTTGACATGACTAATGTTTGGGGGGCTGCTTGACTCGATGACCGAGAGGTCCTTCGCAGCTATCTGCTCTATTCAAGTGTATTCATGTGTGCCCATGAGACTTTGTTGATTGTTTTGAATGGAACGAAATAAAACAAATATGCAAGAATGAAAATAGAAAATTGTTGAGAGTCAATCTTCCGAAGCAGTGCTCGATGATATACGAAGTAAAATCAGAGTAAAATATAACTATAAAATCACAGTAAAAGGTTAAAAGCACAATAGTCTGTTTCGTCCTAAGGACTCGTCAGGTGCTATTGTAATCTGTAAAAGAAATGTTATAAACTACAACGTCAAATTTCTAAAGCTGCATATTATTGAAAATGGGCGTAACTGACTACAAAAAACTGCTGCATGACTACGTCACTGCTAACTATCAAATAACGGATGCAAACAATGTAAAACAAATTAATTTGGATGCCAAAAACATTGCAAAAACTTTGAAATTGGACAACAGAATCGAAAAATTGGCCAAAAAGGAGGCATTCTTAACTCTAAAAGATCACAAACCAAATTTCTACAATAACCCAAAATGTCGTCTTATTAACCCTACCAAATCCGAGATCGGAATCATTAGCAAGAAACTGCTCGACCGGATCAATTCTTCTATTTGATCCTCAACCGGCCTCATGCAGTGGCGAAATTCCTCAGCAGTCATTTCATGGTTCCAAAAAAATTCCTCGCAAGTACATGTGCAAATTCCTGAAGTTTGACATCGTAGACTTCTACCCATCCATCACAGAGGATTTACTAACAAAATCGCTTGAATTTGCACAGAACTATGTTGAGGTCGATGAACACACTGCGAACATCATCATGCACTGCCGTCAATCCATCCTATTTTCAAACGGTAATGCCTGGTCCAAAAAGAGCAGTCCACAATTTGATGTCGCTATGGGCTCCTGTGATGGCGCTGAAGTGTGCGAATTAGTAGGCCTCTACATGCTGTACCATCTATCGTCTGTCATTGGAGACAAAATGAATATTGGCCTCTACAGGGATGATGGCTTGGCAACTCTTGAAGCAACTTCAGGCCCCGAAACGGATCGAATTCGAAAGAAAATCGAGAAGCTCTTCAAGGACCACAATCTCCATATCACAACGGAATTAGGCCTCATCCAAACCGACTTTCTGGATGTTACATTCAACCTAAAATCTGGAAAGTACTTGCCTTATCGTAAGCCCAATGACCAGCCTCTCTATATCAATGCGGGATCCAATCATCCGCCAATGATTAAAAAGCAACTGCCCAGCATGTTGTCGAAGCGCTTATCTGAGCTCTCTTGCTACCGCGAGGAATTTGAAAAGGCCGCCACCCCGTACAATACCGCCATAAAGACAAGTGGTTTTTATGAAGGACTTGCTTACGACGACCATGCTACTGATACCTGCGTAAGAAGAAGAAATCGCAAGCGCAATATAGTATGGTTTAATCCCCCCTTTAGCGAAAGTGTCAAGAACAACATCGGCAAAGAATTCCTAAAGCTCGTCGATAAGCACTTCCCCCCTCACCATCATCTACGGAAAGTATGCAACCGCAATACCCTAAAAGTCAGCTACAGTTGCATGCCCAATATGGCTACAATTATATCCAGCCACAACAAAAACATTCTCGGTAACAAGCAGGAACCAAAAACCACCATCCCTCCTGGCAACTGCCGCAACTCAGCGAACTGCCCTCTCAATGGAGAATGCCGCAAAAAGGCTGTCATTTACAAAGCCTCGATCACATCTGAAGGCTCCTCCAAACATTATATTGGATGCACCGAAACGGAATTCAAGATCCGTTATTACAACCACAACCACTCTTTCAGATAGCGAGAGAAAAGAAATGCGACAGAACTCTCAAAAACATTTTGGAATGCTGAAGATTCTGGCCATGAACCTTCAATCAAATGGTCTATTGCAGATCGAGCCACTGCTTACCAACCCGGGTCTCGATCCTGCAATTTATGCGTTTTTGTCACTGCATTGCCAAGATTGACAACGTGAAAGAAAAAGAAAATTTGTTGAAAAACGAACGCAACCTTCGTTTACTTCGACTGCAACGTTTTAGCAACATACCAAACTCGGACAAGAAAAACACCATCAATCTATCCGACTACAAACTTTCTCCAACAGAAGAATTCATTCTTTCGCACGGACTGAACTTTGGCTTCCATCTACCAACTCGAAGAGAGAAGGAAGTTTTGCAGAGTTTGAAGTCCAAGTTGCTCAACTTC
Organism: Trididemnum nubilum; assembly: GCA_963965965.1. Taxonomy (NCBI): domain Eukaryota; kingdom Metazoa; phylum Chordata; class Ascidiacea; order Aplousobranchia; family Didemnidae; genus Trididemnum; species Trididemnum nubilum. The sequence goes on from OZ014484.1 coordinate 23,413,445, forward strand.
CGCACCATCGCCCTCAATCACCCCAAAAGCATTCCGCTTTGAAAGCAAACTGAGTGATTTGGCGCACGCTTACTGCGGCACACCTGTTAATGCTGGCGATATTCCGATGCACAGAGAATGTCTCAATGCTATCAAATCCCAGCGATCAAACAGCAATATTCTGATTACCAAACCAAACAAAGAGTGGGGTTTGGTTATTTTGAACAAAACCAACTACATCGAAAAACTGAACTCCATTCTTGAAGACGAAGCCAAATTCTTGTCACTCGGCCCATCAACCGAAAAGGACAACACCTAAAAGATCGAATCCCAGATACAATGCCGCCTACTGCAGTTGCACAAAGACGATTTGCTCCCTAAAATTTATACGATCTCATTTGACCGACTGTCTCTCAACGGCCGAACATGTACAGCTTCCCAAAACGCACAAGAAATATGTGCCACTCCGACCCATCCTGTCTATGAACGGTTCAGCGCAACACCAGCTGGCCAAATATCTTTCTTCTCGTCAAGAGCCGGTTCTCACTCTCTATTCGAGTAACTGCATACGATACTCTTTTACCTTTGCTGACATTATTAAAACTTCAAGTTTGGACTATTCTTCCGTCTTTCTCTGCTCATTCGACATTTCGAGTTTATTTACTAATGTCCCTCTAACTGAGACTATTCAAACCGTGCTGAAGCTTTCTACAGTTCAAAATATCTTCCTGCACTTTTTCCACGGCAAATCTTTGTTGAACTTATGGCGATGGCTATTTCTTCTGTCAAGTTTAGCTTCAATGACATCATGCAACGCCAGATCGACGGAGTCGTCAAGGGATCACCCCTTGGACCAGCCCTTGCCACTATTTTTGTTGACTGCTATGAATCTAAACTTTTTCAGACCATTTCCAAGCCAAAGATGTATTACCGCTACATGGATGACGTCTTCGTAGTATTCAGGAAGGAAGATGAGTGCGATCTTTTCTTAGACAGCCTCAATTCGCTTCACACTTCTCTCCGCTTTATTTTTGAAAAAGAATCTAACCCGCTTTCCCGTTTCTGGATGTGTTGGTTGAAAAATCTCTTTCACGTTCATCACCTCCTACTACCGGAAACCCACATTCACCGGTCAATATCTACGCTAGAATTCCCTAAGTCCGCAGAAACGCAAAACTAACCTAATCCTAACCTTAACTTACTGGTCTCTTACCACTTGTTCTCCTGAAAGATTGCAATCTGAACTAGACAAAATCAAGTTCATTCTAAAAACTAACGGATACTCTGAGCACATTATCAAGTTGTTTAAGGCTAAAAAGATCAAGCAATTTCACGCTATGCCTAAATTTGGACCCGAAAGATGCGCTGTCTATCTATACGTCTCCCATGGCTCGGTTTTATTTCTACCCGGTTTGAAAAGCAAGTTAGTAAACTCTGCTGTCACACGGTGCTTTTCTGCTGTTGAACCGCGTGTTGTTTACCAACACGCTTCTCTCCGCTACCAACAGGAATGTACTGTCTGCTTTACAGAAAAGCGACGTGATTTATCAATTCTCATGCCACTGTTACGGTCGGTATGTAGACCGTACTTCCCAAAGGTTGCAGGACAGAATTAAACCACGTGTCCCCAAATCTATCCGCTGTTGCTCTTCTTTCCAGAAATGCATAATTCCTTCCCGTAGGTGCAAATCTTCCACCCAGACTAATATCCAATCTTTTCCTTTTGATTCAGCTATTGGACCTCATTTTTTACAAAATCCTACATGAGTTCAACATTATGATGACAGTAGATTTTTTATTCTTGCCCAAGGCCGCTCTCCTTACCATCTATCTGCTCTTGATGCCACTTCCATCAAAACTTCAAACCCCGCCCTCTGCTGACAAAAAGAATTCGTGTACAGCTAAAAGATTGCGCACTAATGACGTTCTCTCATTTGTCTTTTTTCAACCAATTACGGCTCGGCTTTTTCCTATTCGCTCCTTTACCTGCGCTTTTCATTCTGGCGATTCTTCTTGACAAGTGTCAGACAAAAAGCTTCCAAGACAGTAGCGTATCCAGGGCGGGGGGGGGGGGGGGCTATAGTCCCCCATTGGCATGTCGACCAAAATGCAGAATGGGAAAAACACTGCGTTTTTAGCACTTTTGAGACTGTTTTATGCACTGGAGTGGACTACATAGTGATTTGAAACATTTTTGCAACATATATTCAGCGGGGGGGCTAATTTGTTGAAAATAAAACTAACAAATAAATGAAAACTTTGAAAAATGGTCAAAAATAAGCAATCAAACTTGATCGCAAGTGTAAAAATACTAAACATAGGTGTCATCAACAAATATACGATAAACTAAGAAATACGGGGAGGGGGGCTATTCAGTAATAGTTAATTACCAATCATTTCTTTCAAATCGCTTTGATTAACCCTCTCCCCAATTACTTTTCTCTATAATCTGTATACGAAATAGATTACTCCGTATGAGTTTTATTGAACTATTTGATTTTCTAATTTACCAGCATCTAAACAAGAGAACTAACATTTTACCATTAGCCACCTCCCAAATAGCCCATTTATGCCACCAGTTTAATCATGTTTGCACTACCAATTTCTAAGCCATGTTTTAAAAGCTACGCCTATGAGTCTTTCCACATTCTTTGCTCTGATCATAGCTATACTCACACGAAGTACTCGTTTAACATCATCCGAATTAAATTTTTATTATCTCAAATACATATCTCAGAAATTACAAAAAAGTTTTAAATATCAGGGAGTCAAGATATGGAACTCGGCAACACAAGACATGAAGCAATTATCTTTTAGTCGATTCAAGATGAAAGTACAAAAACTATTTACTTTCAAAATATAAATAAATATTCTAACCACCAAAATGGAGTTATTGATTAAAATAAATCAGCGGTTGATAAAGTTTTCAAAATTATTAAATTTTAACTATACTAATTCAAAACAGCAAACCTCAGTAATTGATTTAAAATTATAAAATGGCCGCTCGACTCAATGACCGAGAGGTCCTTCGCAGCTTCTAGTTAAATTTCATTCTAAACAAATGTTTGTGTTTGTCTGAAGTGATTTTGAAATGCAAAAACTAACGACATTGTTATTAAACTTTATTGTAAAACTAGTGATGAGTAATATTAAATTTTTAGAGGAAGCGGAAGCACACTATTTTTTGAATTGCTTCCGCGTTGAGACTCAAAGTGACGAAGTAATGCCTTTTTTAATGGTTTTCGCTTATTTTAGACCACTTTTTTCTGTAATTTCTTGCGCAAAACAAAATTTAATAATAATAACAAGCATGTTTTTTTAACAGGTATGAAAAAAATTCAAATTCAGGCAACAATGTACCACCATTGCAATAGTTCAATTTGAAGAAGCCTTTGCAAGTCATCACATTTAAAGAAAAAGTTTTAAACCTAGCTGAAAATCAAAATCCAACGATCAATACAAGCAAAACAAAATGAAGAAAACAACAACAAAATAAGCAATAAATTTTTTAAAAAATGCAAAAAAAAAAAAGATAACCGAGCATGAATGGAAAAGAAACTGTAAGCAAGCTATACGAACAAAGACAATGCCATATAGTTGCACATGGCTGTACACTAAGCCATGCCCCTGAAAAATAATTTTCTGGCAGTTATGTAAATTTTTGCAACAAATTACAACATTTATAACAAAACTTGTCAATTGAACTGACGAAGCTTGGAATGCTTTCATTGGGATTCATTTCGTATGTTAAATGGCAAGCGAAGATGCAGTTAAATTTAAAACGAGACGTCACTTATAATAAAAAATAATGCACTGGAGCAGGGGCGTATTTAGGGGATGTCATTGGGCCATGGCCTCCCTCTTTGGGTCGCCAGGATAGTATAATCAGCATAGAATAGTATGCAAAATTGCGGCATGGCTCCCTTCTTTGCAAGTTGGGCAGAAGCGTTGATCACACAATAGGTCTGCATTATATGTGTGTTTTAGGCTTGCACCCAAGTTTGGGCAAAATATCGGACTAAATATGAGTGCAGACCTTTTTTTTTGCTCTTCACCTAATTTTGGGCAAAAGATCGGACCAAACTTGAGTGAAGACCTTTTTTTTGCTCTTCACCTAATTTTGGGCCAAAAATTGAACCAATATTGAGAAAAGACCTTTTTTTTGCTCTTCACCTAATTTTAGGCGAAAAATCGGACCAAATTTTAGTGAAGACCTTTTTGTTTTTTTGCTCTTCACCTAATTTTGGGCAAAAAATTGGACTGATTTTGGGTGGAACAATTTCTTATTCTGGTCTTTGTTCTTCTCAAACTTTCTGAAGTTTCCTGCCCCCCCCCTTTTTTTTTAAATCCTGCGTACGCTACTGCACTGGAGAACGTCTGGCCCTGACGCGACGGCGACTGCAGATCACCATGAACACGGTCTTTATCTATGGTGGGAATTCCAGGAAATGGGACGACAACTGCTGTACAATAGCAAAAGCTAATCAGTATGGTTCGATCTATACAGAAGAAAATAAAATTGAAGGGAATTTCTGCTCTTCAAAGCAGACTTACGTTATTTCTGCTTTGATTTTTGTTGAAAATTATACTGAACAAGCTAAAGTTTAACGTATATGTACCTCTCGCTTATGGATGACACGCAATGTCTAATTATCCGTGATTATCTTTAAATTATTTCTCTAATGTTAATCGCTATTAAAATTATATCTTTGATCTTAGGTCAATTTCATACACTCTCCACACTACTCCTCCACCATTGAAAATCTAATACAGATAGCAGAGCAAAGCACCTGTACTCTTGACTGACCTACTAGGTAGCTGCTCAACTTGGTGTCCGACAGGTCCGGTGGGGGTTGCGCCCTGCGCCAGCCCACATCAGCCGTCTACGTCCTACGGGACCGCTGCGAGAGGGTGTTTCCAATTATGCGCACCTATTCCCCACTGCCAACCTAGGACAAAGTATGTAGTTCACCAAAATTAATTTAATACACAGATGCCAATCTTTACAGACCCTGCCCTAAAGCTTGCACCTGCAAGGGTCAACGTACAGTGCGGGAATTTGCAACGATAAAAGGTGTTTGCTATTTGATCCTATAAAATGACGATAAACGTAAGCCGAACTACATCAAAGGGGTTATACACAACAATCAGTACCACAATCTACAGCATCACTTACACACACTTTTTTCATATCAATAGCTAGGTTTACGGTACCTCGATATTGGAGTAAGAATTACGTTTGATATCTTGATTTGTAGATATTACTGGTAAAGGATAATACAAAAATACATGAAAGGCAACTCACCGACAATTTAGGTAACGGGCTTCGTATCCAAAAAATTAAATCTCTAACACTAATTCGATAACTATCTAACTAGGAAAGTAGGTCAAGCACGACGCACGTGCGCATAAGCGCTCGTGAGCACTTCCATACTTTCTGGCTAAAATGTTAAATTTGGTCACAACAGGTCCCTTCGCAGCTTCTTATCACACTTTACTAGACTGCCTTCTTTACTGCTAGATTATGGTATTATATTTTATTTTTTTCTTGATTTGATTGCGTTATAGCTATTAATTAACTTCGTTAAATTAACGAAACAAACAACAATTACTTACTTACTTTGGCTACTTAATGCCACTGTGCAACTACTTGCAAAGTTATCGGTATTACAGTAGATTAGGGCAATAATACTGTATTATTGCACTAGTTTCTGATTACAGATTAAAGATTAGCGTCCACTATACAAAATATTCGGTTATTTTATTGCTTGTTGTACAACAACTTAGCTTAGTAAAGAGTTGGCAAGAATAGGATTGCTAGGCCTGGCTGGTGATGTTTTAGGGTTGCTATAGTAGGCGATAGTTTAAAATCTGCTAGAAATTTTGCAAAATCAGCCTTTTGTGTTGTCACAGAACTGCAAAATGCAGGGTTGCCAAAGGTACGGAGTCAAATGGATTAAATCAGGGATATACTTAAAAGGGATTGCCAACTACCATTGTTGATTGTTCTCGTCACGCATGAGTAATGCTCAAATTTTCGGTCAGATTTCTGATCAAAATGAATGGTTTCTTATGGACGAGGTGCAGTAGGTCGGATTATTTTTGTTGTATTTTTGCTGGTGGATAGCCTAGGACTCGAACGAACTCGAAAATGGTTTGTTACTGATATTACGTATTAGTCCGGTAGAAATACGACAAAATACATTGAAACCCGGAAAAAATTTATAATAAGCTGAAATTTGGCACGATGACTCAGAACCATGTCCTGAACCACCAAAAAAAAAATCCCCATGTTTTGGACATGGGACTTCCCCTTTTTCGGCCTTTAAAGTCTGCCATCTAGTGTCAAAAAGTCTTTACTGTCCAACAGCCAATCCAAAAGTTATGGAAGAGTCAAATTTTGAACCATAATTGATTTTCAAGTGCAGGTATAAACAAATTTGTTTTAGAATTGATGACGTCATTGTTGCTGACGTCATTTCCACTATTTAAGTTTTGGAAAAATGACGTATTCTGCATGTGTGGATGACTCAAATTGTAAGTAAGAGCTAGGATTTTGGCTCCAAACCAAAAATTGCTTAAATCAAAATGATGACGTCATAAACGTTTTTGATGACGTCATCTGTCAAGAGTTTTGATCGTAAATTTAAAAAAAGAACTACTGCAACACTTTGAGAATATCAACATCATCATTATTATGACGTTCTAAGGCATTTTCAAGTCCTTGGCCGAGGACTTGCATCATCCTCCTATCTTCAATGGTTCTAAAAAAATAACAACCAGCGCAATTATTTGTAAATTAATTCGAATATGTCCCGAACACGATAATATATCTGATAGGAACAAAATTTCCACCGTTTTGCAATGCCTGACATTATCATTATCTGATGAAAAATATCTGTTAGCATACTTCTACAATCTGTGGTACTACATCTATTCTAGAATAGGCCTGGCATCTAAATGAAACTGATCTAATGAATTGGAATAACATTTGAACAAACTTATCTGATTAATCTAATTGTAATTGTAATTACATTTTATTCACCAAGTTGCCTTGGCCAGGAGACAGCGAAAGGACCTTTCGGTCTTCGAGTCAAGCTGCCACCTGCCCACCTGTCTACCACACACGGCGGAGACTTCATACTGTCCCTTCAATTGCTGAACATCAAGCAGGAAAGCCGTGAATACCAATTTTTGTAGTCTTTGGTATGACCCGACCGGGAATCGAACCTGAGTCTACCGTTTCAGTAGCAGACGCTCTATCCACTCGACCACTGATAAAATAACATCTGATCAAAAACTTATCTAATCAGCTAGACTCTTGAATAACATCAGAGAAAACCTAATTAATCTATAGTAACCTCGCTAATATTTGACAATTTGCAGTCTTAATAATTTTTTTTGTCTTTGCTAATGCTTGCATTTTAAACTAAAATTGCCGATTAACTTTAACCGCGCGAGGGAGCTTTTGGATAAACATCGGGTTTCTTGCTCTAACTGCAGAATGCATTATTTTATTTTAATCCGATATTGGGAGGTGTAAGTTTTATCTGCTTGATTACTACCATTGGCGCAGCCAGAAATAAAAAAAAGAGGAGGGACGAAATGTTTTATGAAAAAAGCGTATGCAAATCGGAAAGTTTTTATTTAGGCAAATTGTATTAAACTACTGGACAAAGGTTAAGCGATAACAGGTTGAAATCCTGCCGCCGTTTATGCAGCAGACGCATAAAAAAAATAAAAATAAAAAAGAATACTGTAGAATTAAAAGTGGTTTCACGATTCTAGTTTATTTGATGATGCAACAGCAGATACAAAAAGCGCGTTTTTAAATCTCAGATTGCCGTTGTTATTCAACCAAGCTGGCATAATAATATTTTAATTTTCGAATAATTATAGTTACATTTTATTTCCCAAGTTGCCTTGGCCAGATGACAGCGAAGGGACCTTTCGATCTTCGAGTCAAGCTGCCACCTGCCCATCTGTCTACCACAGTATATTGTAAAAAATTAAGAACAAATGAAAGGTACAATTCCCAAAACATACGAACAAACCCGGCCTACACCCGAAAATAATTAGTTTTTGAAAAAATAAGTGCTCCGTATTATTATTTATGTTAACTGACAGTTGACACCACATACTGCTTGGACTTACTATTTTCGAACGGAAAAAAATGCGCTGTATTGTGGTATGCCGATGCAAAGTTTCGTTTAATTGATTGCTGTACCGTTATTATTATCGTTGGTAGGAAATAAGAGTGTAAGCATTAATCAAGAATAATGCGATAGCGACCGACCAATTCCTTGTACGGTTGTCTTAATCAAATAATGCGAATCTAAACGCAGCATTCGCGGAAAAATGGTCATAACGAAATAGAATGAGTTTATTTTTATTTATATGGCAGGCTCGCGATCAAAATTTGATTCGCGCCGAAAACTGCGTATAGAATGCTTCCAGAGCGAATTTTTAGGCCCGGCCGTAAAATCGTGAAGGTACGGGCATATAGTTAGGTTGTTAAAAACAACTGGCTGCTTGTACGCTAATAATGCGATACGCCGAGCGTACCAAATTTTGGTTTAAATGAACTAAAGACCAGCTTTTGCGTTCAAAATTTTACGCACAGTGTAGATCGGCATTAGGCGGACGGCGTCTGCGCGACTTTTTGCTCGCAACCAATCAGCGCGCTCAATTTAGACTTTGACAAAATTTGGGCTACGTCGCCGGACTCGCTGCTCTGATAGACACCGAGAGCATTGCTCATAATCAGCACAGCTTTACGGTGTAATATGCGAACATAGAAATTGATCGATAAAGATTTCCTGAAGATAAATAAGCATAGGTTACTGTTTACTGAATTAAACATTTGACATAACGCAGATTGAAGATGTTAGATTAATTCATACCAGCCGATCGCCGTTCCCCAACTCCAGCCGAAAATAAAATTAAAGGATCAAGCTGACATCGTAGTTTTACTTTTGGTAATTCACAAAAATTTTTGAGCAATATTATTTTAATTCCGTCGTTTTTCAGATAAACGGGCTCAGTAGACGGTTGGTTTAAATGTAAGACTACATAAAGCGGTTTAGACCAATTACGTCTGAAATCTTATTCCATGTAAACGCAAAAAAAAAAGGAAAAATACATTCAATCAAATGACATGCATGTATATATACGCATAAATACGCGTGATCGGTAAAACGGACCGAAAACGTATAATAAAAAATTAATTTCAACGTTTAAAGTAAACTTGGAGTCATTCTCTTAGAAGAGATTTGCTTTCCTTCTGCGATTAGTGTTTTTTTCCGAATGTTTTCAAATAAAATATTTTCGAAATTTATTAGGGTCAAAATACCATACGATTCGACTATAGTGACATTTAATTCGTATACTGATACGCCTCAGATCTAGGCCGCCCCAAATTCTCGCCGGTATCTGATTACACTTCTTCCATTTTGGAAAGTGATGAGTTTTGAACAAATGGATCGCTTTTTTTGGTGCGAAATCGCGCTGCTTTCCGTCTCGTTCGCGTTCTCCCGCAAAAGCAATGCGGTATGCTGACGAGACATTATCATTCCACGAAAGCGCAAAACAAGCTACGCAATGACCTTACATTTTGATTAACCCTATTTTTACCGAGGTGGCAAATTTGCCCCTTCCCTCTTATTTATTTTAATATAGCTTCTAAACTAAGAAAAGTTTTGCTTGGTTGCAACCTGACTTCGAATGAAATTTAATAACACACATTTTCAGAAAGTTTGAGGCAGCCGGGCAACCAAAAATGACGTCATTTTTGCGTTTGTTAGAGGCGCCTAAAGAGTTTTATGCAGTTTTGAGCACAATGCATGCTTATCAGTGCACGTATTCTATTCATTGTACTGCGTATTCATTATCGATACTAACCTTTAGCTGGAATGAAATATTTTATTTACTAATAAATGCCTTGCATCATCATTACGTCATTGATGACGTCATAAATCAAAAATATTGCTTTTTTGCTGTTTCTCGAAATAAACTGCGTTTTTATAAAAAAATATTCATTTTCAGCAGCTGTTGAATAATATAATGAAAATAATGCTGCAGTATTCTAAAATTTTATGATATATACTATTTCTCAGTCGCAAAAAATTAGAAATAATAATCAACACAATACATTAAAGATGACGTCATCAACTCATCATGCATGTGAGGTCATTCCCTATCTGCAGTGACTTCATCAGAGATGTCTTTAAAATAAGAAAAGTCCAAACTGAAAATAATATTTTGCAACATTTAGACAAATTTGCAAGCTGCTATAAGGATTTACTGGTTTTGATGACGTCATCATCATTTTTGTGCCGTCACAACCTCAAAATATTTATTTCTAAAATTTAACAAAAAAAAGCTTTAACAAGCAAAACATCTTACTTCTATCACTTTCCAATCGGTTTTTAGATAGGGGGGCAAATTTGCCCCCCTCCCAGCACAAATAGGGTGTAAAAATAGCCTGGTAAAATATAGGGTTAAATATCAAGACTGAGTATACACGCATCCCCACTTCAAAAGTTTTGGCGTTGCTTATTTGCAACTCAGGGTAGAATTACACTTGAATTAAGCGTTTTAAAATTACCGTAGTTTTTTGATATTTTATATTTTGAATAATTTTTGTGAAGTTGTGCACTTTCAAAAAGGGAGAAACTGGTCCCCCTAACACCCCCTGGTTGTGATGTGCCTACTAGGCCAGAGTTTTAGTGACAACACAGTTTTTAACTTTCAATCGACTGAATTTACAATACAATTCTCCCAAGTGTAAACCTAATAAAAGTTTTGCAATGTTTTGTTTGGTCAAACACTCTTTCAAATTTACCATTAAAGCTCATGACAGATGACGTCATCATTAACGTTTGTGACGTCATCACTTCGATTTAAGCAATACTTGGTTTGGAACCAAAAACCTAACTCTCATTCACAATTTGAGCCATCGATACGTCATTTTTTCAAAAGCTTTGGCAATGACGTCACCAACAATGACGTCATCCATTCCAAAGTAAATTTTTAAAACCTGAACTTGAAAACCAACTTTCATGCAAAACTTGGCACTTTTACAACTTTTGGATTGGCTGTTGAATGGTAAAGGCTCTTTGACACTAGATGGCAGACTTTAAAGGCCGAAAAAGGGGAAGTCCCACGTCCAAAACATGGGGATTTTTTTTTGGTGGTTCAGGACATGGTCCTGAGTCATCCTGCCAAATTTCAGCTTATTATAAATTTTTTCCGGGTAAAAGCTATTTCTACCGGACTATATCTGAAAATGCGTAAAGCGGAATATTGGAGTAAGAATGATAGCATTGGCGAATAGGCAAACCTATCATCTTGCAATAGCCTAGTATAGGCTATGTATGAGGGCAGCTGGGAATGTTAAAATACTGTCGAAAAAAGGCAAGGGTCATATTACTTTAACCATACGTGGGCAAGTTAATGCAAAATGTTAGCTTCGTTAACCACTAGTCCGTTAACAAACTTCACACCTCCGTTAACGTTAATGCGTTATTTTCAGCTTAAATTAACGGAAGTTAATAAAGTCCGTTAATTCGTTAATATTTCGAGTGTAATTTACATTTCTTTTTATTCACTCGCTTCCAGAACACACATTGATGCTGTTGAGCTGATTGTAAGGTAATATTTATTGCTATGGTGGTCTTTTTGTGTTTTGGAAGTTACAGTTTACAGTCTAATATAATTTCAAAATAAAATAAGTTTAAATGCATTTAGGAAGCTGCGATCAAAAATCTTTGGAAAATGCGAACAGCGATAATTAATAGACCTATGAGGCTGCAGTTTATCATTTGTCACAAAAAAGAGTTCCTTTCTTCGCTTTCTTCTATAAAACTCGTGGCAATAGGCAACAAGTGCTACCAGTGCAAACTGGTTTCTACCGGTACGATGAACGAGTGGTGCAAGATATTAACGATAAAAACCTTAACGGAAGTTAACAGAACTTAACGGAAGTTAATTTAGTCCGTTAACAAAACTTAACGGAAGTTAATTTAGTCCGTTAACATGAAAAAAATTTTTAACGGATTAACGAGTTCAAGAAAAAGTTAGCTTCGTTATTAACGGATTAACGGACTTGTGCCCACCTATGACTTTAACCCTTCCTACCCCACTCGCTTGCAAAATCGCAAAAAGAATGAAATAGAAGCCTAGTTCAGTGCCATTCGCGCCTAAAAATCGGCTAATGCGGTAGACGAATGAGAGAGCATAACAGAGGCAGTTAGTGAGAAGTTATTGCAGTCACCTTGGTACCTGGAACCTTAAAGTTGGCTGTACATTTAATTGCAGTGAACGCTTCTGTTTGAAGGCGAAGCTCGCTGCAATGCGGTATCTACAGCTACCTTGAAATATCATCAACCAGGTACGGGATGCAACAGAATCAAGACAAAAAAGTTCACACAAGCTAGTTTTAGAATAATCGTGGGTTGCGTTGGATTGCTTTTGACTGCAAGCTGATTAAATAAAATCACGTTTGCATTCGGGTTACTAATTTATCCCCGCGATTGCAATGCTTCCTAGTCCGCTGCTATTGCAAGGCCGTAGCCAGAGAAGAGGGCCAAGCAGGAAAACCTTAAACCATGTCTGGAAAAGTTTCACTTAATAGTGGTGCTGTCTAGTTACACGCCGTAGTTGTTGCAAATAGCGTCTCCGATTATCTTAGGACCAGATTATATGCTACTTTGGCCTAGGACCAGGTTTTTTGATCTCTACCTCATGTTTGAAAATTGGCCCCAAATTTTTGCCCAGAAGTGCTTTATTTACCTATTTTTCTTTTGTCTTTTTAAATTTGTTCGAAATATGTGGAGCCCTGTTTAAATTTTTCTGAGTCCCGTTTGGACAATTAACTCGTCTCACTGCGAGCCTACGGACCGTATTGTATGGCCTGTTCAATCCATGACCAAATCTACAATCATTTTGCAAGTTAGATTTTAGTGAATTTAAAAATAAATGAATGAAATGCCTTGTCAAATTCAGTAGGTGTTGTCTAGCTATTGTTAGTGGTAATCGGTTTATAAATGTCTTGATATCTCTGGTATATCGCCGATAGATTCACTTCTTTAATGCTTTCTCTCTGTAAACTTAGCCTGTCAGCGGTCAAAGTGAAAGTCAAACGTGGGCTAGAAAGTACAAAAAATTATTCGAAATCAGTGCATACTTTTATAAAATGATGATTGTACTATTTCATCTTCATGTTCAAATAAAGAAAATGAAAAGCAACAAATGAAAATAACTACGGTACAATAATTAAATTCTAAAGATATCAGAAAGTAGGTAAAATCTATTGTCCATACGTATGAAAACCATGTCGTTTAAAGCTTTTGATGAAAGCTTTAATAGCATATTGGCTGATCATGTTTTTTTGCAACCAATTCCATGATATTGGAATATGCCCTGCTCTTTCGAAAAGTCCTGGTGCTGATCTTCATCTTTGCGCTTATCACTTTTCAATCTTCCAGCTTGAAACTTTCCGATGGTACTAACGGTACTAACTAACGGTACCGGTATACACAGAGCTGGACAGCGCTGTTTCGAGCTTTTAGCTCTCATCGGCAGCCCTCAGCTATCTTTTATAGCTGAGGGCTGCCGATGAGAGCTAAAAGCTCGAAACAGCGCTGTCCAGCTCTGTGCATACTTGACTTGAGCTACAATGTGAAATATCATTGGAGCTGCAGGATTGGTGGTTGTTATGGCCACCTAACTGCCAGTGGAAGTTGACATGGCTTCCCAGGAGTCGACCATGAAGGACGTCAAGATTTTGCAGGTACCGGTATAGTTGGGAGCTCCATTGCGTTGTACTGTCAAGCAAATCAAATTTAAATACGAACTATTATAGCTATTATTAAAAGACTTACAGTAATTCTGAAAAAAAAATCTGCCAATGATTAAAGATCATTTCTCACAGGTTACAGTATTAGTACCTATCTAGCCTAGCGAACGCTGCAATCGAGTGGATTGTTACCAACTTGCATGCAAAAGTTATTTTATTTAATCAGTTTGCAGTCAAAAGCAATCCAACGCAACCCACGATTATTCTAAAACTAGCTTGTGTGAACTTTTTTGTCTTGATTCTGTTGCATCCTGTACCTGGTTGATGATATTTCAAGGTAGCTGTAAACACCGCATTGCAGCGAGCTTCGCCTTCAAACAGAAGCGTTCATGGCAATTAAATGTACAGCCAACGTTAAGGTTCCAGGTACCAAGGTGACTGCAATAACTTCTCACTAACTGCCTCTGTTATGCTCTCTCATTCGTCTACCGCATTAGCCGATTTTTAGGCGCGAATGGCACTGAACTAGGCTTCTATTTCATTCTTTTTGCGATTTTGCAAGCCAGCGGGGTAGGAAGGGTTAAAGTAATATGACCCTTGCCTTTTTTCGACAGTATTTCAACATTCCCAGCTGCCCTCATACATAGCCTATACTAGGCTATTGCAAGATGATAGGTTTGCCTATTCGCCAATGCTATCATTCTTACTCCAATATTCCGCTCAGTAGCGTAGCCAGGGGGGGGCGGGGGGGGCTCGAGTTCCCCCCATTGGCTTGTGAAGTATGCAAAAACGCATGTATTTTGTGCTTTTGAGGCCGATTTTCTGTGAAAAATGGAAAATATCCCCCCCTCAGACGTTTGAACTTGCGAAACTTGGGAGAAAAAGCACTCTGAATTTTGGCGAAGACCTTTTTTTTTTTTTTTTTTTTTTTTTTGGAGATCACCTAATTTTGGGCGGAAAAAACCTTTGAATTTCGGATTTCGGCCGAAAATCACTCTGAATTTTGGCGAAGACCTTTTTTTTTTTTTTTTTTTTTTTTTTTTTTTTTTGGAGATCACCTAATTTTGGGCGGAAAAAACCTTTGAATTTTCGATGTTTCCGAGACATTTCGTCTCAAATTTCGGAGAAACCGTCTGAAACTGATTCAAGGTCAATGAAAATTCGAGTCAACGTCGTATGCACACTTCTCACTCTTTCAAAATAGCCCCCCCCTTTTTCAAATCCTGGCTACGCGCCTGATTCCGCTTTACGCATTTTCAGATACCTAATATCAGTAACAAACCATTTTTGAGTTCGTTCGAGTCCTAGGCTATCCACCAGCAAAAATACAACAAAAATAATCCGACCTACTGCACCTCGTCCATAAGAAACCATTCATTTTGATCAGAAATCTGACCGAAAATTTGAGCATTACTCATGCGTGACGAGAACAATCAACAATGGTAGTTGGCAATCCCTTTTAAGTATATCCCTGATTAAATAGTATTTTCGAGAATAAGGAAAATGTGGGACAAGGTTTGGGACACCTCTTTATTACCACAAGTAGTTTTATTTTCTTCAATAAATCTAATTTCGAGTACTATTTCTTTAAGGCTTTTCGAATGTTATGCTAAAACTTATAACTTCTTGTGCGTTATAACTTAAAAGCGATGCTGGACAAATTTGCTTTGAAAATGTATAAAGGAGTCTTGAACGTTAAAAACGACATGAAAATAAGACAATAATTATACCAAATCAGTCTCAGAAAGCAGTGATGCTTTTACGCATTACCAACATATCGATTACAAAATTTGGAAAATAAGTAATGCCTGGCTCCAGGAAACAGGTAAGCAACAATTCTATGAATCATTAATTATCAGCAATGTCTTTCTTGATTTTACAATGGGAAAACGAAGAAATATCATAAGTTTAATCAACAACATTAGTTTAACCAGAACAATAATCAGTTTTCATTAGGTGTATTGACCGTGAGGGGTATTAAAGAAACACAATAAAAACATTAATGGAACTTAACGACTTTACTTCTGCTTTTTGCTCTTCCAGTTCCAATAATCTTCCAATTATCTTCTACATACTGGAGGACCTACAGTGAAACAAATAATAATTACTACTAATCATAGGTGGGCACAATTCCGTTAATCGTCAATTCGTTAATAACGAAGCTAAGTTTTTCACTAACTCGTTAATCCGTTAAAAAGTTTTTTCATGTTAACGGACTAAATTAACTTCCGTTAAGTGCTGTTAACGGACTAAAGTAACTTCCGTTAAGTTTTCTTAACTTCCGTTAATGTTTTTGTCGTTAATATCTTGCAGCTTCGTTGTGCATTTGACCTTGTTTTTATCTTGAAATTAGATTAGACTGTAAAATGTAACTTTCAAAACACAAAAAGACCACCATAGCAATAAATATTTCCTTTCAATCAGCTCAACAGCGTCAATACGTGTTCTAGAAGCGAGTGAATAAAAGGAAATGTAAATTACACTCAAAATGTTAACGGATTAACGGACTTTATTAACTTCCGTTAATTAAAGCTGAAAATAACGGATTAACGTTAACGGAGGTGTGAAGTTTGTTAACGGACTAGTGGTTAACGAAGCTAACGTTTTGCATTAACTTGCCCACCTATGCTACTAATAGAAAAAGTTTATTGGACTATCGGGTCCATGACTTTTTGAGGCAACCACTTGACATGAGAGGTTAGATGTGGCCTGTTACAATCTTAACCCGAACCCGATCCGTTAGATATTTGACACAAAACTCTAATCGAAATGCAGCTACAACAAAACTTTTTGCATCAAAATCTCAGGAAAGTAGTACTAATGCAGCACAAAGCTATCACATCAAAACTAAGAATAAATCAAAGCAAAAGGTTTTGTTTTTAACGCTACACTAAACTAAGAATAAATTATTTTTATCAAAATATGAGCCTCATAAAATTAATTATCTAAATTAAAATTTTGCAACGGTATATTCAGAGCATGAGGTATGGCAAACTGTAACATAAGGTGCACTGACGAAGTATCAACAAATGGCTTCTATAACTGTTATTTTCATGCATAAGAATGAAATCATGAAGAGAAAGAGAGCATAACTGGACGCATCCATAAAGACACAAATTGGATTTTGTAAAAATTTCAAGTACTCAGATGCTCTTCATGGTCCAAAAAATGTCTAATCAAATCTCTTACTATATTCGCGGAGTTACGCTCAAGCGTGTTATGAGTTTACAAGGCCCATCTCGGCGTCATTGCACTTTCGGGCCACACAGCTTTTTCAAAGAAATGTCGCAGTGATGGCGAGAAGTTGGTCACCATGACAGATTTGAACCTCCCACTTCAAAGACGTATGCGATACCGCTCGACCAACAAGCCAGCCTCCGAAAACTATGATACTTTAAATTAGTTGCACTTGGAAAAAGAAGTAATGCTACTAATATGTTACTAGATGTGACTTTTTGCTACTCGTATGTTATACGAGAGTTGAAACTGTGAAATTAAGTTGCAGTGATGTAAGTACTGTCTCGTCTCATCATCACATTGAAGCTATTTTGAAGTATGACGTCAACTGAAAAAACTCAAATAGTAAAAAATAATCTTCAACCCATAGCTAATTTTGGATGATTAATTATTTGTCTTTTATCTTCATTGTAAAAACACCAAATCCCTTTTTTAAATATTAAATATCAAAGAACTTGTAAAGATCGTCGACAGCGGTGGAGTCCTCGAGAACGTCCTTTACCTTGAGGACACATTTTGAAGTCCTTGGTCTTGGCCTTGAAGCTCAAGTCCTTGGCCTCGAACCCCACAATCCTCCAAAATGTCTTGTTCTTTGCTAGAGGACACCATTGTTTTTCATTGGTTAAAAAGAAAAATAACCAAACATAAGAATTTATTGAATTCTAGCATGGACGTAGCAAGGATTTTTAATTGGTGGGAGGAGGGTTCAATCCGCAAATAACATACAATATTACGCCATAATAAATTTTCAAAAAGAGGGACTTTTTTGGGACAAAATACCTTAGAATGGAAGGTCAGAAACCGGGGGCTTAGGTTTGTGCGTAAACAGGATGTTTCTGAAGGGCGAGAATTTGAACTAAAAGTTAATGTTGTCAAAATATGTGCTAAATTGTGGAGGCACGGAGAAGAAACTAATGTAACCCAAACTATCACAGACGGGGGTCTGGGGGCGGGGCTCCCAGGCGCCGGAGGGTATGGGAAAGTTTTTGAAAATTTATGTAATTTTAAGCTATTTTAATGCGATTTGGATCGCATTTTGCACGTTTTAGAGCCATTTGAAAGAACTAAATTTTTGAAAATCTAAAGCCAATTGAAAAAATTAAATTGTTCAGTCTTCCCTTTGCTTACAATTCACATTTAAAACCTAGCATTTTTTGGATAAATTTTGCAATTGAGTTTGTCCAGGTGAAGGGAAAGCAAGGTAGACGGCCTTCTGCAATATTTTTGCCAGTAATTAATAATAATTCACTCGAAGATTTGCTTAGGAAATCTTCGTTTTGTCATAACAATAATCAGTTTTATAATTAAATGTACGACAAGGGGGCCTGGCGCCCCTCAATTCAAATTCAATATTTTGCACAATAAACATTTCCCCTCGCTATGTTTTTAAACATTTTGTCTCGTAAAAATTGACGAGGTACAGGGGGAATGTTGTTTGAAGTTGGTATAATGGTTTGTTACGAATCATGTTATTGCATTAAGTTTATGAAAAAGTTAGATGAAGGCCAGAGGTTGTTATTTTTTTTTAACAAAAGCGTTGAAAATCTTCCGGATTATACATTAAAATTGATTGAAAAAATTTTTACTTGAGGGGACCGGGTCACCTGGTCGTAATATTATATTATTGTTAATTACTGTTGTACGCAAAAATCCTAAAAGAAACTGAAATTGAATATACAATAAATAGGCTTTGTTATCCTTTTTATCGTTGGTGGCATTTCAATCAGAGGTGAAGGCGAGCTCTCTGCTCCCCCCCCCACCCTTGACTACGCCTATGACTTCTGGCCAGTAAATACGTTTTCTTTCCTTAGTTGAAAAATAATATAATGTGGTATAGCTACGTCATAGTAAACCTTATTTTTAATGGCATTGTGTGAAAGCTCTAATCGGAGAATGAAGAGGTAAAACGCAGTGCAGACAGTTCTTTTTCTGCTTGTACTTCCGGTGCGGGTGGTATAAACAACAAAACACTAAAACTATTTAAGGCCATAGCAAGGAATGCAAATATCCTGACACAAACATTTTTGAGTTGCTAGTACTAAAACATGACCGTGCCTATGTGAATAAGGAATCAGATGAAAGTATGAGCGCGATGATAATGAAATGCAATACAGTTACCAGCCATATATGGCTTAAAATGATATACTAAATACGTTAAATATAGTAGGCTATAGTGTAATCTCATAAATCTAATTGAAAATCAAATTGTGTAATTTCATAAAATTGTTACTTTTCTGAAAAAATTTTTTTTTCTAAAATTGTTCAACGGAGGCATGGGAACTTTGCCCTCGCCCTCAAAACCCAGTTTTTTCCAAGAACTTGAGCTTGCAAGTACGGTACCTCATTTCATTTCAAAAATATAAACTTACCATACTTTGCACTCCTTTTGGATAATAATATAATGGTCGCTATGCTACAGTAGCGTAGCCAGGGCCTCAGAGAGAAATTTTTTCTGGGGGTACGAAGATCAATGCCGGGCCTCCAAAATTAGGTGAAGAACTAACAAATAAATCAAAAAAAGATCTTCACTCAAATTTGGTCCCATTTTTTGCCCAAAATTAGGTGAAGAGCAAAAAAAAGAAAAAGGTCTTCACTCAAATTTGATCCCATTTTTTGCCCAAAATTAGGTGAAAAGCAAAAAAAAAAGGTCTTCACTCAAAGTTGGTCCCGTTTTTTTACCTAAAGTTAGGGAGGCATAATGGTCAGGGATGTAAAAAATTTTGGTCCAAAACTGAACGCGACGACCTTAACTCTTCCGAGCCCCCGTAGACCCGGGCCCGGGTAAGGTGTACCCCTTGAACCCCCACTCGCAGGCCCTGGCTATAGCCCCTCCCATTGGCTTGTCAGCCAAAATGCAGAATAAGAAAAATACCACGTTTTTAGCTCTTTTGAGACTGTTTTTTGCGCTGGAATGGACTAAGAAGTGATTTAAAGCATCTTTTGAAGCATGTATTTGGGGGGGGGACTAATTTGTCAAAACTTAAAGTCACAAATCAATAAAAACCTTAAAAAATGCCCAAAAATAAACAATCAAATTTGATCGCTAGTGTAAAAACGCCAATCATAGGTTTTATCAACAAATATATTATAAACTCAGAAACAAGGGAGGAGGGGTTGGGGGCTATTTAGTGTTAGTTAATTACCAATCACTTCTCTCAAATATCTTTCCATTAGTCCCCCCAATTATTTTTCTTTGTAAAATATAGACGAAATAGATTGCTCCGTATGAGTTTTATTGAACAATAGGATTTTATGATTTACCAGCATGCAAACAAGAGTTACCCCTACCTTACTTGCCCCTACCTGGGCCAAATCACTTGCAAATTTAACCCCAAAATGCAAAATTTTGTATGTTTTTTGGACTTAAACTGTCAGTAAAAGGAGGATTAAACAATTTAATTTTTTCAATTGGCTTTCAAATGTTAAAAATCTTGTTTTTTCAAATGGCCCTGAACACGCGCGGAATGTGATCCAATGGCATCTAAAATAGCTTGTTTTTCAAAAAAAGCTCACAGCTTCTGGCGGCTTTGCCCACAGACCCCCAAAGCCTCCGATGGCTGAGGACTCTGCTCCCAGACCTCCGTCTGTAATGCGTTTGAGTTACACTAGTTTACTCGCACACGTTTCCCAATTTGGAGATTTTCACTTTTTAGATTTGGTAAACCACACCACGGCTTCTGGTCTTCCATTCCAGTCTACGATATCTTTGTCCCACAAAAACTTCCTCTTTTAAAAATTTCTGATGACGTCATTGCATGCAGTTTCTGATTTGGGCCCTCCCCTACCAAAAATCCTGGCTACGCCTATGCCTCGAGCGCTGCAGTTGAAAGGCTTTTCACCATGGGCAAAGATATTTTGAAACCCAAACGTTCTGGTCTTAGCGATAAATATTTTGAGATGCTTGCTTTCTGGACAGGCAATTAAATAAAGTGCATCAATGTGTTACGTTGTGTATTTTTGTTATAACAACAGCAACAATGGCCATAAGCAGCTTGTGCAGAGGCACCACATTAAAAAATTAGAAAATGAATGGAGAAAGAAATCAGTTAATACCAGTGCCAAAGCACAAAATCAACATTTTTGATACTTAATTCATACCGGTAATTCAGTTTATTAAAAGTGTAACGTACGCGTCAAAAGGACGCGTCCCAATGCGGTCGACCGGCTCGGTTGAACAATCTATCGAGCTAGACTATCCGGGTTGATCTATCAATCCATATATCCGATTAATCTTTGACTTGTGGCTACGTTAGAGCTAACGCCACATCATCCCCTACCTTTACACTGGCGAGGGCAGATCCACGTCTCCAACAGCGCAAGGGAGAGCGTCCACCACTCCAACATCCTGTCGTGCTCGCCATTGTAACGTACGTGTCAAAAGGACGCGTCTCAATGCGGTCGACCGGCTCGGTTGAACAACCTATCGAGCTACTATCCGGTTTGAGTTAATAACCAATTGATCCGATTAATGTTTCACTTGTGGCTACGTTGGAGCTGACGCTACAAAAGTAACTGCGACTGTAACTCTAACTAGTTACTTTTTCAAAATGGTAACTGTAATTGTAACTCAGTTACTTTTTTGCCATGTAACTGTAACGGTAACTCAGTTACTTTTACAAAGTATCTTGCCCACCACTGAGAATAAACTTGATTTGTCTATTTCCGATGGCAATTTTTCAGAACAGAAGGCAAGAACCCAATGAGTTAAGGACAGGATTAAGTTAGTTTTGCGTTTCTGTGGACTGAAGGAATTCCAGCGTATATATTGACCGGTGAATGTAAGTTTTCTGTAGATGGAGGTGATGAACTTGAAAGGAGATTTTTCAACCAACTTCGGCTCGGCTTTTCCTAAAAATAGCCGCTCTTTTCCTGCGCTTTCCATTCTGACGATTCTTCTTGACAAGTGTCAGACGAAAAAGCTTTGAAGATGAACTTTTTAATCAAAGCAATTATTTTTATTTCTGCTGGTACTTTCCACGGGGCTGGTACAAACAGCAAAACACTAAAACTATTCAGGACCATATAGCAAGGGATCGGAGGGTCCGGATACAAACATTTTTAAGTTGCCAATACTAAATCATGACCGTGCCTATGTGAATGTGGAATCAGAAGAAAGTATGTGCGTGATAATGAAATGCAATACCTTTACCAGAATGGTCTACGATATACTAAATATGTTACATGTAGTAATAGCCTGATACAACTAACAAAACGTTACCTGAGAGCAACAGCTATTGCAATGAAGATACGCGAACGAATGTTGTGAAGAATTTGCTTTGAGATAAAAAAGAACAACTCTAATTTTTACATTTTCTACAATTTATGGGTCTTTTGAAGGAGGGTTCTGGGGAAAATGTCTCTAACGTTTTCCTCCTTAATAAGGCCGTGCTGGGATTCTCAGGTTATATAGTTTTGGCATTTTGAATGAGGTTTGCATGGCTTTCTTGATCTTTTTTAATAGTTGGCTCTGACTTTGATGGAGCCATCAGTAAAAAATTATCAGTATGATGACACCGTCAACTCAAAACCAACTATTCTAAAAAAATGGTGAACTGCTCATTGTACAAAACCCGCATGCCAACTTTTCTGCTTCCATTAATTTCGGTTTCGCAATTTAACAATATTTTAGGTCTGCAAGTAAATTTTCGCTCTCTAGCTCCTTTGTGTGCAATGTGTTGGACAAAGAGTCCGTGTAAAATAAGATAAATAATCATACTGTATGCAATTATTTTATCAGAGTATTACCGATCTCGTACAAATTCTTCATTATACTCACAGTGTTATGCACAACGTATATACCGTGTTTGCGTGACTCATCTCCGTGTCTTTGCAACCCGGCAACACAGCACCTTTCACTGAAATGTTGCATTGGTAGCGAGCCGTTGGCAATACTGTCCAATTAGACTAGCACAAGATTTGAACCTCAGACCTCCAGCTCCAGAGACGAAGGCGATACTGGTCGACGAACTTGCCGATCACAATTAAAAAAGATTAATATACGTTGCAATAATAAGAAGCAATTATTAGTAGTGATGTAAATAAAAAAACGAAGCTTGTTTTTAAAAAAAGCGTTTTTGCTTGTTTTTTTTGGGGGGGGGTTCAAAAAAAGCATTGTTTCTTTGTTTTGTTTGCTTTTAATTGTGATTTTTAAATAATATCGGATTGTTGTTTTGTACAACCCTTTTGCTACATAGCCTGTCTTGAAAACCGTAAAAGTCTTCAAATGGTTGAAAGCCTGAAAAAAGATATCAAATCAAATATTTCCTTATACTCACTGTATTACGCCGAAGCGTAATACAGCCAGTATAAGAAAAAAATTTGGTTTGATTTGGTGTCTTTCCGGTTTAACGTACTGTGCTACTCAACGGAAAAATAACATAAATCAAAAGCTGATCAAAAGTCACAATAATCTTTGAACTTAAACTGTACATTTTTTTCTATCTTAACTCTTATTTGCTAGACCACAAGTTATTGGGTATTCGTCTATCAAAGCAACTAATGGTTAGCCATGTTAAAACAATTCCAAAAATATATTTGGTATACAATTACCTAACACTATTTTTATTATTGACAATAAACTGACGAGTTAAATCTCAATCTCCTCTAATATCAACCGCTAAATCATGGGATTACCTAAGATTAAAAACTAGCACGTTCTACTTCTGTTGAAAGCAGACGAAAAAAACTAATCGTTGGAACTCAGGAAAAATCAGCGGAAGAAAATGATTAAAGAGCTTCCAATTCAAAAAGATATTTCAAATTTTAAATTTGCAAAGGCAATACAAAATGCAAACACTGATGCTCAATTTTGGATGCTCAATTCAAAATCTTAAGTTAAATAGAGATGGAAAGCTTTGGAGACGCAAATCTGAAAAAATCTCTAAACCCGGAGTTCGGATTACCAGTGGCGTCACAATGGGGAGGCAGGGAATTTGGCTAGCCCGGAGTGTCATCATTTTGGGATCACACTATTTTATGGTATCAATTGAACAAAAAAGAAAATACGAGCGTAAAAATGTGTTTTGCATGTACGGAAATGTTCAGTACACTGGTATGGACTAAAAAATGATTTAAAGCAGTTTTAAAACATTTATTTAGAGGAGGGGCGCTAATTTGTCAAAAATATAACTCACAAATCAGTAAAAACTTTGAAAAATTGCCAAAACTAGCTACCAAATCTGTTCGCTTGTTGAAACTTGCTGAAGATGAGTTTTATGAAAAACATATTAGCGCAGGAATGAGGGAGGGGTGACTATTTAGCAGTAGTTAATTATCAATCACCTCGAATCAAATATCGTTTCACTAGCCTTCTCAAACCACTTATTTTTCTCTGTTAATTATTGAGGAAATGAACTATTCCTTGTGAGTTTCATTGAACTATAAGATTTTATGATTTATGGTACCAGCTTGTAAATAAGAGAACTGAAATTTTACCTTTAGCCACTTCCCACATAGCCATTGTACATTTATGCAACCACTTTAATGATGTTTTTGCACCGCTAATTTTTATGCCGTATTTCAAAAGCTTTAATTTTTATCAAAATAGGTCTAAAATTAGTCTATTTTTACAAAAAATACAAAATTTTCAAGCGCCGAGGGCTCCACCTCCAGACCCCCAAAACAGCTCCCCCATTCATTGCCACCGCTATTGGGGGCCAGGAAGCCGTGCCCCCCAAACACTGATTGTGTCCCCCCCATTTTCGGTTTGAAGCATGTTTTTGGAGCACGTCCTAAGAACGCGTTTTTGGAGCATCTTGTAACGACAAGACAACAGACAACCATGGAAAAAGGAATCATAACGTACAAACATAATTCTCGTTTGAAGTTTTCTGGATTCTTTGCGAAATTGCTGGCAGCCAACTGCTATGCATAAATGTGAAGCAATAATCCTCTTATTAACACGCCTTTAAGGACGTGTTGTAGAAGAGAGGTGTAAGCCTACAGAATTGTTACCGGTACCTGAAGTTCGTTTGTGATAATGACCTGAAACAATAAGCGAAAATATTTTTCAAAAGACCAGCTGTTTTTGTTTTTTTGAGAACACACTCAAAATTTTTTTTGTCGCAGTCAGTGGTGCAACCAGGGGAAAGGAGCTGAGAGGGCTTTCACCCCTTTTAGCCAAATCATCTAGAAGATTACATTGTTTTGATCTTGACCTGAAGTTTAAGGGGGCAGAAAGGGCTAGGTAATTAATTCTTTCAATGACTTCTGAGTTTTAACAAGTTACTATAGTTATTCATAGGTGGTGTTTAGAGCACCGACCAGGAGCGTATCAAGGGGGGGAGCGAAGGGGGGGGGCTATAGCCCCCCCCCATCGGCATGTCGACCAAAATCAGAATGAGAAAACACTACGTTTTTAGTACTTTTAAGACCGTTAAATGTACTAGAGTGAATTAAATAGTGATGTAAAACATTTTTTGAAACATATATTTAGGGGGGGGCTAATTTGTTGAAAATAAAACTAACAAATAAATGAAAACTTTGAAAAATGGTCAAAAATACGCAATCAAATTTGATCGCAAGTGTAAAAATGCTAAACATAGGTGTCATCAATAAAGATACTATAAACTAAGAAATGGGGGGAGGGGGACTATTCAGTAATAGTTAATTACCAATCATTTCTCTCAAATCGCTTTGATTAACCCCCTCCCCAATTACTTTTCTCTATAATCTGTATACGAAATAGATTACTCCGTATGAGTTTTATTGAACTATTTGATTTTATAATTTACCAGCATCTAAATAAGAGAACTAAATCTTTACCATTCGCCACCTCCCAAATAGCACATTTATGCAACCAGTTTAATCATGTTTGCACTGCCAATTTGTAAGCCACGTTTTAAAGGCGTTATTTTTTAATCAAAATAGCCCTAAATTAAGTTATTTTTGCAAAAAAATGCAAATTTTAATTCTTTGCGAATTTCGTCCCCCCATTGCGAATTTCTGGCTACGCGCCTGGCACCGACACCAGTTTCCGACATGAAATCGCTGCTGCACAGGCGTCCTAGATATTGCTTTTTCTCATTGATTCAACTTAAATACGGCACTTTGACGCAATAACTGCAAAGCCTCGATAAGGTAGTGGTAAGCGCGCTCGCCTGGCAGGCATAAGTTTGAGAATTCCCGCTGAACGTGCTTGGCAAGAAGCGAGATTAGGCACAGTTCCGATGAATGATGGTTTTTTTCTCTTCAGAACCTTGCATTAGAGTTAGGATTCGGGCAGTAATGCCAGCTTGAGAGATAGTAAATTGAAGTGCAAAAGAAAAGACCAGTTCAGCAGCGATTTCATATTGGAAACTGGTGCCGGTGCTCTAGACACAGCGTTATTCATATGGCTTGCAAAAGGTGCGAAATGTGATTGAAATGGCGTTAAAATTGCTATTTTTGCCGCAAAATCACAAAAATCGCCCAGCAGCAGGAAACTCTGCCCCCCAGGACCCCTTTATAATACGCTTGAGCTGCATCAATTTGCTCAGCACGGGGCCTACAGGAAATCAGACAATTTTCGTGCGAAAAAAAGCAACTTTTGGTTCAATTTCCCTCCGTTTTAGAAAAATCCTGTTCGCGCTTTTGGTCGCAGTCACCGCTGCAAACAGATTTTTTAAGCGATTATAATGATTGGATACGAAACGAGCTAAGAAATCCTGCCGGCCTTATATGTCTTGTTTTTCAGCCGTGAATGCAAAATTGCTAAAATAGCGCATAATTTGTAGTGGTAAAATATCAGCTTTTACATGCATAAGTTCAGTTTATTTTAGTGCCCCCCTTACTTCGGTTGGTCTGGTGGCGGCACCGCGGCACTGCCCCATTGCATATTTCTGGCTACGCGCCTGACTCTAATAAAGTTTTTGGTTATTTCTATACCGTCAGAGTTCTCTGTGATGCCACTTTTTAAAATCATTAGTTTTTATCAGAATAAGCCTCAAATTAAGTTATTTTTGCAAACATTAAATAAAGTTTTTTAAGTGCTCGAGGCTCCGCCCCCAGACCCGTAATGGCCTTCGGCGGAGGTTCCAGACCCCCAAATCAGCCTCTCCTTCAATACAGATTTCTGGTTACGCGCCTGATACTAAACGTGTGCTGCCACGGTGCTGCTCATACTTCCAAGTTATAGAATCTTACAATGAGAAGTTAATTAGCTAGCCAAATACTGTAACCACCGCTATATGTTGTAATGAAGTAGTACCATTACCTTTAAAATATAACCTTTTGCAGCCTGCTATAAATTATAAAGGGTGACTTCACAAAATTCCGCCCCGGGTGTCACTATCCTTAGCGACGCCAATGCGGATTGCTATGAAATAAACCAGTCTTTGAGTAGGAAAAAGAGTAGTAGAATTACCACTCCCACCACAACTACCAAAGTTTCCGCATTTCCTTTTCTCAGCAAGCAATTGTTAGGTCTATTGCATGTTGCTGAAAAGAAGCAAAGTTTTTAACCAAATCTTGAAAGAACATTTAATTCTTCTCAATCATCTAAAAACTACATGAAAAACAAAGTAAATAACAAAAAAAAAACAAGTAAAACAAACACCTCCCACAAAAAACTTTTTTTTACAACACTAATTACAAGAACCCTACTCCCTAAACAACTTTGCTAATTCGGCACTGCAGCATCAAGGTGCAGATAGTATTTTTTACTCCAGTTTAAGCTTAGTTTAACTGAGAAAAAGCTTGTAACTTTAGTAGTACATTTTTCACGTAAACCTTATTTTACGCAATGATGCGGCAAAAAAAAATTCCTTCCAAATATCTTTTTACGTACTTTAAAACAACTTGATTTAGACTCAAATTTAATCGTAAATGATTGACCTCTGATAATTTCAGGTTGCAGGAGTAAAAAGTTTCTTAGTTTTGAGATGTATTGCAACCACTTCAACAAAATTTTGGCATTTCGGCCCTTATTGAACAATAAAGGAGATCATTAAACTTTTGTGCAATCTAACCATGCGATCTAAACATATACAATTATATATCTAACTACATTATTTAAGAATTTTATTTTGAAATTTGAAAAATTAACTTTGGTGCTACTTTTAAATCGCTTATAACGCCATTTTATCAAAACTTGGATCTCATGTTACCGTGATGATATCATAACCAATTTTTTTAAAGTTTTGTCAAATACTCACCTCACATGCCAAATTTGAAATCGTTATGATGGCCGGATAAAGAGCTAGGTAGGATTTATTTATGCCCCATCCCGTCCCATAAAAAAGCTTTAAATAAATAGTGCGGTTTAAGCCTACATTACACAAGATGCAGCATTTTTGCACTCCTCTCATTTTTTGTGATAAGCCCCTTCAAAAGCAGATTTTCATTTCAAACCAACTTGACTTTGAGGCAAATTTCATTCAAAATTACTCTTGAAAAATTTGAAGTTGTTAAGGTAATAAAAAGTTTCTCAATTTCAAGGTTTTTCGAGATACTGTGATTTTCCGAAATCAGAGCATTTTTTGGCCAACAGTAAACTTAAATGACGTTATAATTTGGAATGAAACTGTTTTGACTTTGGCATTTTTTGATGCAGTATCAAAAGCAAATTAATTTATGTACAAAATTTGAACCGCCTGTGACGTCATCGGAAAAATAACGTAAATTTTTGAAAATATGACCGTGACGTTGCAATGCTGACGTCATCAACTCAAAACCATTTTTTTCTACAAAATATGGTGAACACCAATCCACACGTCAACTTTGGTGTTTCATGACTTTTGGTTTAGAAGTTAGATAGGGGCAGGGCCTCCGAGAGGGGGGTTTAGGGGGTACATCGTAACTTTTATGAGCAAAATTTAATATCGGTACCTCTTTGATGAATACTGTAGCTAATAATATACAATTGTGTATAACCAGCCAAAGTAGAAAAATGAACAGTTTAACATTTATACTTGAAAGCTTGTTTTGTTTCTGTATTGCCTATAACTCCATTAAGACAGGTAAGTGCCGATCCAATGGGGGTGCATCTCCCAAAAGCATTTCTGCTGCATCCCTCCCAATAGGTTGTATCGGTACGGTGTGTAACTTTGGTGTTACAACTTGCAACGTTACTAAACGATGCATTTTATGCTCGAAAAAACGTCGAAAAGCTAAAGATTCCGGACCCCGCTTGGGAGCTCATAGCGCCACCCCAGACCCCCTAGCTGGCTTTAAGGCCGTCTCACCATAACTTTTGTGTTCGAAAATTCTTAGTTGCCACCAGCAATGCTTCCAAACCTTAGTAAACATTTCTGCGGATTTCCTTGCTGGTATTGGCGAAAATGAGCGTTGAAGTTTGTTCCGAAAATCTCCAGTTTGAGCATCATCCTTCCTCCCATTGTTCAAAATTATCAAAAAGTTGACAAATTTCTTAAGTCATCCCCCAATGGTCAATATATATCGGCACCACTGATTACTGTATCGGTAATGCACCAGGACTGTATTACTGCTAAAAAAAAACATCAAAAATAGCAGCATCAAACAGCCAAAACAGCACTACAGACTACTAAAGTGTACTCAAAATCTCACATATCAATGGTGTTACTAATGCCAAAAGCACTGCTTAGTTTTTTTTGCTACCGGTACTAATCGAACTAGTTAAATAAACTATACGGTAATGGACACTTCTTGTCTATACGGTAATGGCGTTATGGCATTACTAGTGCCAAAAGCACTGCTTAGTTTGTTTTGCTACCGGTACTAATCGATCTAGTTAAACAAACTATACGGTAATGGACACTTCTTGCAAATCTGAAAGTCAGAAAATTCCCGTAGTCTAGCTATCAAAGAATTGGTCAATAAATTCCGGTTTGGGGGAGGAATGCAGTCTGTTTCTTTGTTAGTTCAGACTTTTTGCAGATCGATTACTCATACTGCAGAACAAGATCACGGCATGGTTTGAGTTGCTAAGCTAAGGCCTTCCACTTCCAGACATGGGCTTGTCAACTCAACTCACTTTTGTTTAGTTTGCTTACCCGTAGCCTACGTTTGCCTCATAGCCTAGAAGTGCATCTGACCGATCGAATTCTTATCTTTTTTTCCGGAGGCATTTGGCGATAGTCTCTTTTTCTCTCTGTAACTAATGATTGCACGGTACATTGTGGATGGTTTGTACTATGTGTATACCACTGATCACCAACTTGCAGCCCACACCAACTTACTGTGTACATTACCTTCAACAGGCACAACACCTGAGTTCTAATAAGGCCTCGCCTATAAGTGCTGCTGTATATGACATCATAATCTACGATACAACGCCTACTACACAGTACACACAAACTGTTGATAGCTGTATTATTATTACACCGTACTGAATTGATTTGTTGTTGTTGAACCTGACCCAAGACACGAGATTCTGCTGCGTATCGTACCCTAGATTGTAATATAGATGTCAGGATGCTTAGTTGCATGAAGAAAACAAAGAATCAGCCAAAAAATATATTTAACTAACGTATATTAACAAAAACTTTCACTAAGTCGATTTCGGCCAGTGGCCATCTTCAGCTTATTCAAATACAATCAATCAAATAGAATCGATGTCAGGATAGGGGATGTAACAGTTAAAATTACCACTATTTTAACTGTGAGGGCGATGCTCACTTCTAAGAAAAAATGCAGTTGGAGGGCAAGAAATAAATCGGAGGGCAAAAATAAAAATCGGAGGGGCAATGCCTCCTATGCCCCCCGCTGGCGACGCGCCTGTACGTGAAACACACGTAGGCCACGACTTCCGATCCTCTGTTTTACGATATCTTTGTCCCATAAAAAGTTCCCCTTTCGAAAATTTTTGATGATATCATTGCGTGTGATTTGTGGTTTGCCCCCCCCCCCCCCCCAATCAAAAATGCTGGCTACGCCGATGAAGGGCACCGAACAAAACGATGTGTGAATAATACTACGAAAATTGGAGTTGTTTTGAAATAAATTAAACTTGAGTGTGACGTAGTAATTCTATGATGTCACAAGTTTGAGCAACGATGAACCGTTGATCCAAAATTATTGTAAAATTGTTTCAAAGCTTCTATGTGACACAGACCAAAAGCCCCAAATTTGATTCTACCCCAAATTAGTGTGACGAATAATTCTTTGATGTGTGATTTGTAATCGCCTCTGACCTATGGAATAACCTCATCTGTGCGTATAGTCCTGTCGAACACTTTTTCAATTTTTTCAGAGCTCATACCTGAAGTTTTGTTCAAGCCGAGAGAATTCTCAGGCTGTTATTGATATGGCTTTATTCAGTTAAGGTATCCATGGGTGAGAGGTGCATACGTTTAGCTTTAGCTTGTTCAGACAACCTTCAATAAAAAAAAAACAAAGCAGAAACTAAGTCTGCAGCGAAAAGCAGAAATTCTTTCAATTTCCATTTTTCCCGATATAGAGCGATACTGATTGGCTTCTGCTATTGTACAGCAGTTGTCGCCTCCTTTCCTGAAGTTCCTACCAGACCTGGCAGCCCAATCGCGCCAGGGCCATTTTTCTGGAGTCCAGCCCAGGCAGAGCCCTTCTTACCTCTGTGGTGACCTGACAGCCGCAGTCGTGTCAGGGCCAGACTTTCTCTAAAGTATTATTTTTTATTAAAGTTAACGTTTCGTTTCAATTTCAACTGTATCTTCGTTTCTCATTTTACATAGGAGATGAATCCGATGAACGCATTCTAAACTTCAGTTGAATTGACAAGTTTTGTTATAAATGTAATGATTTATTACAAAAATTTGCACAACTGCCAGAAGATTATCTTTCAGGGGGATATCTTGGTGTACAGCCATGTGCGACTATGGCATTGTCTTTTTTCGAAAAGGTTGCTTACCATTTCTTCGCCATTCATTCACGGTTATCTTTCAGTTTTATTGTTTACTTATTTTTTGTTTTGCATTTCTCTTGTATTTTTTTTATTTATGTTTATTTTTTTTCATTTTGTTTTGCTTGTATTGATCGTTGGGTTTTGATATTGTCATAGGCTTTTTCATAGTTTTTCTTTAAATGTGGTGGCTGGCAGAGGTTTCTTCAATTGAACTAATGACGACGATTGTACCGGTACTTTATTGTCTGAATCTGAATTTTTTTCATACCTGTTAAAAAAAAGCGACGCTAGTCATAATTAGTTATGCGCAAAGAATTACAGTAAAAAGCAGCCTAAAATGAGAGAAAGCCATTAAAAAAGGCATTGTTTCGTCACTTTGAGTCTCAAAGCTACATTTAACAATGGTCGAGCGGAAAGGCGTTCATCTCTGGAGCAGGAGGTTTGAGGTTCAAACCTCGGGCTGGTCAAATCGGACACAGTGCTGCCAACGGCTCGCCACCGCTGCGACATTTCTTCGAAAGGAGCTGTGTTGGAGATGGGCCTTGCCAACTCGTTACACGCTTTGGCGAATTACAGAGAGCACAATGAAAAATTTAATTTGAACTTTTGAACAATACAGGCAGCTTGCGTTTTTTTTTAAGGCCGACAATGTTTCACAAATTTAAATCAATCGACATGAACTTTATCGTTTTACAAAATTTAGTATCCAGTTCATTTTGAAGAAA
Source organism: Trididemnum nubilum (assembly GCA_963965965.1). Classification (NCBI taxonomy): domain Eukaryota; kingdom Metazoa; phylum Chordata; class Ascidiacea; order Aplousobranchia; family Didemnidae; genus Trididemnum; species Trididemnum nubilum. The sequence goes on from OZ014484.1 coordinate 23,445,963, forward strand.
GGCTACCGATGTCTTACGTGGATTATTCTCAAAGTACTGTAAATAAAAAAACAACGAAGTTTGTAGCATGGGCTTTTTGACCACAGAAAGTGCTGAAAAGGCATTTAAAACGTTGTTATCTTGAGAATTATACAGCCAAACATAGGCGTAGCCAGGATTTTTGATTGGGGGGGCTCAAACCACAAATCACTTGCAATGACGTCATCAGAAATTATCAAAAAAGGAACTTTTTGTGGGGCAAAGATATCGTAGGGTGGAAGAGCTAAAGCCGTAGCCTGTTGGCACTTAACCAGGATTTTGGTAAAGGCAGAGGGCGAAAACTAATAGTTATAAAGTGCATATGTCTAACTTAAGAGACGTGTTTAGTAAGCTAGTATACTCAAACGTATCACAGATCAGCCGCCGGTGCTATGGGGTTCTGGGAGCACAGCCGCCACCCGCTGGGCGATTTTTGTAAGTTTTTGGAAAAAAAAGCTATTTCAATCCCATTGGATCACATTTCGCACGTGTTCACAGCCATTGCAAAGAACAAGATTTTTAACATTTGAAAGCCAATCGAAAAAATTTAATTGTTCAATCTTCCTTTTACTTGCAATTAAAGTCCAAAACACGTTTAAGATCTTGTATTATGGTATAAATTTTACTTGTAAGTGATTTGGCCCATGTAGGAATAAGTACGGCACATTGTCTCCTGCAATATTTTAGCGGTAAATAATAATCCACTAGAAGATTTTCCTTAGAGATTTTTGTTTTGTCATGAAGTTGACTAGTTATAGGAGTACATTTACGGCCAAGGGGCCCAGGGCCCCTCAATTGAAATTCAATAATTTGTTCAATGAGCATTTTCCCTAGCTATGTTTTTAAAGTATTTTGTGCGTGAAAACTAGTAAGGTGGAGGTGAATGGTTATTGAAAAATGGTACATTACACTTACTAAACATGTTATTTCCGGGCCGGATTCCTACTTTGCACGGGGCCTCTGGCACTTAGGGGACTTTTGCGGTATCTTCCTGCCAAATATAATTGAAGACCCCAAAAATTCCTTCTATCTGGGTGCGGGACCCTGGCACTGTGCCATATGGCAAACTCGGCGCTGGTTATTACATTACGTTCATAAAAAGTTTAGATGAGGGTCTGAGATAGCAACTTTTAGGACAAAAATCCTTGATTTCACCCTGGTTATACATTTAAATTGGTCGGAAAAAATTGAATTAATTGGGTGCGCAGGGCCCCCAGGTCGACAATATTATTTATTGTTAATTACTGTTGTACGCGTGTTCTGTTGTAGGCAAAGATGCTAAAAAAACTGAAAATGAAGAAACAAGTTTTTTTTCCAAATTTTTGTCATTGATGGCATTTCGATTGAAGGCGCCCTGGCCCCCTGGGCCACCTCCCTGGCTACGCCTATGATTTTGAGATAAGATCGCACCCTTACGTTCTTTCACAAAAAAAAACATTCAAAGCAAAATTAAAATGACTTGCTTTCCAAAACGTGGAGGACTAGAGTCAAGTCACTTGCCAGTTTTTTAAAACCTCCAAGAATTGCATGACATTATTATGATGTGGACACGTGGTCGTCATTATTATTGATTACTTTTGTACACGTAAATCCTGAATTAAAAAAACTGCAATTCCGGACAAGAACATCATACTGGCTATGCTCTCATTATATTTATCATTGATAGTATTTCAATTGGGGGGGTTTACATTACCGCCTGTGTTATAGCATTAGATTCAGAATAATCTTAAACGAGGGCCTGGGGTTGCAACTTTTAGCACAAAACTCTTAGATTTATCACAGGATTTGCATATAAATTTTTAAAAAATTGAATTAAAGGGCCCCTGGCCTGGGACTTTTGGTCAACAGTTAGAAGCCCCGGGGACCCTGGTTATCAGTTAAGGGGCCCTGGGGACCCCTGGTCGTCAGTTAGGGGCTCTAGAGCACCCTGTTTGTCAGTTAGGGGCCCCCTGGTTGTTAGTTAGGGGCCCTGGAGCCCCCTGTTTGTCAGTTAGGAGCCCCAGGGCCCCGTGGTTATCGGTTCGGGGCCCCGGGGCTCCCTGGTTGTTAGCTAGGAACCCCCGGGGCCCCCTGATTGTTAGTTAGGGACCTTGGGTCTCCTGGTTTTCTGTTAGGTGCCCCAGGGCTCCTGTCTGTCAGTTAGAGGCCCCGGGGCCCCCTGGTCGTTAGTTAGGGGCCCCGGAGCCCTCTGGTTGTCGGTTAGGGGCCCCGGGGCTCCCTTGACATAAGTAATATTATTGTTAATTACTGTTGCGTGCGTTAATACTGAAAAAAAAAAACTGCAACTAAATATCGCTAGGCTATGTTGTCATAATTTTTTATCATTGGTGGTATTTTAATTGGGGGGGGGCGGGCGGGCCCCCTGGGCCGCCCCTCTGGCTACGCCTATGCTGCCAAAAAATTGGATAATTTTGAATATTGTTTTGCGCCAAATTAATTTGGCTCGGAAATCAAAAGATCTTCGCGATTGTGTTTCCTCTGACGTCATCAAACTTGAAAAAAACACAGCCAGGCTTGAATCAAAAATCATTAATCCGATTTTATACGAGTTACTGCATTTGACCAACGCTTTTTATGCGGGGGAAGGAAGAGGCAAATATGCCCTACCAACCAAGCCCCTAACCTCAGAAGCCATGGAAACGCCAAATTTGGAATGTGGGTTGCTGCTCACCAAACTTTTTTGAAAGAAATTGGTTTTGAGTTCATGACGTCATCGTACTGACGTTATTGGAAACAAATTGCACAACACCTTTTATGCATTGCAGTCAAGTGATTAAGTCTGTTATTGTCTTGAACTGCTTGTGGTGCGTATTCATCTTACTTTGAACTTTGATGATAAAATACATGGTGTCAAAAGTTAGTCGAGGAGCAGCACCGTAGAACAGCTATCAATTATTCCAGAGTATTTTGCTTTGTAGAGTCAGATAACTGAGATAAGCTGTGCAAAATTGAAAAGCATCGGCTGCAGCTGCTTTCATACTGCAACCTCCCGAACCGTTTAACTTGGATTAGCCTGAAACACCGAAAGGTTGGTCAAACGTGTAGACTGTAGAACGTTATCACACTGCTTCAAAATTGTCTGAAGGGTCAGAAAAGAACCAGATTATAGACTCTTTACTAGTAGGCGGCAAACTGACAGTTTTGTCTTTTTTTCTTCACGGTTTATTTGTTCTAAATATGCCGATTGCTCGAATCAGCGTGACTTTTTTAGGCGTGAACAAAAAAGTTTGCGGTTCACTCATTTTACGAATATGTCGAATCAAATCAGTCGAAAACGCGTGATCGCAAGAAAGTCTTTGCAACAAGAGCAATTTTTTTCTTCAATGCACTTAATGAAGAACAGTTGGACGTGACATTTGAACGCGAACAGTTAGTCGCTGGAAACATTTATATGATAAAACCATTTCAAAAAAATGTGACAATAAATGAAAGACCAAAAATTTGAATTACAGTGCAAAGAAATTAAAAGGTTATACTATGAAACATAGGTGGGCACAAGTCCGTTAATCGTTAATCCGTTAATAACGAAGCTAACTTTTTCATTAACTCGTTAATCCGTTAAAAAGTTTTTTCATGTTAACGGACTAAATTAACTTCCGTTAAGTGCTGTTAACGGACTAAAGTAACTTCCGTGAAGTTCTGTTAACTTCCGTTAAGGTTTTTATCGTTAATATCTTGCACCATTTACTCATCATACAGGTACAAACCAGTTTGCTCTGGTAACACTTGGTGCGTATTAGCACTAGTTTTATCAAAGAAAGCGAAGAAAAGAGCTCTTTTTTGTGGCAAATAGGCTAAGAAGCTCCAGCCTCATAGGTCTATTAATTATTGCTGTTCGCAATTTCCAAAGGTTTTCCGATCGCAGCTTCGTTAGTGCATTTATACTTATTTTTCTTGAAATTAGATTAGACTGTAAAATGTAGCTTCCAAAACACAAAAAGACCACCATACAGGCCCGTCGCCAGGATAGCGTGACTGGGGGGGGGGCATAAATATATTTTGGGGGGGCACGAGAAGTTTGTTTTGTATGAATTCGAGAGGGGCACGAGAAATTTATTCCAGTCTGGATGAAATAAACAAGGTGAGGAGCAAAAGGTCAAAGGGATTTTCCTGCCGAAATCGCAAATTCAAGCGGTTTTTCCGGCCGTAAACAGGTGATCTCCAAAAAAACAAAGGTTTTCACTGAAATTGCAAGGGATTTTCCGGCCGAAATCGCAAATTCAAGCGGTTTTTCCGGCCGAAAACAGGTGATCTCCAAAAAAAAAAAAACATAAGGTCTTCATCCACAAAAAACACCAATTTGGACCTCGATTTGCGCTCCAGAAACCCCGAGACTGTTAATTTCTTCGGGGCACAGTCCTCTCTTGGGGGGCACAATTTTCGTTTGGGGGGGGCACAAGCAGTCAGTTGGGGGGGGGCACGGCCCCGTTATGCCCCCCCGTGGCGCCGGGTCTGCCACCATTGCGATAAATATTTCCTTACAATCAGCTCAACAGCGTCAATACGTGTTCTAGAAGCGAGTGAATAAAAGGAAATGTAAATTACACGCAAAATGTTAACGGATTAACGGACTTTATTAACTTCCGTTAATTTAAGCTGAAAATAACGGATTAATGTTAACGGAGGTGTGAAGTTTGTTAACGGATTAGCGGTTAACGAAGCTAACGTTTTGCATTAACTTGCCCACCTATGCTATGAAATTATCTCATGATGCTGAAAAATGAGCCGACTGCCAAAGTTTTATAGCAAAAAAAGCAATCACAGAAATTGTTAGTAAGCATGTTTGAGGAGTCTTCCCTTTTATTTTTGTTATGACAATGAATAAGGTAGACTTGTTGTTTTTTTCACACAACATGGCAATGCTATAATTGTTTTGATTTTTGCACAAAAAGCAATTACCGATATCTGCATACTATGGGTCATTCTTCCGACCTTTTCCCACACTATATCTTTCTTCTTTCACTCTTTACTTTCGCATTAACAACTCCAAACATATAAAATCATGTTTATTTGAGGTTCTAAAGGTTACAAAACATAGTTTTTGAATGAAAACGTTTCCAACAATTTTCAGAAATTTTGCTAAATTTTAGCTGAATTCAAGAAAAATTGATTGCAAAGTGCCTACATGAAACCTTAACCAACGATTCTGAAACTGTAACAACTTGATTTGAAGACCTAAATGTCTTATTTTATGACTAGCCATAATAAAAATTTGGACTTGCAAAGATTTGCAGGAAGATCCAATAATTTTTCGTTTTTTTCCAAACTTTGAAATTTTTCCTCTCTAGCGGGAATAGAAAAGCACCCCCAAATTCGGTAAAATTTTGCACACGTTATTTTCTCATGCATGTGACACTTTTTGTCGTTATAGCCATCTGAAGTTTAAAAACAAAATAAAAAACGATCCACCCTACTTCGCAATCGACAGTAACTAAAACTTGAGTATAGAGTAAACACATTATCAAGAACAATTATGTAGAGCACACAGTGACGTTGGCAACTGACGGTGATGTTTAGCGCAGAAATGTTAGCAATTGACATCGAATGATTTTTACCGGTTGCTATTCCGTTTTGTTGAACAAAAATATCGGTTCAATACAGCGTGATGACATTCTTCTTCCAAAACATTATTAATTTTAGAAAAATCTCCACTACTCTCAGATTGAACTAGCTATGATTTTGTAAAGCATTTCTTAACGCCTATTAGATTTATCTATAAAAATGTATCAGTTTATTATACCTGTACTTGCTGATTGCTGCTTAGTCTTTCAGTTAATTTTAGTTGCAGGGCGGCAATTCAAGAATTTTCTGGATTAAAAGTGACAGATCTTTGGACAAAAAAAAACTATTCTAAATGGTCGAGCAGGACGTGGTCAGGGTTTAAACGTCTAAAGTTTAATACTAACTTTAAACTCTGCAGTTGAATATGTTTAAACAATACATGCCTACAGTGAGATAGCACTCTAAATGTGCTTAAATTAGATGTTTATTTCTTTGGACTTAGATTGTAGTACAGTCGTTTGTACTGGGTAAAAGTGTTTTCGGAGTTTCTCAATTTGTTTAGATTTTCCGCTGTGGTTCTGCAGTGCTATTTTTCGATAAAACTTTTTGGAGCGAGCTTTCTTTTGGACAATTTCTTTGTAAATTTTTTCTTAAACAATTTTTGCGCTGGATTTCCATTAGGTTTTGTAATTTTGCTTTTTTTCGAACCGTAGCTTTTTCTGCAGTTTTAATTGGTTTCGAGTGCGATTTTGCAAATGGGCTTATTACTTATATCGTATACTATCTGCTTGACGAAGCGGTACATTAATTATTTCATCAAAACATTTGCAAATTATTATGGGTAGTTGGATCAGAGTTGTAAGTCGGGCCGGGCTTTTCGGGTCGGATTCGGGCCTAAAGTGGACAAAAATTTCGGGCTTAATTCGGGCCTGATACGTCCTTTTTGTCTTAGGTGAACAAAAATATAATCGTAATACCTTGGCAACATTGCTAAATTCTTCAGACCTAACTTAACTTTCGGGTTTTTTCGGGCGTGATTTGGGCTTTAAATTAGCTTTCGGGTTCGGGCTTATATTTTCGGGTTCGGGCCGGGTTCGGGCCTGAACTAGTCGGCCCGTTTACAACTCTGAGTTGGATGAAATACTAATCATTTGAGTTTTTGTTGGGGTTATCATGGTTTCCGAACTGTTCGTTACCCTTGCTGGTTTCTATTAAAAAGAAAAAGCGCCATAAAACACCAACTTGTTCAAGAATTTTTTCCTATACTATGAATCGGTTAATCACGAAAACTTTCTGTTTAGTCACACAGATTATAAAAAATGTCAAATTACTTAGCTAATTTCGGTTAAAGAGATTGACAAGTCTTTAATAAATTCATGTACATCATTTTTAATGGTGGCGTGAATCTTATCCCCAGTCCCCACCGTAAATTACTATTTCAATTTTGAATATCAAACACAAGATTCATAAATATTTAGCGTTTGTAAGTTTTTGAGACTATTTTGAGAAAACGTTACTTTGCTTTTGAGATTACGGCTCCACCTTCATTAATTTTGATGTTTAAGAAAAATTGGAGCGGTGGCGACTAGTTGGAAGCACTTTGTCTACTTTGACAAGCCTGAGATTTGAACCGACGGCCGATTCCAGGTATGAATGCATTACCACTCGACGAAATTTATTGCCTGAATTAGCACAAACACTCATTGCTTCATCATTAATGAACCGTCTCCTCAATATCGTCAGCTTAACAGGGCATTCAGGTCGAAAATTTTTTGCTCGATGTTCTCTCAAAAATTTTTGACAGACCTGAAGACCAACTTCACCAAATTTGAGCTTTCTACGACCTTCCGTTTGTGAGATATAACAGATTAGAATTTCCCTAAGAAAAGATTTTCCCCTTAGAAATTTTCCAGGGTAGCCAATTAGAAACAAAATTTCAACAACCGACTTCATGCTCAATTCTCTATAAATATTTTACTGCAGAGTTATTGTAAAAAAAAGTACAGAGTTAAAACTGTAAAATTAGCTGCTTTCCAATAAATGTAAGCCAGCTTTCCCAAAGTTAATCATCTGTCACAATACTGCTAAAATAGCAACACTAAAGTAAATGGAAAACGGCTGGTTTTGAACTGCAATATCTAGAAAACGGAAAGGCGTAGAAAGTTTAAATTTGGTGGGAATGCATTTTAGGCATATCCCAACATTTTGATCAAAAGTGAAAAACTTGACTTGAATGCCTTTTAATTGTACTTCCTTGGTTTGGACTTGATCTTCTGGATTACATGGTTTGTATAAAAAATCAACAACTCGTCCGAATGGCCACTTTTATTCATATCTTTGCTTTCAAAAAAAGCACATTGCGCTTCAACTTCACTTGCAATAAGTTAATTACTTCGGCTTTGACCGTTTGCTGCATTCTTTTACACACAAAGTAGTTTGATCGTCATCATAGATAATACGGAACTGCGGATGCAGAGATATTTGAATTACATACTTATTGTTGGCAAGCACGCTTTGAACCTTCCTTTGAAGCAAACCGCAACTGTATACTTGTATTTTGGAATTGAAAATTTGTTAGCTCCACTTCAAAGATAGAGAGAAATAGTTTGATTTTTAATTGATACATGATAACAAAAAAATTAAAGTACCGATTACTTTTTTGAAAAATTTTGAAAACTTCGGTACCAATTATTTTTAAAAAGTTTCGTCGGTACCGGTATTACTACTAAAAAAGTACCGCGGTACAGTGTGGTGGTAGGGCGAAGTGAACCAGTGCTTTTCGCGTTGTTGTGGTCCTTTATCGTTGAGTACTATTCGTGGTGCGGTTCAAATGAAGTCAGGCAAAAATTTTTATTTTTGTTAATTGCTGTTTTGCTGCTTTTGCGTCGTTCTTGAGCTTCGTGAGCCACGTGTGGTGGGATTCCATTGGCTGATCAGCGTGCCACGATCGTGAGTTGCCTTGCGATAATTGGTCAAGGGAATCTCCGGCTCATGGAGTTACAGAACAGATTTGAGTTTTACATATCATTCCAGATTTTCAGTTGAATTGGTAACGAGACTTTACTTCTTTTTTGTCAAAGACAATATTAAATTTATTTAATACAATTATTTATTTGCTGTGGAAAAGTTTGTTTTATCGAAAAATAGATGAGTTAAGTCTAGGTGTCAAAAAGATAACAGAAGAATAAGAATAATTTACGAAGATCATTTAATGAGTTGACTCGCTTCATCACATTGGCAATCGCGACAACAGTACCGCGGTACTCTTGTATTCGGTACTGCCCACTTCAGCGAAGGCGTTACCGCTCAATCAACTGGTTGAACAACAATCTCAAAGACTGCAAACAGTTTGCTACATGCTGAATTAAAATTAAACGTCAACGCAGTATAATAGTCTTATTAATCTATTTCAGTTAATATCTGGAACAACGCTACTAAAAAAGTATCAAAATACTGTACGACTTAATTAAACTTATGGCATTACTTTCAAGGCCGCAATCTTCAAAGGACAAATTGGTTGATTGCCCCAAGCTACAATTTTTCTTTTTAAGCTTAATAAATTATCCTTCGATTACTGTAATTATTTAAATCGACAAGGCTTTGTTTTGAATAATGTAGTGTATTGCAAAAAGTCACAGAACCGCCAAAAGATGATTGCTTCAACTTTCTTCTAGGATAATGGCTTGGGTGTGCAGCACCGGACATTCATTGCACTCTTTGAATTCAAAATGCTTGCTTACAGTTTCTTCAATACTCATACTTATGCTCAACGCTGATTAACGGTCGTGCATGGAGCCAATCAAAAACGGGGAGCCAATCAAAAAATTTCCTTAGCAGTTTGAATAGGTGTAAATTACAACAAATTTGTGGCTTCACTTAGATTTAAATTTAAAGTTTTTTTTGCATCCTGTTTTTTAGCTTTGCTTTTTGTTGATTTTTTCCTTTACATTAATTCTTTGAACTGATCATTAAACATCCAATTTAATAGTTTTGCTGTTTTTCAATAATTGGGTAATTTTCTAAAAAATTTGGAAGTGTTTTTCCACTAATAGGTGATGAAGTTTGAGATAACTGATGTGACTGGCTTCGATCTTTGTAGCTCACATCCGTAACGCGATTACGCCGTCTGTTAAAAAGGTTTTACAAGTTAGAGCATATATGCGCAAAGAATAAAAAAGCATGATTCAAATAAATTTCTTTAAAAAAAATCATTTACAAATTGGCGTTTTCCAGCTATACTTTCCAGCTATTCAGTTGTCAGAGAAAGCTAGTGCTGCTGTGCTTAATTTTGCACAAAGTTTATACGTTTTATCAGTATTCTTATACACCTCGCAAAAAAACACTTCTCAGGAAATCATTTGCCTGAAAAATATTTTCCTGAACTTTCTTTTTCTAGAATTAGAATTTATAAGAAATCGCACTTGAAAATCTGGAAGAAATCACACCTGAATTCAAAACTCAAATCTGTTCCGTAACTCTATGAGCTGAGACTCCCTTGACCAATCAGCGCAAGACAACTCATCATCACGTCACGCTGATCAGCCAACGGAGCGCAATCACGTGTAGTTCACAAAGTCCCGTAACAACGCAAAACAACGAAAAGCAATTAGAAAAACTAACGTTTTTGTCATGACTGCATCTGAGCCCCGCCACGAATAGCGCGCAGAGATATAAGACCTCAGCAACGCGATGAACACGGATTCTCTTCACGCTGCCGCCACACATCTGCCCGAATAAACACTTGCCTGAAACCACCTCTGCCAGAATGAACACTTGCCTAAAATTACATACGCTAAAATCAAACCTTGCTTATAATTACATTTCCTCGAAAACTTATTTTCCAGAGTTTGCACTTGTCAGAATTCACATTTGACCAAAATTACATTTCCCCGAAAACTTATTTTCCCGAATTTACATTTGCCATAATTTAGATTCGGCCGAATCTACATTTTCTTGGAAACCTATTTTCCAGAATTTACCATTGCCAGAATTTACATTTGGCCAAAATTACATTTTCCTAAAACTTACAATAGTTTCTAGAATTTACACTTGCCATAATTTACTGTACATTTGGCCAAAATTACATTTTCCTAAAAACTTATAATTTCCAGAGTTTGGTAACGCGTTCATTTCTGGAGCGGGAAGTCAAGGTTTATATCTCGGCTGGTCAAATTGAACGCAGTGTTGCCAACGGCTTGTCACCGCTGCAGCATTTGTTTGAAAGTAGACAAGCTGCCCGGGCGCAACGACGCGGAGATCGGCCCCGCAAACTCGTTGCACGATTCGGCGTAATTCGGCGTAAGTACAGCGAGTAAAATGAAAGATTTGATTTGACATACTTGTCAGAATTTACGTTTGGCCAAAATCTTATTTCCCCAAAAACTTATTATTCCCACTTAATTCTTGGCTGCAGTTTGCTGTGCAAAATGCTAATCCTTGTTCGCAGAAATTAATTATTGTGTTTAAATGATGCTTTGATTTTTACTGTTGTAGCGCTTCATTTTTCCAACGCGCAATCTGGAAAGCAGTTACAGTGTTACATTTAAGTTGCTATATGTACAGTAAATGAGAGGTTGAATGTATTTATTAGTATTTTAGTATTATGCTAATTTGCAGATGTACTTTACTTTTATGTTGTATAAAGCCTTAGAAATATACTAACTTGAATTTAATGTTTAGGATCACAACCAGTACTTAAATTGTAAGGGGGACGCGTCCCCCCATCGAGAGTTAGCGTCCCCCCATCACGATTTGGCGTCCCCCCATCAAGATTTAGACTTCCGTCCATCGAGATTTGAGCGCTGGATGATGAAACGATCAAGAGCCAGCCATCACGAATAAATCCTACAAATTCCAGCCGAAGATAGTCCCAAATTGCGGTGAAGACCTTTTTTTTTGGTCTTCACCTGATTTTGGGGGAAAAACACTTCAATTTTCGGCGAAAACCTTTTGTTTTGGTCATCATTCAATTGCTGGGACGGAATCACATAATTTTCTCTGAAGTTTGGTCAAGGCTGCAAAAGCGTTCCCCCTTGCAAAATTTTACAATTTAAGTAGGCCTACTGGTTACAACAATCATCAGGGCTTGCTTAAGCTTGTTTTTGATATATATCATAAGTGCTCTATGCAACAGTGTGGCGATTGGTTCGTTTTTCGTTTTCGCAAATTGAAAGATTCCCAGCGGATGTATTGACCGGAAAGTGCGGACTTTTTGGTATACACAGGACTCAGAAGCGAATTCAGTTTTTTCCACTTGTTTTCTAGAAACGGAAGTTTACCATCACGTTCTTTTTCAAACATGAACTTGAGAGTAGGATGCAGACGATTAAGCTAACCAGGAAATCGTCAACGTCACCCTTTTGTTTGAAGATAGAAAAGGTTCAAGTTCTTACGCGCCATTAAAGTCAGATTGTACTGCCGACCGGAGGTTTGTGTTCGGGAAAAATGCGTGCAATCTAAGCCGCTCCACGTCGGTGTTTGACTTCGGCAACAAAGGTTGCGTTTTGTCACCTCTCCTTTTCATTGTTCTCATAAATTGGATCGACAAATGCTGCAAAGCTGATAAGTGTGCCACGATTGGAAATGACAAAATCAGGCGTCATGATTTGGTTCTGATTCCTTGCACAGAATCTGGCCTTCAGCGCGCATTAAATAGCTTTGCAGATGCATGTGACATCGCCTGAATGAAAATAAGCAAGCCAAAGCTGAAATATTCCATCTTTCAAGAAACCCTGATCAGTGCTCGTTCCAAGTGATTAGAGCAACAACAAAGCATGCAGGGAAGTTCAAGTATCTTGGGGTTGCATTTACGAATGACCAGTGATGGGCACAGCGGCGCTACTAGCGCCGCTACTTTTTCGGTAACGGTAGCGGCAGCGCCGCTGCTTTTTTTCGTCACCAGCGACAAGCGGCAGCGCCGCTGTTTTTTTAACCGAAAAAGCTGCAGCGCTTCAGCGCTGTTTTTTAAGTAAATATTCTGCCGCTGCCGCTACTCCTATTAAACTCCTTCCAAGACTTTTTTGATTTACATTTTCACGCGTTATCGCTTGGAATCTTTACTCTCCGTTTGTTTTCACTCTGCTCTTGTTACCACGTTATTTTAGTTTACTAGATTATACAAGGTTACCTTTGTGACGTTTTGTCGTAGCTCGCACATGTGTAGGCGAGTTTTACCGTACGTGGTCCTATTTTTTCTGAACCAAAATTGAACGAATAATGTGGCTAGTAGTGGGCTAATTTGAACTGATAAAACATGCAGATTTCAATAAAGCCGATTTCGAGCAGCATCTCTTTAACGAAAATGCGATAATTACAGTTCAATAAATCGCTAAAAACTCGCAAATCAAAAAAACGGTTTTCCGCGATATTTCCTTAACATGCTAGCACTTAGTACAACAAATGAAGATGATTTGTTGGCTATCTGGTCGCAGACCACAGTACAGTTCGTGCACTGCAAGTAGAACAGTACAGTAACAGGCCCGGAGCCAGAGTAGTGGGTTTCGAGGGGAAGCAAAAAACTTTTGGCGGGACGCTTACGCAGCCGAGACTAAACACCTTTGGAATGCCTCAGCAATCTAGTGAATATTTTGCTCTAAATCCTATGTCATCCTTCTTTGGTATGAATTTTGCCCTCAAATTTGGAGGAGAAGACCAAACAAATAAAAAAATGTCGTCATCGCAAAATCTTAGGCTACTTGATTGCGTTCACTTGATCTGTCTTGCTGTTTCATAGAAAAAAAAGCGTTTCTGGTGACCTGTTTTTGGGCAAAAGTTTGCTGGTCCTCTTGTACTAGTACAAAAGTTTACTCTCGCTTGGGGGGCACAAGCAGTGATTTGGGGGGCACGGCCCAACCCCCCCCTCCGGTCATAGGCGTAGTTCGGATTTTTGATTGGGGAGAGGGCCAAACCAACAATGACGTGCAATGATGTCACCAGATATTTTCGAAAGAGGAACTTTTTGTGGGACAAAGATATAGTAGAATATATGATCAGAAGCCGTGGCCTGGTTTAGCACTAAACGAAGAGTTTTCAAAAAGGAGAGCGCTTAAACCAAAAGTTAAAAATGGAAAGATGTAAATTGGGAAACGTGTGTAAGTAAACTAGTTTACTCAAACGTATTACAGATGGAGGTTTGGGGCCAAAGCCCCAGCTGCTTGGCAATTTTTTCCATTTTTTTGGAAAAAAGCTATTTTAATGCTATTGGATCACATTTCGCATGTGTTTAGAACCATTTGAAAGAAGTAGATTTTTAACATTTGAAAGCCAATTGAAAAAAATTAAATTGTTTCAATGCTCCTTTAGCTTATAATTTGATCGAAAATACGTTTATGATTATGCATTTGGGGTTAAATTTTGTAAATATTTTATTAGTAAATAATAATCCACTCGAAGATTTTCCGTAGAGATTTTTGTTTTGACGCGAAAATAACCAGTTGTAAGAATACAAGTACGGTTAAGAGGCCCCAGGCTCCTCCATTCAAATTCAATAATTTGTTCAATGAGAATTTCTCCTAGCTATTTTTTAAAAGTATTTTTTCGCGTAAAAACTAGCGAGGTAAAGGTAAATTGTCATTAAAAACCGTACAATAGATGGTTACGCCTAATTGCCATGTTATTACCCGGGCCGGATTTACATTGCGCGGGGCCCCAGGCACGTTGGAGGTTTTCGCAGAATAAGTGTAGACCAAAACTAATGTCTTACCATCTGAGCGCAGGGCCTTTGGTACTGTGCCATATGGTAAATCAAGCCCTGGTTATTGCATTACGTTTTTAAAAAGGTTAGATGAAAGCCCAAGGTAGCAATTTTAAGATAAAAACCCTTAATTTCAGCCAGGTTATTCATTTTAATTGATTGGCAAAAACTAAATTGAGGGGGCCCTGCCCCCTGGTCGTCAATATTATTGTTAATTACCGCTGTACGCGTGTACTGTTGTACGCAAAATATGCTGAAAAATATTGAAACTGGCGAAACAATAGACTTTTTTGTCACATTTTTATCATTGGTCGCATTTCAATTGGAGGGGGCCCGGGCTCCATACCCCCCTCTGGCTGCACCTACGTCCCGTGGCGCCGGGCCTGAGTAGTTATATAAGGCGTAGTAAAATAAATTTAGCTACAACAGTTAACAGTAAAACTATAAGAATTAAATTTATACTGTACTGAGAATAGAACAAACAAATAGAACCAGTTAATAAATTAGCTTTAAAGACAACTTAGTTATGGAGTTATATTCGTAGAAAAAATACTTAGTGTAACGTGTATCGCTTTAAGCATCATTTGCTTAACATGTACGTTAGGGTGTTGCACCCGCCCCATAAATTTGAAAATTTTATCGTGGCAACTTCTACCTTAGCTCAAGTTGTAGGCTTCGCACAAAAACCCTTTTGGTCAAGTTTCGTAAAAATCTATCAATGTTTAGGGGTCGCACAGTGACACCAAATTTTTGGCAATTTCAAAAAAAATGTTTTTTTTTCATTTTAAATGCTTTCGGACTATAAGTCGAACCTATGATCCCTTTTGATTCTTTCTACTGTCTTTGGGAGTCGTAGTTTAGTACATAGCCAACAAGAAAACTTCTTAAATCAAAGTCATCAAAAGTTGGATTATTGACCTACTGCCACAAGCATAATTAATACCAAATTATTGCATATTTTTCTAACTTATCAATTAATTTCACATCTGGTCCTGGTTTTATTCTGAAAAGTTCTCGTTATTGTTATCTACCCAATGTCAGTTTTTTTGTTTTTATTTTATTCAAGACAGCTGTGTCAACAAAAAGCAACTTATTAATAAACTGTTATAATTTCCGTTTCTTTTCTTTAACAGCCAAAGTTTTTCCCATATTTTCGATACTGGTTTTTTAATCCGAGATCGTGCAATGCAAAAATGTTTTTTTCTTCATTTTTCAATCATGTTAAGGCGTTAGTTTGATGACCAAGATTTCATTGTTGTGTTCAATTTTTTTTTAATGTTTGAGAAATCTTGAAAATATGGCAAAGATTTTTTTGCATGCTTTGTTGATCTCGAAAAAGTATAATTTGATTGCGTTTCTAGAAGAAGAATGGCGTTGATGGTCGTCAGTTGTTACATGCCATTGAGGCATTCTATGGTGCCGACTGGAGTTTCGTGGTTGAGTGAATGGCAGGCAATAAAAGCTTTCCACATATGCATTGAACTCCAGCAAGAATGCAATTTGTTTTTTCTCTTCTTTATTGTTTACATGAATTGGATCGACCAATGCAACCAAGCTGATGAGTTTGCCACAATAGGAAATTAAAAAATCAGTTGCCTGCTATGAGCTGATGATTTGATTCTGCTTTTACAGATTTTTGTTTTCAGTGCACATTACATAGGTTTGCAGCTGCTTATGACACTGCAGGAATAAAAATAAGCTCGGTCAAAACTGATTTGCTTCATGTTTCAAAGAAACATTAATCAGTGCTTGTTCCAACTGAATTGAGCGACACAGAAAGAAGTATACAAGTACAACTATCTGGGGGTTGCATTCACGAGTGACGGAAGGCAAAACAAAAAACTGGGTATCCCAACTGGCAAGGCAATTGCAATAATGAAAGCTTTACACTATGTAGCAGTTATGAAAGATTCAGTAGTTGTAAAACAAAAATTGTCAAAAATGAAACAAAGCTCCCAATTTTCGAAACAATCTTGGTCTCTTTTTACCTACTCTATCTGTTCGGTCATGAAAATTCGGTAATGATTGCAAGGGTGCGATTGCAAGTGAAGCGTCCAAAATGAGGTTTCTCAAAAAAATTAAAGGAGTTACATTATCGACAAGGTGCACATCTCTTAACATGTAAGCAGAATGCATGAGGAAAAACTTCCCAACACGCTTTACTTACCAAAGCAATGGAAAAAAACAGTTGGACGACCCAGAACTACTGTAGATGAATCAATATTACATTAAGGATCTTGGGTGGAATTGTTCGGTACTTCACCCAAGCGAAATGATGGGTTGATGGAAAACCGTGAATGTGGTAGCTTAATCTCGAGCTCCCGCCCATGCAATCCTCACAAGAAATAGGGCAATTAGGAGAGAGAGAATTTTCCTTGAAGTTTTTGATGGATTTGTTTGGTTTTCTACTGTTTGTTCTGTTAAAGTTGCATTTGTACTAATTTTTCATTTTATCTACCAGCTTCTTTACTTCCTCAATTATTTTAATTGACGAATTGTAGGAATTTCAGCTTTGTGGCGGGAAAACATGTGCTTTTAATAATATTGTCATCAGGTTTAGAAATAGTTCCTGGCAGCCAACTGCGAGAATTTACAAATCTAGTAATAGTATATTGGTAATAGGTTTACTAATGTCTATGTCTTATAGAGCTTATACCAAGTAGATTGCTCTAAACTCCGTATCTTACATAGCAAAGCATAACAAATACGGTTTTAGTAAGCTGTTGTTGTAACTGTATAAGTCAGAACAGCAGTTTAATAGATTTCAATGACTAGGCCTAAAGCATAGTCTGCACCGTCATTCTTTAAAAAATTATACACTGTAGGCTATGTTTCACTCTGTTTTACACAGCCAGCCAAAATAAATACCGTAGGTCTCAGAGGTGGAGTCGAGGACACAAAGCTGGAGGCCAAGGCCAAGTACACAAAAAAAATCTGAGGCCAAGGCCAAGTACACAAAAAAATCTGAGGCCAAGGCCAAGGACAGCCTTTCCGAGGACCGACCCTCTCGAAGCCAAGGACAGGAATGCTCGAGGCCAAGGACCAAGGACACAGACGCAAGTATTCTCAAAAAAGATCTTCAAATCAGGCGATTTCCAATTCATAGGCGTAGCCAGAATTTTTGATTGGGGTCCAAACCACAAATCACATGCAATGACGTCATCCAAAATTTTCAAAAGAGGAACTTTTTGCGGAACAAAGATATCGTAGGATTGAAAATCTGAAATTGCTGCCTGTTGGCAATTAGCCAGGATTTTGCAAAGAGAGAGGGTATAAACTAATAGTTGAAAAGTGCGAATATCTAACTTTGGAAACGGTTGAGAAAGCTAGTGTAACTCAAACGTATCACAGACGGGGGTCTGGGGGCGAGGCCCCCAACCGTTGGGCAACTTTTGTAAATTTTTGGAAAAAAAAGCTATTTTAATGCCATTGAATCACATTTCGCACGAGTTCACTGCCATTTGAAAGCACCAAATTTTTGAAATTTAAAAGCCAATTGAAAAAATTAATTGATTTAATGCTCCTTTTACGTGCAATTTAAGTCCAAAACACGTTTAACATTTTCCATTTTGGTGTTAAATTTTAATTGTAAGTGATTTGGTCCAGGTAGGGGGAAGTAAAGTGCATTGTTTCTTGCTACATTTTAGCAGTAAATAATAATCCACTCGGAGATTTTCCTTAGAGATTTTTGTTTTGTCATGAAAATAACCAGTTATAGGAGTACATGTTTGGCCAGGGGACCCAGGCCTCCTCAACTGAAGTTCAATGGTTTGTTCAATCAGCATTTTTCATGGCTAATTTTTTTTTAAGTATTTTGTGCGTAAAACCTGTCGAGGTGGAGGTGAATTACTGAATTGTTATTGAAAAATGGTACAATAGATGAATACGACTACTAACCATGTTATTCCTGGGACGGATTTACAGTGCGCTGGCACCCTGGCACTTGGGGGATTTTCGCAAGATCTTCCTGCTAAATATAGGTGAAGATCAAAAAAAAGTCTTATCATTTGAGCGCGGGGCCCTGGCATTGTGCCATAGGATACATCCAGCCCTGGTCGTTGCATTACGTTCATAAAAAGGTTAAATGAGGGCCTAGGTAGCAACTTTTAAGAGAAAAACCCTTAATTTTACCCGGGTTATACATTTAATTTGGTTGGCAAAAATTGAATTGAGGGGGACCCGGGGCCCCAAGTCTTCAATATTCTTATTAGTTTCTGTTGTAGCGAAAAATGCTAAAAAGAAACTGAAACTGAAGAAACAATAGGCTTTTTTGTCACATTTTTGTCATTGGTGAAATTTCAATTGGGGGGGGGCGGGCCGCTACGTCAATGCTCCAACTGAGGAAAACAAAAAAGGTGTTCGCAAATATATTTAGAACATTGTACTGAGAAAATTAACAATAAGCTATAGGCAGTGTGTAGAGTCTTATAGGCACAATCAAACCTTTGATTAACAGCCTAAGACATACTGCTTCGGAATCGACATTCGTCTTTTATTCTTCGTCAGTATAGCTAGAACTACAGCCTCAGGTATAAACATGAGCGTAGAAAAGCAAAGAATCGCAAATTAACCAGCAGATCATGACACATTTTTTTTTTCCCATTACAAAGTAATCACAATATTACAAGAGATAATTCTAATAGTTCAATTCAAAATAATTTCCAATAGCATGCCTTAGACAGCTGTTTCCTTCAACCTCAGGGCTCATCAGTAAGGCTAGCAAGGCCAAGTGATACAAGTGATAAAAATCTTGATAAAAATCTTCAAAACATGCATCTTTACCAATTTTTCAGTCAATGAATAAACTTTACCGATTAGGTTTATAATACATAAATCTTTACCCATCATTCAGTCAATTTTAGCCCAAATAAGTAAATCTTAACCGAAAAATCTTTACCCAATTAAAATAAAACTATTATTTAAATCTTTTCCGAATGAAACTATTGTTATAAATCAAATCTTTACCGACAAAAGTACAAATCTTACTTTACATCTCTCAGAAGAACGATAAGCTAGTTAACTCTCTGATCTCCTCATAGCTCACCTTAAATGGCTACGTTTCCAGTAGGCTGAAAGGCTCAAAACTAGTGCCAAAATTCAGATTAGAGCTAAACTAGGCGAACAATCTTCAGCAATGAAACGCTATCAAGACCCTCCGCTTTCCTCGTAGCTCGCCTAAAATGGCAATTCGCCTAAAATGGCATTTGTGATGCTTTGCCTTTCTACGCTCATGTTTATACCTGTAGTCCTAAATATATTGACGATGAATAGAAGACGAATGTCGATTCCAAAACAGTATGCCTCAGGCTGTTAATTAAAGGTTTGATTGTGCCTAGAAGACTCTGTATACTGTCTATAGCTTATTGTTAGTGTTCGCAAATGTTCCGCGAGGTTTCTGGTCTTTTCCAACAAAGTTGCAACGGTTCAAAAAATAGTGCTGTTCTCGAGCCGAGGACTGGGCAATATTCGAGGACTTGAGGCTTCGAGGCCAAGGCCAAGGACTTGACCTTCGAGGCCAAGGACTTCAAAATGTGTCCTCGAGGCCAAGGACGTTCTCGAGGACTCCACCTCTGGTAGGTCTAACTCAAATAGAGTTTCTGTTGTAGTTCCCAGCTCATAAACGTGATAAATTTTGACAACTATTAATTCTGAAAAAAACATACTTGTAAACAGTTTTAGAAGTTGTACTGAAGTTTGTTTGAATGTATAAGACCAAAAGTGAATGTTCAATTTTGCAACGACTCATTAGTAACAAGGATTTCACATAGCACCATCTAGCGGCACAAAATAAAACAAATACCAAATCCTGGGTAAAAAGGTCTCTGTGCGACCCCTAAACCTCAACTTTTTTTCTCAAACTTTGTATTCTTGATTTTTTTTGGCAACCTCCTATTTTGAAGAAGGTAGAAAAATATCGGAAGAGATTGGGGCAACTGCAACACCCAAATGTACGTCATTACTAAGTATCTCCTTCGAGTTCGTAAACACCAATATATTAAATGCTCGATCTACAGGGTTGGCAAAAAAAAATTGCACCCTTAGACAAAGTGCCATAACTTTTTTTTGCATGGAGATAACAATTTAAAATGTTTACCATTTTTTTACAACGATATATTGCGTAGCTGTTTAAAATTTTACAATGAAATTCCAAGAAGTTATAAAATGACGTCCATTTAAACATTGAAGACTGCAATCTCTTTTCACAAAGTGCGTTCAAAGGTTTTTTGCAGGTAACGTAACTTTTTTTTATAACTGGCCTTTCTATGCTCACTGTGACGTAACAATGCCTGAATGTTAACAAATCTTTTTTCAAATGATAATAACTTTGAAATACCAAGCTCCACAGTGGTAAGTGACCGCGCTGGAAAGTGTTAATGATATTGACTCAAGAGGCTAGTACCCTCAGTTTTCAGTTTAAGTGCACGGTTTATCCATAAGATCCAAGAAGAAGATTTGAAAACACCATAAAATTGAAAGAAGCCATTCTTCAAGAGTGGGAAGCATTGCCCCAAGCGGTAATCAATAACGCCATCGATGGGTTTTGATCCCGTGTGCGGTTGGTGATTGCAAAAAACGGACAACACATCAAAAAATATTGAACAAATGAAAAACCGCTTACTATTTGTGCCATGTTAATTTTCATGCAATTGCAGTTTGTGATACTCACTATTTAAACACCTGTAATTTTGTTATTTTATGGAAATTTTTAATAAAATTTTACACAGCTATGCAATATATTGTCGTAAAGAAATGGTAAGAATTTTTAAATGTTATCTCTTTCGAAAAAAAATTTTTGACACTTTGTCCAAAGGTGTAACTTTTTTTGGCCAACCCTGTACTTTTGCGTCAAACTTTTACTTACTTATCAACCATTTAAGCCTGCTAATGCCAATTTTAACCTGTACCAGTATTTTAAAATCTTGAATAATTTACTTTCATAAATAAAGTTGAAATTTCACCATTAGGTACCGTATTTAAATGCCATCGTTTTTATTCTCTTTATTTTTTTAAAGTAGCGGCAGCAGCCGCTGTTTTGCATGCAAGTAGCGGCAGCGGCGCTACTTTTTCATTTAAGTAGCGATAAGCGGCAGCGCCGCTGCTTTTTTTGCCTAACAGCAGCAGCGGCAGCACCGCTACTTTTCAAGTAGCGGGTGCTCAGCTCTGCGAATGACAGAAGGCAAGACGAAAAAGTGGATACCCAAATTGGCAAGGCTAGTGCAGTAATGCGAGCTTTGCACTATTCGTTTGACATGAAACGAAAATTTTCGAAAAAGGCAAAGCTCTTAATTTTCAAAATAGTTTTTGTCCCCATTCTTACCTATGATCATAAATCTTGGGTAATGACCGAAAAAATGCGATCACAAGTGCAAGCGTCCAAAACGAGGTTTTTGCGGAGAATCGAAAGAGTTATAATACAGTATTCAACAACTAAGCTCGTGAGTTTCGAAAATCTTTTAACATCAAGCCTTTACTTCTCCAAATTGAAAGATCTTAGTTTAGATGGATTAGTCATGTAAGCAGAATTCCTCAGGAAAGACTCTATAAATATAAATAAGCAAATGGGAAAAGACGAATCGGACGACAGTAGTAGGTAAGGGTTGATTTCAGGCCATTGCGGATTGCGGCGGCGGCGGCGTTTTCAATGCGGCGGCGGATTTACAAAATGCAGCAAACCTTTCTCTGCGGCGGACTGAATCCCTGACGGAGGAATGCAGCAAAAACCCTAAAGTTTAAAATTGACTAGACTTGTCTAAGAACCGAACCACCGAAGGTGGTGAGTCTAAAGTTCAAAAATTTGATTAGGTTTGTCTGAGAACCAAACCACCGAAGGTGGTGAGTCTAAAGTTTACCTGGGAACTGAACCACCAAAGGTAGTGAGTCTAAAATTTGCCTGGAACCGAACCAACGAAGGTGGTGAGTCTAAAGTTAGTCGAAAGTTTAAAACTAGTAAGGCTTACTTTAGAACCGAACTATCGAAGGTGGTGAGTCTAAAGTTTACCTGGGAACCAAACCACCAAAGGTGGTCAGTCTATAATTAAAAAATTTGACTAGATTTGTCTGAGAACCGAACCACCGAAGGTGGTGAGTGTAAAGTTAAAATTGGTAAGGCTTAGCTAGAACCGAACCACCGAAGGTGGTGAGTCTAAAGTTAGTCGAAAGTTTAAAACTAGTAAGGCTTACTTTAGAACCGAACTATCGAAGGTGGTGAGTCTAAAGTTTACCTGGGAACCAAACCACCGAAGGTGGTCAGTCTAAAATTAAAAAATTTGACTAGATTTGTCTGAGAACCGAACCACCGAAGGTGGTGAGTGTAAAGTTAAAATTGGTAAGGCTTAGCTAGAACCGAACCACCGAAGGTGATGAGTCTAAAGTTTAAGAATTTGACTGTGTTTGTCTGAGAACCGAACCACCATAGGTAGTGAGTCCTAAGTTTAAAATTAGTAAGGCTTGCCTGGAAATCGAACTGCCGAAAGTGGTTAGTCTAAGTCTAAAGTTTAAAATTTAAACTAAAGTTTAAAGGTCAAGGAACGTTCTTTGGACTGGCGGCTAGCTGTCGCAAAATCGCTTTGAAGTTTGCAAGGTTCCAACAATGCGATATTTTCAATATAAAAAAATCAAAAATTATGAAAACAAAATAAAATTTTAAACTATTTAGTCAATAATGCAGAAATATGTTTGAACTATGGTTGCATATTAATTCTGGAGTTTGAATAACTGCGATATTATGTTTCAGCAAGATGATGGCGAGCTTGAATACAAGTTGGTCAATAGTATTCTTTGACTTTTGCAGTAAATTATCGCAACAGTGACTGCTAGAGTATAGTGTGAGTCGATATGAAAAGGTGGTATTATCCTTTGGCTTTTGTATTAAAATAGCAAAAGGCTGGTCATTAGCTGTTGCAGCCACATCTGTAAACCTCAGATGGCCTATGCAAATTCGTCTTCAAAAAATCTTTTAAACTGTTTTCACTCACCAGCATGGGGCGCCGTTTGTGTGTACTAATTTTTGCTAATTTGTTTTTGAATATTTAAATAAATAGTCATTTTAATTAAATATGCAACAACAAATATTCAAAACAAATATTGTAAAGTTTTTGGATATTTATTAAATAGTCAATATTTTTGCACGTTTATTTTTGCTATGTTTATTTTTGCCAGTTTGTTTTTGCATACTTATTTTTTGTCGGTTTAGTTCCATGTCTGTTGTGATTTTGTTGCTCATTTGCTTAATCCTGCCCTTTTCTGAACGCTCAACATTTGCGTTTTTAAACCGCCTTACACGTTTTTACGCTGCACGTGAAGCGCTTGGTTTCAGTTTGTACAAATACTTAACTGTGGTACTGTTTAGTGCAGTTTAGCGAGATTGTGGTAAAGTACTGCAGATCGTTTAATGCTTTAGTGTCTGAGTTTAAACCTTACTGTACTATTTCTATTTTTATGTTCAGATATTAGTTTGCCATTAGTTCATTAAAACCTTGAATAGGGTTATGAAGTTGTGTTGTGCTATCATTACAATTTAATGAACTAAATGAAGAAATGAACAAGGGGTTAAGACCCCCAATATTTGATGCTGATGCCAGCAACTCGGAAAGTTCGAGCAAGTGGAAGCATTGGAAAAAGGTATTCGAAAGTTATGTTCGGAGAATCGCAGATATCACTGGTCAAGACAAGCTTGATATGCTTGTAAGTTTACTGGATACTTCGGTGTTTGTGCACATCAGCGAAAGCCAAAGTTATGAAGAAGCCATTCGTTTTCTAGACGGTGCATATATAAAACCGGTTAACGAAATATATGCTCGACATCGATTAAATACTTCGAAGCAGAAAGGGGGAGAGTCATTACAAGATTGTTATCAAAGGTTAAAGAAGTTGAGTGCGGATTGCAACTTTGCTGCAGTTTCGGCTGTTCAAAACCGCGAAGCAGCAATTAGAGATGCGTTCATTGCCGGACTTTCCTCTGGTTATATTAGACAGCGTCTGCTGGAGGAAAATGCTCTGGAACTCCGTACGATGTTTGATAAGGCTCAATCACTTGAAGATGCACAAAAAAATGCTGAATCTTATGTTATGCCTACTTCAAAAGTACAGGACGTAGATCCGGTAGCCGCATGCAATTCAAGCGCAATCAGTTCAGCATTAAAGACTAGTTGCTTCTTTTGCGGTGGTTCAAATCATAAGCGGGCTTTGTGTCCAGCTCGATCTCGAGTATGTTTTAATTGTGGCAAACAAGGTCATTTTGCTAAACTATGCCGGTCTCCCAAGAAGAAGCAATCTTCAAGATCTACAGCTGCCATCTCCCAAAAGCAAGATTCCGATCAAGACAACACTGATGATAATTTGGAAATTGCAACTTTCACGTCTCGTAAGTCATTAAATAATGATAAAGTTAACGTGCCTGTCATGATCAACGGTGTTTTGGCTCATGGCCTGATTGATACCGGTGCAAAGAATAAGCATGTTGATTCAGGCTTTTGTCGTCGGACAAATTTAAAAGTCTCAAGTGCAGACAAATCTTTTAAAGTTGATCTTGCGGTTAAGGGTTCATCTGCCAAAACTATTGGATCGTGTACGACTCAAGTAGAACTGTTGGGCCGGAGTTATGCCGGCATAGAATTTTTGGTGATGAACAATCTGCTGTGGGATGTTATTTTAGGACGAGAATTCTTAAGCCAGCACAAATGTATCACAGTTAATTTTGGCGGTCCTGAGTTACCTTTGCAAATCGGAACTTTACAAGAGGTGCAGAAGATTAATCAAGTTCGTTTGTTTGAGCACATGACCCCAGATTGCAAACCAATTGCTGCGAAAAGTAGAAAATATTCAAATGCCGATCGAAAATTTATTGACGATCAAGTGACCCAATTGCTCAAAGACGGCATCATCGAGGCGAGTAAGTCGCCGTGGCGTGCTCAATTGGTCATAGCTAAAAGCGAAAATCACAAGAAAAGAATGTGCGTGGACTATAGCCAAACTGTAAATAAGTTCACGCATCTGGATGCCTATCCTCTCCCTAACATGCGAAGTGTTGTGAATAATGTGGCACAGTACAAATTGTACTCAAAGTTAGATCTTCGCAGTGCGTACCACCAAATTGGTATGGTTCCAGAAGAACGCAAATATACTGCGTTTGAAGCCAATGGACAGTTGTATCAGTTTAAACGGATCCCATTTGGTTTAAAAAACGCTGTGCCTTGTTTTCAAAGAGTGATTGACGCAATTGTGCAAGAGCATGATTGCAAAGCTACATTTGCTTACTTAGACGATATTACGGTCTGTGGCAAAACTTGTGAGGAACACGATCAGAACTTAACGGCTTTTTTGAAGGCAGCAAAAGACTGTAACCTCACTTTAAATGAAAACAAATGCGTTTTTGCCACTGAGTCAATTAATCTGCTTGGATACAATGTATCACATGACATTCTGCAGCCAGATCCAGACCGGGTTAAGCCGGTTTTGGACTTACCGCTACCTAAGTCTTCTAAAGAATTGCAACGCATTGTAGGAATGTTCTCGTACTATGCTCAATGGATTCCACAGTTTTCAGAAAAGTTAAAGCCTTTAATCGTTGCGAATCGATTTCTTTTACCCGCTGTGGCTGTTTCAGCTTTTAAGAAACTTTAAGAAGATTTAGCAAAGGCTACGTTGGAAGGCATTGATGAAAAGTTGCCGTTTGTGATTGAAACCGATGCATCAGAAAATGCAATCTCAGCGACTTTGAACCAGCAAAATCGACCGGTTGCGTTCTTTTCAAGAATGCTTAACAAGCATGAATTAAAACATTCTAGCATTGAAAAAGAAGCAGCAGCTATTGTCGAAGCTGTCCGAAAGTGGTCTCATTTTCTTTCCGGCCGACACTTCAGCATTGTAACTGATCAGAAATCTGTGACATTTATGTACGACGCAACAAATCTAGGTAAAATAAAAAACGATAAAGTGTTGCGGTGGCGAACTGAGCTCAGCGAATTTGACTTTGATACTATTTATCGATCAGGCAAATTGAATAAAGCACCTGATGTGCTTTCTAGGGCATACTGTGCGAGTATTCATGACACTACGTTGCATCAGATTCATGTTGCCTTGTGTCATCCCGGAATTACGTGACTACATCATTTTGTGCGTGTGAAAAATTTGCCTTACTCTATTGACGATGTGCGTAAAATTGTTAATAATTGCAGTGTGTGTTGTGAATTGAAACCACGCTTTTACAGGCCGCCCACTGCCCATGTCGTAAAAGCCACACAGCCCTTAGAAAGAATCAGTCTCGACTTTAAGGGCCCCTTGCCCTCGTCAACGAAAAATCGTTTTCTGCTTACGATAGTGGATGAATTTTCCCGTTTTCCGTTTGCGTTTCCATGTCCGAATTGCAATGCTAGCACTGTTATTTCTTGCCTAAAACAATTGTTTACGCTGTTTGGTACTCCCGGTTTTGTGCACTCCAATCGCGGCCAAGCGTTTATGTCGCGAGAACTGATATCGTTTCTCACTAATTGTGGTATTGTTTGTAGTAAAACTTCAATTTACAATGCCCAAGGTAATGGCCAATGTGAACGTTATAACGGCGTTATTTGGAATACGGTTAAACTTGCATTGAAATCTCGTAAATTAGATATTTGCCAGTGGGAATGTGTTCTTGATGATGCCTTGCATTCTATTAGATCGTTGCTGTGTACTGCGACAAACGAATCACCTCACGAGCGCTTCTTTGTTCATAAGCGAAGATGGACTATGGGCACATCAGTGCCGACCTGGCTATGCTCACCTGGCCCAGTATATTTGAAACGCCATGCTCGAGCAAGTAAAAACGAACCATTTGTTGACAAAGTTGATTTAGTGCATGCTACGCCTAATTATGCTTTAGTGCGTTTTCCTAGTGGACGAGAAACAACCGTGTCCTTGAGAGACGTTGCTCCTACCGCTCCCGAGTCTTCTGTAACTCCTGGGACCCAAGAGAACGTTACTGTCCAGTCTCCTGCTGACCCTGACCGATCCATGCAGTTTTCTTCTCAAAGTGGTGATGAAGATGTCATATCTGAGCGCGAAGCGAACAGTCCTCTTCCTGTTCGAACCATGGATGCAAGCCCACAACCTATTCGAAACTCGGATGCGAACTCACAATCTGCTCGAAGCATCGACACGAGTCCACAGACTGAACAAGTTTTACCGAGAAGATCTTCTCGAGTACGTTAACCAGTTGATCGTTATGGAGATGTTGTGTATTTCTAATATTTTAAACTATTAGATGAACTGTTTTTCTTTTAAACGGAGGAAGAATGTTGTGATTTTGTTGCTCATTTGCTTAATCCTGCTCTTTTCTGAACGCTCAACATTTGCGTTTTTAAACCGCCTAACACGTTTTCACGCCGCACGTGAAGCGCTTGGTTTCAGTTTGTACAAATACTTAACTGTGGTACTGTTTAGTGCAGTTTAGCGAGATTGTGGTAAAGTACTGCAGATCGTTTAATGCTTTAGTGTCTGAGTTTAAACCTTACTGTACTATTTCTATTTTTATGTTCAGATATTAGTTTGCCTTTAGTTCATTAAAACCTTGAATAGGGTTATGAAGTTGTGTTATGCTATCATTACAGTGTCCATGGACATTTTTTGCTTGCTTAGTTCATGTCCATAAATAGCGGGATTATCACAACATGATGCGGAAGAGTCTTCAAAATTGTGTGATGGAGAGATGGTAAGAGTTAAGGACTAGGCATTTGCACATGCACTTTGCAGCTGTTCGGCTTCAACGTAGGCATACCCGAGCGCTGTTCGAGACTTACCAGTACAGAGTGCCGGAACTGTGTTAGATGTAGGCTACTGATGAGTTAATAGGCTACAGGAGTTAACTGGTTAAAGTACCATACCGGTAATATCGCATGCTTTCTGCCTACCTACTTTAGCTTATCTGTTTCTGTTTTGGCCAACCTATTAGCAGATTAGTAGACAGCACAGCGCAGTTCTGCTAACCAAAACTCCGAAGCAGGTGAGGATTCACCCGACATGTAGCAGCACCGTCGCTTTCCCGTGATAAGAGGATAAACATGGAATCAATCAATCAAAATTATATGAGTTTGGTAGATCTACTGGCAGCCTGGTAGCAGCAGGCCTTGATATTGCGAAAAGGAACGTATTTGCGTTTTTTTTTTAGTTTCAAATTTTTAAGATAGCCGAAGCCTGTAAGCTAATCAAGGGTTTTATGTTCCTTTGTTGACATCATACAGTAGGCTACCGCACAATTTGGAACAAACATATCTCATTTTGCAAAAGGGAACATTTTGGTGATGTTACCATTCGCAATATCAGGGCCTGCCGCTACCAGTCTGCCAGTAGATCTACCAAACTCATAACATTTTGATTGATTGATTCCATGTTTATCCTTTTATCACGGGAAAGCGACGGTGCTGCTACATGTCGGATGAATCCTCACCAGCTTTGAAGTTTCGGTTAGCAGAACTGCGCTGTGCTGTCCACTAATCTGCTAATAGGTTGGCCTATACATAAACAAATAGGCTAAAATAGGTAGGCAGAAAGCATGCGGTATTACCGGTACTATACCTTAACCAGCTAGCACAGTTCCGGCACTCTGCACTGTTAAGTCTCGAACAGCGCTCGGGTATGCCTACGTTGAAGCCGAACAGCTGCAAAGTGCATGTGCAAATGCCCTAGTCCTTAACTCTTACCATCTCTCCATCACACAATTTTGAAAACTCTTCCGCAACATTTTGTGATAATCCTGCTATTTATGGACATGAACTAAACAAGCAAAAAATGTCCATGGACACGAACTAAACCGACAAAAAATAAACATGCAAAAATAAACTGGCAAAAATAAACATAGCAAAAATAAACATTCTAAAATATTGACTATTTAATAAATTTCCAAAAATTTTACAATGTTTATTTTTAAAGTACTTGTTTTGAATATTTGTTGTTGCACATTTAATTAAAATGACTATTTATTTAAATAATCAAAAAAAACATAGCAAAAATTAGTACTCACAAACGGCGTCCCATACGCCAGATTAAAATTTGCAAACGCTGTTTTGCTTGCATGACGTAATATGATCAAATTTGTTTAATTTCCGATCACTTTGGTGTCACAAGGACCAGCAAGTTTCTTAGCTGCAATACATACTCGAGAGTTTTAACGCTCTATAGTCATTTCATCAAAATGAACGTATGTACTGTACCTATTGTCAGAAAACCTTTGCTCGAAATGGTGCTATATTACATCAAAAAAGAGAAGTACATGAATGGTTTTGAAATTAAAGTGCGAAAAATAATGTAGCAGAAAATTTAAAAGAAAACCAGACCCTGACCGATTTAACGCACCTGTTGCTGTTACCACCAGCGTCATGTTCAATTTCACTCTAGCTAGGAGAAAAACAATCATTTATGCAAACCTCCATCTAAAAAATTGCGAATAATAAACTTAAACGAGCACGCAATACAAGTTCGATGCCCAAGGTAAGCGGTTCAGTCACCAGCAGGACAATAACCTCCAAACCCTCAACCGACCAAGATTAAAAGTCTAGAACGCCGAAGACGTTTTCAATATTGTTTTTGAAGGAAACCCTAAGTTAAAAAAAAAGTTTGTAAATTTATTTGACCAAAATTAAAAGCATGGAATGCCTTTTTCATTTTGCTCCCAAAGGAACCCTAAGTTTTAAAAAAGTTTGGAAAATTATTTGACCAAGAAAAAAAGTCTGCAACGCCGAAGGTCAGGTTTGAAAACCTTCGTTAATTTAATTGACCAAGAACAAAAGTCTGCAACGCCGCAGCTTTGAAGTGAAAGAATTTAACATTTTTTTACAAAAATGACTTGCATTGAAACATGTAAAGCAATAAAATATTTAAGATGTTAAACAATTTTAGCGATGTTTAAGCTAAAAACTCATATTTAAACTAAAAATACCATACGTAAAAAAAATCTATTGGCCGATATTGAAAGCTGAAATCGCCACAAATATCCACTATTTCCACGCGAAGGAGTTAAATCCAGTTTACCGAACGTTAAAACATGCATCGTCGCAAAATATCTTGAATTTTAACGATCTTATTGCGCCTCACACGGCTTCGGTTTCACCTCGAAGGAGTAAAGCTATATTTGACCGAGGTTAGAAACTTACATCATTACAGGCGTCTATTATTTCATCCCGAAAAGGTAAGTCTGTCAAGATTAAATGAAAACTTACATATCTGCAGATGTCTTCAGTTTTACAGGACTTAAGGCATAGCAGACACCTTCAACTTTTACCCGAAGGATAAATTGTTTTATCCGAGATCTAAAGCTTGTATCGCCGCAAGTATCTTTCGATTGTTCCCGAAGAAAAAAAAACCGAAGACAAAAAAATTAGTTTTATTTCTCAATTAGAACTAAAAATTCGCTTATCAATTTCGGGAAGCTCCACGACTCAAAGACTCCTCAAAGGTTACTTCATAGCTACTTTGTTCCCGAACAAAAAAAAATACGAGGAAAAAAATTTCGCTATTTAATCTAAAATTCTTAGCGATTTCGTGGAGCTGTTCAACTCAAAGACCAATCAAAGGTTACTTCACAGCTCCTTTGTTCCCAAAGAAAAAATAATAAAGGTTGTTTTTACAGAAATTTCACCGATATGACTTTATACCACTCCAAAAAAAAGGCCATCGTTCTGACATAAAAACGAAGTTTATAAAAAGTTCAAGTTTCAGACAAGTTTTTGGATTATTTTTCGTTGTAATTTTCACTCAAGACAAAGAAATTGAAAGGTTTCATTAGATTTTATCAAATTTATCTCTAAAAACAAAATTACCTGTGAAACCTCTGTTTGAGTGCCATGGCATTCTATTTTTCAACCCTTTTCCTAAGCAGCGTGTTATTAGAGGCGGTGTTTAGTTAAGGGTTGGCGCTCTATTTTTGAAACTCCTGTAATGTCGTTTTATTAGAGGTTGCGTTCAAATAAAGGTAGCGCTCAAATAGAGGTTCTACGGTAGTATTAAAAACTACAGTTTAAGAAAGTGTTTCATGCTTTTGATAAAATTATTATTCCAGACAAAAAAAAATTGCAAAACTTGGAATCGTTTTTCATAAAACTATTTCATGAATACAAAAAAATTATTAAAAATTTACAACGGTAGGGTATACTTTCAAGATACACACCACAGTAACCAAGACAAAGAAGCACAACAATTTTGAATATTTTGATTAAATTATCATAATGCAAACACCAAAATTAAAATTAATTTACTTTCAGGCAAGTGTTTCGGTTACTTACGCTACAATTTTCACTCAAGACAAAGAAATTATAAGAAATGAAGAGATTTTGGTGAACTTATTCTTCTGAAAACAATATTAGGTTATAAAAACAAAACAAGATTTTAGAAAATTTTTAAAAAAATTATCGAACGATATTCATTTCAAGGTAAAATCATTGTTTTAAACAAAAAAATCGTAAGACCTCAACTATTTTTCACAAAACTATCTCTATATAAACAAGATTATTTAAAAACTTGTAAGGTTTTAAGTAAGTTTTCAATTTTTTAGATAAAACTTTTATTCAAGGCAAAGAAATTGTGAGGTTTTTAATACTTTTGACCAACTTTTTCTCCGAAATCAAGGCAATGGTTAAAAACTTTAAGGTATTAGGTAAGTTTTTTAAGGTAAAAGCGATGTTCAAGATAAAGAAACGCAAGACTGTAAACATTTTTAAAAAAAATTACTTTAGGTAAACAAAAATACTCCAAAAAAAGTTTAAATTTTAAGTAAGTTGCCGATGTTTGAGATAAAATTACTTTCCAAGTCCAAGAAATTGTAAGACCTTGAATGTTTTTGATCAAACTATTCCTATGTAAACAAGGAAGTTAAAAAATTTAAGATTTTAAAAAACGCTTTTGTTTTTTACACTACAGTTTTCGCTCAATACAGAGAAATTGTTAGGTTTTAAAATAGTTTATTGAATTTATCCCTATAAATCAATAAAAAGCGACTAAAAGGCCAACATTTTAGAGAAATACTAATTAAAAGTTATCGAATGATATTCCTTTTTAGGGTAGAATTATTGTTTTATCCAAAGAAATCGTAAGACTTTGATTATTTTTTTCAACTAAACTCACCCTCAGCAAGACTAATCAAACACTTGTAAGATTTTATTTAATACAAAGAAATTGTGTGACTTGGAGTTATTTTCAAACAAATTATCTTTATACAAAGAAGGAAATCGCTAAAATGTTAAAGAGATTAGGAGAATTTTGATTCAAAGTACCAAAAAACTCTATTTTTCAAGTAAATTTATAACCGAGATTACGAAACGAGGTTTAATTTTGAACTATTTTCCAGAATAATTATAAAAAATAAGGTTTTCAAACAAGAATTTTAATTCAAGCTAAATAAGTGTTTAATAGTTTACAAAATTATCCCCATATTCCAATAAAATTTTAGGTAAAGCAGAAGGGCTTCTTAGTTCTAGATGTTCCTAAGTCACATAATGTCAGTTTTGAGTAAATCACATTTAAAAATTTTCAAATACTTGGCAAATCAGGTTAAAGCAGCCGGAAAGCCAAAACAAACTATTTTGTATTGCTTTCATGTAAATTGATTTTCTGCAATAAATTAAAGACGTCACAATGACGTCATAATGAATTATGGCGATGTTTGCTTCGTGACCTTAGGAACGTTTATTCTGAATTGTGACTTTGCAACTTTTTACATCAAACTTAACGAAAAGTGTAAAGCAATTCTCTAAAAGATTACTTTTATGATGTAGATTTTGTTAACCTTTTATTCATTTTACAACGTTTTAACAACGAAGCAGATGAAATAAACCCATTTTGTGGAAAAAAGTTACTGCAAAATGCTTTAAAACAAAATATTATTTTGCAGCTATTTACAACTCATTAGTTGCCACTAGGTTAAGGCCGTAAGGCTTTTAACTTGCAGCGGGATAACAGTATCGTGCAGGAGAAATCTTTATCTGTGGTATAGCAGTGGTGATGTTAAACTTTTCTATCTTACTACTTGAGAGTCGTGTTCAATTCTAACCTAAAGTAAGTTCTCTTATTGATATTATTCTCGCCAAAATCTTTCAACACAACATTCTAAACTTCTGAAATACCTACGTCTAACCAAGCCAGGCAGCAATATACAGCTGGAGTAAGTTTAAACGAAAAGTCATGTGGCAAAAAAAAATCTTGGCCATGTGATACAACCATGCTGTTAAAATAAGAAAAAGCGAAGAAGCAATACGTTTAAAAACGGCATAACAACGTTCAGAAAAGCCGAATATGACAGTGCGAGCATGCAACGCAAAAGAGTTATTCAATATCTTCATCACCATCACTCTTTTGGTGCTGCTCTGCCTGTGTTGATATTCTGTTGTAAAATGTTACTTCATTTGGAATGGTTACATGGTCCAATAACGCTACAATGCCATCAAACTTTGCTTTCTAGATGTAGAGGAACGTGAGGTGTGCTGGCAGTAGCTTACTGAATGCACCTAATAGTTCTCTTAACTTTTTTCCTCGCTTCAGTAAACAAATTTCAGTTGAGCAATCTCCAGTCATAGAGTAACGACGACTTGGATTCTGGCCTCTTCTAAACAACAAACCTCTCATTGTAGCAATGCCGCTCGGTGGCCGCAAGAATGGGTCAAAGCCTTTTTTAAAGTCTTTAACTTTAACAACAGGAGTACCGTCATGTGTCA
This sequence comes from Trididemnum nubilum, assembly GCA_963965965.1. Lineage (NCBI taxonomy): Eukaryota > Metazoa > Chordata > Ascidiacea > Aplousobranchia > Didemnidae > Trididemnum > Trididemnum nubilum. The sequence goes on from OZ014484.1 coordinate 23,479,851, forward strand.
TGTCATCTGTAAGAGGATGCTCAACAAAAACAGTCTGGAATGGGTTAGATATGTCAGACTCTTTAAGTAAATTTACCCATTCAGATGGCTTTACAACTCTATCCTTTCTTCTTCTATTTTTTTCAATGCGAGCAAAGTCGCGATCGCAGGGTAATCTGCTATGGCCTTAAAGGGTATAGAAAATTTGGATTTCCTCAAGGTTTTTATGAATCATAGAGTAGAGTTATGCCACGATATATTTGTTTTTGTTCTGGGAAAAAGAATTGTCAGCGAATATCTAATTTTTTCATCGTTGGAGGTAGGGTGGATATATAATGATTTAAGCAGAAGATAACCTCATTGGGCCCTTTACCTGCATAGTGTTCTGCATATTAGAACATCATCGCATTATCACTGACACAATTGTGAATACAAAAATTGTGGAATCACAGTTGCCTTTTGTATATTCTTGGGAGACACCAGTCAGGTGTAAAGTCAAGTTTTTTTGAAAATCCATCACAATTACTGCTATATCACAATCAGTTACCATCGTTTCAGGTGACTCAGTAGCTTCTCTTAACTGCACATTAAACACCTCAGCTTTTCTGAGATGCAAATCATTTTCAGCCTTTTTTATTTTAACTCAGATGCATTGCCATGTAACTCAGCTGCTTTGATCGCCACCTGTTGCTTTTCGCTGGTGTCACAAATGTCACTTCTAGGAAATCCGAATGAAATATAAAATTCATAATCAAATATTTCGTGATATAATGAATATTTTCATACTGTCCTTAGTTCTGGATGTTTAATTAGAAAGACTCTATGCATTTTGGCAACATTCATAGAGGAATCCAAATAGTTTCGCTAGGCATTTTCACTGCGACTGTAATGACTTGCTCTGGTAGGAAAGTCTTGGATATGCTACCGAATCAGATTCTTAGTTGAGTTATCTACCTTAGGATGGTTACCGTGCTTGCCGCGATTGTCTTTGGTGTCAAGAGCAAAGTTCAATACTTTTCTTTGCAGTCTATCAATCCCAATTCCATAAAGCCCAAAAAAGCTGCTCTGCATACAATCATCGACTTTTCTTGCACAGTTACAGTAAACGTAACACTGTTGCGCTTCTGGGCATCACGATTCCGTGGACGTCGACGAATTTCTAGATCTGATTTCTTGATGACGCATCCTCGCAGGTAAGTAGTCTGCATTTCATGATCTTTCATTGCACAAAAATTATGAAATAATCCCTTTTTTTTGGTATCAGTTAGTTGATAATAACAGCGACAGCGACATTCCACTGATTGTTGGACTCTGCTTGGAACAGCTTTTCCAGAGTGAGAAACATGTGCCTCACCTATAACAATAGAAAAATAATAATATTATAACTCACTAGCATAATAACTGTGATTGGCATCAGCATTGTCTTGCTAGTAGAATTTCAAATGTAAAACTGACTCATAATCAGAGTTGTAAAGTAATAAAAGTAGCTCTACTTAAGAAGCCTACTCAAGTAGGATTTGTCAGTAACGAGCACTTTTAAGTAATTATATTTTTGGATACTTTCTACTATTACTTCATCAACATCAACGTAATATAATGCTACTTACTTGCATTTTATAGCATAAGCAGTTTGCACACTTAGAGTGCTTATTTACTTTTTTTGTTTGAAATTTAAATAGTTTTGGTGTGGGGCTATTGTTAAATTTGTTTCAATAATCCTCTGTTCTTTAGTGTGTACTGAATAAATTGCACACTTGCACAGGTTTCTTACACAAATGTAACGACATACAACGCATCATAAAATCTAGCGAGGACAGTACAAAGCTTGATCACTACTGTAATTAGTAGTATCAGTAACCATATTGTGATACTGCTATTAATAATATTTTTAAGCTTGAAGTACTATATTGATGTAGCTGATTAATAAGAGACAGTGTTTAGCCAGCAGACATAAAAAACTAATAGCTTTCGATGCGATGTAGCCTTACATACAGTAGTGCTGCAATCAAACTTCAATGTTGCAGTTAAGGTTGGTTTAGGCTAATCTTTTAAAGTGTGTTTATTGTACAACGTATTTAGCAACATTCATAAACCAGAAAGCAGACAACATGAAAGTTTTGTGGCTTAATGTAGTTGACTAGTAATGTGTAAAGATGCAGGCACCAGTGAAATGGAACAAATTTTTCGAACAAAATTTTCTACTTCAGTACTTGATTAGTTTAAAAACCTGTTTATATGCTTTGTACATTTACTTGTTAAGTTAAATGGTTCAGTACTTTCTACTTAACTTGCACTACATTTTCTTGTTAGTAACAACACTTTTACTTGACTATTGCTCCTCATTACTATTTACACCTCTGCACATAATATCAAAAATACTCACCTCGCACTTTAGCAGCTTTAATTTTAGATTTTTTCCACTTTGATGGATCTGCTTTTCTTTTTTTAGCTTTAGATGAGGTGTTTGTATCCATAGCAGGCTGCTTTTGCGCTTGATCGGCTGCTAATTATTATTATTATAGAATTGTAGCTATACAAAGTAAGTTGATAATATTAGTCGTTAGAAAATACTAGTTTTAACTAAACAGTTCTAAACAATGGCTCTAAAAAAGAAAAATCATATACTTCAGTTGAGATAAAACTCAAATACTTAATGGCACACCATAGCTGTACTGGCAGCACTTAATTAGACTAATACGTCTTACAAATACTGTTACATTATGATGCAAATGAAACGAGCCCTCATCTAACATTAATACATCTGTACTGAAGCAAAGGTAAATGCAAAAATATATTGTTAACCTGTCACTATCAGCAGCCTATCACTATCAGTTAACTGATCACTATCAGACTACAAACAATAAAGCTACAGTACCATCATTAGTAAAAGTGGTATAAAGAAAGATACTGTAGGAAAAGCAAGACAAATCCAAATAGGCCTAATGCTGCTTAGACTTAGTAGGTATACCACAGGCAAGCTTAAGTGCTTGTGACACATTTAGGCTAGACCTACGCCTACAGGAATTAATCTGCTAATCGACCGATTATTTTATGTCCCAGGCTTGGTGCTAATGAATACTGATATTGATAAGCTGCTACCAGTACCCAGGTACTGGGGCTGGCGCAGGGGCGTATTCAGGGGGGCCATTGGGCCATGCCCTCCTTTGGGTCGCCAGGATAGTATAATCAACATAGCATAGTATGCAAAATTGCGGCATGCCCCCTCCCCCCCCTTTTGTAAGTTGGGCAGAAGGTTTGAGCACACAAAGGCTATGTGTTTTGGACGTGTGATTTAATTTTGGGCAGGAAATCTGACTAAATTGGAGTGAAGACCTTTTTTTTGTTTACACTTCACCTAATTCTTGGCAGAAAATTGGACTAAATTTGGGTGAAAACCTTTTTTGTGGAACAATTTCTTATGCTGTTCTTTCTTTTTCTCAAATTTTCTGAAGTTCCTGCCCCCCCCCCCCCCCCCTTTTCAAAATCCTGCATACGTTACTGGGCTGGGGGTCTTGTAACTTCTAGGCCGGGTTAGAAATAGGATATGATTAGGGTTACAGTTAGGGTAAGATAAGTGGCAATTCATATTTTATGAAAAATAGGCATAAGGTTGTTACCAAAACATCCTTCTTTTTCCAACTCTAACAGTGCAACTATGGTCTAATACTCAAATAAGCACTGCTGGAATTCAACTTACGTGCAGATGTGACTTAAGAACTTTTAGCACAAAATTGCTGGACTTAGGATCATTTAGAACAAAAATCCGACAAACAACGAAAACATCGCTTTGTGATAAAAGGACTTAGGAACATTTTCTGATTAAATTGTGTAATACAGATATTTGTAGCAGGCATTTGAGCAATTTTACGGAGTTATCTAAATTTTTTCAAAAATGTGACTGAGGAACATTTAAAACTCAGCCCTTCTTATTTTAGTTTTTTAGATAAAACTCAAGAAAATGTAGTCTTTGAATGTCTTTGATTAAACAGTCCTCATGAAAACAAAAAAACGGTTAAAATTTTTTCTACACAAGGTAAGTTTTAAAGTAAAAGTAATAATCAAGATAAAGAAACCCAATATCTTGATCAAGGTATTGCAACACAAAGAAGAAAGTTAAACACTATTTCAAGTTTTAGGCGAGTTTTTGGATTTATTTACGTTACAATTTCCACTCAAATCAACTAAATCGTAAGGTTTTAAAATATTTTGAGGAATTTAACCCAATAAAACAAGTTCAAGTAATAAAAAACACAAGTTCTTGGATAAATTTGATTAAAAGTTGTCAAATAATATTCGTTTTAAGGGTGAATTGTAGTTTTAATCAAAGAAATTGTAAGACTTTGCGATATTTCTGCAAAAACATCTTGATACAAACAAGAAAATTGCTAGAACTGACGTAAATTTTATAACTCGAAACTATAAGACAAGATTTAATACCGAATGACACCGAAAAAATTGCAAAAGATCTTGTTTTAAAGTATAGAAGTTGAATAAAATGTTGAGGTATTTTAGTAAAAAAACGGTGTAAAATAAAACACTGATAAAAAATTTGTCATTCCAGGTAAAGCTTTCTGGTTCAGATTAGAAAAAAAAGATTAATTTTACTTAAAATTTCAATTCAAATGAAAAAAAAAGATTTTTAACATGTTTTAGAAAATTATCGCTACGAGTACAAAAAAAGTTTAGACTTTTTGAATAATAAATATTATCCTGTTTTGCCTAAGTGTTGTACTTTAAGACAATGCCATTTTAATATTTTAGAATATTTTCTTCCCAATGTTGGTAAAATTTAAGGCCTAAGAAAAGTGATTGCTTAAAATTGTTAAAGATTACCGTTTTCAAGGAAAATATTCAATTCAAAACAAACAAAGCGAAAGAATTTAACATTTGTTTACAAAAAAGCATGCAAAGCATGAAGCATTGAGTTGAAGCATGTATTGCACTGAATGTATTTAATATGTAAAGCAATAAAAAATCAAGATGTTAAACAATTTTAACGATATTTAAGCAGAAAAAACTACATTCAAGACGAAGAAATCATACGATTTTAATATAGTTTGGACAAAATTATTCTTAACGAACGCAAGAAAATTAACCAAAAGTTACGATTTTGTAGAATCTTGTAGTTTAAAGTAGAAAAAAATAGCCGCTTTTTAATCAAGTCTTAGAAACCTGAATAGGAAAAATAATGACAAAAATTAACCCTTAAAATTTGCAGATTTGTGTGTCTAAGAACCAAAATACCGGTATACTTGGAGACTTACAGAAGGATCTAAATGTTTGGCTATTATCTATGAGGAACAGTTTTGTTGTAACACGTTATCAAATAAAAATCAAATTGGAACGACTCGTTTTTCACGTCAAAACATACGATTCGCTCTTTAAGGACCGTATTTTTCTAAGTTTTAAACGATTGGGATATGATTTCGCATCGCATAATTCGCAATAAAAAAAACATTCTCACATTTCTTTGCATTTTGAGCTGGATTTAGGCTAGGCAATACTGCTGTCGGACGTTTGATTTTTTTGTGTCGTTACCATAGTCGGGCAATTTCCAACTTTCCTCAGTCGAAGCTGACTATGCAATTTGAGGTTTTATGAAATTCGAAATCTTTTGCACCTTGATTTGAATCAGTGGCGTAGCCTGACATTTCAGATAAGGCATGCAATTATGATGACGTTATTAATTATCAGGCAGTAAAATAAAAAAGCAACTTACGCCAATAAATTTTTAGTATAGAAACTTGGCCTCCTCTCCCCAGTACACATTAATGTGTACATTCGCTGTCCAAGTACAAGTTTTTCTTGTGGTACTACAGACCGGTATCGTATAGCAGTTTCATATGTGCCAGTACCTGGTACCATACTAGGCTAACACTAACGGTAAAGTACGCCTAATAACATTGAAGTAAAAACATTAATTGTAGAACTAAGCTGAGCCAACTTTCTGAATAGCAAATACATACCTTACTTTCATTGCCTCTTTCTCATGTCATTATAATGTATCGTAGCCTGGTAACATCCAGCGATGGTATACAATATTAAGCAGGCTGGTTGACTCAAGGCTAGTCCAATGTAAGTATGGTTAGGCCTGGTCTTGTTTAGTTTATTGAACAACCAGTAAAGCACAAACGAAGTAACTAGACAAGCTTCCGGTAGTTTATTGATAGTCGTGAAAAACTTTTTTGCAAACTTAGTGCAAACTCTACAACCTGCCTAGGCGTACTAAGTACTTACTGAACCAAACTACCGGTAACTCCCTGTTTAAATGGATTGCACATCTTGCTTTAACTCTTATAGCTCAACATTTAGCCTAAATAGTGCGAATGGTACCATATCAAAAACTCAGTCTGACTTACATTACTTAATGCCTATACCTACCGCCTATCACGGCTTAGTTTCGCTGCTTAGTAATTCGCTTTTAGGACATTGCTAAATTAGATAAAATAAATGGCAACACGCATGCAATATTTCAAATTGCGTGCTTTGGCGCATAGCTTGTGGCCTGTCTTAAGCTAATTTGCTGTTACAAATCTTAAACTAAAATAGAGGCTAGATTTTACGAAACCAAGAAACTAGACGTATAAAAGAACTTTTGCAGCAAACAATGCTCCAATCAAAGTTTTCAAACCTATTTGATTTTGTTCGTAATCGTATCGAAACATAGCGATCTCTTGAGCCATTGAATGCAGTTTAAAAATTGTTTGCGTGTTGCCATTATTTTTTGTAATTTAGTGATATGCTGAAAACAGGCTAAAACTGAAATCAATAAATTAAGCGAGACTATCTATGCTACTTCGACTTGAAAGTGAATACCTGTAACTGCGGAAACTTAGATTGATTTTGTTTTAAGGTTTTACATCTGCTTGTTTAAATTATTATTTTCTTTTCTGGCTAAATGCCTGCCTTGCATGCATGGAGAATACGCCCCTGATTTGAATACCTTTCGAAACGTTCAAGATTTGCTTTTTCAACGCTCGGAGACGGGACAAAGTCGGTTCAACGCAACGTGAAACAACGCGTATGGTGCGTTTATTTCAACTTTTCATCCTGATGTTCAACTTCTATACTTTAAAACAAGATCTTTTGCAATTTTTTCGGTGTCATTCGGTATTAAATCTTGTCTTATAGTTTCGAGTTATAAAATTTACGTCAGTTCTAGCAATTTTCTTGTTTGTATCAAGATGTTTTTGCAGAAATATCGCAAAGTCTTACAATTTCTTTGATTAAAACTACAATTCACCCTTAAAACGAATATTATTTGACAACTTTTAATCAAATTTATCCAAGAACTTGTGTTTTTTATTACTTGAACTTGTTTTATTGGGTTAAATTCCTCAAAATATTTTAAAACCTTACGATTTAGTTGATTTGAGTGGAAATTGTAACGTAAATAAATCCAAAAACTCGCCTAAAACTTGAAATAGTGTTTAACTTTCTTCTTTGTGTTGCAATACCTTGATCAAGATATTGGGTTTCTTTATCTTGATTATTACTTTTACTTTAAAACTTACCTTGTGTAGAAAAAATTTTAACCGTTTTTTTGTTTTCATGAGGACTGTTTAATCAAAAACATTTAAAGACTTACATTTTCTTGAGTTTTATCTAAAAACCTAAAACTTGACTGAAATTTTATTGGAATATGGGGATAATTTTGTAAACTATTAAACACTTATTTAGCTTGAATTAAAATTCTTGTTTGAAAACCTTATTTTTTATAATTATTCTGGAAAATAGTTCAAAATTAAACCTCGTTTCGTAATCTCGGTTATAAATTTACTTGAAAAATAGAGTTTTTTGGTACTTTGAATCAAAATTCTCCTAATCTCTTTAACATTTTAGCGATTTCCTTCTTTGTATAAAGATAATTTGTTTGAAAATAACTCCAAGTCACACAATTTCTTTGTATTAAATAAAATCTTACAAGTGTTTGATTAGTCTTGCTGAGGGTGAGTTTAGTTGAAAAAAATAATCAAAGTCTTACGATTTCTTTGGATAAAACAATAATTCTACCCTAAAAAGGAATATCATTCGATAACTTTTAATTAGTATTTCTCTAAAATGTTGGCCTTTTAGTCGCTTTTTATTGATTTATAGGGATAAATTCAATAAACTATTTTAAAACCTAACAATTTCTCTGTATTGAGCGAAAACTGTAGTGTAAAAAACAAAAGCGTTTTTTAAAATCTTAAATTTTTTAACTTCCTTGTTTACATAGGAATAGTTTGATCAAAAACATTCAAGGTCTTACAATTTCTTGGACTTGGAAAGTAATTTTATCTCAAACATCGGCAACTTACTTAAAATTTAAACTTTTTTTGGAGTAGTTTTGTTTACCTAAAGTAATTTTTTTTAAAAATGTTTACAGTCTTGCGTTTCTTTATCTTGAACATCGCTTTTACCTTAAAAAACTTACCTAATACCTTAAAGTTTTTAACCATTGCCTTGATTTCGGAGAAAAAGTTGGTCAAAAGTATTAAAAACCTCACAATTTCTTTGCCTTGAATAAAAGTTTTATCTAAAAAATTGAAAACTTACTTAAAACCTTACAAGTTTTTAAATAATCTTGTTTATATAGAGATAGTTTTGTGAAAAATAGTTGAGGTCTTACGATTTTTTTGTTTAAAACAATGATTTTACCTTGAAATGAATATCGTTCGATAATTTTTTTAAAAATTTTCTAAAATCTTGTTTTGTTTTTATAACCTAATATTGTTTTCAGAAGAATAAGTTCACCAAAATCTCTTCATTTCTTATAATTTCTTTGTCTTGAGTGAAAATTGTAGCGTAAGTAACCGAAACACTTGCCTGAAAGTAAATTAATTTTAATTTTGGTGTTTGCATTATGATAATTTAATCAAAATATTCAAAATTGTTGTGCTTCTTTGTCTTGGTTACTGTGGTGTGTATCTTGAAAGTATACCCTACCGTTGTAAATTTTTAATAATTTTTTTGTATTCATGAAATAGTTTTATGAAAAACGATTCCAAGTTTTGCAATTTTTTTTTTGTCTGGAATAATAATTTTATCAAAAGCATGAAACACTTTCTTAAACTGTAGTTTTTAATAACTACCGTAGAACCTCTATTTGAGCGCTACCTTTATTTGAACGCAACCTCTAATAAAACGACATTACAGGAGTTTCAAAAATAGAGCGACAATCTCTAAATTTGAACATCACCTTTGCTGGAACACCACTTTGAAATTGATCATGTTAATTAGTCATCAAATGGTTTTCTACATCACAAAATAATAACTGCCCTTCTATCGGTATACTAACCGCAGCACAAAAATGTCGAGAACGTCTACAACAGCGACGTGTCACTTGATTTTCACCAGTGAATTTTTGATTGCTTACGAGCAACTGTGTTACGTAGTCGGTAGGTGTTTTTTTCCTTTCATTAATTCAATTTATTTTTCCAAACTGTTAACCAGATAGTCGAAAAATAGAGCGCCATCCTCTAATTCAGTGGTTCCCAACCTTTTTCTAACAGTGGCCAATTTTCATTTTGAAAATTTTCCAAGGCCCTACTCTCAAAGTATTGCTCAAGAACTTGATCCAAATTTTCATCAGTCTTGAATTAGATTGAAACGGTTTTTCCGGCCAAAAACAGATGATCACCAAAAAAAAAATGAAAACACGACTTTTTTAAATCAAAATGCTCTGTGGCCTACTGCAAAATACTTCTGTGGCCCACCGGTGGGCAATGGTCCACAGGTTGAAAGCCACTGCTCAAATTGAACACCGCCTTAGAATGCTGCTATAAGGGAAAGGTTGAAAAATAGAATGCCATGGCGCTCAAATAGATGTTTTACAGTATATTTTGTTTTTAGGGATAAATTTAATAAAATATAAAAAAAACCTTACAATTTCTTTTGAGTGAAAATTGCAACGAAAAATAATCCAAAAACCTGTCTGAAACTTGAACTTTTTATAAACTTTGTCTTTACGTTAGAGCGAGAGACTTCTTTTTGGAGTGGTATAAAGTCATATCGGTCGAATTTCTATAAAAACAGCATTAGGTTTTTTTTGGGGGGGAGGGAACAAAGTAGCTGTGTAACCTTTGAGGAACAAAGAACAAAGGGAGGGAACAAAGTAGTAACCTTTGAGGAGTCTTCAAGTCAAACAGCTCCACGAAATTGATAAGAATTTTAGTTTTACTTGAGAAATTAGTTTTTTTTCTTAGGTTTTTATTTTTCAGCGGAAGCAATTAAAAGATATTTGCTGCGATATAAGCTTCAGATCTCACGTAAAAAGATTTATCCTTCGGGTAAAAGTTGAAGGTGTCTGCAATGTGGTAAGTCCTACAAAACTGAAGACGTCTGCAGATATGTAAGTTTTCATTTAATCTTGACAGACTTACCTTTTCGGGATGAAATAATAGACGCCTGTAATGATGTAAATTTCTAACCTCGGTCAAATGTAGCTTTACTCCTTCGAAATGAAGTCGAAGACGTTAGAAGCGCGATAAAACCGCTAAAATTCAAGATATTTCTGCGGCGATGCATTTAACCCTCATTCAAGTGGTTTTACAGCCCCTTCGCGTTGAAATGGTGGATATTTGTGGCAATTTCAGCTTTCAATCTCAGCCAATAAATTTTTTTAACTTAAAGTTTTTTTAGTTTAAATATGAAGATTTTTGTTTAGCTTAAATATCGCTAAAATTGTTTAACATCTTAAATATTTTATTGCTTTACATGTTTCAATGCAAGTCATTTTTGTAAAAAAATGTTAAATTCTTTCGCTTCAAAGTTGCGGCGTTGCAGACTTTTGTTCTTGGTCAATTAAATTAACGAAGGTTTTCAAACCTGACCTTCGGCGTTGCAGACTTTTTTTCTTGGTCAAATAATTTTCCAAACTTTTTTAAAACTTAGGGTTCCCTTTGGGAGCAAAATGAAAAAGGCATTCCATGCTTTTAATTTTAATCAAATAAATTTACAAACTTTTTTAAAACTTAGGGTTCCCTTTGGGAGCAATATCGAAAAAGTCGTTCCATAGTTTTAATTTTGGTCAAATATATTTACAAACTTTTTTTTAACTTAGGGTTTCCTTTGAGAGCAATATCAAAAAAGGCGTTTCAGACTTTTAATCTTGGCCGGTTTAGTGTTTGGAGGCTGTTGTTCTGCTGGTGATTGAACCGCTTGCCCTGGGCATTAAACCGGCACTGCAAGTTCGTTTAAAATTATTATTCGAAATTTTTTAGATGGAGGTTTGCATAAATGATTATTTTTCTCCTAGGTAGAGTGAAATTGAACATGACACTGGTGGTAACAGCAACAAGTGCGTTATGTCGATCAGGGTCTGGTTTTCTTTTAAATTTTCTGCTACATTATTTTTCGCACTTTAATTTCAAAACCGTTCATGTACTTCTCTTTTGTGACGTAGTATAGCACCATTTCGAGCAAAGGTTTTCTGACAATAGGTACACACGTTCATTTTGATAGAATGACTAGAGCGTTAAAACTCTCCAGTACGTATCGCAGCTAAGAAACTTGCTGGTCCTTGTGACACCAAGGCGATTGGAAATTAAACAAACTTGATCATATTACGTCATGCAAGCAAAGCAGCGTTTGCAAATTTCAATCTGGACAGTAAAAACAGTTTAAAAGTTTTTTTAAAGACGAATTTGCACAGGCCATCTGAGGTTTACAGATGTGGCTGCAACAGCTAATGACCAGCCTTTTGCTATTTTAATACAAAAGTCAAAGGATAATACCACCTTTTCATATCGACTCACATATATTTCAGCATTCACTGTTGCAATATCTTACTGCAAAAGTCAAAGAATACTATATATTGACCAACTTGTATTCAAGCTCGCCATCATCTTGCTGAAACATAATATCGCAGTTATTCGGACTGCAGAATTAATATGCAACCATATTTCAAACATATTTCTGCATTATTGACTAAATAGTTTAAAATTTTATTTTGTTTTCATAATTTTTGATTTTTTTATATTGAAAATATTGAATTGTTGGAACCCTGCAAACTTCAAAGCGATTTTGCAACGGCTAGTCGCCAGTCCAAAAAACGTTCCATGACATTTAAACTTTAGTTTAAATTTTAAACTATAGACTTTGATTAACCACCTTCGGTAGTTCGATTCCCAGGCAAGCCTTACAAATTTTAGACTTTAACTAACCGCCTGCGACAATTTGATTTCCAGGCAAGCCTTACAAATTTTAAACGTTGGACTCACTACCTTAGGTGGTTCGGTTCCCAGGAAGTGTTACAAATTGTAAACTTTAGATTCACCACCTGCGGTGGTACGGTTTCCAGAAAGTCTTACCAATTTTACACTTTAGACTCAACGCCTTTGGTGGTTTGTAGACTTTAGGGTTAGGGTTTTTGCCACATTCCTCCGTTGGGGATTCAGTCCGCCGCAAAAAAAGGTCCGCTGCAGTAGGGGACTCTGCGGCATTTTGTGAATCCGCCGTCGCATTGAAAAACTCCGCCGCCGCCGCAATCCGCAATGGCCTGAAATCAACCCTTACCTACTACTGACGACTTAGAACTAAATGGACCGATTTCATTGAGGATCTTGGATGGAATCGCTACAGACTTTACCCAAGCAAAATGGTGGATGTGATGGAAGACCATAAAGAATGGCAACTTAATCTCGAGCTGCTGCCCCATCAATTTTCACGGAAAATCGGGCAATGAAGAAAGAAGAAAGGAAGAAGTAAATTCTGGCAAGTGCGAATTCTGAAAAATAAGTTTTCGGGAAAACGTAATTCCGGTCAAATGTAATTTCGGCCCAGTGTAAATTGTGGAAAATGAGTTTTCGGAGAAACGTAATCTTAGTCAAATGTAATTTCTGCAAAATGTGCTTTCGGGCTAATGCAATCTCTGGCAAGTGCACGTTTAGGGAAATGTACATTCGGGATATTGTAGTTTCGGAAATTGTTTTTCGTGGAGGTGCATAGGATCTCGTTTTAACCATAAGGATTGATTTGGGGCCATAATTAATTACATTTATTGAGGAAATTCCTTTCAGCTACAATATGTTGATTACTCAATTGATATACAAACCTAAAAGACGATTACTAAGCAAATTGTTTTGAAATCAATCCATTAGCAATTTTGAATTTGACAGCATGAATATCATGTCTGTGACAGCGCTGCCGTTTCACTTAACATCAAGCCTTTAGTTAGACAAGCTGGGCCAAGACGTCAAAATGACATTATTACGAACTACAATCTATTAATATCTTTACTGATATATTTCCCCAGACGTTAGAGTTACCAATAATTACGAATTTCACCCTATTTTACTCGGGAGGGCTTTTTTGTGCCTCTCTGTTTTTTTTCATGATAAATCCCTTCAAAAAAAATTTTTTTATTATGAATGAACTTGATTTTGAGTCAAAATTCATTACAAATAACTTCTAAAAATTTGAAGTTGCTGAGGTGAAGGAAAGTTTCCCGATTTTCGAGGTTTTCCAAAGTCCCTTTCCAAAATCTGAGCATTTTTTCGCCAATACTTAACTGAAATGACATCATAAGACTTAATTTTTTGTGACGTAACTAACTTGACTTAGGCATTTCATGATTAAGTATCAAAAAGCAAACCTAGGTACAAGTTTTAAACCACCTGTGACGTCATCGCAAAAATGACGCCATTTTTCAAAAATTTGGTTGTGGCGTCACAATGTTGACGTCATCAACTATTTTCTAAAAAACCAGCATGTCTAATTTGGTGTTCAATTGACGGTTAGTTTAGAAGTTAAATATGGGGCATTTTTGTCCCCACCCCCGTTCAAATGCGTTGGTCAAACACTGCAAGTTAAATAGGGTTATATATTATGTTACCGGAAATTATTGTCCAATTAAAAAAGTGTTAAATTGATTAAACGAAGGCTGAAGGCAAAATCAACGGGGATATCAAAAGTTAAGGCAGTCGCATTAAATTAGATTGGTTTTGACTACATCCGTTTTGACCCCGCAGTTCCAAAAATGTTCTACTTTAAGTACCATGTAAATTGGGCTCCTTAATTATAATTTTTTATTGGCAACTCTAACGGTTTAATGCAGTAGCCTAACGCAAAAAGGCCAATAATAACTTTTTATACTGTATGTTGAAAGCCCTCTGCGGCTTAACCTAATTGTGGCATTGCCTTAGAATATAACTAAGATGGCGATGTCGATGTTATCAATATCAGGGATGTCACCAAAAATTATGATTAACGAAGCCTCTACGTCGTGTTTGAACAGAATATCTCTAAAACAGCTGGGTCAAGAAGGATGGAGTCAAGGCTAATGTAATCTAATAGGATTGCCCGAACTTAAGATATCCTCATTGATTTTACAGTCAATCCTCGATTAAGTTTGCTAAGTTTTGAGTAATTTGCACATTAATTTTCTCTGCATTTCTGGACGGGACCGACAGGCACATCTGGCAAGCACCTATTCCCCCCCTAATTATAATTCTTACTCTAACTCTAATGCGAACTCTAACCCAATGACTTAGCGTAACATTTCAGATAAGGGATGCAATTATGATGACGTTATCCGTTTTGATGACGTTAGTGGTTATCAGATAGTAAAATAAAAAAGCAACTTACACTGCCAAATGTCTCATATTGCAACTAGGCCTCCTCTCCTCTGTACGCATTAGTGTGTACAAGTCTTTCTTGTGTTTCTGTACTACAGACAGTGACAGGTAGGGTTGCCAAATTGGTAGAAACGTTTTCAAGGACGCTACAGCAGGGGTATCTAACTTTTTTCAGTCACAGGCCAATTTGCTGTGTCAAAAGTTTCTCGGGCCAAAGTTGTTTCTCGGGTCAAAGTTTTGTCTTAGGTAATCTTGTTCCAAAAGTTGGTGAAGACCAAAAAAAATAGCTTGTAACAATTAATTATTAACCATAGCAGACCGAACTTTTTAGAAACTCTTATCACGAACATAATGTACAATTATTGTGCATGCAAAAACAATAAAACTAAAGCTGTAATGCTTTGTGTCTGCGTAGTTTGTGTAAAAGAAGTATTACAAATCATGAAATGTGAAATCTATCCATAAATCACACAATTATCTAATATTTCTTCAATGCTCGAACTGCATATCAAGTTGTGCCCTTGAGAAAGAAAGTTAAAGCTATGTTTCAATCAGGGCCAAATTGCCTCGGTACTAATTAACAAATAACAATCTGCAACTTGTATTCCTTTCTTAAAACTTTCCTCAACTTCATTGCATCGGTGCCAAAAATTGTCTTGCGGTTACCAATTTTCAAGTGGTATCTTAGTTGTTATTTTGTTGTAACCATTGTCATCTGAATTTTACCATTGTTCCCTGAAATTATTACACCATAGACTCATTATTAGGAGTTCAATTGTTACACGCAATGCGGATGCATTTAGCATTGAATATAAATATCCTAAATAGGGCTACCTTGTTAATTGAATATTTAGTTGTTTTGATTTTTAAGTTCATTGCCCAGTTTATAAAAACCAACAAGATTGGTTTGATTGAGTTACTTTGTAGGTTTAAGGACTTTAAGGACACTAGATAATTTTCAAGGACATTAGTCCAATTTTCAAGGATCAAGGACACAGCGAGATTTTAAGGCAAATTCAAGGACGATTCTCGAGATTCAAGGACGTTTGGCAACCCTAGTGACAGGTCTAGCAGTTTTGTACATGAACAGTAAAGTAGGTCTAATAACACTGAGATAAAAATATTAATTGTAGAACTAAGCTGATCCAACTTGTTGAATAGCAAATACATAGCCTACTTTTATAGCCTCTTTTCTCGAGTCATTATAACATACCGTAGCCTAGCAACTGCTATATTAAGCAGGCTGGTAGGTATAGGCTAGTCCAATGCAAGCATGATTCGGCCTGGCCTTGTTTAGTTCACTTAACAACCAGTAAAGCACAAACAAAGCAGCTAAACAACCGACCAGTAATTTATTGATAGTCTTAAAAACTTTTTTGTAAATTTAGTGCAAACTCTACAACTGGCCTAGGCCAACTAAGTACTGATATCGGACCAACTACCGGTAACTCTCTGTTTAAATGGATTTCACATCTTGCACTTACTTTTATACCCCTACATTTAACCAAAATAGTGCGAACAGTACCATATCAAAAATTCATTCTGACTCACATTTTCTAATGCTAATACCTACAGGCTATCACGCCTTGGTTTCACCGATGATTTATTCGCTTTTAGCATATCGCTAAATCACATAAACTAAGTAGCAACTCACGCATGCAATATTTAAAATTGCATGCCTTGGTGCATAGTCTATGGCCTGTTTTAAGCCCATTTACTGTTACAAATCTAAAGTGGAAATAGAGAACACATTTTACGAAAACAAAACTTTTGCTGCAAACAATGGGCCATTCAAAGTTTTCAAACCTTATTTAATTTTGGTCGTAATCTCATCAAAACATATCGATCTCTTGAGCCGTTGAATGCAGTTTAAAAATTACATGAGTGTTGTCGTTGTTTTTTGTAATTTAGCGATATGCTGAAACCAGGCTAAAACTGAAATCAATGAATTAAGCGAGAATATTTATTGCTACTTTGACTTGAAAGTTAATACATCCCACTTAGAGTTAATTAAACTGAAACAACAAAGGTCAAACAAACATTGTTGCTTGAAGCAACACGCCTTAATCGTTTGTTAAACTTATAGTGTTTCCTAGATATCGTCTGCTAGATAGCGGAATTACTCTAAAACTAAGCTTTAGCCTGAAAAATGAATTCATATGAGCTCATAAAAACCAAAGAATATCAGATTTTTCCAGAAATTCAAGTTTTCGAATAACGGCCATACTAACCTCATGAAGATGCATACCAAGAGCGTAAGAAGTAGTACACTGCATGCTGTTCCTGCAACATAATTTGGCAGATTGTTGTTTTCCGCCGGAATTGCTTGAGTGCTATTAGATGACAAAGAAACGTTCAAAGTGGCGATGGTGGTGATGGTGGTAATCGTGGTAGTTTTGCTGATTACCGATATTGTTTTTGTGCCGATGGTTGTGGGAAATTGTGTGGTTGTGCCGATGGTTGTGGGAAATTGTGTGCTTGTTTCCATTAACGGTTCTAAAAATAAATTGTCAGTTTAGTGAAACCTCCAGATTTGGGCCTAATTTGGAACTATCTAAAAGAATAAAGTTTGCTATGTTAATCGAGATCCAGTCCCCACATCTTGATTCAAAACTGCTCGAAATCAATTTTATCGAAAAAATGAGAACTTTCTGAGGTAATAAAGAGGGTCGCCAAACCTTTTTCGCAATGTCTTGTATTCGAGAAAATACGTTTTAGTCCATTTTTATGGCATCACAAAATTGCAAAATATGGGGTTGCCATTGACAATTGGCAACCCCACATTTTTCAATTTTGTGATGCCATAAAAGGCGTACTGTAGATCACTGGTTGGCAACCACCAAAGCGCGGACCGGTGACGGTCCGTAGACAGTTCGTATACTTTTCCAGGATGAAAATGTCTTGGAAGATATTCGTAACGCTAAATGCAATTGTGTTTGGACATTTTATGAAAAGATTTAATTATACACGAGTTTTAACATCTGGTGATGAAATAATTTCAGTTTACAAGAATTAGTACAATAACTTTTGGAAATAATTTCAGTTTACAGAAAGTAGTACATTGCTAAACATTTGTGTTTATTTTTTGAAAGCCAGTACGTATAAAATTTTTGGTTTTTTACCTGTATCGCAGTATAAAAACGGTTGCCGGCTCCTGCTGTAGATCAGTACAGGTAACTTATAGATCCACAGGTTCCAATAACAGTAGACAAATTTTTAATTTGGCTTTAAGCTACTCACTGTTACCTATTAGAAATTGCGTTTCTTGGTCTAGGGGAGTTTTTGTAAAATTATGTCTTTCGGTATGTCAAAAAATTACAAAAATGCAGGTTTGCCAATGGTACGGTGTCAAATGGAACAAATCGTATTTTCGCGAGTAAATGGAATTGTGGAAACAGGTTTTGGGCACGTCTTTATTACTTTAAGTACGTTTTATTTCTTTTATAAAACTGATTTCGAACAGCATCTCTTCAAGGCTACAATTCGAACTGATAATTTAAAAAAAATACACTTTTATAATTGAGAAGTTTTAATTTTTTCTGAGCGTTTCGGAGCATTTTTCAAAAGCAATGTAAAAGAAAATGAAAGTAGTATGACACTTTTGAAACACTTCATTCTTTCTGTTTTTTAAATATGTAAACGTTCTGTTTTTTAAATATGCTGTACCAGAAAGAAGAACAGCTCAGGGGCCATGAGCTGATTAAAAAGTATGACTAATAAGTATTTCATTAGCTTTGAGGTATGTCGACGTATCGTGAAAATTACAATCAAATCTTACACTCCTTATTCCTTTTGGATTTGTTTTAGCGTTTCTACAATAAAAAATCAGACTTTACGTTTCGTTTTCTGACGTACTAGCGAATTCAAAAGAGTTGGCCCATATTCAAAGAGAAGATTTGAGCAGCAAAAAGAGCTCAAAAATCGATATTCTAAGAAAAATTTTAAGAAGCACTTTCTTGCTCAGCTTGGGAGCTTTGAAGTCCACCTTGAGCCGCTGCGGTATTCTAAAAGCAAACTTGTAATAAACATTGGCCAAACTGGACCTAAAAATTGTCAAATCTCAAGCCACCGCAGGGGTTGAATTGAGCTTTGGAAATGATAGTAATATCGCGGTAAAAGGCCGAGAAGGTTTCAGAATAGTGCTTTAATGGCTGTCTATAGGCCGAATAGCATATAATGCTTCCAGGCGCGTAGCCAGGATTTAAAGGGGGGGGGGGGCTTTTTTGAAAGAGTGAGAAAAGTGCAAAGGACCTTAACCTGAATTTTCATTATTCTTGAATCAGTTTCACTTGGTTTGTCCGAAATTTGAGACGAAATTTCTCGGAAAACTCCGAAATTCAAACGTTTTTTCCGTTCAAAAACGGGTGGTCTCCAAAAAAAAAAAAAAAAGGTCTTCACCGAAATTGAGTCTGATTTTTCGGCCAAAGTCGGAAATTCAAACGATTTTTCTGCCCCAAAACAGGTGGTCTCCAAAAAAAAAAAAAAAGGTCTTCACCGAAATTGAGTCTAATTTTTTGGTCAAAATCGGAAATTCAAACGATTTTTCTGCCCAATAACAGGTGGTCTCCAAAAAAACAAAAAAAAAAAGGTCTTCACCGAAATTGAGTCTGATTTTTCGCCCAAAATCGGAAATTCAGACACTTTTTCACACCGGATCACGACAGCTACTGTCGATAACTGATATATTAACTTATGAAATATGAAATTTTGTCACTATTTTTCAATTAACTTGACACTAAAAGCTTCACTAATTCCTTTCCAAAGAAAGACTAGCCTATTGCAAACACAAGTCACACTCCAGTATTATTTAATGAAAAAGCAAACCAAAAATACAACGATTTGCCAATCAATAGTCAAGAGTGGCTGTGCTTGCTCTCAAAAATGAACAGTTCAAGGTAATTGTGCTAAGCTGATATTTTATTGGTAGTTGATAGCCGATACGGTATATTGGCTTGACCCTGATATCAGCCGATATATATCAGCTGACCGATATATCGGTCGAGCTCTACTCAAAACTATTAGAGCCTACAGTACTAGTTAGCATACAGTAATAAAAGCAGAATTAAAATGCAACAATCTAAGCGAACCCTGGTACTAGCATACTGATATAATGGGCTGTGCAGTTGCAGCTATATAGGCATGTAAAATTATTCTATTTCAAGATGCACACACTTATTATTCAGCAACTATCAGGTTTTAGACTTTTACAAATAGTTGAGTTGAATTGCAGACACTGTCAAGTCAATAGGTTTGTTCTACTGTCATGTCAATAAGATAGTGAAATCAAAAGTTTTGATATTCTGCAATTACTTTTCAGAATTGTAAGTTAAGACTCTATTTGCAAGTTTTTATTGTAAACAAAATATAGTAACTGTGAGTATGGTACTTTTGGTTCAGACTCAAAGAGACTTATTAATGAAATTATGATGCAATGTTGATCTTTAATGCTCAAAGATTTCAAAGATGATGACCAATCTAACAGTGGCATTGTCAGGTTTTCAAGGTTAGTTATGTGTATTCCTGGATTGACAATCTTTACCAGCTATTTGGGCTTTTGTTTAAAAAAAAAAAACTTTAGTTGTTTTCATTGTGACAATAAGAAAACAGACTTGGAAGTTTTATCTAAATCATTTGCTTTTATTTAAAATAATCATTTAAAATTAGCAGTGGGCCAAAGAAAATTTGTCACTTTTAAAGTTTTTTTTAATGTGATGGTGTGACAATACAGTATTCACATTACTGCAACTTAACTACACAATTTCAAGTTTCTTGTAACATATGAGTAGCATTGCTTGTTTTTCTTAGGTGCAACTAAGATTTTAAAGTGTCATATTTTTCTAACCATAAGGGGCACCAATGCTACTTAAATTTTTTTAAGATATCCAACTTGTGCCTTATACTCTGATGCGTTTAACCTATACTTCTGGTTATGCTCTTATGGCCAGTTGACCAAGTGGTAATGCTTTTCAATGATCAAGCGATAACGCTTTTGGAGTTTAATGAAATTATATTAATATCTTATATAATATTTTGGAGTTTAATAAATGCACTACACTAATATCATCTCAAGAGTTTTGCTTTGCTTTAAGCAAAACTTTTGAGATAACCTTTCCTACAAGTTTTGATTAAATCCCTGAGGTAGCTTTTGCTTTGCACTTATTTATTCATCAATAGTAATATGTACTTGTCCAATCTGCGCTGATATCTACGTGAAGCGACAACCAGATGAAGGGTTCCTCACTCCCTCCGAAGCATTACAATCGTAAGAGATGCCCGATGTGTTGCTTTCTGAAATATTAACTGCTTTGCGCTTAAAATTTTGTACTTTTGCTTGCAACAAATTTAGTTCATTGAGTATTTGAAAATATTGAATACAGTTGTATCACAAAAGTTGCAATATCTGTCTTATTAGAAAATTCAAAAGTTCCTCCTCGGAGTAGCCTACAGTAAATTTATTGAATGCTCTAGTCGCACAATCAATTTTCTGCAATTTCAGTGGTAATAATATTACTGCAGTATAGGGTAATTGAGATTTTTTAGCTACCATAGTTCGCCCTATTTTCGTTTTATGTTTTATGAAAGTGCAAGTAGCTGGACATCTGTGAGATTTCTCTCAATCTTCGGTTAAAGCTAGGGTAAGTATTTCTCCGAATAAGTTTAGGTTTAGGGGGTGAGGGATTGAATCCAAAACTTTTATTATCAAATTTTGTGCGTTACTGTGATACAAAACTACCAGAGTGGTAGTAAAAAAAAGCGTTCAGTTGAAGCGTTAGTGTGAAAAAAGAAAAGATGAATACTGCAACAAGCATGTCAACAAAAATTTTTGTTGCGAAATCACGAGTTATAATGCAATTGAATCTGATTGATTACAAGGAGTTAACGCAAATCACTTGGGGGGAGGAGTCAACGCAATTATAGGCTTAATAAAATGCGTGTTGTTTTTGCAGAAGGGATTAAATGCGGAAAAGATTGTAGTTGAATGTGATATTGCATCACTTAATTACGCATTATTCGCGCAGTCAAACCGTTTGACAATTCGAGAGGATAACCTATACCTGCATGCTACGCATCATTCGAACTCGATGAAGGATTGCAGGAAGGGTGCGACATTGGGAGCAGCTATGCGAAAGAAATAGGCAGGAATGTTGTCATGGCCGACAGCTTTATTCACAGAGCTGGACAGCGCTGTTCAGCTCTGTGAAAAAAAGCTGTGGAAGTGGAAGTGGTAATGATTTCCCAGGAGTCGACCACGAAGGACGTCAAACTTTTTAGCTTTATTTACGTTAAGCGAGTGTATTGTGTTTACAATTTCATCACAGGTTGCATGTTGCTGTTAAAAATATTGATTCGGAAAAGCATTTGGATAAATGATTTTAGTAGTGATTGTTTTGATGTTTGGGAATATCCTCATCCAATTCTTTACCTAATGTACAAAAAGAATAGTTAAAAAGATCAGCTATTGTATTTTGGTCTAGTAATTTGTTTTTGTCGATAAAATCTTTGGCTGCTGAAGATTTTACCTTTTTATTCGGAAGTACTGATCGGATAGTTTCCCATGCCGATTTAGGGTTAAGTTTTTTTGGTTTCTAACAATGTTGCAAAATGTTGTTTTTCAAAGATCTTCAGCAGAATGTTGCAAAGATCTTCATCTAAATTTCCGCCAGTCAAATGTCATTGGAAACCATTTTCTAGTTTAGGCCGCACTGATTCTGCATCCAGCTCAAAGTCACTGTGACCCATTCTTTAAAGCGTTTGGGCATCCCTGGTCTAAAAAATGTTCATGTGGTTGCCCCTATGCGGATAAAGTAAAGTTACTTATTGCTGATCAATCATGACGTTGTAATTGTATAGTAATAATCGTATTGATGCTTAAACGAAGTCGTCATTCTGTGTTGTAAAGTTTCTTTAATTGCGCTTCATACCACCAAAAAGTCTAAAACACAAGTCAAGTACGAATATCAAGCCCGATATTTAATTAATTTTAAGCCCGAACTCGATTCGGAAAGCGCGGCCCGGCTTACAACTCTGTTGTAATGACGTAGTGTAATATCACTTATTTTTTTTTATATAAAAACAATATTTTGTACGAACACGAGGCTCACTTTTACTCAAAATTTAAAAACAAAATAAGTTAAAAACAATGCAAGCCTCAACAGTAACAAAAAATTAAGAAGAAACGAAAAAGAACAAATTTAAAATCTAAAAATAAACTAAAATTCTGTACTGATACAAAACGATGGAATTTTAGCGATTTTCCAGTTTGCAAGCCGAATTGCAACAAGTCCGAGATTATAGAGTGCTGTGTTGCGTACTTCCCAGGCATTTGAGAAAACTTTTGGCTATCACTCAAACCGAAAAAGTTTTTCAATTTTACAATGATGCAAAAGCAGGAAAAAGCGTTTACTCTAGCTGACACAGCATTCGAAATTAAACAGTTTTATAAACAATTAAACATGGTTGCTGAAATTGATATCCATGCTCTCAAAATTTAAGACCAAATGTGGCAGAAAATTGACAAAAAGATTAAGAACAGCAGCCTAAACTCAAAAATTACTGGTTCTTATAAAAAAAAAGTGCGCTTGAACCTAAAGTTCATTTGATGCTTTTTTATAATCGAATAATGGTCGATGACCTTTTTGTTGAAGCCATCAATACGGAAGAGGATGACAAACTGCTATCCTCTTCCATTTTTCTCATCTTTTTCAAAAATCATTGCAAATTTCCCACCGTTTTACCAGATCTAGTTAAAAAAAAAAATTGCATATTCCCCTTTATCGTACTAATTGCTTGCAACGTAGCATCAGGTATCTACTCCAGAGCTCATTTGGTTACAGACGCAGTGCAGTGCAGACGTATTTCTACTTCTCTCTAAATTGTGTCAACAGCTAATCCTAACATTAGAATGACTGGCAAAGTTAGGAAAAACCAAAACATGAAAGATATTTCGAGCTCTGGTATTGGTCGCAAAGAGAAAGCAACTTTACTGAAGCTGACCGACAAAAATTAGGCAAAGTTTATGATACGGTTGAAAACCTGACAAGGCAAGTCTCAAATCTACAAAGGAGCCTGAAGAAAACAAATCAGAAAATCAAAGAACTTAAATCAAAGAATGGACAACTCAAACAAGTCGTAAACATGAACATTCTGGAGACTGATAACTTAGAACAATATTCCAGAAGAGAGAATATAAGGATCTATAATGTACCTAAACCTCAGGGAAAGAAAAATGATGGAGAAGAAGTTGTTGTTGAGCTGGCTGAAAAACTAAATATCAACATTGAACGTTACGATATACAAAGGGTCCACCGTTAGGGCAAAAAACGATCATTATTGGCAAAAACTCGTCCTATAACTGCCAGGTTTGTCAAATACAAGCATCAAAACGACATCTTGTTTTCAAAATCAAAGTTGAAGAATGGCAACAATGGAAAATTTTATAATGCGTTTATGACAGAAGATTTGACGCCACTTTCCTCAAAACTTTTGAACTTCGTTAAAAATGACTGCGATGGAAAATTCGTTCTCTGCCATACATATAACGGCAGAATTCGAATGAAAAGGTCTGGTTTTGAGCAGGGTGTCTTGACTGATGGTGGTAAAGACGAGGGTACCGGCAACTGTATCGTGATTTTATCCCCAGATGACCTATTTTACCTGGATGTAGATGTGGATTTTGCTAAACTGAACAACAAACCGATGCTTTTTAATAAGGATAACCACTATGACAGTGTAAATAGTGATTCTAGCAGCGACAACGATGTTTAGGTTGTTTGCTGCTCGTAAAACTAGCTTTTGGTATGTACTATTCTACCGAAAACTTTGGCAAAATGGAGAACCAACCCATTTGCGTTGTGTGTGCGAAATCATGCGTTACCGCAAATGACCACACGACCTGCCCTAATTGCTCACATAGTTTGCACAAATCCTGTTCGACTTCTAAAATCCGAGATAATCCATTTGAAAACAAAAGATTAGTCAGCAGTTGTTTGCTTTGCAACTCGCGAATGATCAATGCTAGCCAAGATAAACATTTTGATTTAATGAGATCTGAAAACTTTACTTTAGGAACATGTGATGATAACTCAAATTATTGTGATTTTTTTGACAATTGCGTGTATCATGATATTACGTCGTTAAATAATGTGGTAAACCTGAAAACAAATGAGCTATTTATCTTGCATTTTAATGTTCGCAGTCTGCAAAAAAATATTGACAAGCTAATCACCCTTTTGGTTACTTTTTCTGAAACACCAGATATTATTGCAATATCACAAACAAAACTTACATATGGTCAACCGTTGTTGAACGTTGACATTACTGGATATGATTTCATCCATTGTATTAGCATAACAAAAGCTGGTGGGGTCGGTTTTTATATAAAGCAAAACTTATCTTACAAACAAAAATCTGACAGTTATGTTAATTTAAGTTTTGTGGAAAATATGTGGATTGAAGTTAAAACTAATAACGGACCAATAGTGATAGGGGTAATTTATCGACATCCCACAACACTTGTGAATGACTATGAAAGCTTTTTCGCAAATTTATGTGACACTTTTACTGATTTTTGTGATAGTAATACTGTCTTTTACGCTGTCGGTGACTATGACAGTGACCTAATGCAAATTAATGGCAATCGCAGCTTTCGAAAATACGTGAACAATATCTTGAGCACTTCTACCAAGTGTGCCATTGATCTCCCGATCAGTATAACTGACCACTCGAAAACATTACTGGACCACATTTATGTTGACGATTCAAAGCATTCTTACACTAGCCGAGTGCTTTAATGTGATCTGAGCGACCATTTGGCTACTTTTGCTGGCATTTTCACCAAAAAATATGGTGTTAAAAGCAAAGACCAATTTCTAATTCGAGACATGAAAAACTTTAATTTAGAAAAAATTTTAAGGGCACTTGAGAATGATTTAACTGCTGCCACCTAAACAGTATTGAATCAGCTCAAGATGCTTTTGATAAATTCGAAGAAATGCTTTATATTGTAGTAAACAAATTTGCTCCTCTGAAAAAAGCTTCAAGAAAAGAAAAAAAGCTGAGTCAAAAACTTTGGTTGTCACGTGAACTACTAAATTAGATCAAACAAAAAACAAACTTTTTAAACAACTTCACAAGAAATTTGATGAAGATATTTTCCAAAAATATAAAAAAACAAAGAAATGCTTAAATCGAGAAATCAAACGTGCTAAAGAAAACTACTACGAAGATTTGATCGATGATAGCAAAGGCAATTCCAGTACGCTGTGGAAAATTATTGTCGAACTAGCCAACTTGAAAAAAAAAGACATTTCCTAATCAAATAGTCACCGACAAAGAAGTGATAGATAATCCACAAAAAGTTTGTGAAGCTTTCAATGTTCACTTTGCAACAGTTGGGTAAAATATTGGTAAAATGACATAACCAATAAACTCCTAAAATTGAGCAATGCTGTAATCTTTCCATTTTTTTGTAAAATTTTTAACTCCTGTATTCATCAAGGAGAATTTCCCAATTCGTTGAAGATTGCAGAGGTAGTTCCAGTTTTCAAAAAAGGGGATTCAAACTTGCTTACAAACTATCGTCCGATTTCAATTCTTTTCCAACTCAGCAAAATTTTTGAAAAATTAATCTTCAACAAAATCAACGATTATCTTGAAAAATATCATTTAATTTCTGATAAACAATTCGGTTTTAGACAAAATTCTTCTACGTCTCACGCTATCAGCAATATTTATGAAAAACTCATAAAAAACTCTGATGCAGGAATGTACAATTGTTGTATATTCCTCACCTCACCAAAGCTTTTGATACTGTTAATTACGATGTTTTGCTGCACAAACTGAAAATTTTCTATGGATTTCGAGGACTGGCCGTAAAACTAATACAAAGTTATTTGAGCAACAGAAAACAATATACAAAGATGGAAAACTGCAAGTTCGATTTGACAAAAATTGAATATGGTGTGCCACAGAGTTCTTCCCTCGGGCCACTACTTTTTCTTTTGTATATCAATGATCTGCTTTTGGCCAGTCAGTTTGACACTATCCTGTTTGCTAATGACACTTTCTTGGCCATGTCAGACAATAACCTTTCTAAATTACAAAACAGAGTGAATACTGAACTTAAAAAATCGATCTCTGGATGAAAAAAAAACAAGCTTCAGCTGAATTATTCCAAAACTTCATATTTACTGCTTGACAAACTTCAATGTATTCTTGAATTCAATCAATATAAAACGTATCAAATCCATAAAATACGTAGGAATTTATATAGACGAAAACCTAAATTGGTCTTGTCATATTCAACATCTTTCGTTACAACTAGCACGCTATTCTGGATTGTTGTATGAAATTTGAAATTTCTTAGACCAAAAGACTCTGTGTATGTTATGTTACTCGCTCATTTACAGCCGTATTCAAAATGGTATACTTACGTGCATAGGTGGGCACAAGTCCGTTAATCGTTAATCCGTTAATAACGAAGCTAACTTTTTCATTAACTCGTTAAACCGTTAAAAAGTTTTTCATGTTAACGGACTAAATTAACATCCATTAAATTTTGTTAACGGACTAAATTAACTTCCGTTAAGTTCTGTTAACTTCCGTTAAGGTTTTTATCGTTAATATCTTGCACCATTTATTTATCGTACCAGTACAAAACCAGTTTGCACTGGTAACGCTTGTTGCGTATTAGCACGAGTTTTATAGAAGAAAAAGCGAAGGAGCTCTTTTTTGTGGCGAATAATAAGCTGCAGCCTCATAGGTCTAATTATTATTGCTGTTCACGATTTCCAAAGGTTTTCCGATCGCAGCTTCGTTAGTGCATTTAAACTTATTTCTGTCTTGAAATTAGATTAGCCTGTAAAATGTAGCTTCCAAAACACAAAAAGACCACCACAGCAATAAATGTTTCCTTTCAATCAGCTCAACAGTGTCAATACAGGTTCTAGAAGCGATTGAATAAAAGGAAATGTAAATTACTCGCAAAATATTAACGAATTAACGGACCTTATTAACTTCCGTTAATTAAAGCTGAAAATAACGGATTAACGTTAACGGAGGTGTGAAGTTTGTTAACGGACTAGTGGTTAACGAAGCTAACGTTTTACATTAACTTGCCATCTATGCTTACGTGGGGTACGGCAAACAAAACACTTGCAAGAGCTCAATGTGAAGCTAAATCATACAGTTTGTACAATAACGTACAGTAGCAAATATTGTCCGGTGACTTCTTAATACAAAACCTTAAATTTTTTAAAATTGGATGATATTTACCTACTTGAACTAGTTAAATTTATATATCAGCTTCATCACAAGAAATTTAAAACTGCTCTCAACGACTGTTTTGTTGATATCACCAAAATTCACTGTCACAATACTAGAACAAAAGATAACTTAGTATACAGTCAAATCTCGGTTTTCGAACGCTTCGGTTCTCGAACAAATCGGTTTTCGAACAATAAATTCGAGATTTTTACATTTCAGACTTCGAACAAAAATTCGGATCTCGACCAAACCGAAAGAAGCCGAGCGAACACAAATGCGCCATGAAGCTGCATATGTCGGCTTTTTTCACACGATTTTTGGTGTAACTGAGCTGTTGTATTTTTTTTTACTGCTTGATTAGTAATTTCTGCAAATTTTTTCAAAATTTTTCGTATTGTACTGCATCTTAACCTTTAATGTTTTTGATGTTTTAAAAATAAAACATAAGAAATGTTTACTTTTTTTTTTTTTTCATCATCTTAGATAGGAAATCCTTTATTAAGATAAAATACAATCTACTTCAACCCATTTTTATTTGTGGTACTACAGTACACAGTACAGTTTATGGTGTAAAATAGTAAACAAATACTTTACAAAAGTTGTTTTCTAGAGTTGGAACGGATTAAAATTATTTGCATTAATTTTAATGGGAAAAATTGTTTCGGATTTCGAACAATTCACTTTTCGAACAGCTTTCTGGAACGGATTATGTTCGAAAACCGAGGTTTGACTGTATTTCAAACCTCGCGTTCAAACGTCAGCGGGGAAAAAGTCTCTAACTTATAGAGGAATTGAATTCTGGGGAAAAATTGAACGTGATGTAAAAGAACTATCTTGGTTATCATTCAAAAAAAAAAAGATAAAACAAACAGCTATCCAAAACTGCAATATATATCATTTTGACATTCTTTGCTCCATATTCTGGAAATCTATCATTTAGCTGAGTAACACTGTTCATTAATTTTCTCTTGCGATGAAAGCAGTTGAACAAAATAATTGTCTGTTTCTTTTCAATTTGATGGTTTTTTCTTCTCTAAGTTTTCACTCTGTCAAGTAAAAATTAAAGAAGCACCTTGGGTTGAAAAACCTTCGGGTTCGTCGGTGCTTCCTGGCCTGAACAAGCTTACCGTAATTTTGTTTTACGTGTGTTTGTTTTGTGTGTGTTAGCATTGCTTAGGCAAATAAACTGTTTTCCATCTATCTATCAGGGTGTTTCCATATGGAACTCAATATCTATGGAAATACGAAATCTTCCCAAACATTCCTTTAAAGTTAAACTCAAACAATATCTTTTACAATTGTACATCTGATGATGAGCTTGACCATCTGTTGTCGCATTTTACACGAGCTATTGATAAACTTGAAGTTCTTTACGAAAACCTAACTTTCTTTTTGACGTTCAACAATTCTTTCGAATTGCTGACATATAGGGTGGCTGCTTTGACTCGATGACCGATAAGGTCTTTTCGTAGCCTCCCTGTCGAAGAATTACCTAAATTACTGTATTATGGCTCCTTATTACTAATCCTTTGTCTTTGCTTTTTCGTAATGATATCAGTTGAAAACTTGAAACTGCTGTGTTGTAGTTGTGACAAAAATAAACAATGTTCTGTTCTGCTTTTGATCATTTTTCTTTTAATGGAAAGCCCTGGTAACTTTTAATGCAGCGCTACCACTCCAACTGTTGTAACAAGCCTTGCCGCGAAACAATGCTCTGCTCGATTTCACGCATTGAAGAAAAAAAAAGATAGCTTTCTGGACTGCACGGGCTGATGTCTAGGGATGGGCATTTCAGAATAGTTGGCTAGTCCAGAATTATTCCGAATAGCGAAAACTGACTCCAGAATACCGAATCCTATTCTGGTTGAATTAACAACCAGTCAACCACCACCGATATCCAGAAAGTATTTATTCAACGATTTGCTTAATTATATAAAGCAGCACTTTATTGCAGTGCATGGCATTGAGTGCTTCGAAATGTTCATCACTTAGTTGTGTTCTCAATTCGCTTATGGTCAAGGTCAAACATGATTAGACTCAGGCACATAGTCAGAAATATGCAATGGGGGCTGTTTTGAGGATCTGGGGGCGGAGCCCCCAGCGCTCAAAAATTTTGTAATTTTTTGCAAAATTAACTTAATTTTGGGCTTATTATGATAAAAATTAATGCTTTGGAAACGTGGCATAAAAATAAGCAGTGCTAGAACAAAAACATGATTTAACTAGTTGCACAATTGGGCATTGGCTATGTGGAAGGTGGCTAATGGTAAAATTTCAGTACTCTTATTTGCAAGCTGGTACTGTAAATCATAAAATCTTGATAGTTCAATGAAACTCACAGGGAGTAATCCATTTCGTCTGCATTTAAGAGAGAAAAATAATTGGTTAGGGGCAGAGGTGGAGTCGAGGACACATGGCTCGAGGCCAAGGACACAAAAAAAATCCGAGGCCAAGGACAGCTTTTCCGAGGACAGACCCTCTCGAGGCCAAGGACAGGAATGCTCAAGGACCAAGAACACAGCCCTCAAGTATTCTCCAAAAAAAAGGTCTTCAAAAAAACTTTTTCAGGCAATCTCCAATTTATAGGCGTCGCCAGGATTTTTGATTGGGGAGGCCTAAACCACAAATCACATGCAATGACGTCATCAAAAATTTGCCTGTTGACATTTAACCAGGATTTTGCAAAGAGAGAGGGCTTAAACTAATATAATTGAAAAGTGCAAATACGTAACTTTGAAGACGTTTTGAGAAAGCCTGTGTAACTCAACCGTATCACAGACGGGGGTCTGGGGGCGGGGCCCCCAGCTGTTGGAGGCTTTCGGGGTCTGGGGGCGAAGGGCGATTTTTTTGTAATTTTTTGGATAAAAAGCTATTTTAATGCGATTAAATCACATTTCGCACATGTTTAGAGCCATTTGAAAGCACTAGATTTTTGACATTTGAAAGCCAAAACACGTTTAACATCTTGCATTTTGGTGTTAAAGTTTAATTGTACGTGATTTGGTCCAGGTAGGGGGAAGTAAGGTGCATTGTCTCGTGCAACATTTTAGCAGTAAATGAAAACCCATTCAAAGATTTTCCTTAGCGATTTTTGTTTTGTCATGAAAATAACCAGTTATAGAAGTGGATGTCATCAAGTGGAATGTGATCAATCAGCATTTTCCATGGCTAATTTTTTTAAAAGTATTTTGTGCGTAAAAACTGGCAAGGTGGATGTGAATTAATGAATTGTTATTGAAAAATAGTACAATAGATTATTACGCCTACTAACCATGTTATTGCCGGGTCGGATTTACATCGCGCTAGGCCCCTGGCACTTTGGAGATTTTTGCAACATCTTTCTGCCAAATGTAGGTGAAGACCATAAAAAGTCCTTTGAGAGCAGGGCCCTTAGCTGGTACCACGCCATATTGTGATAAATCCGGCCTTGGTTAATGCATTATGTTCATAAAAAGGCTAGATGTGATCCTGAGATAGCAACTTTTAGGACAAAAGCTATCCATTTCTTCCAGGTTTACGTTGAAATTGGCTGGCAAAATTTGATTTGAGGGGGTCCCTGGTCATCAATATTGTTGTTCGCTACTGATGTAAGCGAAAAACGCTAAAAAGAAACTGAAACTGAAGAAACAATAGGCTTTTTTGTCGCATTTTTGTCATTGGTGAAATTTCAATTGGTAGGAAGGCCCGCTTTTCTAAGCCTATGCTCCGATTGTGAAAACAAAAAAAGGTATTCGCATATTTTCCGCGAGGTTTTTGGCGTTTTCCAACAAAATTTCGACGGTTTAAAAAATAGTGTTGTCCTCGAGCCGAGGACAGGTCAATTTTTGAGGACCTAAGGCTTCGAGGCCAAGAACTTGAGGCTTCGCTGCCAAGGCCAAGGATTCAAAATGTATCCTCGAGGACGTCCTCGAGGCCAAGGACGTCCTCGAGGACTCCACCTCTGGTTGGGAGGCTAATGGAACAATACATTTCAGTCGAAGTAATTTGTAATTAACTAATACTGAATAGCCACCCCCCTATTCCTGAGCCTAGATATTTTTTTATAAAACCTATTTTCAACATGTTTCAACAAGCGATCATAGTTGATTGCTTAGTTTTGGCGATTTTAAAAAGTTTTTACTGATTTGAGAGTTAGATTTTTGACAAATTACTGCCCCTCCTAAATGATTATTTCAAAAGATGTTTTAAATCATTTTTTAGTCCATTCTATTGTGTTAAACATTTCCAATGACATTAAACGTATTGTTGCTTTCTGTTTGGTTAGGTTGGTACCATAAAATGGTATCACCTCAAAATGGTGACACCCGGTGGGGGGGCGCTTTCCTCTGCACTGACGTTTTGACCACGTTGTTAATACCATCACGCCCTCTGCATGCGTTATTGAAGCGCGCGTAAATTGAGAGCATGCGCCGCTCATATAACTACAGAGCAAATGGCTCACTACACTTTTATGCGAGAATTAGCTGCAAACAATTTTTACCAACGAAATTGCGTACATTTAAAACCAGTTCCAATTATCCGGTTTATACTTCAATTTGGATTCCAGATAGTTTGGAATTGGGATCTTTCTATATTTGGTGTTCTGAAATGCCCATCCCTGCTTATGTCTACAATGTGTGTGAGATTGTAAATTGGTCGTTTTTGCTTTTCAGTTTTGTGAGTTGCGAAAAGAAATTAACAGTGATTAGAAACATCATTGTCTAATGTAGCTCTGTAACCTTATGAATATAAGCGCTGTAATACTCCGTTCACGGAAAACACAGTTTCAGTACCTTTTTTGTGGCAGAAAACATGGGCTGCGGCAGAGCAGCTAATCGTCCGTGCTATTAGCCTGGTCAATTTTATCCCAACACAAACACAGTTCTTAGTGTTGCTATAAAAATCGGGTTCCAGTTCAATTTCGTCATAGAATCCATCAAAACTTGATCCATCCGTCCATTTGAATTTGCTGTTTC
Organism: Trididemnum nubilum; assembly: GCA_963965965.1. NCBI lineage: Eukaryota > Metazoa > Chordata > Ascidiacea > Aplousobranchia > Didemnidae > Trididemnum > Trididemnum nubilum. The sequence goes on from OZ014484.1 coordinate 23,512,606, forward strand.
CCATAGACTGTCGTTTCAAACCAATCCAAACACACTCAGCAACTGTTGGAAAAATTGCAACATCAGTAACTGATATCAATTTTAGTTATAAAATAATAAATTCCAATATACTTCACAGTAAGTATTATAGCTTGTGCATAACTTAACTTGAGTGTAACTTGACTTGTGTATAGCTATTAAAAAAGTAGGGCTGCCCAGCCCCCGTTTTACGGGCCGCATGTGGCCCCCAAAAGAAGATTTTGCCGCCCGCCAGCGGTTTCGAGATGAACCAGCGGAGAAATTTACCAGAAACCACATCAATTTTTGGAGCATAATCTTTGGAACATCAAAATATCTTTTAGATAAAACACAAAGCCAGAACAACTGCAAACATAGCTTGACGTTTCGTGAAACTACTTCTTGCTTTGTTAAAAGTAATTAATGGCGAAAAAGCTCATGCATTTAAAGCATCAAAAAGAAGTAGCAGCAGTGGGAGAAAATTATTCTTATTACTCATGTGTTAAACAAATACAGTTGTATAGATGTCCTATCAACATTTAAATTGCATTGCTAATTCAAAAATACAATCCCAATTTAAATGTTGGAAGGAAATCTATACCACTGTATTTGTTTAACCAATGAGTAATATGAGTAGTTTTCTCCTACTGCTGCTGCTTCTTTTTTTAATGCTTTAAATGCTTGTGCTTTGTGTTTTTTCGCCAATCATAACTTTTGACAATGCGAGAAGTAGTTTCACGAAACGTCAAACTATCTTTCCGGTTGTTTTGAGTTTGTATTTTATATTACAAATCAATTTTTTTGTGTGGTTCGGTCACTATCTAAAACTACGGCAAAAATCACACCAAAATATTGTGAAGACCTTTACTTGGTCTTCACCTAATTTACCGCCAGTTTTTTCCATCAATTCTCACTAAAAAGCGTTTTCTAGTTCGGACAGGCGCTGATTCTGCGGCCCGCTCTAATGCACTGTAGCCCCGGCTTAAAAAAATTTGGGCACCCCTGGCTTAAAGGGATTATGACATGGTTAATTACGAACATAGAGTAAATTTTTGTCGAAGTGATCAGCTGTTGTTCTACGACTAAGCAGCATGTTGTGTTGTCACAGTAACAGCTATTCATTGGACTGAGTTTTCTGACCGAGAATGATTGATTGACGCAATACAGTATTCGCTGCAAAATGCATGCGAGTTACGTTTTTTTTTACTCCAAGCATTTCAAAATGTTTTGAATCTTCTGTCGTTGCTTATTGGTCTGCAAGCTGAAAATTCTGCAAGCTCTAGAAAAAAGTTCGTTCCGACTCTCGGGGGTTTACTGTTTGAAACTAAATTTGGAAAGGAAGGATTACAGCTCAAAATAACAATCAATAACTCTGAAGCAGACTAAATTTACGAAAAAGGTCTGAATTTATAATTATGTCAAGGTGCAAATTTCGTTTGTTTAATGTGTACGCTCTATTGAATCCAAAAATTCATGTCAAATCGCTTTGGAGATTGTACACTTATTAAGCGCTCTCATTGGTCTTCTTCCAGCCAATCACGACTCGGCTGTGGCAGCGATAGCTCAGTGGTAGAGCGCCGGGTTAGCGATCGAAAGGTTGCTGACTTTCTGTTCAATTTTCGAACTGGCCCGTCGTTGCGTTCTTAAAAAAGATACGTTACGCTTATTTCCGATTGGGGCCAAGCACTCTGCCCTTTGTGGTGGCCCAGCCTGATGAAAGACTTAAAAACAGAACCCAAACAATGCTCTGCGACAGTTAGTTTCAATATTCATGTTCCAAAAATGGCTTTTAGCTTTTCAAATTTTAAGTTTAGTTAATAACTATTTTTAGCGCCCGATTGGAGCGATTTGATGTATTATACAAGCGCTTTTTGTTGTTGCAAAAAGCCTGCTTATGTTTTGTTATTTGCAATATTGAGGAAGCGTAGTCCAAATTTCGTTTGTATAATCAAACTAAGTGCGATTCAAACAACAACTAATTTGGTAGGATTATTAAGCAATTGATTTTGAAAATTGAAAGCAGTATTTTTCATTGATAGATTTCATATTTTGAATTAATTAGCCCTAAAATATGTCGATACCGTAGTTATTTTGTTTCGTAGATTTTCGCACATTTGTGTAAAATCAATATTGCAATTTTTGTGGAATAAATCTGAGGTTAAATTTGAAAAACATTACAAAAGTTTTTTTGGTGTGAAAAAAAAATCTACCAAAATCCATCTATCAGAAAGTTGTTAAATTGGGGGAGAGGGGGCTTAAATAAGGGAGGTTAGGGTATCAAGGAAAATCAACAATTTATACTTGCCCTACAACAGAACTACAGCTGTTTGTGACGAGCTAACAAAATAACTTTGGGCACGAAATCATTTCAAACTCTGCAGTTTTTAATGAAAGTGAATTACTGTAAAAATGATGATGCTAAATTTGAGCTAATGACAGTGCTTATTACTAAAGAACGCTTGTTTTGGAGGAAAAAATTGGTTTTGACTACAAATACAACTAATTTATAAATTGAAAAAGACAAAAATTAAAACCAATTACGACCCCCACCCCGCTGAGATTCTCAGGTATTCTTTAATACGAGCCCGACCCCGCTGAGATTCTCAGATATTCCTCTGAGATTTTTTAATACGACCCCGCTGAGATTCTTAGGTTACTTTTTGCAGTTAAGCAACTTATGTTAAATTTTACAAAGTATCTTTTGGCGGCTGAATCGTATGGGCTCAGTCATTGATAGCCATGACAGGCATTAGATGCAAGACTATAGAGAAACATGGTATCGATAGGTAGAATCTTTGTACTTTACTTTAGTTCTTGTTGATTCTGCCTAAGCTTACATCGTTTCGTTTCTCTTATGCTGTATTGCTCTTTGTAATTATCCTAAAAGTGTATTTTTTATATACTTTATAGAACGGTAATGATAGTTTTTCTTTCACCAGTTTTATGTAATGGTCAATATAGCAAATATTTTAGAGCTTACAAATGAAAAATAAAATAAAATTTTTGTTCGCATGCATTGAAACGTAACGAAAAGATTGGCTTAAAATTAGGATTGGAAAAATGTTGGAAAACTAATGTTTTTGTAACTCAATTTTTGCGGGATTTTCTTTTTTGAAATTGCTACGAAAATCTAATTGTGGTATTTCCTATATAAATCACAAAAATTGATCTTTTTTCGGAAAAATTACTAAAATTGTTCAACGGAGACATGGTGACTTTATCCTTGCGCCCAGAACCCAGTTTTTTCCGAGGACTTAAGCTTGCAAGTACGATACGTCATTTCATTTCAAAAATATAAATTTACAGTATTTTGCAATACTCTAGATAATAATGTCATGGCAGCTATGCAATATTTAAAAACTATGATAACATTTAAAAATTTCTGTAAAAAAACCGTTTAACCAAACAAAAAGGTTTGTGTTCGAGAAACTACTGAAAAAGTGGGGATCCACAATCAGTGGAAGTTTGCACTGGGGCCCTAACTGATGATATTAGTCGGCTTGGCCGAGAGGGTACAGGCTTTACAACGATCCTGATCGCTTTTTTCAACGATCCTGATCGATTTTTACCGCGATCCTGATCGCATGATTTGAGTTCAACCCGCACCCTGGTCACGTTGTTGCGTCCTTGGATAAGATTTACGATGATTATCTTTGCTTGGTGGCTTCGAACAATCAGCAAATTCAGTGGATAAGAATTTAAAGAAATCTACAGAAACATTGGATCAGAGATGGAAACCGGTCGGGTCGACCGGCCGGTCGAGTTACCGGTCGGGTCGACCGGCCGGTCGAGTTACCGGTCGGGTCGAAATTCTTTGACCGGCCGGTCAAGCCGGTTGAAAAACCGGTCAAATTCTCCTCTCTTGCAACTAAAAGACATCTAACCACCAACCGAAATATACATATATATTTTCTGAAAATAAAACTTTTTAGAAAAAAATAGTATTAACAAACCACACCTTTTGAAAACATTTGTTGAATGGTTTTAAGCTGTGACTAATATGCTGTGATCATTAAGACATGCACATCTGGGGGCGTATTTAGGGGGGCATTGTGCTACGCCCCACTCCTTTAGGCCACGGCACAAACCAAAAAAGTGCAAAATATACGTTAAAATCGCGTAATCAGATTACAATAAAGCATGCATGTGGAAGAGGCTTACGCTATCTGGCATTTTAGCATCATTTTAATCAGCTTGAGAGTGGAAGTGGCACAGAGTTTAGATTTTTTAGGACATGCTAAAATCTTGCCGCTCTAAACAGCTTTGTTCAACTTAAATTTATCACACTCTAAACTGGGCAAGAAAGATATAGCTCTTATTTTTTTATATCTAACTAGCCATGGCTTGTTCTGAAGTAGCAGCATTTCTACAAACTGCTGGGGCTCATTATATTTCGAATATTATCCAACCAATGTCATAACAGTTGAGTGTTAAACAATTTTAATCTCTTTTCTTAGCCTACGCATAATATTGTTAGAAAGAACGTCTGATAATTTAGCTTGTGCCCTCCAGTTGTTTTTACGCTTATTTTGTGCGCGTTTTGCGCTGCCTAATTAAGGTCTTCCAAACCAAAATTTAACTAAAAAGGTCTTGAAATTGAGTTGCTTTTGCAAAAAACGCAAACATTTTTTGCGTTTTTTTTCTGAGACCCCCCGTCCGGAATCAGAAATTTTAACACCTCACTCATGCCCCCCCTTTTTGAAAATTTTTTATTAAATGCATTGAACAATGAACCAAAACCTTCTGCAAAAAACCGGTCGACCAGGCCGGTCAGAAACCGGTCGACCGGCCGGTCAACTGGCGAAGATTTTGAAATTTACCGGTCGGGTCAAGAAAATCCTGACCGGTTCCATCTCTGCATTGGATTACTGAAAACTCCTAAACAGGTCCGGATTCCTCCAACCACGAAGTAGTCATTGCAATGAAAAGTGCGCGGAAACGTCCAATATTTAGCGTCCGACGCTGTCCGGTGACAGGAGGATAAATATGCGCTGCAACAATGCGCTACATCAAACTAAGACCATAAATTGGCCATTTTCAAGTTAATAATTTATATTTTTTTGGTTATTATTTAACTGCTAGTTTTCATGCAAAAGTGATCCAGTTACACGAAAAATTGATCTAGTGAGTAAGAGGCGTAGTTTTACGTTGAAAATGCTTATGTAATTTGGGACTTTAAAAGAATCCATATTACCGAATGATTCAGTTATCCGTGAGCCAGTGAAGCGGAACTAACTGTGCGATTATTAATTTCAATAAGTCAATTAACAATTATCTCATTTTTTCCCTAACCTAGTCAATTCAGGCTTCTTGGAATTAAGGGTATTCTTGAAAATAAAGGTTGTACTTAAGCCGAAATCAATTTCGCATTCGTGACCTAATGATTTTGACTTAAGCATTTTACACTATTTACGAACTTTGTTTAAAAACCAAACCAATATGTGTAAAATTTAAGCCTTTTTTTTCAAAAAATCGACGCTAATGATGACGTTATTATCTAAAAATTACGTTGTCGACAATTTTTTTTATAAACACCAGCCTACAAATCAAATTTGGGATTGTCAACATAGGTGGGCACAAGTCCGTTCATCGTTAATCCGTTAGTAACGAAGCTAACTTTTTCATTAACTCGTTAAACCGTTAAAAAGTTTTTTTATGTTAACGGACTTAATTAACTTCCGATAAGTTCTGTTAACGGACTAAATTAACTTCCGTTAAGGTTTTTATCGTTAATATCTTGCACCATTTCTTCATCGTACCGGTACAAACCAATTTGCACTGGTAACACTTGTTGCCTATTATCACGAGTTTTATAGAAGAAAGCGAAGAAAAGAGCTCTTTTTTGTGGCAAATAATAACCTGCAGCCTCATAGGTCTATTAATTGTCGCTGTTCACAATTTCCAAAGACTTTCCAATAGCAGCTTCGTTGGTGCATTTGAACTTATTTTTATCTCGAAATTACCGTAGATTAGACTATAAAATGTAACTTCCAAAACACAAAAAGACCACTACAGCAATAAATATTTCCCTGCAATCTGCTCAACAGCGTCAATACGTGTTCTAGAAGCGAGTGAATAAAAAGAAATGTAAATTACATGCAAAATGTTAACGAATTAACGGACTGTATTAACTTCCGTTAATTAAAGCTGAAAATAACGGATTAACGTTAACGGAAGTGTGAAGTTTGTTAACGGACTAGTGGTTAACGAAGCTAACGTTTTACATTAACTTGCCCACCTATGGTTGTCAAGAACCCTAATTCAAAAGTTAGGTAAAAACAGTTTTGCCCAACTGATATGCAAAACAGATAGCTCGTGTAAAATAGGGCTAAATACAATAGTTTAAAGCCGTGATAAAGAATCTCGAATAATGCAAAAACAACAGTGCACAGCGTATATAATTACTTTCGTAGCCTGTATACCATTCCGCAAATAGATAAAGAAGTCTTCTGGTTTTGATAATGGGGAGAATCCTCGAATATCCATGACAATATCTGGTGGCAGTTATTTGATTCATAGCAAGGTTATTGTAGTGGAACAGCAATCCGCCTACTGTATAAAAAAATCCATGATTACTATAATCGTAAAAATGACTTTCAATTTTTTGGTGCATTAAACAATTCTTAACTTTGAAAAATTACAAGCACTATTTCTAAGAAAATGTTTTTTTGGGATAAGCTCAAAATATTAACTGGAATCTGTTGTATCTTTACATCACTCGATACAATATAACGTATTTTTATTCAAACAGAATTAATCAACTTATTCAAATAGAATGCAAAAACAAAACAACAGGTTGTTCTCACGTAAATAATACACTCAACTTCACGTACAGTATTCTTGCTTACAAGACTAAAGACAGTTCTTACGATAATAACACTCCTAACGTTACGTCCTCAAACAGCGACTGCCAAGAGAACATTGCAAGATTCAGTCAGGTATAACAGAAACAATGACGTAATGATCACGTGAAGAATGATTGGAAAGATTGCGCAACGTCAATACAGTAATTGCTTTACAGCCTTCAAAGTTAATCAAAGCTCTAACGGAATCTTCTGTTATAAATCGAACTTACATAATTCGCAAAAAACAAACCTTATATGTTTTCATTGTTAATTATGTTGGTTGGTAACCTCGAATTGAGACTCGATTGATATTTAAAAATTAGAAATGAGGAAATTAAAAAAAAGCTGTGTGAAGAAAAAACAATCATGTTCGATATCAAACGTAAAACGAATGTTTCAAATTTAAACATTAATTTTTTCTTGTTCTAGAAATTTCGGTTTTTACTATTATGCTGTTTCAGCTTTTATTATTGCTTTTTTTTCAGTTTTTTGTGGTACAGTATCTAGTAATTTTGGGACTGGGGAGGCATGTTTCCTGCATTCCGACTTATTTGAAAACAATAAAATTTTTTCATCATCGAGTAATAAGTGTGTATAGTTGATGGTCAAACGCTCATTTCGAAATTCGGTAATTGATTACTCACAATAATTGAAAATTCTGCAAATCGAAGGCTTGTTCAAATTTAAAGTCGCCCAATTTGTGTAAAATTTGAAAAACAGTAAAACTCAAGTATAAGTTACTTATGCAATTATTTTCATAAGCTATTAATCGTACTAGCGACGTATGTGCAGTGTCTAAGAACGAAGTTTTGTACCACTGGACGAATTTTGTAATTTCAGAAAAAATTATCAGTTTTTGACGCCATTTTAATTTTAATTTTTTTTGCGATTTAAGAACCATTGAAACAAAATCGCCCAATTAATTTGTATTATCACGCAAATGTACCAAAAAGGTGAACATTGCGAGATATGAAACTTAAATTGCGTGTAGTGGCACATGCTTTACAGTATGTCAGACCTGCACTACATAAATGCTTTTGAATGATTTTAGAGGGTGTAAATTATATACAAACATAGTACAGCAAAAGATTGGTACATTCCAATTAGAAGGTCAAATAAGTCTTCCCACAAAAACAGCTTTTGATATAACTCAGCAATGATACAATGAAAAATCAGCACAGTAGCTAACAGTTTCGTGCTTATTTTGTCACAATAACAATCACAGGTCGAATGGGCTATCAAATTATGCACCGTAAAGTGAGATTTACTTAATTCACACTTTAAACAAACTACTACTCTACATATCAAGTAAACATAGTTTATAAACAAAATATAACCAGGGCCGACATGACATGATGACAGAACGTGCTAGCGAGCTCGTTAAGGCCATTCCCGCTCGCTAAAAAGCGCTAACGAACAATAAATCTTCGTAGACAAACTAGACAAATTGCCATTTCTAAGCCGTCTCGCCCTACACATGTTAAAACTGCTCGCTCGAATTTCTTTGCGAGATATTCGTAACTGGTGTTAGTACGTGATAAATATCTCATTGTAACGTCAGATGTATTTTTACCTCAAAATAATGCGTTCAAGCATACTGTATGTACTGCATTGTTATGGAAAAAGATATTATAAGCTATGCGTTATTATTCTAAGCTAGCGAATTCCTCAACTGATAATAATTAGTAAATGAACGACAGAATTTAATTATGTTTTTGGATCAATGTGAAGTAAGAACAAATTTTACCATACTACAATTTTTTTAAGCGACGCAAAGCGCCCTTGAGGTTGTTGGTGGGTAAACTCATATGCTAACAGTAACTTTAGGTTTCAAAATTTTTCAAAAGTAAGCAAGTCGAAGTACACTCTTCCTTTTTAGAACCGGTAAATCTTGAGTTGAGACTGGCTGTTTTGAACTTTTTGCCGATATTCAGCCTCATTTGTCCTTGATTTTATAAAAATTTTGAGAGCATCGATGTCAATTTTAGCGGGCATGTTTGAAACACTGTTTAATTCCTATTGCTCTGTCTTTTTTGTAGGGAATTTTTTCAGGCAATCTCCAATAGAGGAAAACAAAAAAGGCCTCTGCAAATTTTTCGCGAGGTTTCTGGCATTTTCCTACATATTTTTGAAAATGAACAAATCCCTACAATTGTAGGAACCGATGTAAACGTACATCACACTATATGGGGATCCTCCGATATAAACCCTCGAGGACAGAATCTGCTAGCGTATTGTGTTAGTGCAGACCTGAATTTCTGTAATGTAGGTAATAAACCAATATTCAGAATTAAAACGCGTGAAAAGGTTTCATACTTAACCTTAGTAAGCCGGTGTGCGTGGGAACGAGTAGTTGGCTGGCATGTTAGCAACGTGCTATCATTCTCGGATCAAATGTACAATATATTATTATATTAGGATCAAATGTATACTAGGTTCCAGGTTAAAAGCAGAATCCAAAATCAGGCTAAAATGTTTCGAAACGTTCGTCGCACGTGCTGGAACAAGTATGTAGACGAACAAAAATTAGATGAACGAATAATATCACCATTACCACTACCCTTCTCAAAAGAAAACATTGATCTGCTGACAAACAAGGTTCATTCAGTAATAACCAAATCATATGAAGTTGCTTGCCCTGTACGAAAGCTGCTTAGTAAGAAAGATAGCATTTGCTGGAATTCTGAGCTAGCAAGCCTTCGAAAAGAGGCTCGCCGAGCTTGGAGAATAACCACTAAAACAAAGCAAGAAGAAGATTGGGAGGCTCAAAAGCTCGGCCTAGCCTATTTCAAAAAAGCTGTCAGAAGAGCAAAGCGCGATTCAATGCATAGCTTTGTAGAGAGCATGAATAGTCAAACACCAACGGTTCAGCTGGTTAAGATTATTCGAATCTGCTCGATATCTTATCACCGGGTAGCCAGCAGACAAAAATCATGCAACCGGGTACGATTTAGTGGACAATCCATTCATAAGACCTGAAGACACTGAAATGATTGCAAACATTTGTTCATTCGAGCGTATGGAAGCAGCTATCAACGAATTTCAACCATTCAAAGCTCCAGGGCCACACGGGCTCTATCCTATGCTGTTACAGAAAGGCTGGAATCAACTGAAAAGATGTAACCATGTCATTTTTCAAGCATGCCTGAGGATCAGCTATGTGACATCGGCATGGAAAGAAGGCACAGGTATATCTCTCCCCAAACCCAGAAAGGAAAGCTATTTTGAGCCGTATGATCACTTTAACTTCTTTCCAACTGAAATGGTTGGAAAGACTAATTCTGTATCATATTAATGAAGATAATAACGTGCAGGCAAAGCTTTCTGCATCGCAGTACAAATTTCGTGTAGGCGTTTCTACGGAAACTGCTTTGCATGAATTTGTGCGCCGTGTAGAGCATTGACTTGTTAGAAAAAATTCGACTCTGCTGCAAATGCCAGCTGACCAAATAAAGAAAACTAAGGTATTCGAGAGAAGTTTCAAATGTCAAATTTTGGATAAAAAGAATGCTATCAGATCTGAAAGCGTTCTAAATCAGAACACTGTCAAGGTTTACACTGATGGCTCGAAACTAGATGGGAGAGTACCTGTGGGTTTTTATGCAGAATACTCAAACAACTTCTCAAAACAAGCATTTTTTCACCTTGGAATACACAGCTCTGTGTTCCAGGCAGAAGTCTTTGAAATTCCAGAAGTGGCAAAGAACCTGCTTTTGGAAAAAATGCACAATCAACATATTGTTGTGCTGGTGGATAGTCAGGCAGCTATCAACTCACTCATAAAGTGCACTGTAACATCAATTACAGTGCTCAACTGCATTAGAAACCTAAATCAGTTAGGTAAACAAAACCACGTCAGTATTGCCTGGATTCCTGGTCATGCAGGGGTACATCGTAACGAAGTGGCAGACTATGTAGCCAAATCAGCATTTAAATCAAAAATACATGGTCCTGAACTTTTTATACAGTCCCGTACGCCAGTTGTGTTAGCACGATTAAGGACTGGTCCACAGATAGATGGAAATCTATGTTGAATAAACGGAAAGACTGCTTGAAGGAGAATGAAGGAGTCTGTAAGCTGGATGTCCTCACGACCAACTATACGCCTCTTTAACCTTAAGAGGCCTCAACTAAATAGAGTAGTGCAAGTTTTAACTGGGCATTGCAATTTACAGCGGCACAAGAAAACTACAGGTCGTGCTGAGTCTTCTTTCTGTCCAAAATGTAGCCTAGAGGATAAAACACCAAATCATCATGTTGGCAATTGCAAGCTTTACCAAGATAATCGTGTTAAATATTTTGGAATCACCAAAACCACTGCTCACGATGTGGTAGCGAAATGTAACATTAATAAACTGGCCACATACTTAAAGGAAGCTGGAAGGCTTTCTGAGTTCGACCAGTAACCAAACAAAACTACAGCAATGCAGCAGCTACAGTTGCAATGGGCTCAAATGAGTCCTACGCAATGTGTAGGTGGACTTTACCTAACGGTAGCAGATCCGCTTGCACCGCTGCCCATTAGTAATAATAATAATAATACATTGTTTTACCGGTTCAAAAAATAGTGCAGTCCTCAAGCCGAGGACAGGACAATTTTTGAGGACTTGAGGCTTCGAGGTCAAGGCCAAGGGCTTCAAAATGTGTCCTCGAGGACGTCCAAGGACTCCACCTTTGATAGTTGCAATTTTGCTTGCAAACACAAGAAAATCACGAAAATTTTATCGTTTTAAATCAGCGCAAATTTTAGTTTGTTTGATTAGGTTGAATTTCTTTTGGTTTGTTTTTGGTTTATTTTGCTGCCGAGGCTGGCATTGTTTTTAATTTGTTCTTAATTTTTGAGCAAAAATGAGCCTCGTATTTTAGAAAATCGTTCTTATAAAAAGAGTGTATTGCTATTTTTGTCAACTGGCACTACTCAACATTTCTTCATCAGTCGAAACAGCAAATGGTTCTCAATGCAATTTGCTTTTTTAGCAGTCTGATAGCAAACAGGCGACGATTTTAATTAATTTTCAGCAAAAATTCGCCTTAGTTAGAAGTTTTCAACATTTCGCCATTAAATTTCTGAACCAAAAAGATTTCCCGCTCGCTTAAAGAGTGCTTAAAGATTCTCTTTTAAGGTGGAGAGGAAAATGTGACGTTTTTTTACTCGAACTGCTTTCCGCAATCGCTCGAAGTAAGTTAGCGAGAAAGAATGACGTTATCGCTATTCGACTTAGTTTACTTTAAAGAACTTAAAACTAGAACTGAAAACTGTGCTTCTTATCGATCACATAACCACAACTAAGGAAAAAAACCAACTGAGATCTATTAACTGAAAACCAAGTATTTAAATTGCAAATTAAATGTAAATTAAACTTTGCACTCAACGTTCAAAAATAAAGGAAACGGAGATCGAGCTCGTAATCACCGCAAGTCCCGCAGCAAGCAAGACGTGCCGCGCGCATCACATCTCACCAACCCGAGCGCTTGCAGAGACCACGAGTTCGAAACTCAACACAAGAATTGTAAGCAAAATGAAATATAGCCACAACGTAAGGGATTTCTCAAGGCTTTACATACACGTGCAAAAAATTAATGACCTCTTACGTTTAGCGAGTATTTCGTTTGGTAGCGACTCTTACAAAAAACTCGTTAATTAAAGTGAACGAGGAAATTTCTGTCATGTGGGCCCAGGTTAGCAAAAGTAGCAGTACGTAGTTCCCATCTCTGAAACCGTCAATTGATAACGCCGTAGTATCGGAAGCATGAACGTAACTTTGCACATGCAACTAAACAAAAATCGAACACATCTCGCGTTGCGAAAAGCAATTTACAGATTGTTTACGACGAATTTCAGCAAAGCACGTCTTCTACTGTACATGTGATTACTGCACTGTACAAACAAAAACGCAGTTCAGTCTTTCCTCCTGTAAAAAGACGCAAAACATCACTATGATTATAGCATAAAGTCGAAAAAATAGAAATGATAGTTTCACGTTCTTTCAAAATTAGTAATTTATGCTGCAACGTTTCGGAGGAACAACCTTTTTACTACGATTAGATCGCCTCACATTTTCATAAACAGATCTATTGCCATGTTCACAAAAATTATCAACGTTTTTCAAGGATTCACTTGAATCAAAACTAGTGGGAGGTTTAAAATCCAAATCAAAAGAAATATCATTTCTTTTGACATTTTACTGTTACCGGTACTAAAAGTACAGTATGTGATACATCGGATACATTTGATGTGCCAGGATTCACTGGTGGACACAGGCTAGCTGGACAAGGACAAAGATCACGAATGCAAACTGTAGTTTCCCGGCCACCAGGATAACGAACGTCGAGCAGCATAATTATGTCGGGTTTACATTACTAATTTGAAATAATCAACATAAGAATCACTTTTGCTGTTATGAGCAAATCGCTTAACAAAACTTTTTCGTTTGCAGTTATTCAGTCGGTAGTGATTTTCCAGTGCAAGAACGTCGTTGAAAATTAAAAAATCCCTCATGAGGCATTGAATTAGTAGCCACACACATCAATGACCTAATCGAGTGCACCACATCATCTAAACACTTTAATACTGCGACAAAGATAAATTAAGTGTTTGAAATGCTAGCTGAATGGCTTTCCGCACCGTTTCCAGTTTTCTCGGCTTGTCCATTTTCTGCAGGATGGTAGATGGTGGATTTACTAGAAGCTGTGACCAAATTTTAGAAAGAATTGCCTAAACTTATGAGACATGTACGCGAAGTGGCATTATGATTGCTAGCAAAACTTGGGATGACCGTTAACGGCTTGTTACGACATTGAATTATAGTAGAAAAAGCGGTATTTTTACACGAAAATACAAAAAAAAGAAAAAAAACGTGAAAACTCATTAACGGAAATAAAAGTTATTATTGCTATTGATTGATTGAAATGGCCCCTCAAAGTCCAAATTAATACGTTCCAAAGGCTGTGTAACTTTAATTAACACATTTTGGTCGGAGCGGAAGACTTGTGGCTCAGAGTTGTAAACGGGCCGACTAGTTTAGGCCCGAACCCTGTCCGAACCCGAAAATATAAGCCCGAACCCGGCCCGAACCAGAAAACTAATTTGAAGCCCAAATCATGCCCGAAAAAACCCGAAAGTTATGTTGGGTCTGAAAAATTTAGCAATGTTGCCAAGTAATTTTGATTTTATTTTTGTGCACCAAAAACAAAAAGCACGTCTCAGGCCCGATTTAAGCCCGAAAATTTTTGTCAACTTCAGGCCCGAACCCGACCCGAAAATCCCGGCCCGACTTACAACTCTGTTGTGGCTTATACCCTTTTAACATCGGACTTTGAGAAGTGCAGATTCTTTGTCCTCCCGAAATGCAGCATCCTCGCGACACTTAATGAATACCAACTAACGAAGATGGGCCCACATGGCAGAAATTTCCTTGCTCGTATTAATATCGAGAATTTTTTAAGAGGCGCTACCGAACTTGGTAAAGTCAGGCGATTATTTTTGCACGTGCATCTGAAGCTCTGCGAATTGTGTGACGTCATTTTCCCCCGGATCGATTGCGAGATATATCTGGAGTAAAGAAACGTCACATTTTCCTCGCCAGCTTAACAATGATTTTGAGGCACTCTTTAAGAGTACGAGAAATTTTTTTGGCCAGAAATTTGAAGGCAAAATGTTGAAAACTCTAACTACGGCAAATTTTTGCTAAAAATTACTTAAAATGGTTGCTATTAGACTGCTAAGAAGAAACCGAACTGAATTGAAAACTGTTTGCTGGATCGACTGATAAAGATATATTGAGTGGCCGCCAGTGGCAAAAATAGCAATACACTCCTTTTGTTAGAACAATTTTCTAAGAACATGAAACTCATTTTTGCTCAAAATTTAAGAGCATATTAAAAACAATGCTAGCCTCGGCAGCAAAATAAACCAAAAGCAAACGAAAAAAAAATTTCAAATCAACGAATAAAAACTAAATTTTGTACTGATTCAAAACGTTAAAATTTTTGTGATTTTCTTCTGTTTGCATGCAAAATTGCAATTATTCCAAGAGCATAGAGCGCTGTTTCAGAATTTTTTCGCAGTTGTTCGAAAAAAGCTTGCTTTTTTTAAATTGAACAACTGCAAAAATAGTTTTACTATGCTGCAAAAGCAGGAACAAAGTGACACAGAGCATTAGAAATTAAACACTATTACAAACATGGTCGCTAAACTTGACATTGATATTCTCAAAATTTAAGAAAAAAATCAAAAACAAATGAGGCTGAAAATCGGGAAAAAATTAAAAACATCCAGTTTCAACTCAAGATATACTGGTTCTAAAAAGAAACAATGTACTTTGACTTGCTCACTTTTGAAAAAATTTGAAATCTGTTGCTGCTGTTAACATAAAAGTATTCCCATCAACAACCTTAAAAGCGTTTCATGTCATTTAAAAAATTGTTCATGGTGAAGTTGTTCTTTTTTTTACATTGATCCAAAAATATAATTAAACTCTGTCGTTCATCAACTAATTATTAATTATTAATGGAAGATTTTGCAAGCTTAGAATATTAACGCATGGCCCATAGTATTTTTTCCATAACAATTGCAGTACATACGGTCATACAGACACAATACGCTTGAACGCATTATTTTGAAGTTGAAATGCATCTAACGTCACAATGAAGTATTTAATACGTGCTAACACAACATCTCGCAAAGAAATTCGAGCGAGCATTTTTAACGCATGTTAGGCGAAACGGTTGGGAGATAGCATTTCGTTTACGAAGGTTTTTGCTCGTTAATGCCTTTTAGCGAGTGAAAATGGCCTTTTGCGAGCTAGCTAACTTGTTCTGTTATGTGGGCCATGATTCGGTCAAAGTGGCACAAAATGCTCGACAAAGAGTATCCGGACCGAATTTTTTTTCCTGGTCTTTACTTAATCTCGTAAGAGTACGATGCCAGTTCCATTCTAAACTTTGGACTTTGTTATTTTTAATTTTTGAGTTGCGCCTGCTGTCGAACGTAAACGCAACAGACCGCTGATCTGTTACAAGCGTGGCAGTTTTTCTTAGTAACAGATGAAACCACTTTCTAATCGGTTCTGTAATTGCTGTGGCCTCTTTTTCGATAGCAGGATAGTGCAATTCGCCACCTTGTAAGGTGCGTGACGTAAAAGCAACGGGTCCCACTTTGGTTTAGGGTGGCCGATATTGCAATGTGTAAAGCATCGCACTCTACAACAAAAATTTGCTTTCATCAATTGCATGCAAAGCTGCATTTTCCAGATCTTGTTTTAATAGTTCAAAAGTGTGCAAGGCTTTGTGTCTGTGTTAACTGGGAAGATTTTGGTCTCTGCTAGAGATATGCTTTTATCCGAAAAACGCTCAATGCACTTCGCGTAAGAACAAGCATCTTCGCGTAAGCATCGCACTCTACAACAAAAAGATTTGCTTTCATCAATTGCATGCAAAGCTGCATTTTCCAGATCTTGTTTTAATAGTTTAAAAGTGTGCAAGGCTTTGTATCTTCGTTAACTGGGAAGATTTTGGTCTCTACTAGAGATATGCTTTTATCCGAAAAACGATCAATGTACTTAGCGTAAGACGCGGACATACTTAACACTCGTTTCAGTAGTCCGGGTTTGCTTAGATGGACACATCTCAGTGCAAGCAAGCAATCAGGGTTTTGATAAAGCCTTTTTCCACAACATAGCCCAAAATTTGAACACTGTGCATCAATTTAATGGTTTTAGTTTCGTTAAGTGTGAAATTGTTTCGACGGATGGCTTCGAGAAACTGCTTAACTTCAAATTATGCTACTCCTACATTTTATCAGCAGTAGTCACATCATCCAAATATCGAAAAGCATTTTTTAAGTTTTTGCGTTCGATGAAGTCTATAATTGTTCGTTGAAACGCTGCGACTCCGTTTTTAACACCAAATGGAATACGGGTAAACCCATAAAGTTTGCCATTGGCTTTAAAAAGCGGTATATTTACAAGTTGATTCAGCAAATTTTAATTGTTGATACGCGCTTCTCAAGTCAAATGCTAAAAAAACACTATATTTAGCAAGTTCATTTACCATACTATCTAGTCTTGGTAAAGGGTACCCGTCTAGGTCAGTGAAAATATAAACTGTCTGCGAACACGGTCGGATGATTTTGACTTGAAATTGTTTGTCGATGTTCTTTTGAATCAAATCCCAATCTTCCTAATTGTATTGTCGTGATGGAATAGTGATCGACTTGGCATCAGCAGATAAATTAGAAAAGAGTGAGACTTTCGGAGTGTTAGCAATTGTCAGCAACAATGAGAATCCTCTGCTATCACCAGATCGGGCAATGCTCTGTAAAATTAGATCACCAGCTGCTGGTGTTGAAACTGAAAATCAAGTCCAAAAACAACATCACTGCTGAAGTTTTATCAAGTATGTTCAGCCTATTGGAAAGATATCGAAACTTTTCAATATTTATATCAGCAACGCAATATCCTGAAAAGTTTATTTTCATGGCAGTAGAGACCATTTGCACTTGATGAGTTGTAGAGTGTGTATATAGTTTCAACTTAGCGCAAGTATCCGAGTTGATATAGCTTTCGGAACTTCCTGAATCTACCAGAGCTGTTAGGAAGCTCTTTTGTTAGAAATTTGCAAAGATGTTAAAGCTAAATTTGAGGGACAGCAGCTGCAATCAAACATAGCTGATGATAATGGTTCACTTGCTTCTTGACTACGTTGTGATTTATTCAGCCTGAGAGGACAATTTAAAACGACATATTTAGAAAAAATGCCCCGTGGACATTGACCACGCTTATGGAAAGAAAAAGCAAAAAATTAGCACAACTTCGTTCGAGAGGTAGATCCCAAAACGACGTCATTACTGTTGGGTTCATTTGCAGGTGAGGAATTAACCGACGGGTGGGTACATTGGTAATCTCCCAAATGTTGACATTGCCTGGTGCCTGTTGCGTGAAATTAAATAAGCGTTTGGGAGATTTAAATAAGCGTTGGAGTACTCTTCTACTGTTCTTAAAGAGCGTACTTCATCAAATGCTTGGGTCGCCGTTAACTGATTGTTATCCAGTAGTCGTTGACGGATGGAGAGCGAAGAAAGCCCATTGATAAAGTCGTCCCGTACTATTCAGTACTTTTCCGCTGAGACAGCTGCCAGCTCACAGTCCTTGCTTAACAGCTTACAGTCTTGAGGATCTCGTGAAAGTGAAATAGGTTTTAGGGGTTTCCTGTCTCATAGATTCACTGCAATTTGTATTCTGCTCTAAAATTTCCATTGAGCACTATTTTGTTTGATGATGACATCACACCCCCATAATTGAATTTTCCACTACATTATGTATTCAACAGCTAATTTAACTTGATATAGTTTAAATAGTATTAGGTTTTTGCCTTTCAATTGGATTTGTTTCTTAATTTCCTTTTTTGGAATTTATGTCTGTTGCATGTCTTGTTTTTTTCTTTTTTTCTTTGACCATGTCTTTTTATGATGTCATATTATCCAATTATCAAATTACTACATATTTTTGAGTAGTACTTAACTACCTATATAATTTAAATGCAAAAGTGCAAAGTTTAGTAAGCACTAGGGTGTTGCAGTTGCCCCGACCTCTTCCGATTATTTTCTACCTTCTTCAAAATAGGAGGTTGCCAAAAAAAATCAAGAATACAAAGTTTGAGAAAAAAAAATTGAGGTTTAGGGGTCGCACAGAAACCTTTTTTACCCAGGATTTGGTATTTGTTTTGTTTTGCCGCTAGATGGTGCTACATGAAATCTTTGTTACTAATCAGTCATTACAAAATTGAACATTCACTTTTGGTCTTAAACATTCAAAAACACTTCAGTACAACTTCTGAAATTGTTTACATTTATGTTTTTTGTTTGTGTTTTTCAAAATTGATAGTGGTCAAAAATGATCACATTTGTGTGTGGGGAAACTACAACAGAAACTCTATTTAAGTTAGACCTACAGTATCTATTTTGGCTGGCTGTGTAAAACAGAGTGAAACATAGCCTACAATGTTACTTTCTTAAACAATGACGGTGCAGACTATGCTTTAGGCCTAGTCATTGAAATCTATTAAACTGCTGTTCTAACTTAAATATGGCTACAACTGCAGCTTACTAAAACCATACTTGGTATGTTTTGCTGCATAAGATACAGAGTTTAGTGCAATCTACTTGGTATAGCTCTATAAAACATCGACATTAGTAAATCTACTAGCAATGTACTATTGCTACATCTGTAAATTCTCGCAGTTGGCTGCCAGGAACTATTTCTAAACCTGATGACAATACTATTGAAAGCACATGTTTTCCCGCCACGAAGCCGGAATTTCTACAATTCGTCAATTAAAAACAATTGAGGAAGTAAAGAAGCTGGTAGATGAAATGAAAAATTTGTACAAATTCAACTTTAACAGAACAAACAGTAGAAAAGCAATCAAAACCATTGAAAACTTCATGGAAAAATCTCTCTCTCTTAATTGCCCTATTTCCTGTGAGGGTTGAGGGGGCAGCAGCTCAAGATTAAGCTACCACATTTACGGTTTTCCATCGCTCTTATCATTTCGCTTGGGTGAAGTTTCAAGCAATTCCACCCAAGATCCTCAATGTAATATTGATTCATCTACAGTAGTTTTGGGTCGTCCAACTGTTTTTTTTTCCATTTGCTTTGGCAAGTAAAGGTTGTTTGGAAGTTTTTCGTGATTCATTCTGCTTACTTGGCCAAACCATCTAAGCTAAGATCTTTTACTTTGAAGAAGTAGCGGCTCTAGAGATTTTCGAATCTTAAAAGATGTGCACCTTATCAGTGATGTAACTTCTTTAATTTTTTTTGAGAAACTTCATTTTAGACGCTTGCACTTGCAATCGCACCCTTTCAATCATTACCGAATTTTCATGATCATACAGAGATAGATTAGGTAAGACGGGACAAAGACTGTTTCGAAAAGTGAGAGCTTTGCTTCATTTTTGACAATTTTTGCTTTACAACTACTGAATCGTCTCATAACTACTGAATAGTGTAAAGCTTTCATTATTGCATTTGCCTTGCAAATTGAGATACCCAATTCTTTGTTTTGCCTTCCGTCACTGGTGAATGCAACCCAAAGCTACTTGAACTTGTATACTTGTTTCTGTGTCGCTCCATTCAGTTGCAACAAGCGCTGATTAGTGTTTCTTGAAACATGAAGCATATCAGTTTTGACCGTGCCTATTTTTTTCCTGCAGTGTCATAAGCAGCTGCAAACCTATGTATTGTGCACTGAAAGCCAGATTCTGTAGAAGCAGAATCAAATCATCAGCACATAGCAGGCAGCTGATTTTTCAATTTTGTATGGTGGCAAACTCATCAGCTTGGTTGCATTTGTCCATCCGATTCATGTAAACATTGGAGAAGAGAAGAAACAAATGGCATTCTCGTCGTAGTTCCATGCCTACATGGAAAGCTTTGATTGCTTGCCATTTACTCAACCACGAAACTCCAGTCGGCACCATAGAATGCCTTAATGACATGTAACAACTGATCATCAACGCCATTCTTCTTCAGAACCCTCCAAAGATAGGACAATCATAGTATACTTTTTCGAGATCGACAAAGCATGCAAAAAGATCTTTGCCATATTTCCAAGATTTCTCAAACATTGAAACAAAAATTGAACACAACAATGAAATCTTGGTCATCAAACCAACGCCTTCATGATTGAAAAACAAAGAAAAAACATTTTTGCATAGCACGATGTCTAATCAAAAAACCAGTATCGAGAAAATGGGAAAAACTTTGACTGTTAAAGAAAAGAAACGGAAATTATAGCAGCTTATTTTTAAGATGCTTTTTGTTAACACAGATGCCTAGAACAAAACAAAACAAAAAAAGACTGACATTGGGTAGATAACAATAATGAGTACTTTTCAGATTAAAATCAGGGCCAAATGTGAAATTAATTACTAAATTAGAAAAATATGCAAAAATTTGGTATTAATTAGGCTTGTGGCAGTAGGTCTATAATGCAGCTTTTGATAACTTTGATTCAAGAAGTTCTCTTGTTGGCTATGTACGAAACAACGACTACCAAAATCAGTAGAAAGGATCAAAAAAGATCCTAGGTTCGACTTATTGCTCAAAAACATTCAAACTGAAAAAAAGCAGTTTTTTTTTGAAATTGCCAAAATTTTGATGTCACTGTGCGACCCCCAAACATTGACAAATTTTTACGAAACTTGACCAAAAGAGTTTTTGTGCGAAGCCTCCAACTTGAGCTAAGGTAAAAGTTGCCACGATAAAATTTTCAAATTTATGGGGCGGCTGCAACACCCTAGTAAGCACCCTTGATCTCTGAGAGAAAATTACATAGCTCTGATTTGTTAATTTTTGAAACTTAACTGCTCCATAAGTATACTTGATTAGTTTGGCTTTTAGTCCTGTCTCTGAACTGCACTTGAATTGATAGTTGACAGGCAGATCTTTCATTTTAGCACCAACTCTGTTAACAGTGTAATATATTTAAAGAGAGAGAAAGTTAATTTTCATTGGGCCCGCATTACAGAAATTTCAACACTCGCATTATACAGGGTGGTTCAAAAAAGCACCCTATTTTGTTTTTTCTACCAAACGTTTGGTTTAGGAGATTTTGTTTTAGTTTTCAGGTGGTAAAGACAGTAGGCCTAGGAAATTGTTTAGATAGCAAAATGGATGTTAGTGGGCGCTAAACTGTGCAGCAGCGAATAAAAATAGTAGAGACGTATTTTGCCACAAAATTAATGGTTTTGACACAGCGACAACGCTGGAAAAAACTTGGCAGGAACAAAGTACTTGATAGAAAAACATTTGAACGTTTGGTGACCAAATTTCGAGGAGACTGGAAGTGTTGCAAATGCTAATAAAGTTTCAGTGGTCGACCTTGTTCAGTGAAAACACCCAACAATGGTCAGAATTTGCGTGAACGGTTTGAGGAATTTTTCAGAAAATCAACACGTCTTTCACCAGAAGTCGGCATTTCCAATCGTCTGCAATGCGAATTTTCCATGATGACCTATAGCTCTTCCCTTACAAAATTCAAATTTGGCAGAGACAAACTGATCACAACAAAGCAGAACGTCTTGCTTTTTGTCAAGATATCAGCCAAGAGATTGAAAACAACCCTGGTTTGTTAAATTTGATATTTTTTAGTCATGAAGCTCATTGTTACTTGAGTGGGCTCATCAGCAAGCAGAATATGCGTTGTTGGTCTCAGGCTCATCCACATGAGCATGCCTATTAACCTCTTTGCCTTAGCCAGGAGAAAGTGACCGTATGGTGTGCCATAGGTCGAAATGGAATCATTGGGCCGTATTTCTTTGAAGATGAAAGTGGTAATCAAGTAACAGTGGATACTGACCGTTACATTGCGCTTATGCGGACCAAGTTCATTCCTGCACTGAGAAGAAAACAAGGAGTAGACACGAACTCTGTTATATACCTACAAGATGGTGCACCACCCCATTGTTCAGACAGATCTTTGGAATACCTACGCCGATATTTTCCTGATGATAGACTCATTTTAAGACGCACTGATTTTCCCTGGCCACCACATCCTCCTGATCTTAACCCACGTGACTACTTTCTCTGGGGCTACCTCAAGGAAAGGATCTACAATAACAATCCAAAGACTTTAGCAGACTTGAAGGACAACATAAAAAGTGAGATCATGAAAATACCTATCCACATGATAAAACAAGTCATTGACAATTTTAATACTCGTGTCCGAGCAGTTATTCGCCAGCAAGTTGCCTGGATAGAACATATCATCAACTATTAAAGAACAGGAAAGTTAGTAGCTTCCATGTACTATCAGAATTGGAGGACATAATTTCCCATCATGCTAGAATTATTTGGCGAAAAAATTTTCATAATATGTTGTTTGAGTAAAAACTAGATGAAAAACAAAATTGGGCGCTTTTTTTGGACTACCCTGTAAAAGAGTTTTGTTTTTGGATATGTAAAACTTTGCGAAATCCGCTACATCATTCTCGCTCGCTAAGTTGCTTCGATCGATTGTGGTACGCAGCTCGAGTCAAAAACGTCACCATTTCCTTGCCAACTAAATGAAGATTTTTAAGTACTCTTTGTGGACGTGAAATCTTTTTTGTTTGGAAATTGGATGGCAAAATGCTGAAAATTTTAACAAAGCAAATTTTTCCTGAAAAATAATGAAAATAGTCGCCATGTTTGCTAATAGACGGCAAATGAAAAAGTGAATTGTATTGAGAATCATTTGAAGTATCGACACCGATTACGAGATACTGAGCAGAGCCAGTTGACAAAAATAGCACTACACTCTTTTTATAAACAATGTCAGCCTCCGCAGCAAAAACAAATGAAGAACAAACAAAAGAGAATTAATTTCAAATCAATAAAAGAGCCTAAATTTTGTACTGATTCAAAACTATAAAAATTTAGTGATTTTCTTGTGTTCAAAAGCAAACTTGCACCTATTCCGAGATTATACAGCGCTGTTGCTTCGCGCAAGCAACTGAGAAATTTTTTGTTTGTTAATTGTTCATTGTTCAAGTTGAAAAAACTCGCTTTTTCACTTTTGCAATTTTACGATGCTGCGAAGCAGTAAAAAGCCTTTACTTAAACAGACTGAGCAATACGAATTAAACAGCTTTAAAATCATAGTCGCTAAAATTGACATCAATTCTCTCAAAATTTAAGAAATAATTACAAACAAATGAGGCTAAAAATTGGCAAAAAGTTAAGAACAGCCAGCCTTAACCCAAATTTATTAGTTTTATAAAAAACAGTGTTTACTTCAATTATTTCATTTTTGAAAAATGTTACAACTTAATGTTACGAAATGTTACCAATCTGGGTTTACTTTCCAAAAAATTCCTGGGCGCTTTCTGTTAATTAAAATATTAAAGTAAGGAAAAAGTTGTTTTTTTTAAATTGATTTAAAAATAAAATTAAATTGCTGTCGTGCCTTAGTTCAATCATTAATAATCGAAGATTTGCAAGCTTTTAATATTAACCCATCAGTTGATGCCCAAAGTAACCAAAGCACAATTACCGTTGCTGGAGAAAGATGTACCCACTCCGTCGGCCACTGATCTGTTCGAACAACCTAAGTGTTACCCCTTTCCGGTATGGCATCCACTGCGTAATAATGCGGATGTTTGTGGTGCATTTCGTTAATTATTAAATTTTGTTGGTGCACTTCTTTGTTACTATACCGGTGTTCGTGTTTATTGTACGGAAGAATGACGTGATTTATATGCAAAATGTCTCGCGCTTTTTTCGGTGCAGTATGCATTTTTTTCTCGCGAAGCAATCCTTTTCTTAAAATTGCAAAGAGTAGAATGGTTTTAGTTGTTAGATAGCACTGCAGCGTATTGTAACCATTGCATGTGATATTTTGAGTACTTACAGTTATCAGTTTTGAGTTACTTACAGTTATTAGTTTTTGAGTATAATGTTAATTATGTTATAGATTATACTGCATGTTCAACTTAAATCTACAAATCCCAAGTGGGGGGGATCGAAACGACCCCCTACTTTATGTGGTTTAAAATTTCATTATGAAGCAGTTACGCTACGATCATGAGGTTTTCTGACTTTTTTTAACATTTACTACTTCAACAACTGTTTGCAAAACCATTAATCCATTTGTGCCGAAAGTAGAAATACTTTCAGCTTTGATCTTAAAACTTAAATGCGGCATAATTTAGACCTAAATATCTCATTGAAATTTTTTTTTTTGAAATTGGGTGTCTACTGTTTGAGATAAATGCCGTCCTACATATAGAACGCTAGGCAAATCCGTTATGAAAAATTCGTAAATTGCGCGTGCGGACAAAGCGCTTGACTGCGATACAATTACGGCATTTCCATTAGTCGTTTCTTTCAAGGTAATAAGTATGCTGATAGCATAGAATTACAAAACAAGCTTGTAATATTTTGTTTTATTGAAGTTTTGATTGCACTAAACGACAAAATCCTGAGCAACAGCATGACTAAAATAACCTACAGTCTTTACCAAATGTGATATTCTTTGAAGCATTTTACATGAAGTCCAATATCATATTTTTCACATCTTGTAGAGGTTTTTGCATGGCAATGAGCGCAGCGGATTTGCTTGACTTGAGG
Source organism: Trididemnum nubilum (assembly GCA_963965965.1). Taxonomy (NCBI): domain Eukaryota; kingdom Metazoa; phylum Chordata; class Ascidiacea; order Aplousobranchia; family Didemnidae; genus Trididemnum; species Trididemnum nubilum. The sequence continues at coordinate 23,537,555 of OZ014484.1, forward strand.
TACAACCCAGTGGTTATTACAATCATAACGAATATCAGATAGAGTTTGTTGAGGTCTCCCTCGCAGTCCATTATGAGGCGGCTTGGCATACTGAGACTAGTAAGTCCTGGCAATATATCTTCAAAAGTGTAGTAAATCCATCGGATTTTCATCACAAATTTTTTGCAATCGCCATGCATTGTTGATGGAAATATCAAACATATAGGAAACCAGGCAAAAATACCACTTTTTACCGCGCATTGCAATTCGATAGCTTGAAATATTCTGGTCCATTCTGTCAACGCCTCCCATATTTTCGTTATAGAGCTTGACCAAGTATGACTGTTCAATTTGCACACGCTTCTTTTCAGAAAATGAATACCGAAAAGCGTTAGAAATGGGGTGAACTCCCAACGCATTTGAGCACAAATTTACCACACTATTGTCATTCCATTTGCAAACAATTACACCGTGGTTCGTATCGGTTTTGAAATCGTAGTTGCCTCTTCCTTGTTTTTTCAAAGCATCGTTAGAAATCAGCGGGCATTTTTTGATTCTATTTTCACGAATTGTTCCTGTTGCTTTCACAAATTTGGCTTTCAACGTCGTTACCAGTTTTACGCTATTGAAGAAGTTATCGTAGCATAAGTGGAAAATTTTTCTGCCAAGGCTAGCTAAAACATCCGCAAACTTGGTGACAAGATTTCCTCCGAACCTTAAGTTATTTTTCTGTGTCCGAGATGAATCAACTTTGCCTTGATAAGGATCAAACCAAACCAAGTACCCCAGCGGAGTGGTACCATACCAAATCTTGAAACCAAACCGCATAGGTTTACCTCTCAAAAACTGCTTGCATCCATGGCGCCCATAATACTCGCACATTGATTCGTCAAAGCTGTAAAACTCTTCATTCGGCGCATATTGTTGAAACTTTTTATTCAGAAGTTTTATTAGAGGTCTGACCTTCGCGAACTTATCCGTGTCATCTAAGCAATTGTTTTCAGCTGAATGAAAGTTGGCAAAAATTGCTTCTAACTTATCTCTTCTCATAGCATTTGCGACTAGGGCATGATGCGTGTCAGTAGCATTTTCCCAGAAAAGTCTACGTCTTGCTGGAGCAAGATATCCAGATAAAACCAATATTCCAATAAAACATTTTATGTCATTTTTGTCCACAATCAAGCTTCGATTCTTTTCAGAAGCATATCTATTTGTTTCTTCTACAATCAGATTAAAAATCTCATCATCAAAGAAAAGTTCAAAGTAGCCTTTTGGGGTTAGCTTTTTAGCCCGTAATTCTTCAATGATGGTATCATCTGGCACACACTCCAGTAAGTCACTTTTCACATCTGTTTTGGCCCAGGACCGAGATGGTGTATCAGTTTGCTTTCTTCGTTTCGTTTTTGGTGGTTCTTCAACAGTCTCGTCATTTGGATTGCTGCTTTCGTCAAGAATAGCTGGCGCTAAAAGCATGCTTCCCGGCAAGTTATTGACAGTTCCGGCGCCATCTTCATCTCCTGAATCTTCGTCTGTGATATAGTACCCGTGGCATTTGTCGGCGGAAGTATTGTGACGGAAAATTGTCCGTCTTCATTTCGATACGGCCGAGCGTTTTCTTCTGCTAAATCTAATAGTCTACTCAATGTTGCAGCTTACTCTTACCATAAAATCGAGTAGATTTCATGTTAGATTTCCAAATACTCTGTAATAAAAAAAGCGTTATTTTTTATATGCCCTTATAATTGCGAAACTTTTCAGCTAAAAATTGGCTTTTATCAATTTTCTGACCACGCAAATACGGTGCCAATCGTTTTTTCGAAATTGTGTCAAATGCAACTTATTATTTTTGGTCGATGCAACAACAGTACAGTAACTCAATCACATCACTTCGATACAGTAAGCTGCATTATCAATTATCATACTACGAGGTATATAACTTGAAAATCTTACGAAACTACGAGTATTAGTACTCAGATAATCTGCGCTCATCTTCATGGGCATGGCGTGACCCATGTAAATGACAGTGTTCATAATAAATCTGCCAGCAAATCTCAAAGTTGTTTTCTTTTCTCAATATAGTTCAAAAGAATTCCGGTACTATTGAAAAAATTACTGTAGAAGAACAATAAAATTATTTTGAAATCAATTATATCAACAATAAGTATTTGACATCAAAGATTTGATGGCAAATAATTTTTTACTGTTCTTATAATTACGAAATTCAGTGTAACTTTAGGTAGGTACGGTATTCTTTTGAACTATTGGAGAAGACAATCAACTTTGAAAACTGCACGCAGCTTTATTGTAAGATCAATAAAAATGCTTGACAATTGATGAAAAATAATTTTATTGTGGTCAAATGATGTCATTGTTCAGAAAATTACCACTCATCAAAGTGTAAGCGTAAGAATCGCGGTTGGAATCTAACGCTTGCCTTTGTACAGCGTGAGAATCATTGCCGCTGCCGAGACCGCCATTTTGCTATCGCTTGTGCCTAGCAACCTACATCTAGGACACCGATATTTGAAACAAAATATACCGAAAACGGTAGAGAAAATAAAACAGCAAAAGTTATTTTGGAAATGGCTGTTATATATAGAATAAATACAACAACAAAAATTTTTCCAAACTTATTTGCAATAATGCAATAATTTAAAGAATTCCAAGTGCACCTTCATTTTTTTGGCCGAAGCAAAATTGCGCGTTTTCAAAAGCACGCCATATTCTTACCAGAAATAATTTTTTCAAAAATCAAAATGAAGTTTGCGCAAAAAATACTCATAGTTGCATTACAAGTTCATCTTCCTCCATAAATGGGATGTGCGAAGCGCAATTTCAGTTTGAGTAGGTGTTCTACATATAGGACGCTAGGCATAAATGGGTTAACTTATGACAGATAGATTTGGAGTTTTGAAACGATTTTCAAGGTCGACTCAGTGTTTTTAGCAAGATTTTCAGCAATATAGCGCAATCCTGTTTATTCCCATTGTTCATTCATAATTAGCAATTTCACGCGATATCTTGAACAGTAATTGCACGCAAGAACGTAAGCTCAGCGACACGTTGTACTGTACTGTTTCACTCCTTTACTTAAGAAACAGGAACAAAAGACCACATTTACGAATTTGCTTAGAGTATAATTTTCACACCGCAATGATATTCAGAGCTTCGAGCTGAATTTTTCGTACAACGCTTTGGTAAATGTAAATAAAACATGTTAGTAGAATTGACAAAAATTATTTTGTCGTAATAAAAGCCTTTATGATAATTTTCTAAACAAAATTGTTTTTGCTTTGTTCGGCAAAATCGTGAACTAACGGTTTTTCAAATGGTAGTTGCACTTCGAAGAAAAAAAATCAAGCAAACGGCACTTTTCTTATTTCTTTTTGTGTACTTTTTTGTGTGCTTTGCTTTACACGAAATGAAATTAACAAAAACAAAGTACGGTATGCATTTTGTGGATGACGCAGTAGCGCACTTCTCTCGAAATAATTTTTGGTTCTACTGTATTGTAACATAACTATTTATTGATGAGAATAATGAACCACAAGCTTCACGTCTGCCTAACTAAAGCATCTTTTTTGGTCCGTTTGCAAGTGTGCGCCACCACAACAGCCCACATCAAACATGTCATTGTAATCATTCTATAAGATTGGAAAAATGTTTATTGCATTGAAAAATTGATACGACCACCAAGGATGGCAGTAGGCCTACGGTACGTTCAGAATTTGCGTACTACGTACCTCGCACCTTGAACCGCACCGAACCAACGTACCGCGCTTCAGTTCAATTTTTGAAGCGTGCCGTACCTTGGTATCATACCAGTGTATCATACTTCAGTTGAATTTTTGAAATGTACCGTAGCTACGTACCGTAGCTTGTTTTTTTTTGCGTACCGTACCTTCAATCAAATCTAGTTAAACAACGACCCATTAATGACATATGCGACTTATGTTGACGTGTTTTTTGTTTATATCTGATTCGTATTATAAATTAATAAACATTGGCTGAGGAGGTACTTGAACTTAATAACATGTTGAACTTTAAGAGCTGCTAAACTTTGTATGTTGATACTTCATTCACGGCCATCTAAATCTTATGGAACAAAAAATAATGAACATCTAGAGGTGATTCTTTATGCTTTAAGAATTCTTTGTGTTTAATGATAAAAAATGCCGATTTGTGTGAGAAAATTCAGTTTTGTTAGACACAAATACATTGAATATTGCAATTGTAATTGTAATTGCATTTTATTCACCCAGTTGCCTTGGCCAGGAGACAGCGAAGGGACCTTTCGGTCTTCGAGTCAAGCTGCCACCTGCCCACCTGTCTACCACACACGGCGGAGGCTTCACACTATTTCTTTTGATGCTGAACGTCAAGCAGGAAAGCTGTGAATACCAATTTTTATAATCTTTGGTTTGACCCAACCGGGAATCGAACTCGAGTCTACCGCTTCAGTAGCAGACGCTCTATCCACTCGACCACTAGGCTACTACCACAATGATATTTGTCTTTTCTTGTGTTTTTGTGCAGCAAAGATATCTGCATTTGTTAAGTTGGTCAAATTGATTTAAATGTATCGGGAACCTGTTTAAGTGTCGCCATTTACAAGGCGGTATTTCCATGCAGTTTATTAGTACTTTTCTCCCAAATAATACAAAAAACCGGCAAAATGTGCGAAAAGACTGGGCTTTTTAAACCACTGCGTATTCAGCTAAAGTGTCGCAGTTGTTTCCGTTCAAATTTTTTACAGCATATATGGCATGCACGTTAGTCCTAGGCTCTTAGCATCTATAGGCAATAGTTATGACATCACAATTGCCAAACTTGGGACTGCGACTTGTGACATTGTCATACGATCGTAACGAAAAATTAAGAAGCTATAGTGATTACTTGAGAACAGCCTAGACTATGTGCACGCCGGGCACGGTCGTACGAATCTTCATTGACGGCCGCGCGTTGCACATAAAACGTTAAAGTGCACATAAAACGTTTAGTGACATAATTTTTCAATATTAAATTTTTTTTTATTTAATGATTGTCAACCTAAAACTATAGGTTTTCGTGTTTCGCCGAGTAACTTAGGCCATCTTCACGGCTAGCATTTAGAAGCATAAGTTATTCATCTATACAATTTATTATTGCAATATACAGTGCGAATGAGTTATCGCGACGCGTTTCGACCTTGCTCAAGGGTCTCATCAGGCGAAAAGAATAACACATTTAAACATGCAATGATATAAAACTGCAACTAAAAATTTGAAAGCAAATGTGTTATTCTTTTCGCCTGATGAGACCCTTGAGCAAGTTCGAAACGCGTCGCGATAGCTCATTCGCACTGTATATTTCAATAATAAATTGTAAAGATGAATAACTTATGCTTCTAAATGCTAGCCGTGAAGATGGTTTAAGTTACTCGGCGAAACACGAAAACCTATAGTTTTAGTTGACAATCATTGAATAAAAAAAATTTTAATGATTCTAAATTGCTGCTAATTTTTAGTTAAGTGTTTTTCAATATTATTTAAGATTATTGTTCCATCACTTTAATGTTTTTGGGTATATTAGCAAAAGTATTGTGATGTTCATTTGTTTTTACTGTTACTTATCTTCTGCTGTTATTGTTTCTCATTTATCTTTTTGTAACTGCAAAGGAAGCACTGCGGAAAATTATTTTGAAGAAGCTTCCCAGTTTGAGAGGCGAAACGTCAAATCAATAAATAAACTCATCGGTGGTACGAAGTGGTAATGAATAAAACGTTTAGTAGGCAAATTCAAAGAGCGTACCAACGTAATGTACCCGTACCATTACAAAAAAGGCGTACCGTACCAGCATAGGTACTTCTTAGAAAAAATTGAGGCGTACCGCACCGTACTGCCATCCTTGTCGACCATAACTATTGATTTGAAGGTTTCAAACCAACTTTGGTAAATAAAATTTTCTGAAGTAAAACCCAGAGTAATAAATTTTTCAAAGTTTGTGTTACGTCGCTTCCGCTGCAGAGAGTATCGAACCTGGCCTTGTCTGCTTTTGTCGAGCTGGGTATCGCTGTCTTTTGTACTGCTGCAAACACGTGATGTTTCACCTGACAAATAACCAGCCATGCAGTTCGCTTAGACTTCTTTTGCCTTTTGTAATTACTAATTTGCATACTTCTCTACATGGCGTTTTTGCTTGCTTGCTGCTAATATTTCTTGCTCTACTTATTGTTTTCGAACTATGGTATCGACTACTGCTTGTTTTCTGAGCTTTTGACGTATTGGTACTATTCTCAATTTTTTTGATCTCTCTGCAACTGGCTGGACAATTATTTTGAAACCGTTCGCTCGAAAGCTCGCACTTCAAAAGTTCAATCTACTTCATGAAATCGACATCAACTCGACATCTTGCGACGAGTGACAAATCACCGAATCATTACATTTTGTATCTACTATCTTAATTAAACGGTTATTTTCTTGGTTGAGCGCGTTTCAAATTAGTGTGAGGTTCTCTACACTTCTGCAGCCAGTTGAATTCTAATTTGAACCTAAAATTAAAGTTTCAAAATAATTTTATCTTCGGAGGAGACCCGTTATTAAACTCTGGCCAAGTTACAGAATTTGCAACTATTCAAGGAAATTACTCCTTGATGTGCCTTGCGTGTGTTAACCTTGATAAATCATAATTTTGACTTAAACTAATACCGAAGCAGAAAGTAATGTCAAACTTCTAATTTCTAATTTGGACGAGCAGTATTCTAAAGTCGATTGTAAGGTGTCTCTTAGAGACTCTCTTAATCATGCTGATGTGATCAAACAGCTGTGTGCCGATAATGAAATTAATTTTTCTAAATTAATGAGTTTGATGAAAACAATCGGCGCAGATCAATGCCCTATAAACGAGATCAATAAGTCAAACGTCGAATTTGACACACGTACCAAAGACTGGATGACGAAGAGAGCTTTTCCTGCAACTAGTTTATTTTGATTTAGCGGTAGATCTCTTGTTTTTAATTTGTCTACCAGGTCTAAGAAAAGCACACCTCGTGCGAAGAGACAAGAAGCCTTCGTCAAACTGAAATTGGCAAGGGTTGAAGCCAAACAAGCTACGGAAGGTGCGGAGGAGAATTTAAAGCGCTCTGAGCATGAATCCAAGAGAAAGATAGAGCTGGCTAAGGCGGAATTGGAAGCCTGGTAGGCATTTTCCATTAGAAGTCGATTAACAAACGTTATGATAATTTTGCTAATTTGTATGCTAAATCCCTCAACAGTTACGCAACAACTTATGTGAAAGCTGATAATTACCAAACGGCAACCGATTCTTTAGATGAATCCGTTAACACCAACAACCCATTACTAAAGAAAAAATTGTTAAACAATCTCGTAGTGCCGACACTTCTAAACCTACCTCTAATCGCAACATTGAAACTGATCTATCCAACATTAGTACTCGGTCTTCCCAAAAACTGTTCACGACCTAGGCCTCCTCCAAATTTAATACCCAGCTTCCACAAGCTTTATGGTCCAGTCCCTTCGGCCCTTCTAATATTGGCGTGCAATTTTTGCAAATTATAGCATCGAATACGACAGGCCCAAGTAACTTAAAAACGCAAGTACCAGTATCACAATGTATGCGTCCTCCAATCGTGTTGGCTTAGCAAACTCAACAGCGCAAACCAAGTCGATCTCGCCTTCACGAGTCGAGTTTCGCGACAAGTCCGTCGTAAATTATGGTGTTAAAAGTAATGTAATGCTTAACCCGGCAACTCGTAACTTCAATGCGGAAAATGTTGCTGGACCTTTCACGACTTTGTTCGTTGGCAATGAAATCAAAACTATCTATGACTTAAATTTTGCTCAATCTTGTGATCTACCTGAAAGTAATTTTTCTTACTGTAGTTCTTATGGAATCGCTAACGTTGAAAATATTTTGCACTACGAGTTCCGTGAAAATCGAAATGTAGAACAGACTTACTTTAGGCCGCAAATTTATCAAAGCTATGAATCTACAAAACCGCAATTGTTCCGTAACTCGTCGTCAACAGTTCAAGACCCCTATCGACGCGGCGCTTCTCATGTTAATCCTCTTCTCATGGCAGTCATATTTATCCACTAGCGAAAACTTAATTAAGATTGTTATATAATACTTTCAGGGACACACTCCTTAGGTTTTGAATTTCCATCAAAGAAAGACTTTGAAGAAGTGGTGGCTCTGCAATCTTCTCAGCATCAATGTTTGCTATGTTATGATATGATTGCCGACTGGGCCTTGCAGTTAATTTGTGTTACCTGAAAACGATGAATAGCCATGTTTTTGCTGCCTCCTTCAATCGGTTCTGTTGCTTTTGCTCCATGATTTCTGATATGCATAATCTTATCAACTGCAGCATTACGAAATACTTTCATCTGGATCAGCCAAAATACCTAATAGAATATTTTCTGCGTGATCGAAATATGCATTCCTTTCAATAACTTTTAGAGCTATTTTTTTGACTTTGAGATAAGGAAAACTCTGAATTCTTTTGTACAAAAATCTAACAAATTTTTCTGTCCATCGGTGAGTTTATGCTTGGATTTAATCTGAAACCAAGATAAAAAGCATACTTGACACAAAATTTGGTAAGAGTCACAAAAGCTGTTGAAGGCTTTTGCTCCGACACAAAACGACGTAATATTCTGCATGCTAAGGCGAACCATCGAGATTGAACGATATAGAACCAACTTCAACTACTAAGAAGTCCCTATCCAGTTTACCAGTAATGATGGCCAAAAGATTTTGTTTGCATAAAATTGGTCGGAACTCAGATCTGCCACGACATCTTCAGGTAACATAGAAAAATTAGGGTTCGAAATGACTTTAAACTTGCAGATTGTCCACTTTGACGCAAACCCTTTCACGCTTTGTCCAATTGGCGCACTGAAACAAGCGGGTGCCACTGTTGAGCCCCCTAGTGCTTGAAATACATGGCGCAAAGGTAGTTCGTTGCAGTGTAATAAGCATATAGACAACTGTAATGGTCTTTTACAGAGTTCTTCTAAGCATCTTATGGCACCATTATAAATGCCTGTCATTGCATCTGCTCCATCGCTGCCAACAGCAGCAAGAGTTTCTTGCAATGAAGTAGATTTATGCTATTGAATGTACAATTTTACACTGAGCAATGTATCTTCTTTTCCCATCTGATGGTGACACATGCGTTAGATAACTTCTCTGTTTATTGATAAGACTCTTGGGGGAAATTCTTAGATGCTTTTAAAAGTGTATCCACTAGGCAAACTTTTGTCACTTTAGCAGCTTGGATTCTTGTTTCCATATTTTGCAGTTAAAATACAACTACGAACTGTTTTAGCTAACTGTGCTGCACTACCAAAGTCCTGGCTTTGCAATGCCTAAAAATATGAAATGTGTAAACTGCACTTTTTACTATATGTATCCTATATGCTGTATTATCAATTACCTTTTAGATTATCACGTAAATTGTGATCAGTTTGTTTCAATTCTCTTTATCTTTACAGCTGGATGTTTTGCTTTCTTGATCACCTGTCAATAACTTTAATCAGCGCTCTGTTTTCCTCTCAGTGACCAATGTTTTTGCAACCTCCTATTGCTTTGTTACATCACAAAGGCTACATGGAACCAACCAATTGCTGTTATCGCACAAACAGCCTGATCAACATAGATTATAGCACATCAGCTATTGACATACAGCGAGTTTGATATTATTGTATACAATTATCAGAAGCCAGCAAATATCAAAAATCAGTTTTTTTCAAATAATTCATTTTCTGATGAAACTAGAAAGAAAAGTTCTTTTAAAGCTTATATAAACTATGGTATTCAGCAACTTTTGACATAATTTTCATGCTTCTGCGATGTCAGAATCAAAAGTTATCGCAAATTTTTGAAAATTGGGGGCTGCCGTACCACTAGATGGCGGTAGCACGGACATTTCTGCATGTAACCCAACAAAAACCGAATTAATGGTGTTTTTAGCCCATTTGCCAAGTTTTCTGGCCTCAAGTAAATTGATATTAAACAAAAAAAAATTTTTACTCCACCCTAATAAGGCAGTGCATGTCAAACTTCTTTTGAAAAAATTCAAGTGTTAGAAAATAACATTATTTGTATTATCAATTTCAATTTTGTTAAAGATAAAGTAAAATGCCTGCTCTGTTTAAAAAGACATTCAACCCTATTTTTGAAAAACGGAGAAAAAATCTTAAAAAATAAATTTACCAGCATGATACTTTTTTTATTAGTAATGAGTTTTTGGAAATTGAACTTAAGTGTTCAAATAAACTGAATTGAAATTAGTTAGTCTTATTTAACACCGGTGGCAATTTTCCCTCCCCCTCTCAGTTTTTGCGTGATAAATTCCGTCAATAAAAATATTTTCGTTTCGGATTGACTTGACCTTGAGTCAAATTCTATCACAAATAACTCCTGAAAATTTAAAGTTGCTAAGGTAACAAAAAAATTCCCAATTTTGAGGTTTCCCCATATCACTTTCAAAATCAAAGCATTAATTGGCCAAAATTTAACCAAACTGGCGTCATAAGAAGTTTTTTGAACGTAACTAAGACATTTTATGATAACAAAATTTGAACCTCCTATTTCAAAAAATATTCCTGTCGTCACAATGATGACGTCATCATCTCAAAATCAAATTTTTAAAAAATTTTGCTGAACATCAATCCGCATGCCAAATTTGGTGTTTCCATGATTTTGGTTTTAGGTGGATTTACACAGTATCCGTTTTTCGTCAGTTTTTTTTCCATTTTTTTAGGTTTATACTTTTCCGTAAAAAAGTATGCGATTTTTCATCAGCATTTTTGTATGTCCATATCCGCACTAACCAAACTGTCACATATTGGACAAAAGTTGTCATAAAAAATTTTTTTGTAAAGGGGTACAAGCTCTAGTATGAAATATTTCTCTGAATGTTGATACACAAAATTTTTATTTACAGTATATATAACAATCTACTTAGTGCAGATATGGACGTATAAAAATGCGGACGAAAAAGCGCACACTTTTTCAAGGAGAAGCAAAACCGTAAAAAAAACGGACGAAAAACGGATACTGTGTAAATTCACCTTTAAAATTTAAATTAGGAGGGCATTTTTGCCCCTTCCCCCCCACCCCCTCGTGTAAAATGTGTTGGTCAAATACCCCGTGTAGAACAGAGTTAAGGGGAGATATCCAAGGCTCAAAATCACCAAAATTTGATTACCTACTTGCTATGGCCATAAATTTTAGGCAGCTCTAGTGCAAACTACGCACACTTGTTGCGACTCTGTTGGTAACAATTATCGTTAAGTTATAATTTTTAAACTTGTGGTAACCATTTTACCAATAGCCAGTTTCGAGAAAGCGAAAGTACGTTATTTTTTAACAATTGCTTGTGCTTTCTCAAAAAAATTAACCACTTCCACATCCCTGATTATAAATTATTTTTACAGCAAAATCGTGTAAATAATTACACTTGTTTTCAATTACAATTATAATTTTTGATGAAAGGGGCTTCAAGAGCAGATAGATGAAAAGGAGAGTAGCCTTGGAAAAGCACTGCCTGTGCTCAACATTATAATTACAGTAGATTCTCTATTCTTGCCCAAGACCCCCAATTTTGCTAAAAAGTACGGTACGCATTTTCGTGAAGGTACGGGTAGACTTTGTTGGAACGCTGTTTGAATGTGCGAACTAAACTTACTAATGTGTCGTATCATGCAAGTACGTTACGTAACAAAGTTTGCAACTCGCTTGCGACGCTACCTACCGTACTTTTGCTAGTATGATGCATTGTTACGCGTCTGTAAATTATTTATGACCCGTGTTCTGAGCTCTGATTGTTTTTTCCCCCCCTTTCTTCCCTTAGAACTAAAGCCAAAATGCGTCACCTGAGTTGAAAAGCTCCAAACTTGGTAAAACTGATTTTCATGAATTCTATTTAAAAATATATATGCCGTTAAACCTTTTTTAAAGTGCGGAAAGCGAGAACTTTGGGAAAACCTTAGCAATTGTTTTGCCTACGTACCGTACCTCTCAAGTACGTTACGGTTAGAGCTTTGATTGACCTACGTTCCGTACCTATTAAGTACGGTACGTTTAGAGCTACCTTCCAATAAAAAGTACGTAGGTAAGGTACGCATGCAGAATTTTTTTGGTACGTTATGTTAATACGGTACGGTAAATTTTTGAACTACGCCATGTTGAAATTTTGAACGTACCGTACCATACTGACATCCTTGATTGTACCATTAAACAAACAATGCGTTTCCGGTGCTAAAAAAGTACCGCGGTACTATCTAGTATAGCGTAATCATACAGTAACGTATGTCGCAAAAACTAAGGGTGTTATCCGTATTATATTTTCAATTTTGATTTTTTTTTTTTTTCACAACGTTTGTGCTTTTTGTTTGCGACAAACTTGAGGATTTTATTAAAACTATTTCTTTTTCAAAAGTAATGAGAATAATTTTTTTCTTGATTAGACAATTTAATTAATTTCAATTTTAGCTTTTTTACTGGAATTTTGCTATCAGAAAATAAAAATCTTTTTGTTCCGCACTGGTAAAAATCAATTACTCAACGCATTCACTAAGGGTTTGCCAGTCTCTGCGACTCTACGAAGACCCCACAAAGACTCCAAGAAAGACTGAAATGCACAGCGACTTCATTGCAAATTGAGTCGCAGTGCAATCTTAGCTGCAGTCAAAGTTGCCAAAGTGGGAGAGCGCCAAAACATTCGTAAACAACATTATTTATTATTCAGTCTCTCTCATGTAAACTAATGAGCAAAAACGTTATAGAACTGTACGACCTTAACTGGTCACTATTTCAGTACCTTCCATTTTTTGGCAAATAAATGGCTGTGTTTCTACGCAATGGGTACTCCTGGCAACAATAGTATTTATTTTTTTGGCTACGCAAATACAGTGTTTGTCTGAATCCGTAAAGTTCTTCAAAAGCTTAGGGTTATCTTCTGGCAAAAAGCTTGTAAATTCAGGTTCAAGTTCAATAATACCCATGAATCCTTCAAATTTTGTTCCGTCAAACCATGTGAACTCTCGGCTATGGTCGTAGAGTCGCTTCGCACCAATGAAGTGGCACTGAGATTCTGTCCGAAAAAAAACATAAAATATAGTTGATAGCAATAATGATAAATTGTAATTCATTTTTATGTTTGCCAACATCATTTAACAAATTATTCATTGACCTATTTTCTTTGGCCAGGAGATAGGTGTTTTTTGCCGCGTTTTAGAGAATTGTAAAATATTCGAAACAACAGCTGCTTGTCAACTACAAAAGCATTATTTGTTTGTTTGAGCATTAGTTTGAGAGGTTTCAAAACGCTTTTCAGTATTTTACATTATTTTTCAGCAAATGACAAAGGTGGGCCGAAAATGGCCTTGACGTAAGTGCTCCAAAACAATAAATATATCAACCAAGATTTTTTCCGCTGAAATTAAACTCCTGTTCCCTTATTTTTGCCATGTTATTTCATTTGTCTCGCTAGTCTTCTCTTGTTATTTTTTTTTCACGCACTACATAATTCCATTAATTTGCATATTGCTCATACGTTTCCTTTGTGAGCAAGCAGCGTCGCTGTTTGAATTTCATGGAGAGCCAAAAAAATCTTAATCAAAAATAATAAGCAGTTAGCTGAAAATTCTACGGGCTCTAGAAAAAAGTTCGTTTCACCTCTCGGGGGCTATACTTTTTGAAACTGAATTTGGAAAATACGTATATTGTCCCAACAACTTTTAGAAAAAAGTTCTCCACTCGAAACCCTGCAGTAGTTTTTAAAGTCGACCTTGAATGTGCAAAGCGGATGAATAGAAGACACGTGACGTCAGAACGACGCAAACCAGAAGTTAGTTACAGTTCAGACAACGAGTCCAATCGTAGCAGTCGAAAAAAAGTTTCGTCATTGCACTACTGCCTGCGTCATTCTACTGCGACTTTTAAAACGCGTGCGTATACAGTTGATTTCCCTAATTGGTTGTCTACTAACTAAACTGCATTGTATAAGTTACTAAACCGTCCTTTTTATCATCGCTTTATGCAAAATTCTTGTACTAAATTGCTGTCAATGTAAGCATAGAACTGCACTTAAACAGCACCATCTCAGCGTGCTTCACATCCCTGCCAATAAAAGAGCACAGCTTGCCAAATTGCGGGCTTAAGGGTTGCAAGTTTGGCGCGCAGCTACAAGCTGTATCATGTTTGCAGCATGTTCAAACAGAATAATGTTGTCCTGGGTTTATGTGCGATACTTCAAGTAGTGTCCAGGGCTTTTAATAATTTTCTTTATTTATACACCTTTCAAATTGTTACATAACGGCAAGACAAATTCAAACACAACAGCAATAACTTATGTGACAAATAAATGATATAGATATTTCATTTCTTCATCTAACTCTTTCATTTTTTCTATTCGAAATATATAGTGTTTGGAAATAAACTTCTTTTCTGTCACTTTTGACAAAATACGGCATAAATTTTTTCAACATCATTGCAATTGGAAGCTTGATTCCTGGATCTAGTGAGCGAAAATAGTTATGATATTAGAATATAAAATTAGATAAAAGTTTAAATGCAGCCTTAACCATAGTTTAATGGTTACCTCTTAGACACATGCCCTGCTGCGACAACATCCAAGCCCTGGTTCATTTCTACTAGAAAAACATAATCAATATAGCGAGAAATTGCTCTCCAAAAAGAATGCAAAGCACAACGAGAAAATTCTTGCGTAATTTCGAGAAATCTGACACATTTGGAAAATATCACATCTACTCAACTAACACAGACAGATGTCTTGTACCGGTATATAAAAGTGGGGCCACAAAGGGTATTAGCTATCTATGACATCCAGCTTCATCAAACGTTTTACATACATACTGTAAAACGAAACTGTTGTTGGTATAGTGGAGATGTAGTAAAGGGATAATTTGGTAACGTTATGTTGGTAGGGCGTTCCTTGCAATTTTTTTGGCAGGGCAAATGATCCCCAACCTACTCTTGGAGATCTGGCTGTAATCAAGCATGTGTTATTACAGTATACGTTTGCAAAAAAAACTGCTGGACTTTTTTAGTACAGATACCAAAAGTGCTTTTTGAAAATTGCAACAAAGTGTCTATAAATAAAGATTCCACGTTTAAAATTTATCAGTTGCTTTAATTTGCCATAAACCAACAAAAAACTCTCCATTAAGTTTATCAAAGCTCTAATTTGAAGTACCAAGTGCTTACCATTGAATATACTGCGGTAGCATACAAGTTCATATTACCACTAACCAGCCTTACGTGAAGTAGGCTCACATTACCACTATAGTTTATACACAATTACATATTATCACTTACCAGTACCACATTCTGTGTTCGGTAAACAACGTAAAACGCTATTTGATTTGAACTATAACCACTTTAGTTCACTAGTTTCTTTCAGAGGCGTTGCTAGGGATGATGGTACCCGGGGCTGGATTAAGTGGTGTCACTCTTTCTCGGTCCAAAAATAGGTGAAGACCCATTAAAAAAGGTCTTTGCCGTAATATTAGTGGGTTTTTGGTCAAAATGAGTTTGGAGACCAAACAAAATGGAAAAACAAGGTTTTCACCACAAATCAGTGGAGTTATGATTTCATTTCAAAATATGGTGTCACCCCAAAATGATGTCACCCAGGGCGAGCTGCCCCCTAGCGATGGCACTGGTTACTTTTATTTGGCTACTTGGCTACCTTTACAGTTGGTATAACACAACTGCTGGTGTTTAGTGACGCTTTATTTGATTAAATTGCTTTGCTACAGACTTGTCTATATACCGTATTTGCCGTCCACTTACACCAGGTAGAATGCGATGGCAGCTTTATTTGAATCGTCTTCAAAAACTTTAATTGTACATGGAATACTGGTATGCACGAGTTGCAATAGATTAAGTTGAAATTTTGATGTTTATTAGTCAAGCTGTCTTTAACAGTAGGAGCATTCTCGTCTTAAAATAGACAGTGAAATGACCTTGGTAGTCTTCTGGTAGACTTAATCTCGTCAGCCAGCTAGCCCTATTGGCATAGTACTTTTAGTTTTTTTACCTTACACCAGTAATTACAAGAGCTAATTATGGTACCGGTATAGCCTAGGGTTAATACCATAACTTCACTCTGAAACAACGCTGAACTTCATATCAGAGCATTGTAGTACATTTTGCGATCAGATAAACGTTGTATTTGAGTTCACTTTCTATCTTTTTTGCACGATTACACTTCAGTTTATTTCATTCTCTAACTTCAATAATTGATTCTATTGATTCTATTTGTATAAGGTGATTCTATTTAAATAAGGTGTAATGTGGCAAGGATTGTATAAAAAAAGAGGTTAAAGCATTGAATCAGTAGTAGTAAATATTGTATCAATTGATTGATAGCTGAAGTGCTAAATTGCAATAATAAACATTATGAATGCTATTTAGGAACAAATGAAAGAAGTTTTGAGCTCATTACAAGATGTAAAAGTGAAACAACCTAATTTTGAAAGCAATTTCATGCAACAGCAGTCAAATCAAGAATTCGATTTCACATTTGATGAAAATGAAACTGATGAAAAAACTGCAAGTTCTCAACAGTTGGCTGACTTGAAATCTTTAAGTAAAGCCATTAAACAAATTAAAAAGAAAGTTCATTATCGCTGATTAATTATGCAGAATTTTGAAAAACAATTGGATGATTTGGAACATTATGGAAGGTCTAATTTTCTTGTTTTACGTGGCAGTGGTATAAAAAGCAATCCAAACTACAACTCATTTGTGAAAAAATAATAAAGAAATTCAATGATAAATAAAATTATCTGAAGAAATTGTAAAGCAAGATATGGACATTGCACACTGTTTATTTTCTAAGAGCAAAAAAAAAACTAAATCGAGTAAACTATTCTCCAGTAATCATTAAAACTAAAAGTTAGAAAAGTAATTTTTGCTTCAAAATCCAACTTGGCTGGCTTTGGGATATTAATTACAGAGTCTTTTACCAAAAAAAGACTTTTACTGCTAGAAAAGGCTCAACAGAAGTTTGGATTGAAAATGCTTGGACTATGAAAGGTAATGTGTACGTAGCTATCAACGATATGAAAAAATTATTTGAACCTATGATGATATTGATGCTTTGGCTGAAGATTTTAAAGTAGAATCAGATCTAGAATTATCTTCCGGTTGACTAATTATAAAAGCTTGACTGTAACATCAATATTTGATACACTATACAGTGTACGTTCTCAACATTGTGTAGTCAATATTATTGTAGCTTCAAAATTATCAATGTCTGTGTGCTTATATAGCTACTGTATCAAATTTTATTTCTAATTGATAATCACACTTTTCATCAATTTAATCAAATGAAGTTTAAATTCATCAAAATATTTGATAATAATGATACCTCAAGATTATTAGTGTTAGCATTAGCTTAGAAATTGTCAGTCCATGGTACTCATTAAAGGCCACCTAATGTCTGCAAAGCAATGCCCTTAAAATGAAATAGAAAATTATTACTAATCGAATGCTGTAAACCCGGTTTAAATACACGTTCTCAGTTTCAAGAAAATGAGCAGCCATTATTACCTTTCGTGTTTTTAAAAAATGACATGACGTCATCAGACCCAGGAGTTTGATGCCTTTGACTTGTTTATCATTGCAGAGAATAGGCGATTTTGCAAAGGCATGTGATAGCCGCTCACTGGTCAAAAAGTGTAGCACAAAAAGGCGTAATTAGCTCAAAGTAGTTACATTGCGAAGTTCAGAAGTGAATTACCCGTAGCAATCAGCTTTCACTACAAGTATTGAACAGCAGTTTTACTACCAGTAATGACTCTATCACTCTAAAAATTTTAACAGTACAAAAGTTTTCCTATTCTAAGGTATCTGGCATATCCGTATCCAATAGGAATACCGATACGCTACCATAGTGTAAAACAAGATTTTAGACATAACAAGAAACTATTGAAAGCTCATAATTATGTAACGATATTTTACCTTTGTAATATCAGTAGGCTACAGTAGTTTACTGCGTAAAATTAAGAATATATCGGCACCGAACGATACAAATGATACAGGTACCAGTATCAGCTCAGTAGCCTGATTTGGTTTGTGTTTCAGTGATTGATCTTGTAGAACAGCAGAAAAAACAATGACCTAGTCAGATTGTTGAAAGCTTGGGGAGCAAATTACTGGTAGATGGGTAGTAGGTAGGAGTATTGGTACATTGGGCTAATTATGGCAAGGAAGTAAGTATTGCCTGTACCGGTATGTTACATTGGTACGATAGGTAAAAATGTTACTACTACGAGCAGCATTTTTGTACTACAGTACAATGTCATATTCAATATATTGGAACTCGTAAAAAAGTTATCTGCACTGACTGGTAGTTGTTTGGCTGTGCAGATCTGAGATACCAGTACACTGATCTGATACCGGTAGCCTAGTCCGGTATCGCTAAACTATGGTACCCTAGCAGATTAGTCCAGCGGTCCAGCCTAATATATTGCCAGGAGTAAAATATTTACTGAAACACAAACCAAACAAGTACTGATCTGGTACTGGTACCATTTCTGCTGTACATATCCGTACCGGTATTTTCCTAATCCTACGCAGTAAACTACAGTAGCCTACTGGTATTACAAAGGTAAAATATTTTTACATAATTACAGTATAAGTTTTCAATTGTTTCTTTTTTTACGCTTTGGTAGCGTATCGGTATTCCTATTGGATACGGATATGCCAGATACCTTAGAATAGGAAAACTTTTGTACTGTTAAAATTTTTAGAGTGATAGAGTCATTACTGGTAGTAAAACTGCTGTTCAATACTTGTAGTGAAAGCTGATTGCTACGGGTAATTCACTTCTGAACTTCGCAATGTAACTACTTTGAGCTAATTACGCCTTTTTGTGCTACACTTTTTGACCAGTGAGCGGCTATCACATGCCTTTGCAAAATCGCCTATTCTCTGCAATGATAAACAAGTCAAAGGCATCAAACTCCTGGGTCTGATGACGTCATGTCATTTTTTAAAAACACGAAAGGTAATAATGGCTGCTCATTTTCTTGAAACTGAGAACGTGTATTTAAACCGGGTTTACAGCATTCGATTAGTAATAATTTTCTATTTCATTTTAAGGGCATTGCTTTGCAGACATTAGGTGGCCTTTAAGCTAGTGTGATTGCTTTTAGAGCATACATGTAATTACAAAATTAAGGCATAAAATTTTATTTCTAATCATTAATCAATCTTAGTAGTTCATTTACTTGAGTGGATTTAGTTAACTTTGGTCATTCGAAATGTATATTTACATTTGTATTAATATTATTTTTCTTTATGTTTTGCTTACAACCTCGCGTCCCACGTTATATTATAGTTATTCCCTTGAAGTTCTGAACTTGTATCAGACATTACAAAGCTGAGAAATTTGTGTCTGACTATTAATGCTTTGTATTCATCATTATTGTTAACGTATAGCAAACCTAGTAGCCTAACTAATGCCTATTAAATACCCATGCTCATCCTGTCAGAAACCTTGTAAATCCAATCCAAGATGCATCTGTTGTGACATTTGCCAATTATGGACCCATTTTAAATGTACTACATAGCCTCTAAAACAATTTGATATACTGGGTAATAGTGATTTAAAATAGTGATTCGATTGCTTTGAAGGAATTTGTAAAAAATGTGGTCGTTGATAGCAAGATCAATAATTTAAATGGGTCGCTTTCAAATTTTGTTTCACCAACTTGAATCGCTTTGTGGTTATTCGAGTTTAAAATTTAAATCTCTCGAAGTTATCCAAAATAATCGAGTAACGTCAATCAAAAAGCTCGCTTAATAGTTTACGTCGTCAAATTTCTGCACTTTTTACGAGTTCTTAACAATTTTTCACTCTGTTTGAAATAACATAAAGCGGTCTTTAAAATTCCAGCGACTCATCAGCAAGTGTCGTTACATCAACCAAACTTACAGCGATGCATGATACTGAAAACGCTGATCGCATCGCAATTCAACATATATTATTTCATCATTTTCCATCAATATCGGCATTTACTGAGATATGTCAGTTCAAAATCGTCAACTTTTTGCCTATTTTTGGCAAGGGCGTCGGCAGAAAAATTTTCAGGGGGGGGCCAATAAGAATAGATCCCGAATTAACTTCCAAAAATGAAAGAATTTTTGAAATTTAGAAGGATTAACAGAGAGTGTATGAAAATCTAGGGGGGCCATGATCCCCCAGCCTCCCCTTGCCAATGCCCATGATTTTCGGCCAGTAACACTTTGGTCACGTGACCGCGTGCTTCCAAACTCGGTTTACGTAAATCATTCCTAAGCACCGTCAGTGTGTACAAATTTCAACTTTGCACGCCCAGTGGTTTTTGAGTTAAAATGGATTAATAAATTTTCATGCCAAAAATCGCCGTTTTTTATGTTTTTTGTGTTTCAGTTTACGGTCACGTGACCTAGGATTCCCAAAATTGGCAAACATGACGCTTTTATTACTTCTTATGCTGAGTCCAAATTTCAATTTTCTAGGTTTTATTGTTTGTTAGTTATTGGCAAATCAATTCTCATCGGCCAAAATTGGCTAACAAAAACAAAGGTACTACACGCTCACGCAAAATTTCAATAGTGACGCAACGTCAACAAAAAAGCTATTAAGAGTTTTTAACAACTTTTCATTTTATAATGAAATATCATATACCGATCTTTAAAATTCCAGCGCCTTTATTATATCAGCCAAACTTAGCACTAAACACGGCAAGAAATATGCACGCATTTTACAGCTATTATTTTTCGGGCTTAATTTCGGGTTTAATTTGGGCGTGAGACGTGCTTTTTGTCTTGTGGCACAAAAATTTAATCAAAAGAGCTTGGCAACATTGCTAAATTTTTCAGGCCTAACTTAACTTTTGTTTTTTTTTGGACTTAACTATTTGGACTTCAAATTAATTTTCGGGTTTGGGCGTATATTTTGGGGTTCGGGCCTGCACGGCCCGTTTACAACTCTGATTCCTATTCTGAGAACGCTATTTAGCAGTGCGACCAAAAGGCCAGCATATTGGATATTGTACGGTATATTGCATTACATCCATTATTCAGCACGAAAACTTTCTTAAATTTCTAAAAAACTTGGAAGAGCAAGCGGAAGTTTTTTTCAACGTCACAAGTGACAGTTTAATAAAACAACTCGGCCATCCAGCTTAAATCTCACAAAGCCATTTAACTCAAGTACTTCAACGTCTGAAAAATACTGGAATAATCCCATAAGTTTAACTCTTTTACTCTTCTCTGATACCAATTCATAGCGAAAATTTGTCTTACAGTTTGAAAGTCCATTTAAGGGCTAATTGTCCAACATGGCACTGCCAAGTTTGGCATGTTTTATCTTTTTCTCATATTAGCCTACCGGTTTTCTTAAAATTTGACATGACTAGCTGGAGTACTACGTAACCAAGGTTTTAAAATTTTAAGGAGCCCATTTGGTGTGGTCTCCTCAATGTGGCCCATTAAGTTTTGTTTTCTTTAATCTTCGATTCATATTAATTTATCCGATAGATTTAATTTTTTAGCACTAATTTTGTAATTAATGGGGAGGTGTTAACACAATTAGAGGACTCTTATTTTTTTCATTATATATTTTTACGTATGCTAAAATTTTTATTTGTCTAGCTTGAGTGGTTAAAAATTTTGAAAGAGCGGTTGGAGGAGGACTACCCAATTGTGGCAACTGAAATTAGTCATATTTTAATACCGATTCTGATTTTATCTTTCTTTTATATTAACCTCTTCTGAAAGTTTCATGTACCTAGCTTGAATGGTTGAAAAGTTTGAAGAATCCCCATTTTGGTACCTCAAATTTTGTCAAATTTTGTCTTTCCATCATACAGGGTGTCCCATAATATGTGGAACCCATAAAAACTGTAACAACTTTTAAAATACACGTTATATTTAAAAAACAAACGTATTTTCTGAAAGGTTGAGAAATAACAATTAAAAACATTAGTAATTAATATCAACAGCTCAGTTTGTTAGTTTATTTAAGCACATGTTCCAAATGGCCACCATTTTGCCTCAGGCACATGTTGAATCTTCGAGCTAAATTGTTTATCACTTTCACATATCCTGCTGTTTTGATTTTCCGAATCTGGGAAGAGATGGCTTGCTTTAGTTCAGCTATTGATGTAGGGTGGTTTTCATAAACGGTATCCTTTAAAAATCCCCATAAATAGAAACCTGGTGGGTTCAGATCCAATGAGTGCGGAGCCCACTCAGGATCGCGGCGTCTGCTAATCAACCTCTCAGGAAATCTTTCATCAAGCCATTGCACAGTGAAGTTTGCCGTATGAGGTGTTGCTCCGTCTTGCTGAAACCATTGAATTTCTTTATTGATGCCACTACGAGATCTGATTTTTGCGTAAAATTTCTTAAGAACTTCAATGTAGCGTTTCTTTGTAAAACTTCTTTCGAACTTTAATGCAGTGTAGGCGTATGGATTTTGTTTGGCTTCTTTTAACCAATTCTCTAACGGCGTTCAAATTCTGTTCTGTGTAGCCTTGATTTTTAGGCCACTTCTAGTGGTTATCTTCTTACTGAGCTTATTTACTGTTCTTTTTGCTTCAAAGTTTTTAACCCACCGATAAATTTGACTTTTCTGAGGAATTTTATTGAAATCAAGCTTTCACCGATATTTGGCTTAAACAGATTTGAAAGATTTTGTCTCCAAATATGTGCTCCAGCAAAAAGTTCTTTGTTTGGTTGTCCAAGACATTTTGGTTTCGGTTTTAACTTAGTTTTAATTGTTATTAATTCAACAGCTTAAATCTAAAATATTAAAGCAATTAGTGTTAAATTTTTCAAGTTATCGACAAATATGTGGGTTCCACAAATTATGGGACACCCTGTATTTGCTTGCGTATCCTGAAATTGTGATGTGTGTAGCGTAAGCAATTAAAAAGTTTGAATTTTGGCGTCCTTGTTTGAGGGAGACACCCCTTTGGTTACCCCTAAATTTTGTCAAATTTTAACTTTTTTTCGTATTGAACTACTATGAAAATTTAATCAGTCAAGCGAAACTGTTTAAACTTTTTCCCATTTTCCGCCTGTAAAATTTTGGTGACGTAAGCTACGTTATGTTTAATCGATTGTGTTTTCGTTTCAATAATGTAGGTTAATATTGCGCTTTCGCTTCGACGAAAAACAAAAAATCATAAAATCTCTTTATTTTTTGGATTATTGCTGCTTTTAACAATCACAAATATAATAATAAAAACAATGCTATTAATGAGAAAACTAAAATGCAGGTACAAATAAGTTGAATATTCGTGAAGTGAAGTAGTCAGAATTAATTTAATAGTTCACAGAGACATCACGTCTTACAATCTTACTTCACTTGATAACACCTTAATGCTGTCTTCACGTCTAAATGGGTAATCGTTTGAATCCTTAGAGACCCAAGTGAGGCGAAGCCCCAATCGCGGTAGCATTATAAAATATAATAATAGAAATACACAAAAAAATGTCGCTGATAGAAATGATCAAGCCATACGACAAAATACTACAAAATTAATGCCGATGATGGTATTATTTTTGTAGTATTTTGTCGCATGGCTTGATAACAAAACGCATGCGAACATTATATAATACATAATACGAGCAAGAAGTTTAATTTTTTTCGTTGTTTGAAACTTCAAAAAGTTTTGATTTAGATTATGCGGTAGCTTGTACACACTGTATCCACTCCAAGAGCAAAAACCAATAAAACCCAACCGAGTAACTCTGTTAAGTCACTACACTGCAATTCCTCCCGTTTTTCAACACCCCGAAAGTTCAGTTTATTAATCGTTGCAACGTACATTCATAGAAAGTATACAGTGGCAAATTGATGCTATACCGCATTTCACAAACATGAATTAGTTTTTTTAAATGAAGAGAACAGGCTTTGCAAAAAAAACTTTGGAAAATATAGAGGAAAAACTTTTGAAAACTTTCTAAAATCAGAGAAATGTCGTACATTGCGAAAATCAATCTTATTAAACATCTTAAGTAAAACTGGCTAATGGTTTCCTTTGAATCAGAGATGGAACCAATGGATTTTCTCGACCCGACCCGACCAGTAAATTTCAAAATCATCACCGGTTGACCGGTTTCTGACCGGTCCGGTCGACCAGTTTTTTTACAGAAGGTTTTTGTTCACTGTTCAATGTATCTAATGAAAAATTTTCAAAAGGGGGGCATGGTTGAGGTGTTAAAATTTGTGACTTTGGACGGGGGTCTCAGAAAAAAAACGCAAAAAAACTTTTGCGTTTTTTGCAAAAATGACTCAATTTTAAGATCTTTTTTGATTAAGTTTTGGTTTGAATGACCTATTTTGAGCAGCGCAAAACGTGCACAAAATAAGCATAAAAAGCACTGAAGGACATGACGTTCTTTCTAATGATATTTTGCAAAAGGCCAAAACATGAAGTTACAATTTTTAGCTATTGATGACAGATTATTTGTAATTTGCCGAGCAGCAAACACTAAACTTTTTTCGGCAGTGCTGCCTTTGCAGTTACAAAAAGATAAATGAGAAAAAAATAACAGCAAAAGATATTTAACAGTACAAACATCACAATACTTGTACTTTTGCACCCAAAAACATTAAAATGATGGAGCAATAACATTATGTAATATTGAAAATTATGTCATTAACAGCGTGAAAAAAATTAATTATATTCATAACAACTATAGGCTGCTTCACTAACAGTTTGAGAAAGTATGAAAAGGATCACGTTACGTACTGGAAAAGGTTTTTAGCTCCACAGAGATTTATATTTATTGTTCCGTCCGTATTTATATTTATTGTTCCGTCCGTATATAAATCTCTGTGGAGCTAAAAACCTTTTCCAGTACGTAATGTTTTGCAATAGATCCTTTTCATACTTTCTCAAACTGTTAGTGGAGCAGCTAGTTGCTACGAAAATTATTAATTTTTTTTCACGCTGTTAGTGACATACTTTTTCAGTATTCCTTTTTTCACGCTGTTAGTGACATAATTTTTCAATATTCCTTTTTTTCACGCTGTTAGTGACATAATTTTCAATATTATATAATGTTATCGCTCCATCATTTTAATGTTTTTGGGTATAATAGTACAAGTATGGTGATGTTCGCATGTTTACTGTTACCTATCTTTTGCTGTTATCTTTTTCTCATTTATCTTTTTGTAACTGCAAAGGCAGCACTGCCAAAAACTGTTCTGAAGAAGCTTTCCGGTTTGGGAAACGTCAAACCAATAAATAAAGTCATAGGTAGTACGAAGTCGTTATGAGTAACTATCCCGATGAACGCAACGCGTCCGTTGTTTTCATTGAAAACACTGAACTGTTATGACATTGGCTAGAAAGCATTCGAAATATAATGTTCCCCAGCAGTTTGTAGAAATGCTGCTACTTCAGAACAAGCCATGGTTAGTTAGATATAATAAAATATAAGAGCTAAGTCTTTCTGGCCCAGTGTAGAGTGTGGTAAATTTAAGTCGAAACAAGCTGTTCAAAGCGGCAAGATTTTAGCATGTAGTAAAAAATCTGAAATCTGCGCTTCTACTACCCTTAAGCTGATTAAAATAATGCTAAAATGCCAGGTAGCGCAAGCCTCTTCCACATGCATGCTTTATTAGAATCTGATTACGCGATTTTAACGTATATTTTGCACTTTTTTGCTTTGTGCCGTGGCCCAAAGTCGGGAGGCATGGCAAAATACTACCACCCTAAATACGTCCCTGGATGTGCATGTATCAATGGTCACAGCATATTAGTCACAGCTTGAAACCATTCAACAAGTGTTTTCGAAAGATATGGTTTGTTAATATTGATTTTTTATACAAAGTTTTATTTATGATAAAATATATAAGTATATTTCGGTGGGTGCTTAGGTGTCTTTTAGTTGCCAGAAAGGAGAATTCGACCGGTTTTTCAACCGGCTTGACCGGTCAGTCGAAGAATCTCGACCCGACCGGCCGGTCGACCCGACCGGTTTCCATCTCTGCTTTGAATGATTCATTTGCCAACGAGTGTGGTGTTCTCAAGTTACTTGACGTAATCAATCATTGTTTTGGTAGTAGCTACGAGAACACAGATGCAAGTTTATTCCTCACAAAAAGCCCGTTACAAGCTGTTTCTACAAACTTTCTTAGTAATCTGTTTTAGTCAAAATCCGTCACATTATAAACTTCTGCTTCAAACAATGTCAAGGACAAGAATTAATAAAAGCGATTTATTACCGCAAACTGATTAAAACAGAAAAAATATTTTGACATAGTTTGGGGGTGCCACCTCCTGGAAACCCCCCAAAAATTAATTTTTTGAACGGCTCACCTTAGGGTGCCAGTCTGTTTGACATCAGCAGATATTTAGCAGACAAATATTTTGGCGTAGTTTGGGGATGCCACCGCCCGGGACCCCCAAATGGACCCCCCAAAATCAAGTTTTTTGAACGGCTCAACTTAGGGTGCCAGTCTGTTATGATATCAGGCGATATTTAACTGACAATTATTTTTGACTCTACTTTTCTGGAGGTTCCATAATCAGATATTTTTGAATAATTGCTGATTTTACGGTAGACAAAAAGTAGTTTTGAGCGTCACAGCATTAGCTACGCGTCGGTCGTTCACTGGGTTTGCTGGCAAACTCCCATCTAGTTTCAAACTATGCTTTAAAGCATTTTTAGTCTAATCCAGTGCAAAAGACAGTTTATAGAGAAAATAATTGGGGGGGGGGCTAATGAAACGAAATTTGAGAGAAATGATTGGTAATTAACAAATACTGAATAGCCTTATTCCTTAGTTTATAGTATATTTGTTGATGACACCTATGTTCAGCATTTTTACACTTGCGATCAAATTTGATTGCTTATTTCTTACCATTTATCAAAGTTTTCATTTATTTGTTGGTTTTATTTTCAACAAATTAGCCCCCCCCCTGAACATATGTTTCAAAAGATGTTTTAAATTACTATTTAGTCCACTCCAGAGCATAAAACAGTCTCAAAAGTGCTAAAAATGTAGTATTTTCCCATTCTGCATTTTGGTCGACATGTCAATGGGGGGGAGGCTATAGCCCCGCCGGCCCCCCCTGGCTACGCTATTGGCTAAAAACGTGGTATTTTCCTAATTCTGCATTTTGGTCGGCAGTTTATTAGCCCCGCCCCCCTAAATAAACGTTTCAAACTATGCTTTAAATCATTTTTAGTCTAATTCAGCGCAAAAGAGAGTCTTAGAAAATGCTAAAAATGTGGTATTTTCCTTATTCTGCATTTTGGTCGGCAGTCTATTACCCCCCCCCCCCCCCCAAATAAACGTTTCAAACTATGCTTTAAATCATTTTTAGTCTAATCCAGCGCAAAAGAGAGTCTTGGAAGTGCTAAAAACGTGGTATTTTCCTTATTCTGCATTTTGGTCGGCAGTTCATTAGCTCCCCCCCTAAATAAACGTTTCAAAATAGTCTAATCTAGTGCAAAAGACAGTCTTAGAAATGCTAAAAACGTGGTATTTTCCTTATTCTGCATTTTGGTTGGCAGTTCATTAGCCCCCTCCCCCTAAATAAACGTTGCAAACTATGCTTTAAATCATTTTTTAGTCTAATCTAGTGCAAAATAGAGTCTTAGAAGTGCTAAAAACGTGGTATTTTCCTTATTCTGCATTTTGGTCGGCAGACCAATGGGGGGGGCTACAGCCCCCCACCCTCCCCCTGGCTACGCTTCTGTCTGCAACTACTCTCTGCGCTCTTTCTTGGCAAACGCTGTTTCTTTACAGACTGTTTGCTTGGAAGACGTTGCAGCAGAGTTTGTAGCTTCGGCTCTGTGTACTGCACTGTATGCTTATTTCTCTTTTTCTTTCAGTTTATACGCATAGCACCTGATGAGTACCTAGTGCGAAACAGGCTGTAGTGTTTTAGCGTATTTTTACCGTATTTTATTGTGATTTTAATACTTAATACTACGTAACATAGATATCAAACCCAATGAAAGTCTGCCTCCTTGATTACAATTAGACTGGAAAATGTCGCGCTGCCTAAACCGCCTTCGTTCTGGCGTGGCTAGAACAAAAACAGAACTGAAAAAGTGGGGCTTCATTGACCCATCCACAAGTGTAATCTGCAAGTGTGGAGAAGAAGATGACACAATCCAACATCGGTTTACACGCTCTCTACTTGACGAACCTTGCTACATCGCTGATCACCGCGACTTCAACACTGTGCAGAACTGTGGCAAACATCTTAACACCGGAAGAATCGACTACATACATACATTGCTTCGGATTTTGTCAGCCACGTTTTTACCGACTGATACAAAATGTTCATTGAAATTTTCAGTGGTCAAGGAAGTTTCGTTTATTTTTAGCCATCAATTTTAGTTGACCTATTTTCGATTTGTTTGTCCAAAATTGGTTTGTAGAAAGCTTAGACCTAATTAGTTCCCAGGTTTTGCGAAGATTATTCAGGTTGCTATTGAATTCTTGTCTGTGGTAAATTTGCTGAGATGCGGTTTTAACTTTAGTTAGTGTGTTTAGCTACTTTTTGTAAAATCTTTTCTGGTTCTCGGTGCCTTCTAAAATATGGCTCTTGTACAATTTGCGTTTGTGACAAATAGAAATTAAAATACTTTTTGTAATCCAAGGCTGCGACTGTAATTTTTGAGGTTTATGTGACAGCTTCTTTAGAGGCGCGGATTTTAATTGCGTTTTCAATCAGCGTTGCAAATTGTGCAATCAGTTGATTAAAACTGTCAGGTGTAGCGTTGCCCATTCGCGTAATAAATGCTTGCAAACTTTATTCCAGCTGATGACAGAATTCCTCGGAGTTGAATTTGCTTTCGTCTCTGCGGTAGATTTTTATGTTATTTTTGGGGACTTTGTGGAAATTCATAGTAAAGGAAATAATGACAAAATGATCGCTTTTTTGGTTTATACTATACCTGGCAATATAACATTCAAGTCGTTGGGTATAATGTTGTTTACATTAATTTTCGAGTTCTCTGTTATGCGCGTGGGATTGTTATTGTGAGAAATGCGTTATTACCTATATATAATGTCATTTTCAAAAATCATTTGAGGAAGAGTTGGAAGAATCTGGTGAAATGTTTACGTTGAAATTTCCACAGAGCTAAAAGGTTCGATTAGTTTTTGTGATCTTCATAATGCTTTCGTTCGGGGCAAAAATAAAGTTTTCGTGTTTCGATATGGGTGTCGGTTACAACACCTACTATGCTTTTCAATATTGGTTCTTTAGTGGGATAATTTCGTCCATAGGTTTTTGCAATTGTCATTCGTCACGGTCTATATTAAATATATCAGTAATTTCAAACTCATAAGTCGTGGAAACACGCATTGCAACTTCTCCAGCACTCTTTTTAGTAGGGCAATGGATAAAGTCATAACCAGGTATGGATGCGTTAGTGATAAGTTAATGTGTGATCCAGGTCTCGGAAACGCATATTATATATGTTTGGTTGGAAAGTGATTGAAGTAAGTCAAAGAAAAAGAGGAAAGTTTTTATCTATGGAGCCTATGTTAATTGGAAGAATGAAGAGAAAGTTTGAGAGCTTTGATGCAAATAAAGAGCTGTCTAGGTGATAATAATTACAGGCAGCAACATGTTGAAATTGAGAAGTTACATAGCAGATTTGGAACATAAACTTTTTTCACAACTGTGAGGTAGCACTTACCTCACATATCTGCTTCCCATTAGGCTAGTGTTTCATCAGCATCTGAATTCAAACATAACCAGTGTGATACTGGTCGAGAATTTTCTTCCTGCTTACCTTGTTGTCAGACCTTGATCAAAGTAATTTGAGAAGAGGGTACGATGTTAAGTGCTGAAATTGTCCTCGTGTGTGGTTTGAAGGTTCGGATGGGCTGCCAAGATAGGCTATGTGTGAATTCAGATGCTGATGAAATACTACCTTAAGGTGAAAGAAGATATGTGAGGTAAGTGCTACCTCACAGTTGTGAGAAAAAGAAAAAAAAATTGAAATTGATTGGTCAAATTTATATTTTGGTCAAGGACTATTTGGTTCGGAAAAATTGACTGCAACAGGTTACAGTCAACTGCAATAAGTTGATGTGTGATCCGGGTCTCGGAAAAGCATATTGTATCTGATTGGTTGGGATGTGATTGAAGTTAGTCATAAAAAAGGGAAAGTTCTTTTTTATGGATCGTATTCTAATGCGAAAAATGAAGAGAGAGTTTGCGGACTTTGATGCAAATAAAGGGCTGTCTGGATAATAATAATCACAGGCCGCAACATTTTGAAATTGATTGGTCAAATTTATATCTTGGTCGAGGGCTATTTAGTTTGAGCAAATTGACTGCAGCAGGACAGTCAAAGTCACAGTAATTCTCAATAAATTTAGCACAATCCATTTAATAGTAGAAAAACAAAATAAAACAAAATAAAGCAAATCAACTATGCTTAAACAATACAATTAGCACACAGCTGTTGAGTTCACGCATTATACCCATCACTACTAAAGAATGTAATCAAGCTATTGGAAACAGCAGCTACAGCGGGGATTAACCTGGAGGCGGCGCTAAGTTCACACACAGCACGTGACATCAGGTAATTCAAAACCAGCACAATAATACTAAACACAGAAATTCTTCAATATTCTGAAATGTTACGCTTCGAAGGACTCGTTCACAAATAGGTTCAAAGTTTGCACAGTAAGTTAATACAAATTATTACATAGCCTAAACTATGATGTTTAGGTTAGAGGAAGAAAAATAAAACATGGTATTTTTGCTGGTAGAACAGTTTTACAGTAGGCTTGTTCTGGCATTAAAATTTAATCGGCATGCACCCTTTCATCGTCAACAAATACGTAAGCAATACTCACAGTCGACAATTTTCCAAACTGTCTTTTCATCCTCTTCTCTGGCTTTTTTGCAAAAGGTATCAACTTTTTCTTCTGTCTCGGTTGTTCAATTGGTAAATGTTTAGGAAAGTAAACGTATTTCGTTGTTGAAGGGCGATTATCGTTGTACTCTTTGAGATCTTTTAAGTTTTTAGCAAAATTTTGTTTGCCGAAAATATCCATGAATTTGGCTATTATCGGATGGTTGATTTTGCGTTTGTCGCTGTCGTAAGTTGGATGCTGCGGCAGCCTGTGAATATTGGTCACTTTTATAAAATAATTATCTACACTTTTGAGGCCTTCAGCTGCGAGCTTTCGGAACAGTTTTTCAGTTTGTTGGCGGGTTTCCCAAAGGTTGTCAGAGCTTTCCGGTATCCCATGAATCAAATAATTAAATTGTTTGCTGTACAATTCCCTGCTGTGATTTTCTTTTGTAATCTCGATTCGAATTTCGTCCTTCTTCTGTCGCAATTTATTAAGTTTGTCTTGAATTTGGGAAATTATTTGTCTGGGTTTTAATTCCTTAGTTTGAACTTCACCAATTTTTGTTGTATTGCATTCAATCCGTCTGTCAAGCGACTGGAACTTTCTTCCATCTGCTTCATTCGTTTGTCAACACTGTGTCAGTTTTTAAGATTTCATCGATTTTGTCAATAATTACAGTCATAGTTATCAGGTGAACGCTGTCTATATCGATAAGTTTCAAAATTTTTATACCATTGCTTGCGGATATTCAACACAACTTGATGAACCTTTTTCTGGAATTTATTGTAAGCTAAACGCTGCTGGATGCAAATTTGACAATTTGTCTGTTAGGTATTAGTAAAGCACTCTTGCCCAATGCTAACAGCTTTTCGTTTGTAGAGCTCATCAGGCACGTCTGCTCGCTACAAAAACTTTGCTCGAATTATTGTATAAGATATGCATTTTTGCAATAAACAAACTATCATTCAAATAAAAGTTGTTGCACTGTATCAGCAATCACAAAAATTAATTTTGATGAGCGAAACCTTTTCAATTTTAGAGTACCCTCGTTTTGATTCTGCGAACCCCGCTTTTTGCATCACGTACACATGTACACGTAAGCGGTTGTATTTGCTATTGCTAGCTTCATTTTTGTTGAATGTTTAGCAAGAGCAGCAATAAACAAACTTTAAGCGTCATTGAAATTATTTGACTAAGAATGAAACCTTAGTATTCAAATTACTGTGTGTGAGTGAACGCCCTTGTTATAGGCCACAAAAAACTTTCTATATAGCAAGTAAAATTTGTAACAAAAATCAATCAACTTATGGATGTAGTATTAAAATAGATATGTTTATACAACCTCGTCATGTCGTAAATCTTTACATATAATTGTAATGATAAGAAATAAATACAAACATTAAATCTATTGATTCGTTTGCAAACTTTATGCGACAATAGCATCTAGTTTTTAGCAAATAGGATTACAACTAGTAAATAAGTACTCAGCTTGCAATCTATTCACATGAATCGCAAACTAATGATATAGCACAAAAGCAATAATTTTCTAGGTTAGCATTGTACTGAACTGAAATTTATTTTGCTACCTGTTACAGATAAACCGCACAAAGTAATGCAAAATAAAAATACATTAAGCATATTCAGCATAAAGTTAACCAAGTTAAAAATTATAACCAAACAGGCAGTCTTCATGTCTGCAGCCACCTATTAAAAGCTTTACTTAAAGATTTAGTTCAGTAATATCGAATTTTTGAGAGGAAGAAGGGAAGAAGGAGGTGGAAGAGAAGAAGCAGGAACCCCCTCCGTTAAAATAAGAAATTAAAATTTGAATAAAAAATGAGTATGTAATGAACTCTACGTTACTGAATAAAACTCCAGCTGCGACTCTGCGTCAGGGCAATCAAACACTTGTTATTAACAACGTGCAGATGAAAAGAAAAGCGATATTGTCACTAGATCAAGTTTCCAAATGGACCATTAAAGTGGTTGAACGTTTCGTTACGAAATCGCGCTTCTCATGACGCAAAAACCAATTATCTTTTGTAGTTCGGCAGTTATTAGCATTTAAGTACCTTGAGTCGAATCGATCTCCCTTTGGATCACTGATCTTAAAAATTTGCCTTGTTTTAATATAGTTAATATTTAATCTTTTACGTGCTATAACACTAGAGCAATATTAGAGTTTATCTTGTTGTAATGCATTTCTATCCTCCTGTCACCGGACAGTGCCAGACGCTATTATTGGACGAATCCCGGACTTTTCATTGCAGTGAATGCTTCGTGGTTGGAGGAATCCGAACCTGTTTAGGAGTTTCCTGTGATCCGATGTTCCGGTGGATTTCTTCGAATTCTTGTCCAATTAATTTGCTGCTTATTCGAAGCCATTAAGCAAAGATAATTATCGCAAAGCGTCTTATCCAAGGACGCAATAGCGTGACCAGGGTGCGGGTTTAATCCAAATCATGCAATTAGAGTCGTCGCAAAATGACGCACTTTTCCGCTCTGCACAGAGTTGTAAAGTAGTTCAGGCCCGAACCCGAAAATATAAGCCCGAACCCGGTCCAAACCCGAAAACTAATTTGAAGCCCAAATCATGCCCCCCCAAAAAAAACGAAAGTTAAGTTAGGTCTGAAAAATTTAGCAATGTTGTTAAGATATTTCGATTATATTTTTGTGTACCTGAGACAAAAAGTACGTCTCAAGCCCAAATTTAGCTTGAAATTTTTGTCAATTTCAGGCCCGAACCGAAACCGAAAAGCCCGGCCCGACTAATAACTCTGTCTCGGCCACGCTACCGACTTGGCCACATTGCCGACTGCCACGCAATACATAGTAGCATAAAGACTGGTGCAAAACGAATCAAGTTACAGTAGAATAGTTACAGGCTTTTCAGTTGCAAAAGTCACAGCTATATGCTCCATATTGATAAATTTTATTTAATATTACCAGTACCAGTAAACGTAAAAAGTAAACTTTTCAGGAACTCAATATTTCGAATTTCTGTGCGATGATAGGTTGGAGTAGATTAAATTACTGTAGGTTCAATTGGATTCAAGACATCTTAATCTATTAAGATCTTTAACATTTTTTAGTATGAATTTTACTCAAATTTTGCTCACTTTTATTTCAAACTTAACGTTTTCTGCAACTATGTGACATCATCGATGACTTCATGAATTACATATAATGAGTAAAGTAAAATATAACAGTAAAGTTGGTATTAGGCCTTATTTTTAATCTTAATTAGAGAATTGAAAGTATCAGCAACTTTGCACCATCAATTGACATATTTAAAGCTTTTTGTTTAACAGTAAAACATATTTCAATAAAATATCTAACGTTTTCGCCTAAAGCAGTTAAGCCCTCGTCAGGATAACATATCTGAATAAAATAATGTTACAAATGGTTATAGGTAATTACAAGGCATTCTTTACAATTAAAATCAGTTTATGATGGTATACTACAAAAACCTCACAAAAAGTTTTAATGAGTTAATTCATAACAATTTAGCAATGCAGCAGTAAGCAGAGGTATCTTTGTGACTAGTGAAAAGTCAGACAATCAAGAAAAATGAAGCGAAAAATGGCAAGACAAACAAGTTTAAGGTAAGAAATGGATAATAATGCGTACCAGAATATCAGTAAAAAATACTAAGTAAAAATGAGGCCCATTTAGCATATAACTGTTTGCTTAACTTTGGATTCAGCTTTTTAATTGATAAAGCTTCTTGAATTTTACTATCATACTCAGTGACACACTTTTTAAGAACTTTGAAAGATTCCACTGAATGTTGTTTCGTGGAAGAGCATTTGTCACAATCATACAAATGGTCTTTGGTAGCATTTTTTTGTATTAATATCAGACAGATTTAGATGCTACCGTGCTCGAGTTCCAAGGTGTCGCGAACTCATGCCCACATAGGACAAATTCGTATCACACGAACATACAAATTGATATACGACATTGGAGCTCAGAGTGACGGGAGAAGCTGACTTTAGCTGAAAATAACGGCTAACTTTATATGTAGTAATAATTGCACAAATTTCAACGCCAAACTCTCATTTAATCAGCTAGAAAGTTGTTCAACGAATCGCTTAGAAGCTGTGATACGAATTTGATCGTGTGATACGAATTTGTCCTATGTGGGCACGAGTTCGCGACACCTTGGAACTCGAGCACGGGAGCATCTAAATCTGTCTGATATTAATACAAAAAATGCTACCAAAGACCATTTGTATGATTGTGACAAATGCTCTTCCACGAAACAACATTCAGTGGAATCTTTCAAAGTTCTTAAAAAGTGTGTCACTGAGTATGATAGTAAAATTCAAGAAGCTTTATCAATTAAAAAGCTGAATCCAAAGTTAAGCAAACAGTTATATGCTAAATGGGCCTCATTTTTACTTAGTATTTTTTACTGATATTCTGGTACGCATTATTATCCATTTCTTACCTTAAACTTGTTTGTCTTGCCATTTTTCGCTTCATTTTTCTTGATTGTCTGACTTTTCACTAGTCACAAAGATACCTCTGCTTACTGCTGCATTGCTAAATTGTTATGAATTAACTCATTAAAACTTTTTGTGAGGTTTTTGTAGTATACCATCATAAACTGATTTTAATTGTAAAGAATGCCTTGTAATTACCTATAACCATTTGTAACATTATTTTATTCAGATATGTTATCCTGACGAGGGCTTAACTGCTTTAGGCCAAAGCGTTAGATATTTTATTGCAATATGATAAACAACATTTGAACACAGAGCCACAGGTGTTTTGGATTTTAGTTGAAAATAAGATTTGACCTTAAATGATTTGTAGATCGGGATAATTTTAACATTCAGTTGATTTCTGATTATTTTTGAAAATTTGTTAACAAATCGTCGTGAATCTTTACCAAAATACGGAATAACAATTGGATATTCATGGGTAGAACTGCTAGAAGTTTGATCGGTATCAACGGAAGACTGATTACTGTTGTTTTGGCTTTGAAATTGTTGCAATAATTTGTCAAAAAACTTGCTGGGATAACCATTATTATTATTATTACCTTTATTGCAATATGTTTTACTGTCAAAAAAAAAGCTTTAAATATGTCAATTGATGGTGCAAAGTTGCTGATACTTTCAATTCACTAGTCTTCAAAATCAACTTCTTTGCCAAAACTTTAATCTTAATTAGGTACTTAAAAGAAATTATAAATATTTAATCCCAGACCCCTATAGATGACAACAAAGACGAAGTATTTGAAGTCCGTACATGAAATTGCCCAAGAAAGCCAAAGTAGCAACAATCATTTGTTGTTACATTATTGATCCTGGACAACCCAAATCCGTTAAATTATATCATGCTTCTCAAAACTTTATGTTCCAAGCCGTTTCGTCCAGACTTTTTTTTGCGTTTGGCGAGTTATTTAGATCACCACAAATAATCTTGGCAATTTTTGAACAGCCATTTGAAGGTGTTTTTATTTAGTTATATCAGCAACATCAGACCATGTTCAGGTGTTATATTTACCAATATCAGACCATGTAAAAAAGGGCAGAGATAAAGAATATGGACAAAAGCAAAATACAATAAGATAAAACCTGGGACTCTGGCGGTATAGGCTAGCATCCATTCGTTGAAAATCTTAATTAAATTTCGGTTGTTGATTATAGCAAGAGAAGTCCAATTGTAAAGACAACGTTGGAATGCACGCTCCTGCTTCCCAATTGTTTTGTTACTGGGCAAAAACATCGCTCCTAAAACAGAAAAAAAATCATATTTTTTATTGTCAAACTAGAAACCTAATATTCTCATACATCTCATACAAAATACACAAACACTAAAATCCCATACAAAAGATGGGAATGGACAATCGTGTGATGCTAAAGCAATAATGTTTTCGTTGACACCAAATGTTTTCGTTCGCTAATAATTCCAATTGATTTCGGAACTTTAGCTTCAATAGATTTTAATTTTATATTAAATGCAAAATTGAGATCAAAATCGACTAATACTTCTTCGTAATTGCAACAATTGTCAATTAGTACTGTATCTTGCTTTTGCCAAAATTAAGAGGAATATCGTTAAAACTATTCATGTTATCGTTACGTTTCGGAAATTTGGATTAACAGTCAGCTTATTAGCTAGCAATTGCCCAAACACGAAGTTTTTCTGAATAGGCCTAATGATTCATGTAGGTTTCGAAAGATGACAGTTTATTTGAAAAGAAAAATAAACATGTATTGTCTGCAAATAAACGCGGGGTACATGAAATAGCATTATGTAGTTCATTAAGATAATCAAAATAACAATGGTCCTAAAATCGACCCCTGAGGGACGTCAAATGTTATTGATAAGTTAGTAGATTTGATCTCCGAAGAGACACAAATTGCTTTCCGTCAGCAAGAAAAAAAGCAATAAAGTTTTTAACTTTTTACATGGTCCTCGGATACCGTAATGATGAAGCTTCAAGAGAAGAACTTCATTAGACACTCCATTAAACGCTTTTTTAAAATCTACGAGTAACAACCCAACATAAGTTTTGCTGTTAAATTGGTCCTATGAGTTGCTAGATACAGCAATTAATGCAGTAAGTACATCAAGCAAAGCGTGATTATTGGATGTATTTTTTTTGAAATTCATATTGAGTTGGTAGCAGTACTTAAAATAGAGCTCTAGCTTAGATTTAGTAGCAGTAAGCTTTCTTCAGGAAAGTCCAAACTTTTCTCAAGGAGTGTCAAATTGAACTACCAGAGGGTGCCCACGGGCCAACAGCTACTAGATGGCACCAAAATTTTCTACAAGGTGTCTACGCAAAAGCAGTACTGCACAAATCAAGAATTTGCAGTACTTTCAGTTTGAGTTAAGGTGTAGAGAAATTATGTTTTTTACCAAACTGATCTCAGTCAGACATTGAAAACATAATGCGTTTGTGGAATCGCTTTCAACACAAAATTTAGAACTACAGTTTAGCTTGTGAGAGCGCTAAATCATCAAGAACCTGACGTATTTGATGATTTTTGAGCTCAATTTGTTAGCTAGTTTTTGATCTTCTTAAACAAATTGGTCTGGAATAAAATCCGCTTCTCTTGAAGATTTTTTACAGTAGATCACAGTAGAATAGATTTATTTATTTACGCCTGAAGAATTGCAGTAAATTGCAATAGACGGGACGACAAAACAAACCAGCAGTCATCAATGTCAGTTATCAACTATTAGTGGTAGATCAGCGGTGGGCAAACTACGGCCCGGCAAGCGTTTTTATGCGGCCTGCCAAGAAGTTCTGTCAATTTTATACCAGCTCATGCTAGTCATTTTTTACCGCAGTTTTGTATCTATAGAATGTGCTCATCATAGAGGGATCCATTATAAACATTGAACACATTTTTTGTTTCTAATGCGAATTTTTTGTATATTTTAGTAACCTAAACTTGTTTTATGTGCTTAAGGTTTTCATTGGCTTTTCAAGTACGGAATTTTAATCTTGATCAGCATCAACTAACTCCCCCTTTTTTAGCTAACATTATCATCCATAACGAGTTGTTTCTACCAATTGTTTATATCCACTGCTTATTCACTCCTATTGTTGCTTGTGTTGCTTGCATTCAGCTACATTTTGTGAGCTAATTTTCTCTACAATGAAAATTAACAAGTCAAAGAACAAATCATTTCTCAAAGACTCAAATCACGGACTTCTGAATATTAGCATCTGGACTGGAAACGCAAGAAAAAAGCAACGCGTCATCGGACAAGTTGAGGCCTGCGCTGTAGTGCGTCTGCGCATCTGTGCCGCTATCGAATGTGAAGAATTAGCGACGTTTCGCTATAGGATTCTTAATTCTTTGCACCGCAGCCTTAAGCACAATACTGTATAGTAGCGGCATAAGAGTGCAGTGTTAGTTATTTTTAAATTGGGAGGTCTGTTGGTAGGTAGTTTCGTTATTAATAGTGCGATAGACTACGTCAGAAATGACTAGTTTTAGTGAGCTGGTAAGACAAAACAATTTGCTGCTGGTTGGCTGAAGTGAAAACTGTGATGTTGGGTACTAGTCAAGGACGGCAGTACGGTATGGTATGTAGGCACAGTACGGTACGCCTCAATTTTTGCCGAGAAGTACGGTACGTTAGTAAGGTACGTTTTTTTTGTAATGGTACGGGTACGGTAGGTTGGTGCGGTACGCCTTTTTTGTAAAGGTGCGGGTACGGTACGTTGGTACGCTCTTTAAATTAAAAACCTCAGACTTTTTGCACATTGCGCTGGCTTTTTGTATACAATGGCAAAAAACAGCTGAAACCGACGCTAAATGTGTGAATTGAGATTGCTGATTCATAGGTTAATGATTTCAAAGTCAATTAAAGTTGCGAGTAGCTAAAAGCAAAGATGACAGTACGGTACAGTACGTAAGTACGGTACGGTACGCCTCAAATTTTGCTGAGAAGTACGGTACGCTTTGTCGCTTACGCTGGTACAGTACGTTTTTTTTTGTAATGCTACGGGTATGGTATGTTGGTACGGTACGCTTCAAAAATTGAACTGCAGTACACTACGCTGGTATGGTACGGTTCAAGGCGCGAGGTACGTAGTACACAAATTCTGAACGTACCGTATCGTACTGCCATCTTTGGTACTGGTATACTGTAGTATCAATCAAAATCAAGTAAGTTCCTACATTAAACCTGCCTCGGCTAATGAATAAAGAAGCATATTGTTTGGATTGAAATATAGCAACAGAGCTAACGAAGACCTATGATACTGTCAGCTGTAGAAGTAACAAGAAGAAAAATTAGATGTCGTAGATTATTAGATTTAAAAATGTATCCAAGATTACAGTGAATGATTTTCCCCAGTGCTACATTGCCGTAAAAAACTGAAAAATAAATTTGTGATTTCCTGATTAGACAATACAGTAGGCCATCACTGGGAAAAGATAGTCAAGCATCTAGTCTAGGCTCCGTAAGGGCTAGGAAAACAGAAACCTAAGAAAGCACAGCTAGTTTTTGTTTCTGGTTTGCATAAATTACATACCAGTGTCAGTACTGTTTGTGTAAAACCTACCTGCCAATAGTGTACCAGTACTGCATACTGCATAAATTTGAAGTACATCAAAATGGTCTTGTTGGACCTGGGGTAAGTTATACTGCAGAAAGTACACAAGTGCTGGCGGTGCTAGTGTAGTGCCTGGTTATCCATACCGGCACTACAGTAATAGTATTACTCCGCTAGTTTCATACAGTACGGAGTTCGGTTGAGGGAAACCCCCAGTATTAAGCAGTAGGATAAAAAATGTGTGTTCGTTGTGTTTCCTCTACAGGGATATTTTGGATATTAGTAGTAACGATTATGTGCGTGGTTTGAACTTTGATACCGTCTAACAGAAGTTAAACTGTGAATTTGGACCGGAGAACAGCATATACGAACAGTGAGTAGACCTTACAACTACAAAGTGGTGACCCCCGACTAGGCCTAGCCTGCCTACCAGCCTAACTGATTTTCTTCCAATTTTCAATTCTACTCGTTATCATTGGATCATTTCAACATTAATACGACTGGACTTCTGGATTATCAAACTTAGCCTAGCCTATAGACTACCCGGCTGTTGTTTCATTAGCCTACACCTTCAACTCCCAAGAACAATTCATTTCTGTGCTTGTGGGACAAAGCATAGGCTACTTTCATCTGGAATTTGGCTTGATATTGATAGCCTATAGACTGAAACATTACTTGCTTACCGAACTGTTAACTGTACCTTATTGAGTTTGCCAGCTTAGCCTATTGGTACAATTTTCTGTGTTGGAATAAAGTTCAGCATCATGATTCATATTTGATAATTTGTGATTGGATAGCAGTAGGCTAGTACTTTGTAATCAGCTACACTTTGCATGAGTGCTCATAATATTAACCTTAAGTTCTCTGCTATTTTGGTGTGTTTTATTATAGTGTTTGGAGTTTGCTACCTTTTTATTGATTTAAATTTATGTGCTGTAGTCCCTCATTTTCTGCTTAACCTTACCAGTATGTCTAAACCCAACACTAGAAGTCACACTAGATCAGAAGCAACCTATGCTAGTACATCATCTGTAACACTTGCAATAAACACATCATGTGTCACTCCTTCATCGTCACGTACACCACTAGCAGTCAATGATAATAATCCAACACAAGCTAATTTAGGCTCATCTTTTACAGATATTCAATTCACTGCTACATCTGCTTCTTCACCTTTAACACAGCATTTTTCTCAATGCACTATGGGTACCTACCCACACATTGTATCGCCATTAAATGCTTTAGCTACCCATCCTTCAACTTCTGTTGCTTCTCCGATTTTTGTTTCTACCATGCCTCAATCGAGCATTACTTCACCTTTTGTTTCATCTTCTACTGCACCTTCTCCATCATTCATTTTTACAGCTCCTGCTCCCACCCCTTTAAAGTTTAGCACTGCTGATGTTCCTTTATGGTTTCAACGTTTTCATGCTCGATATCGAAAACTTCACTTAACTGATGAAGAGCTTTATTATGAGCTTTTGAATTGCTTGGAAGACGCCCATCTTCATCGGATTTCTCATCTAATCAAGCGCAAACCTCCATCCTTCCTTGCTTTGAAAGAAGCTTTGCTGCAAGTCTATGACATACCAGCTGCACAGCGACAGTTAAATCTTTCTCAAATTCCAGGCTTGGGCGATCGTGCTCCATCAGAACTTCTTAATGATTTACGTGTTACGCTTGGTAAAGATGATTCTGCAGATGAAACTGCCAAAATGCTCCTGCTTAGTGAATTTTTGAATAGAATGCCCCATGATATGCGGCATATTCTACGTTTGTTTCAAGATGAGCCACTTGATCTTATTGCATCTAAAGCTGATGCTTTACTCCAGGACAGATTTTTTAATCGGTTTTCCCTTTCTCCTTCCCAGCCCTTGCAGTACATGCCTGGTTTTTCATTCCAACCGCCTATTGCTGCTCCACCTCTTTTCCACCCCCCTACCGCGGCCCCTTCACTTCTTCCAGCACCGTTGAATTCTGTTTCTCCACGAAGACCACCTCGCTCTTCACTGCTGTCCTCCCATCATTCTTCTCTCCCTATGTCTGTTGTTCACCAACCTCCACCCAATCGCATTTCTCTACCACGCTTTACTGCCCCTGTTCAACCGGCCAATCGATCTGTTGATCGCACTACAATTATTAATGGCTTGTGCTATTATCATCGTAACTATCCCCAGAGCCCTCATTTTTGTGTTGCAGGCTGTAAGCATCACAATTCTTTAAACTCCAACGGCGGCGTATCAAGATTTCACCACCCATCTTTTCGATCAATACGCTAGATGCGTCGCCTAACAAAACACCATACATATTGTTACATGATCAGCACAACGGCATAACATTTCACATAGACACTGCAAGCCCACGTTCACTGATCCCCATGCACCTTTTTCCGGATTTTCATAATGGGATTAGATCCTGTGACTTATTTGCCGTAGACGCTAAGCCACTCACTCAGGCTGGTGAGATGGATCTCACTCTGTCATTTGACACTTTGCCCAACAATAAGTTTGTACACACATTTATTCTTGCTGACATTTCACATCCCATTTTGGGACTTGATTTCTTGCACAATAACCACATCATCATTGATACACATTCTTACACAGTCTCCCTAGGTGAACCATCAACTTCTTTTACTCAGATACCACCTCTTCCTAACGTAGATCTTGATAAGCTCTCTTTATTGGACATTTTAGCCTTGTATCCTAATCTTATATCTGGAGAACTTCATGTGAACAAGAAAGTTCACCCTTTTGAACATTCTATTGATGTCGAAGGACCGCCAATCACCTTTAGACCTCGACGCCTGAGCCCAGAGAAAACAAGAGAACTTAACAGGCAACTTGACGAAATGCTGAGACTGAACATTATCAGAAGTTAAACTAGCCCTTGGGCCAGCCCAGTTCACCTTGTCAAAAAAAAAGATGATTCCTATCGCTTAGTTATTGACTACAGAGCTATCAATAAAAATACTCGGAAAATGAACTACCCACTTCCTCGGATTCAGGATTTTACAGCAAATGTTCATGGCTGCACCATTTTTAGCTGTCTGGACTTAACATCTGCCTTTTGGCAATTGGATGTTAAAGCAGGTGATAGAAAATACACATGTTTTTCTACGCACCGTGGAAATTTTGAGTTCAACAAAATGCCTTTTGGATTAACTTATGCATCTTCTTCTTTCCAGCATTTTATTAACCACGTGTTGCGAGGAACTGAATCTTTCTGTTTTTCTTTCATTGATGATATTTTCATCTTCTCTCAAGACTTAAAGCAGCACAAAGCTCATTTACTTGACATTGCCAACAGATTGGATGCTTATGGTCTCACTTTAAACATGTCTAAAACTTCTCTTGCTCAATCGGAAATAGAAGTACTTGGTTACCAGTTGTCTCCTAAAGGTATTTTACCTTTGCAAAACAAAGTCACTGCCATTGAAAAATTTCCATTGCCTACAACAGTCAAGTCTTTACGCCAATTTCTTGGAATGGTCACTTATCAAAGACGTTTTCTCAAAAATGCAGCTGGACTTTTGCAACCTCTCAATGACCTTTTGCAGGGCAAAGTGAGGAACACTGACCTCATAAACTGGACTGATTCTGCTAAAGCTGCTTTTCTTGACACCAAAATGGCCTTGCAAAACATCACTACCTTGGCTCATCCTGATGACAAAGCCGAGTTACAATTAAAATGTGATGCAAGTGGTGTTGCAGTTGGAGCAATTCTCGAGCAGTCTCGTGATGGTAAAGTGGAGACCTTAGGTTACTTCTCAAAAGCATTACATGGTCCTCAAACACGTTACTCTACGTACGATTTGGAATTACTAAGTGCCTACCTCAGTGTTAAATACTTTGAGCATCTTTTGTATGATCGACATTTTGTGATCTACACTGACCATAAAAGCCTTGTCAACAGCTTTAATAAGCCATCTGAAACTCATTCTCCACGTCAAGTTCGACATTTGAGCTACTTAACTCAGTTTAATTGCGATATCCTTCATCTTCCTGGTAAAGATAATGTAACTGCTGATTGCCTATCTCGGGTAGTAATTGAACATGTTTTGCAACGAGATCAACTTCCGTTTTCTGCTGTTGACATTGCTCTTGAACAACGCAAGTACCCTGCATTGCTTGACTTTCCACCGGATTCCTCCATTTCCGTCTCAGAAGAGCCCATTTCTAACTGTGATCTGTCTCTGTTTGTTGATGTGAGTAAAGGTTTTCCCAGGCCCATTATTCCACCATCTATGCAAGATAAGTTAATTTGGCATTACCACAACCTTGCACACACTGGCATCAAGGCTACTCAAAAGTGCATTCAGCAACGTTATGTTTTCTATAACATGCACAAACAGATACGCGACCTGGTTAAAAGTTGTATTGCTTGTCAGCGTTCCAAAACCACTCGCCATGTAAAATCACCCATCCATCCCATTCCTATGCCCTCTAGTCGTT
Organism: Trididemnum nubilum; assembly: GCA_963965965.1. NCBI lineage: Eukaryota > Metazoa > Chordata > Ascidiacea > Aplousobranchia > Didemnidae > Trididemnum > Trididemnum nubilum. The sequence goes on from OZ014484.1 coordinate 23,581,909, forward strand.
TTGATTCCATTCATGCCGACATCTGTGGGCCTTTTCCACCTTCACAAGGCAACTGTTATTTGCTGGTTTGCGTTGATCGTTTTACCCGTTGGGTCGAGGCATATCCCATGAGTGATCAATCTACTGAATCTGTAATTACAGCCTTTGGCAAGCATCTTCAAACCTTTGGAACATGTTCTTCACTCCACACAGATTCTGGATGCCAATTTACTTCTTCGACCTTTAAAGAGTATTGCAAATTTTTGGGTGTTCAACATCACTTGAGCAATATTCGCTACCCACAGTCTAATGGTCTTTGCGAAAGATACATTAAAACTATCAAAACGGCTCTTACCGCAAAGTTAGACAGGAATCACTGGACAAGATACGTGCCGCTAATCATCTTGTCCATCAATAATATGTACAAGGAAGATTTAAAATCCAGCAGTGCTGAGTTAGTTTTCGGACAGACTCTTCGCCTTCCAGGTGATTTATGCTATGATACTCCCAAACCTCGAGTCAGTTACCCAAGTGACATGCTTCTAGCCATGAGAAAATTCGCTAATGCGTGTAAGCCTACTGATACCCGTGTTGCTCCATTGACATCTGAGCACATGCCTCACATATTGCAAAATTGCACTCACATTTACATAAGGAATGATCCCATCAAGGCTAATCTTACCCCCACCTATGATGGCCCCTTTTTCGTTGTTTCCAGAACCAACAAAACCTTCCACGTTCTACGTAACAATACACTTTATGCTGTTGCCATCAACAATGTCAAACCTGCCTTTTCTTTGCCTTCGCCGGTGAGTGCGACATTTGATTTTCCTTTCATGCCTACAGCTCCTTCACATGTGCCTTCATCACACACGACTACTCATCACACACATGATTACAATTTGAGACATGCTCCACGGCCTACTATCTTTCCTGATTTTGTTATGTCGTAGGTGGAAGTGCATGTGTGCCGTAACCTTGCTGTCTTGCTGTAGCAACAATAAGTAGGCACTTCGTTATTTTGCTGCATTTTCTTTTATTACATTAACACATTTGTGCTCTCTTATGTTGTCTGCTAGTAGTTCAGTTTTTCTATCTGTTAATATCATCATCTTGTTATGAAGGTGTGTTTTCTACATGCTCATAATGTTTTACATTGCATCGACTGCATGCGTAATTTTACAGTACCGGTACTTAGATACTTGATCCCTTTTTGTTGTCCTTGTTCGTGATTAGGCTTCGTTAATGGCCATAACTATTCCTAAGCACGGATTTTTTTTCCATCATAATTTTTACTTGTATACAAGATTGTAATAATGTATATCCTTGCCCATCCTTAAGATAATGGCCCTCTTATCTTAGGATTATTTTCCTGTATAACGTAATGGTTTGTTAAATGCAACTGCTATACTGTAATCTTGTCTGCATAATGTTGTGTACGTTGCTCGTAAAGTGAGAGATTTTGATTTTTTTTTTTTTTGCCTTTGTTTTGGGACTAATTTTCCTTGTAGGGGGAAGTCTGTAGTGCCTGGTTATCCATACCGGCACTACAGTAATAGTATTACTCCGCTAGTTTCATACAGTACGGAGTTCGGTTGAGGGAAACCCCCAGTATTAAGCAGTAGGATAAAAAATGTGTGTTCGTTGTGTTTCCTCTACAGGGATATTTTGGATATTAGTAGTAACGATTATGTGCGTGGTTTGAACTTTGATACCGTCTAACAGAAGTTAAACTGTGAATTTGGACCGGAGAACAGCATATACGAACAGTGAGTAGACCTTACAACTACACTAGTTTTTGTCCGGTTTACTATGTACCGCTGATTATCAATATACTGCATTTAATAGTCTGCTTTTACAAGCCTACATTAACACACTCTGACGTGTGACTGTAAAGTATTACTGGTGTGCAGATGCTAAGTAGATTATGTTCAATATTGTAAACGTGTCATTAGATAGCTTTTTGTGTGTTACAGGATTCCTGGTTACAGGAACCTTGGATCTAAATCTAGCACGATTTTTAATTTGTATTCTAGTTTATCTCAGTTCGATTAATTATGGTTAAAATGCTCATTGCTCAGCCTTCAACTGCAGGTCTGGTTATTCTGGTGAAACAAAAGATCTAAATATCACTTTTCACAATGAAAATCTTATGAAAATTTCGTTGAAAAATATTGCAAGAAAAGATTTTACACCAACAAAGAATTCCAGAATATGCTCTTTTCATTTTAAATTAGGCGATTTCAGGGAAGATTCATGTGATCAAAAAGAAAGTTGCAAAAGACTTAGAAAAGATGCTAAGCTTTCATACAGGCACTTGCATAAAGATACTGCACTTTGCATTTTCAAAGACTTGCCATCATATTATGAATGCAATGTTGCACCGTCAAGAAGTGGAAAGGCTTTGTCATTATCTAGGCTAGAAAATGATGCAAACTTACATGAAGAACAAGCAGAAAAATTTATGGAAATGGATAAACTGCAAAACTTTGATGACTTATTGAACGGTCTTAAGAAAAACCAACTTCCCCAAGGATTTATTTCACACCATACAGATTCTGGAATTGATTAGATTTGTTTATCAGAAGAGTACGCACCATCTATTTCTGGAACATTATGTATTGACAAACAACTGAAATTTTTTCTTTATTCCGAACAGCAACTTCTTCCACTTACAAGCATATTCTTGCTAATCATGCTGTGTTTCTTTTATCACAAGTGATAAACTTAATGACCTTTTTAAAGAATTTTAAAACTTCAAACTCCTCTACATCAATTCTGCTTGCCAAAATCACGCAGCAATTGAAAAATTTTCAGATTTGGTTGAAAATGCTGATGAATCATGTCATCGTTTATTAAATTTCGTATTGGAGCAATTGAACTTGATTACTCAAAATAAGTATCATCGAAGATATTCAGCAGATCTGCTACTCATATTTTACATTAATAATGCAACTAGCTCCAAAGCATATGAAAGTATACTAGAAGAACAGGTCTTAATTTTACCTTCTGCCAAGACATTAAAAGAAATTCTACGAATTTGGATAAAAGAACTGGACTAGACAAGGCCGGATATTTAAAGATGAGGTTTTCAAAGCACAATGCTTTTGATAGAAATATCTTGCTAATGATTGACGAGGTGTACCTTTTAAAGCATGTGGCGGCACGTGGTGGCCAGGTTTCTGGCTTTACTGATGGCTATGACCTTGCTGCTACAGGTTTATGTTTTACGGTTAAATCTTTATCAAGTAGCTATAAAGATATGGTTGCCATGTTTCTCATTAAAAATTTAAGAGCAAAGACTCAGAAAACTTGTTTCGATAAAGTTATGGCACTTCTTCATGAAGTTGGCTTTAATGTTGTGGTTATTTCTGTTTACAATGCTCTTGCCGACAGTAAATTCTTCAAAGATTTTCTATGCAGTAGCACTCTGGAAAATTTAGAGATGAACTTATTCACAGGTGGACAAACATTTTTGATTTTTGACCCCACCCATATTATCAAAAACATACACAACAACTTTTGTCACAAAAAGCTTTTCAACTTCCAAGCATGCCTCCTCTTGTTTCCAATGCAGTTATGGCTTATTTCAATGACATTGTTGCAGTATACAATCATGAATGTCAGAGGCCTCTTAAAATTGTGCATCGCTTAACAAAAGCTGTTCTGCGACCAAAAGTAGTTGAACAAGCGAATGTCAACTCAATTGTTCTTCTTCTTTCTTCATTGCCCACTTTTCCGTGAGGGTTGTGGGGGCATTTGCTCAAGATTAAGCCGCCACAGTTCACGGTCTTCCATCACCTCCATCATTTCGCTTGGGCGAAGTCCCTAGCGATTCCATCCAAGATCCTCAACGTAATCGGTCCATCTAGTTCTACGTCGTCCGACTGGTCTTCTCCCATTTGCTTTGGCATGTATAGCTTTTTTGGGGAGTCTTTCCTGAGGCATTCTGCTTACATGGCCAAACCATCTAACCTGAGATCTTTCAATTCGAAGAAGTAACGGCTCGATGTTAAGAGATTTTCGACTTCCAGAGCTACGCACCTAGTTAAACAGTGTAACTCCTTCGATTCTTCGTAAAAACCTCATTTCGGACGCTTGCACTTGTGATCGCATTCTTTTGGTCATTACCCAAGATTCATGACCATAAGTGAGAATGGGGACAAAAACTGCTTTGAAAATTGAGAGCTTTGCCTTTTTCGACAATTCTCGTTTCATGACAACCGAGTAGTACAAAGCTAGCATTACTGCACTAGCCTTGGCTATTCGGGTATCCAGTTCTTCATCTTGCCTTCCATCACTCGTAAATGCAACCCCAAGATACTTGAACTTCTCTACCTGCTTCAGTGTCGCTCCATTCACTTGTAATACGCACTGATCAGGGTTTCTTGAAAGATGAAGTACCTCAGTTTTGGCCGTGCTTATTTTCACTCCGGCGGTGTTGCATGCATCTGCAAAGCTATTTAATGCGCGCTGGAGGCCAGATTCTGTGGAAGAAAGCAGAACCAAATCATCTGCGAATAGCAGACGACTAATTTTGCAATTTCCAATCATGGCACACTCATCAGCTTGGCTGCATTTGTCGATCCAATTCATGTAAACGATGAAAAAAGAGGTGACAAAACGCACCCTTGCCGGAGTCCAACGCCCACATGGAACGGCTTTGATTGCTTGCCATTTACCCGAACACAAACCTCCGGTCTGCAGTAGAATGACTTAATAGCGCGTAACAATTGACCATCAACGCCATACTCCTGCAAAACCTTCCAAAGTTTATCCCGAGGAACTCCGTCATATGCTTTTCCAAGATCAACAAAGCATGCAAAGAGATCTTTGCCATACTCCCAAGATTTCTCGAAGATTTGCTTCAGAGTGAAGATTTGGTCCGTGGTGCTGCGACCCGGACGAAAACCGCACTGACCATCTTCCGGTTTTGATTCCACTATTTCTCGGCATTTCCTTTCAAGGCATTTGGCATATACTTTCCCTGGCAAACTAAGGAGTGATATCCCTCTGTAATTTGTACATTGCATGCGATCTCCTTTCTTGAATATCGGAATAATCACACCTGTTTGCCAATCTCTGGGAGTTTTGCCAAGCTTCCACGCAACTTGACACACTCGCGTTAAACAGAGAATTTCTTCTCCGGTCAGCGCTTTCAACATCTGGGGTCTGATTTCATCTTCACCAGCAGCTTTTCCAGATTTTATCCCTTTAATTGCAGTTGCCACTTCTGTTGCAGTGAAAACTTCGTCCTCCCCTAGATGTGTCACTTCGTGTGTGTCAGTAGTCGATGCCTTTACAGGATTCAAACGATCTTCAAAGTATTCTCTCCATCGTGAAAGGATTTCATTCTCATCCATTAGAATGTTACCGTCAGAATCCTTGATGGAGTACGTGATACTCGATCTTTTGCCACGTAAATGGCGGATGGTCTGCCAAAATACTTTGTTTGCCGAAAAATAGTTGGAATCCAACCGACGACTAAACTCTTCCCATGACTTCTCCTTGGATTTTTTTACTGCCGAAGTTGCCGCTTTTCGCGCCTCAGTGTACCGGGATTGCAAATTAGATGACGATCTGTTCTGTAGCCAGGCCTTGAACGCATCTTTCTTTGCTCGAATAGCTTCTTTTACCTCTTGGTTCCACCAAGGTGTTCTTTTCTCACTATCGCCAGCCACTCTAAACCGTTTTCGCCCACAACTTTCAGCAACTGATGAAATGATTGCTGATCTGAACAGCAGCCATTCCCTCTCGATGTCCTCGGATACATCAGCAAGTTGTCTGAACTTAGATGATATACTGGATACAAACTGTTTTCTTACTTCTTTGTCCTCCAAAGCCTCCCATTTGATCCGGTAAGTCACAGACGACCTGTTGGATCTCTTGTTTGACCAAGATTTCGAAAGTCGTAAGGAACATTCTACCAGATGGTGATCAGTTGACAATTCAGCACCTCGCTTCACTCGAACGTCCAGCACATCAGAAAACAAATCTGACGAAACTTTGCAAAAATCTATCAAAGATTTTTGATCCATACTAGGTCGATACCATGTATACTTGTGAACCTCTCTGTGCTGGAAAAAGGTATTCATGATGCGGAGTCCGTTGCTACAACAGAGCTGCAATAAATACCTTCCGTTCTCATTCAGTCCAGTGACTTCATGTTTTCCGATCACACCCTTCCACGTATCTGTGTCTGTTCCAAGTTCCAACATGTGCGTTAAAATCCCCCGTAAGGACTGTAGATTCAGTAGCTGATACTCGTAGAAGAGCATCATTTACTTCATCCACAAAAGTCTGATATTCACTCATGGCATTGGGGGCATATACCTACAATAGGCACAATGACCGATCCAATACCTTGAGCTTCAACATACAGACCCGCGATCTCAAAGGAATCCAATCTGACTCACAGTTTGACAAACGGGGGCTTGCGAGAATCCCCACACTCGCTTGTGCAGACATACTAGGATCAGGACTAGAATAGAAGAGATTCCATCCGCCATCCAGATCCACAGTTCCAGAGCCACGTCGTTTGGTGGAAGCAACTCCGATAATATCGAGATGATACCGCTTTGCTTCATCAATCAATTCTAGTTCTTTTCCTGTGAGGGTGAGGATATTCCAATTGCTCAACCACAGCAGTTGGTGATGGTTGACCCGTGAGTGTGCGACATTATCTCGAGTACGAATACTCTGCGCTGCCTCCATTCGCCTCTTCAAACGTGTAGCGGGCACATTGGTGGAGCTGCCACTAGGGTTGGCTGGTGGGGATTGTCGCTTATTTTTCGAACGAGCCTCTCTGCCTAAGACTCGAACGCCATAGGGGTTTCGCTGAATGACGACCTGGGAGTCCCTAGGCGCTCCCCTGCCGGACGAGGTTTCACTTGTGAAGGTATTAACGTCGTTCACGTAATTTTCATTATTTGTGCTCTTCATGATTTGTTTTGCAGTTTAATCTAACTGTGGAGAGGTTTTATATCAGAGTTGTCCTTCTCCTAGGTTATATGCTTACCACAGCTGATGGGCATAACCAACCCAGGTTTTAAGTTTTCCAACTATTTTGATTTGAACTATACTTAGTCTCGCTTCTACCATCAGACCTATCTGGCATGGGTAACCTTATCAGGAGAATTAAATCTCCAGGCAGTACAGCTCTGCAGGTCATTGAGGCACATAGACTTTTTCACCTCTTTACGGTGATAGTTCATGGAAAAGTTATGCCTTGTAGGTCTAATTGCTGAGTAATGTTGTACTATGCCTACTGTGCCATAATAAGCCAACTGTATGTCATACCATGCCTACTAAGCTACGGTGCCCACTTTGGCCTACTATGCCTGTTGTGCCATAATAAGCCTACTGTATGCCATACTATGCCTGCCAGGGTGCCATGTTATGCCTACAATGTCATACTAAAGCTGCAGCACCTACTGTGGCACATTACGCTTACTAATACTATGCCTATTTTCCATACCAAGCCTCCTGTATGTCATAATCTGCCTACTAAGGTGTATTGCTATCCCTACTATAATATACTACGCTGCAGTGCCTACTGTGGGATACTGTGCAATAATAAGCCAACTATGCGTACTGTGCCATAGTAAGCTACAGTGCCTACTGTGACATGCTATGCTTACTAGGGTGCCATAACAAGTCTACTTCATGTTACACTATGCCTACAATGCCATACTAAGCCTACTATGACATAATACTCCTACTAACGTATGGTGTCAAAAGCCCACTACAGTATATTGTTGCTGTAGCGCATATTTATCCTCCAGTCACCAGACAGCATCAGACGCTAACTAATTGGACGATCTGCACATTTTTTATTGCAGTGACTACTTCGTGATTGGAGAAATCCGCACCTGCTTAAGGAGTTTCCGATAATCCAACTTTCCAGTAGATTTCTTTAAATTCTTGCCCATCGAATTTGCTGCTTGTTCGAAGCCACCAAGCAGAGATAATTATCGTAAGACGTCTTATTTAAGGACGCAATGGCGTGACCAGGGAGCGGGTTGAACCCAGATCATTCAATAAAGGTCGTCGTAAACAATACGCCTTTACCCATTTGGCCAAGCTACCAACTATACTACACTCGAATGCTATAGGCCTACTATGTCTACACTCAACAATGTCATACTACGCCTACTATGACATACTAAGCTGTAGCGCCTACTGTGGAATACTATGCCTACTGTGCCGTAATAAGCCAACTATATGCCATATTCTGATGTTGTACTATGCCTACTAAGCTACAGTGCCCACTGTGGCATACTATGCCTACTGTGCCATAATCAGCATACTATGTCTTTTGTGCCATAATTAGCCTACAATATAGCATAACTATACCCATTGTACCATAATATCTACAATGTCATACTAGCCTGTAGCGCCTACTACGGTTTTTAATACTATGCGTACTGTTCCATAACAAGCCTCCTATATGCCATACTCTGCATAATAAGGTGTCCTGCTATCCCAACTAAGTTAGCCTACAAACCTGCAGTACCTACTGTGCGATATTAAGCCAACTATGCCACAGAGCCTACTGTGACATGCTATGCCTACTAGGGTGCCATAATAAGCCTACTTCATGTCATACTATGCCTAAAATGCCATACTAAGCTTCCTATGACATACTACCCCTACACCAGGAATATAAATTAAAGCAAGTTTAGTAGCTCAACTGGTGAGGCAGAAAACGTTTTTGCCAACGTTTCGATAGGCTATGCTCATGGCTGGCCTTGCGCCAGGATAGCGTGACTGGGGAGGCAGAAATAAATTTTTGGGGGGCACGAGAAGTTTATTTATGTCAATTCGAGAGGGGCACGGGGCACGAGAAATTTAATCCAGTGTGGATCAAGCGAACAAGCTAAAGACAAAAAAAAAGGTCTTCAGTTCAAAATTTTCCACAAATTCTGGTTATCGTCGTGCAATTTTTTACGAATTCTTAAGTGAAGACCATAAAAAAAAAAGGTCTTCGTCCCAAAAGTTTTATTAAATCCGATACGAGTCCACAAAAAATTACGAAAATACGAGCGGTAAACACCAATTTGGGAGTCTCAGGCCTCGATTTGCACTCCTATAGCCCCAAGCCTGTTAATTTCTTCGGGGCACAGTCCTCGCTTTGGGAGGCACAATTTTTGTTTGGAGGGGCACAAGTAGTCATTTGGGGAGGCACGGCCCCGGAATGACCCCCCGTGGCGCCGGGCCTGGCTCATGACATGTACTACCTATCTTCGTCAGGGCTAGAACGCAAAGTTGAAAACACGGGTATAATACTGTAGATACGAAAACTAGATGGGAGTTTGCCAGCAAACCCAGTGAACGACCGACGCAAAGCTAATGCTGTGACGCTCAAAAGTACTTTTTGTCTACCGTGAAATCAGCAATTATTAAAAATATTTGATTATGGAACCTCCAGAAAAGTAGAGTCAAAATAATTGTCAGTTAAATATCTGCTGATATCACAACAGACTGGCACCCTAAGTTGAGCCGATCAAAAAAATAATTTTTGAGGGGTCCCCGGGGGATGAGGCATCCCCAAACTCTGTCAAAATATTTGTCAGCTAAATATCTGCTGATATCATAACAGATCGACTGGCACCCTAAGTTGAGCCATTCAAAACATTAATTTTTGGGGGGGTCCATTTGGCGGGGTCCTCGGGGGATGTGGCACCCCCAATCTCTTTCAAAATGTTTGCCTGTTAAATATCTACTGATAGCAAAAAAAGTAGCACTCTAGCTTAAGCCGTTCACAAAATTGATTTTTTGGGGCCCGATTTTGGGGGGTTCCCGCTGGAGTTGCCCAAAAAAATTTCGGGAGAAAAAATTGCGTTTGCAGCTCAACAACTTTACACAAAAATTAAATTTCGATGTTTTGTGGTTTAGGAGAAGAAGAGCGTACAAAAATAAGGAAGAAAAAAAAGGAAAAAAAAGAAATAAACCTCATCGCGGCCAAAAGTGGGTTAATTGGGGTAAAAGGGTATCTTAAGACATACAACCATATGAAATATTTTTTGCCGTACTTAAGCCGTTTTTGACTGAGACCGCTTTTTACGCCAAACTTGCGGGGCGGTTTTCGGGTTCTAAAACCGAAGTCACGTGACCTATTGCCTCAAAATTTGATACAAACATGTAACTCATTAATCTCAAACTACTGTCACAATTTTATGTAGCTAGATCAAACCGTTCTCGAGTTATAAGCAAAAGTCTGAAATTTCGCACTCATTAGTTGGAAAATGACCGAGTAAAAACAAATTAAGAACTCGCGACGCGAGCTTCGGTCGTTCCAATTACGTCACAAGTTGAATCATACGTTAACGCAAAAATTACAACAAATTGGAAGCGAAAAAGTGACAGACTGGCGGAGCGTTAAAAACAATAATATTACGTCATGGGGTTTGAAGCAGAGTACAGCTAAAGCCATTTACACCATCTGTGGTCTAGTCAGTAGTTAACTGTAAAATTTTGCATGGGTGGACGCTTTTGCAGCCTTGACCAATTTTGTTAAAAAATAAGGTCTTCCACAATTCGATACGATATTCGGCCGGAATTCGAGATTTATTGGTGCTGACAACCACTTTTTTGTCTTATCTTCCAGACGCTTACTCTTAACGGAGAGAGCTGAAATTTGGTTAGGGGGAAGAGGTCGCTGAAATCTCGATAGGGAAAGCTAACTCTCAATGGGGGGACGCGTCCCCTCTACAATTTAAGCACTGGGTCTAGTTAATATTGCAGATCAGCAATAAACATTCTTCGAGGTTAAAATATCTGTCGTTAATTATGCTTCGGCAGTTGGCTTTAATTAAATCAGTTTAAATTTTTTATTTTGCCGTTTCTTTTTCAAAGAATTCCATCATCCAAGCAGCAACTAAAACCGCCAGGCTACTACGAGCGATGTTATATTAAACGTATATTTAAATAATGATTCAATGTATAGGAGAAGTAACACCTATAAAGGTATTGAAACATGCGTCTTACTCTTCGGTCGCGCGCCAATAATGCTGGCCAAACCTTGAATCAAACTTCCGTCGACAATGATACCCATCGAAAGCAGTTGAGACATTACAGTGCAATAGATGAGGCATAAATTTTGAATAATTACAAAGATGACTGCAAAGTAGACTTCCGCTGAGTTAACAAGCTCATGTATGGTATTACGTTTAGTTGCACTTTTTCGTCGTGGTTGAATTTACCCAAGAAGGTGACTTTTTAGGGCCCAAATGGTGTTATATATAATTTGCAGCTTACCCGTTAAAAATGGTCACGAGCCGCTACTGTTGCCAGGCATGAGCGTCGGCAATGCCTCCCCCCAGATTTTCACACACTCTCTCTCAAACCTATCAACTTTCAAAAATTTTTCCGTTTTTAGTAGTCAAACCCAGGATGCTCCATTCGTGTTGGTACCCGCCTGATAAATTTACTGCCGACGCCCTTGTTGCCAGGCGCCCGAAATAGTTAATAATCTACTTAAGAAAATGTATCAATAAAATCTCGTGGCATTGCTTTAAAATTAAAACAAAATTAGCTTTTAGGGTGCAGCGAATTTGAATGAGAAAAAGCAAACAAAGAATGTGCCATTTTGACGTAGCTTACGCTTTTGATTTCCTGCACAAAAATAAACAAGAGCTTGGGTTTTGCTCAAAATATGTTTGCTTACTGAATGATTACAACAGTTTTTGCGCAGTGCTAACACACAAATATCGATCGTAAACTATGACAGCACAAAACTATTCTTTTATTAAAACCAGTAAATTTTGAGTTAAGGCTTGCTGTTCATTATTTTTTGCAAATTTTTAACCTCGTTTGTTCCTAAATTTTGATCTCATTGATGTCAACTTTAGCGACCATGCTTGCATCACTGTTTAATTCCCTACGCCCTGAATACTTGAGCAAACCGATCTTTTTTACTTGAGTGGCAGTATGGTTATGCACGAGCAATTTGTGGATATTCTTAGGAAGACGCTTTTGGGATGCACCGCGCGTGAAACCGGAAAGCGGAACCAAAACACGGAAACTGAAATGCGGAAAACCCTACAAAGGAAAAAACTGACATCTTAGATTCAAACTTGGGTGACTTTTTGTCTAACATTCGGATTCGGGTGTCCCTGACATTTTGATTTCGTTTGACTTTTCTAAGAGTCAAACCACAACAGGTGGTTTTAAAGTTAAATCTAAGATTTTAAATTTTAAGATTTGACTTGGTTAGATTAGAACCCGGGTTTCCCTAAATATTTGATATTTGACTTGCCTTTAAGTCAAACCCAGGTATCAAATCTTATTTTGACTTTTCGAAGATTTGAAACCGGACTTTAATTATTAAAGAGATAGTTAGTATATGACTAATATGAGAATCGAACCCATTAGTGCTAACAGTTTGACTTCAAGTCTAAAATTCAAACCCAAATAATGAATTATTATCAAAAATATGTCTACTGCACGGTTTGCTTAAGAGCCAAACTCCTAAGGACAGTTAAAAAACTTCAAAGTTTACTGATGTTTTGAGATTTGGCTTGTCTAAACCTCCAATCAGCTTTCCATGGCTTAGGCTGCAACCACACGATCAAGTTTTTTGCACAATTTTCTTGCATCAATCGTGTGAAAGGTCATGCTAGTTTATGGCTCACTATTGCGGGCACCTGTCGGCAATTTTATTGCGCAGCCGTGTGAGAATGAAAATCTGTGCATAGAAAGTCTTACTAAGTTCTTGCGGGGAAATAAAACCGGGCTCTATTTTGCCAGCAAGTTTTCTAAAAGCCGCCGTTCTCAACGAAGTAAACTTTTAGCTGTGTCTTTGAAAATATTTGGCCGATGTATACAAAAAAAAACAAACGCCGAAGTCAACGCAAAAAGCGAATGCGTCACAACTATCAAAAGCAAAGATGTACAAAATTCGACAATGACGTATTGTTGTGCCTGCTCTTGATTTAATCGGCAATGACAATGACGTAACATTGTGCTTGCTTTTTTCTCGTTTTTCTTTGAGGACTTAAATGTGTTGCCTGCTGTTTTGTTTACGATCGCATAATCGATTACCCAATTTTTCCTACTTCAAACATGTGGTTGGCCTTTTCCAAATTCATTCTGAAAAGTTATTAACCAAAGCTGCAGTATAGTTATCAACATGCCGTCGTGATCAACTCATGAAATTAAATTTTTAATTAGAGAAATCGAAGAATTGCAGTGCTTTTGGAACATGTTTAATCCCGAGTACAAGAACAGAACAAAAAAATCAGATGCTAGGAATGAAGTTTCGGAAGTTTTAGATCAAGATCAAATGGAAATGAGCTTTTGCTCGCTATTTAGGGCCGAAATAGACAAGCAAGTTTTTTCTGCAATTTTACTACTCCAACAATTATCACTCCATTTACACGTGAAGCTGTTTTTCTGCAAATTTACTTGAAGCAATGAAAAATTTTGGCGCCGGAAGTAATCATCTGCAAGAAACTAAAAGTTCCATTTACACCTCCGTGCAACAATTTTTTTTTCCTTAAAAATGTTTCAGCAATTGTGTTGTGAATTTGGTCTGCAAGACCTTGAAAATCCATTTACACGTGGCGATTTTAACACTCTTACAGACAGAGTCGGACTACTTGGGTATAATAATCTCAATTTGAACTATCAGTAGGCATGTTTCGAAAAAGAAAAGCGGTAGCAACAATAGTAATTCAAAATGCTTTTAAAACGGAAAAAAAACAAACTTAGTTTTGTATATACGATCCTAGCTTCCTCGAAATGACTCCGTCATAAGACAGGCGATTTTTAGCAAGGAGCGTTTAACAGTCATCTTTTGTATTCTAGCCACAGACAAGAAAATATCAAGCACAACTTCTGCAATACAGGGTGGGCCGTAAATAACGCACCAAAGCATATTAAACAATATTGATAATTGAAATTAAATTTAACAGATACCCAAAGAAAAGATATTTACATTATTTCACATCACAATTTACTTTTAATTCTTGGGTGCGTAACTTACGGCCCACCCTTTTGTTATAATTATCAGAATTGTTTTATATGCTTTGGTGCGTTATTTACGGCCCACCCTGTATATTGTGAAAGTTGCGTTTCGCTTGAAATTTTTATTTTGAGACAATGCAGAAGTCGCGTGCGGACTAATGCTATTCAAATTTGTTGCGGATTAATTGCGCTGCGCTTTCAAAAAAAATTTTTTTTATTAATACCGCAATTTTATACTTTTGACTTAATTTGGTTTATTTTGATCGTAATATTGTCAAATGTCGATAATCCATCGCAAATTGCTTACCCCTTTTCCGTCTTAAATCACTAAAATGCAAAAGTAGGTGTAAGCCTAGGCCTAAATCTTTCTAGGCCAAAAGTAATAAATTGTTCAGATAGTGAATCTTTTCCTGTAGTTTATCTTTCTTTACTCTAGTATTATGATGCTTTAATATCATTCTAGTTTATACTGTAGTTTTTGTGACCAAAGTTTAACACTATCCGCTTTTCTACCAGTCGTAGCTCTATATCGTATGCTCGTAGTGTAATGATGTTGGTCGTCATGACCAACGAAACATCAATAAAAGCAACAAGGCTTTTGAGATCAAGCTTGCTGTGAGTATCAGAGGTGGAGTCCTCAAGGACACATTTTGAAGTCCTTGGCCTTTGCCTCGAAGCCTACACATCTTCGAAAATTGCCCTGTCCTCGGCCAAGGACAGCACTATTTTTTGAATCATTAAAATTTCGTTAGAAAACGCCAGAAACCATGCGGAAAATTTGCGAAGACCTTTTTTAGAGATCGCCTGAAAAAAAATTTTGATCACCTTTTTTTTTGGAGAGCACTTGCGCCTGTGCTCTTGGTCCTTGGCCTTGGCCTCGAGAGGGTCTGTCCTCGGAAGGGCTGTCCTTGGCCTTGGCTTCGGATTTTTTTGTGTCCTTGGCCTCGAGCCTTGTGTCCTCGACCCCACTTCTGGTGACTATGACTTTACCGGAAGAACGCCAGAATCGGGTTTATCACTAAAATGCGTGATTTACATTGTCTGTTTTACACTTAATTGCAGAACTTTGGTTGTGCTTTGACTTGGTATGAAAATCTCGTTCCGCAATTGTGGAATTGCGTTACGCTTCTCCTGAATCAAAAAGCTTGTTGCGGAAGTTGCGTTGCGCTTCTGAATATATATTTAAAGTGCGCTTCTTGTTCTGCGCTTTTAATGGTTTAAATAGTCGTTGTGTTTTGTTGCGCTGCGCATTTTGTAAAACTTTATTAGTGCCCGCTTCTGGAAAATAAAATTGTTTTATCTACAGTATCTTTATTGAAAAAAAAACGTTTTAGGTAATGTTGATAATAAAATTCTGACGGAATCTAACATAATTATCCACATTTCCATATGCATTTACAGTACTACTATGTGAAAATTTTGAGATGGAAACCAGCCCCGCCTGGCCTCTTTTTCTCTGGCTACTGCCCACTATAATACATAAACAGTAATAGTCGCAAACAGGTTAATAACGAAGAGTCACGTTCACGTAAGCTTTATCACCTAAACAAACCCTGCATATTCATAGCATCACAAAAAAGTTGCTATTTGAGATATTATAAAAATGTAGAATAATAGAATTTATTGCATTTAAAAGGAACTGCTTTACACAAAATCGTTAAAATATTATTAATATCCGGTAATTTATTTATATACTGTAGACAATGTAATACCGTGCTTAGTGTAAGATAGGCCGGTGCTTTCAGAAAGTGCTCGATGATGTCTCAGAGCAATTAACAAAATAATAAAATACAGACCATAAAAAGTAAAAGTAATCTAAAACCCCATACAGCCTGTTTCGTCTTTCGACTCGTCAGGAGGGTATCTGCATGGTAAACAAAAACTTTTAAATTTTCAATGCTGGCGTTTGAGGCAGACCTTTATCAATTGGCTAAGAACATTAAATTTCGGTACGTGCGTAACCAATTCCAAACCAAGTTAGCTGAAGATGCGAAATGTATCAAAAACTCTGAGCACATGTTTGTGCCTGCGGACAAATCCACTAACCTCTACAAGGTCAGTCCAATTCAGTACAAGAAGCTTCTCTCCGATAGTATTACAACATCATACCAGAAAATCAAGGATGACTCCATCTTGGATGATATAGACAAGGAAGCAAAGAAAATTGCGCAAAACCTGAAGTTAGAGGATAGAATAGAATGCTTTCCCCATCGGGAAGCGTTTATAACACTCAAGGACCATAAAGAAAATTTCCACAACAAACCTTCGTGCCGTCTCATCAATCCTGCTAAATCAGAACTAGGCAAAATTGCTAAATTCCATATCGACAAAATCAACAAAATTATTCGAGCCAAAACAAAATTACGGCAATGGAGAAGTACAAAAGAAGTCATTGCATGGTTTGAAAGTTTGAAAAACAAACAAAATTGTAAGTTTATCAAATTTGACATCGCGGAATTCTATCCCTCTATTTCCGAGTCACTCTTCCAAAAGGCCCTCAACTTCGCCCAGAAGTTTACAGAGATTGACCAAGAATTGATTGACCTCATCATGCACAGTAGAAAATCGGTGCTATTTGAACAAAACCAAGTTTGGGTCAAAAAAGGAGGCAATCTTTTTGACGTCACAATGGGTTCCTTTGACGGAGCTGAAATTTGCGAGTTAGTTGGCCTATACCTGCTGCACAACTTATGTAATCCATCACAGAACGCAGAACTCGGCTTGTACCGCGACGACGGCTTGGCCGTGGTAAGGAACGCAAGTGGACCAATCGTAGACAAAATAAAAAAGAAAATCATCAAAATATTTCAACAACACAAGCAAAACTCATCCAAACCGATTTCCTTGACGTCACCTTCAACCTTGACACTGGAAAATATTAGCCACACAGAAAACCGGAAAATCAGCCCCTTTATATCAACACCAAATCCAATCATCCCCCTCCGATCAAAAAACAGCTACCCCATATGATTGCCTCAAGAATTTCGCAAAACTCCTCAGACATAAACGGATTCCAAAAGGCAAAAACCTATTTACGAAGATGCACGCAAAAAAAGCGGTTATGACGAAAACTTGCAGTACGCTAGCAAACCAAACCTGAATAATACCCACCAGAGTTTACGAAAACGGAAAATCATATGGTTCAACCCTCCCTTCAACAGCGCCGTTAGCACCAACATTGGTAAAGAGTTTTTTAAACTATTGGACAAGCATTTCCCCGAGCACCACAAGCTCACAAAATTTGCAACCGGAACAACGTCAAATTAAGTTACAGTTGTATGCAAAATATGCAAGCAATTATCAACAGGCACAATAAAACCTTACTGGCCAAAAAAGGCAATGTAAACACAACCAGTTCAAAAACATGCAACTGTCGGGTGAAAGCCGATTGCCCACTTCAAGGCAATTGCTTGGTGAAATCAATCGCGTACCACGCGACGCTAGAGAGCTGCGATGGTCCTAAGATCTATTACGGAAGCTGTTCCACCACTTTCAAAGCACGGTTTTACAACCACAACCAATCGTTCAAACATCCCAAGAAACGCCATGCAACCGAGCTATCCAAGGCCGTCTGGAAAGAAAAAGACCGCGGACTGTCCCCAAAAATCACATGGCAAATTACAATGCAAGCCTCTGCCTGCACGAGCGGGGCTAGATCCTGCAACCTGTGTATAGAAGAGAAATTGGCAATCTTGAAAGCGGATTTTCGCACCAATATTAACAAGCGCTCTGAAATGTTTAACAAATGCAGGCACAGAAGCAAATTCAAACTCAGTAGCGTTCAAGGGCGTACGCAGGGGAGGTTTTGGGGGTTCAAACCCCCCCATTGGTCCGTCGACTAAAATGCACAATAAAGAAAAAATTACGTTTTTAGCACTTCGGAGGCTGTTTTTTTGCAATGACATGGACTTTAACACAATTTAAAGCCACTTTTGAAACATTTAAGAGTTTCTTCGGGGAGGGAGGGGTTAATTTGTCAAAGATAGAACTTACAAATCAGTAACAACGTCAAAAAAATTGCCAAAATTAGTTAATTTAACCGCTAAAAATGCTTAACATTGACTTCGTCAAAAATATGGAGATGGGGTTTTAGTATTTGTTAATTAATCAGTATTAGTTAATTATTAATCCACTCAAATCTTGTTCCATTAACCCCCCTCTATCCCCAACTGTCTCACTCTATAAACTGCAGAATGTAAATGCTTGTGAGTTTTTTCAACGTATGATTTTGTGATTTACCGGCTTGTAAATTAGAGGACTGAAATATTACCATTAGCCACCGCCCACGTAGCCTATTTATGCAAACAGTTTGATCAGGTTTGCACTACCAATTTCTATGCCACGTTTGGAAAGCATTATTTTTTATCAAAATAGCCCTAAAATTAAGTCATTTTTGAAAAAAAATGCAAAATTTTCAGGCGCTGGGGGCTCTGCCCCCAGACCCCCATGCCTCCGGCGGCTGGGGGCTCCGCCCCCAGACCCCCACACACAGCCCCCCAAAGCGGATTTCTGCCTACGCACCCGGCAACTTTATACTGTTTATAATTATAAGCATTTTTGTAGCTTTTGCCTTAAGCAACTTTTTTCGATCGTTCAGATGCAAACCTTATGATGTTAAGTATAGATGTACGCCTAGCGCTTAATTATTTTTTGTTTGAAAAGTTTTATTTGCATTGCGCTCTGTGTGACTTTGATTCCATTTTGTAACACTGCACTAAGTTATTTATTTGCCAAAGTATAGATTGCGAACAAATTTTTGATGTCACTTTTGAACCCCCCCCCCCCCATTGAAAAATCCTGCGTACGCCACTGGTAGCGTTACATAATCTTTACTCATATCTGTTAACTTTAACGCCCACACTGCCTTGTATTTCTTTTTCACTGTAGTTTCTCGGTGTTTGTGTACATTTGTCCGCATTGGTGCATAACCGTTTTGCCTGACAATCCTGTTTTGCCGCTGCATGTCGTTGGTGATGCGCGCCTTCCAGTTCGCTGTGCAGCAAGGCTGCTGGTAGCAAGTGTGTAGCTAGCGGTAGACAGCACCAGGCAGAGTAGGATCGCAGCCTAATGTTGTAAAAGTTTTTTTAAATGTTTTAAAAGTTTTAAAAATTTTGAAAGTTTTAAAAGTTTTTGTTTACCATGCAGATACCCTCCTGACGAGTCGAAAGACGAAACAGGCTGTAGGGGGTTTTAGATTACTTTTACTTTTTATGGTCTGTATTTAGTTATTTTAATACCGTACTTATATCTTTTTGCTCTAAGCAGTGCTTTTTTTTTACTCGGTTTCTACATTCAGGTGTCAATACGTTCCAAACTGCAGGGCTAATTCCATATTCACTTATCAACGCTTCTATTTCATAATGTTGTCCAAATATAGCGATGCTGGTAATGTACAGTAATTGTGCAGTATACAATTGTCTTGTAGCAGAACAATGCGATAAAGTCTAAAAGTGTTCAAGGGTCAACGCACGATGTTTTATTTATTTCATTTTTTTTAGTGAGCGGGTCCTGGAATCGATCTAATTTTTTTCATATATTTCAAATAGCTTATCTGGTGTTGTTGCCAACTTTAGTTGACTTTTTACGTTGCACTTCTTTTCACAATAAATTTGTATCTTAGGTCTTTTATCAAAATTCCTCCTTTTTTGTTTAGCTAGTTGGCAACGCCTAATTAGTTTTCTGTTTCTACGCTGCGTTGGCCTCCCAACCAAAATTTTAAAATCCTCAGCATTTCTTGTATATGTTTGTGCTTTTCATTGAATTTTGTTATGATGCTACTGAACCACCGCTGTTATAAAGCAATAATATTCACGATAATAATAAACAAATTAATTTTAATTTTGCATTCTATTGGGTCGGAGGCAAAAAAATTCTTTACCATTTTCGTTCAAGAAGCCAATTAATCTTCAGTAAAATTTTGCCGCCTGGTTTTATATTTTATCATTTATCGGTCAATAAATTTTTCTGGAATCTGGCGTTTAGTTTGACAGCTTTTCAGTAAACCAGCCCGGTGAAGGTCTCTGAATGTCTCGTGGCCAAAATGCAGTAAGCTTAGAAAATATCGCTCTGTAACGACAAGCAGATAGGCATGACAGTGTTAATAGCATTATGACGTAGACACGAGAAGTCAAACAAAATTGCAGCAAGTTGAAACACGGCCGAAGTTATTTCAATATTGAGGAAAGTTTTCCGAAATCTTGCAGGAAGCCATTTACACGTCGCAAGAAAACCCTTCTGCAACGTTTCTGCAATCGTTGCAGAATATTCTTGCTAGGCCATTTACACACAGAAAAAAGTTGCATCAACGCTTCTGCAAGCGTTCTTGCAGAAAAAACTTGATCGTCTATTTCGGCGCTTAGTAATAATTGAACTTTAATAAGTATTCAATGCGTGATTTGGTTTTGATCAAGATGTTAAAAATTTGCTTCTGATCAGAAAAATGTTCCCGGCCCAGTTTTCACTAGTGTCGAATAATTGCGATGATTTAATATTTTTTTGATTAAAATTTGACATGTCCACTACAAAAATAGCCTTGAGTATTTCTAAACAGTTAAAGACGGTGAATCATCCAGCCAATTCCAGTGGTTTGCAATAGCTAAAATTGAATTATAATTTTTGATATTTTTAGTTTTAATTTTGGGACTGCGGTTGCAAAGATATTCAACTAATACAAAAAGATGTCCCCCCGAAAAAAGTTTTCGGAAACTCTGAGTTTTGTTCTTCCCGCCAAAACCACAGTAGGCCTGATGGTTTAGAGAACTGTGGTAGGCCTAATAGTTTAGAGATAGTTTATTTCTAAATAGTTTAGGCCTAACTATCTCTAAACTATTAGGCCTAATAGTTTAGAGATATTTAGGCCTAATATTTTAATAAGATTACAGTAGGCCTAATAGTTTAGTGAACTGTGGTTTTGGCGGGAAGAACAAAACTCAGAGTTTCCAAAAACTTTTTTCGGGGGAACATCTTTTTGTATTTGTTGAATATCTGTGCAAACGCAGCCCCAAAATCAAAACAAAAAATATCAAAAATTATAGTTCAATTTTAGCTATTGTAAACCACCGGAATTGGCTGGATGATTCACCGCCTTTAAGATAATCAATAGATAATTTTCAGCTATTTCACGCTGATTTTATAAGAAACCAAACAAAACGATTTTATTCTTATTTGAAAATAATAAAGTTTTAAGATACCCTGACCTCCAGTAATTGAGCCTTTTGAAACCACAAGTGCCGAAAAGAACATACGTACCAGCTTTATTATTACAGTACTTGATAAATTATGCATGTTATGCAAATTTTGTTGGTGATCGATAACATAGCAAAAAAAAGCTACGCTATACGCTTAAGAGTTCCACATAAGCAAAGGTATTTTGAAGTTTTCCATTTATCTATTTTATTTCATTGCAGGTCGAAACAAATCATGGTCTGCGCAGTAGGGGTATTCCTCAAAAAAAAAAATTAAAAGCAAAAGTGCCAGTGGATGAACTTTTTATTATGTAGCAAGAATGCAAAAATGATTTTTAAAAATTTTCATAAAAGTTTTCCCACAACGTAATTTTTTGTCCCTGCCTAGCCCCAGTTTTGTGCTTTTTTGTTTGCAGTACTTTACTGGCTCAAACAACATGCTTAATACCCTTTTGGACGATGACCCTTACTCTTACACAGACTAAAAAAAATTGGTCAAAATCTACCAATAGGGTCAAGAAATATAAGCAATTAAGCACTATAGTTGCACAATACTCCCTCTAGTGGCAGAAATTCAAAATGCTCTGTTTTTTGAAGTACTTCGATGATTTTTGTAAAATTAGTGTCTCAACCTAAATTTTCGATGACGACGAATTGAATGGAGTAGGTAATTTTGTAAATTTTTGTCACTAGGGGGCAGCAAACATGATTTCATCAATATCCGTGATTATACGTACCGGTATTCTACAAAGGTGCCATAAGTTTTTCGCTAATAAATGTTTTAGTGATTTTCTGATAACTTAAAACTAAAATGTAATGATCTTTTGAGCTCATTGTTCAGGTTTAAGTTTTTTGCGAGTATAACAGCATTAAGGTTGGCAGTCAAAGAATTGCTAGTTCTTGGCCGTTGTTACATTTAGCTGTGCATTTCAGAGTAAGTCTAGAAAAAACGCTTTTTGCCTTTGCTTTCGTAATCGCTCTTAGGTAAGCTGTTTCCTAGTTGTGAAGTTTTAGTTTAATTGATGACTAGCAAACACTAAACTCTGCCTAGTTCCCAGGCTCATAGTGGGTGCGTTTTGATTTTTTTCTTGTTTTCCGTGTGAGAATAAAGATTTAGATTAGTGCAACACGTTATACATGTTAATGGTTTAATCACATACCTGTTGTCCCAGACCAATTATTATTGGTTTGACCTGATATATCTTACTGTGTACTGGAGATTTAGCCTTCAATCACAGGAAAACTTAAAATAAGTGCTAAATTGAACAACTATAAACTGATTTTTTTCGTATCTCACCAAATTGGTTGGTTAGTCATCTTTATTATGTCCAAATAATTTTCTTATTTGTATAGAGCTATGGTGTATCATAAATCAGCTAGAATTGTTCACAAAATGTTTATGCATGGACTGATAATCTACTTTCCAAAAGGACCTCCTTGCAAGAACCCACAAGACGATATCTGCTAAAGATTGACTGCTTAACTGATTTTGTGCGTATGCCCCTAAAAAAACATATAGGGCCTATACTCAGCCATTACTACTCATTTGCTTCGGAGCACCAAGTCAAAATAACATACACTTTCAATCGTATACAAGGAGCTTATTTGTCTTTGGACAAAACTGAACTTTCCCCTCTAAACAGAAAAAGGTGCAATGTATCGTTTAACTTGTCTAATCAAGCAATATGAAAAATATCAGAGCAGACCCACCAGCGAATTTGAAACAGAGATGTCAAAAATATTTGATGATGCAAAATCAGATGGAGAGTGGCTGTGCAAGGAGAACAAGAAGCTATATGAAAATCAAGTTAAATCTAATGGTAGTTTTGAATATGTCACAAATAAAAAGGCTCCTTTGAGCATCATTCACCTTTCAAAAAGAAAACTTCTGAAGAAACCTTTTAATGAAAGCTTTGAACATTCAACAACAATGCTAGTGCAGAGTAAAAGCTCTAGAATATGACTGAAGACTTTCAAAACACACTGGAGCCTTGAGCCTTCTGCCATCAACATACCGAGGACGAACATTTTGGCAAAGAAAAATGTGAAGCTTATGCAGAAGCTTCATGAAGTTTGCTCGAAGGACAATTATTTGCATCTAAAATTTGTGGCAACCAATAAATTTTGAATTGTGTTTCACTATTTTGTCTCTATTATACTGAAATTCTTAAAACGGGCTTCACTGTTATTTTTAAAACTTTAATAGTTTACAGATCCAAACCGAAGTTCAGCAAGGAGACACAGCTTACCTGTAAGCAAAAGCAAATACAAAAAGCGTTTTTTCAAAACTTACAACGAAATGGCCTGCTAGGTGTAACTTGACATAAAGCTAACAGTCATTCAACTGCTAATCTTATGCTATTTCTCGGCAAATTTGAAACCCGAAATTGATCAAAAAAGATTATTACATTACACTTTTAGCAAAAACACTCTAAGTTGCCAGTTCTTTTAGCAAAAAACTTTGTCACCTTTATAGCATATACTGTAATCACCAAAAACAATCAAATCATCTTTGCATCTTTGCAACCCCCTAGTGGCAAAAATTTTCAAAAATAACCTCTCCTACCAATTTGTTGTCGATGAAAATGTAGGAGGAGACACTAATTTTACACAAAGCACCCAAGTACTTTAAAAAACAGAGCATTTTGAATTTCTGCCACTAGAGGGAGTATTGTGCAACTATAGTGCTTAATTGCTTATATTTCTTGACCCTATTGGTAGATTTTGACCAATTTTTTTTTAAGTCTCTGTTAGAGTAATCGTCCAAAAAATCATCGTCCAAAAAGGGTATTAAGCGTGTTGTTTGAGCCAGTAAAGTACTGCAAACAAAAAAGCACAAAACTGGGGCTAGGCGGGGACAGAAAATCACGTTTGTGGGAAAACTTTTTTGAAAATTTTTAAAAATCATTTTTGCATTCTTGCTACATAATAAAAAGTTCATCCACTGGCACTTTTACTTTTTCTAAGTTCTAAAAAAAAATGTTAGGGAATACCCTTACTGCACTCGCAACTTGCGGCAGAACTCAATTAGCTATCTATTACTATAGCTGCAGCTTTTCTCTTTTCTGAACGTGCTCATATCATTTTGGCAAACGAGAAATAGCAATGAATCGACAAAGTGTGCAATATTACTATTGCTGCGACAAATTTCAAAGAAACTCCTTAACAACTGCGTAAATGCTTTTACAGCGAAAAAATACCTTGATGGCTTCAGCAATTTGTTTGCTGAAAAACCCAAACGCTTCCATCTGGCAAGAAACTGAGCAAGAAAATTGCGTCCAGATGTGATAGCTCAAAAAAGACTGAAGCAAGAAAATTGTGCAAAAAGCTTACTCGCTTTATAGAGTTGAACTAAAGTAGGTATGGTTAAAAACTTTTCAAGTTTACTAGTATTTCAATTTTTGATGTTTGTCTTCGATTCCAATTAAGTGTTACCATAAAGATACCTTTCAACACTCTGAATTTTTTAAGGTTTAATGTTATTTTTTTTAGTTTTGATTAAGTTCGAGGCTGCAGTGACAAAAGATTTTAAGCATACAATAACTGTATCTGTGAGGAAATATGAAACGCAAGCGAATTTACCACATTTTCTTGTCGTGGTCGGGACAGATGAGTATGACGTAAACGCCGTATTATGTAACGTTGTATAGCATTACTGATTTTTTGAGTTGATGGCGTATTTTTATGATATCACAAATTATTTCAAATGGAAAATAAGTTTTAATAATAGCACAACCATTAATATTTATGCATTTGTCTAAGATTCGAAATCAGGCCCCACATTACAGAAATTTCCACTTTCGCATTAATAACAAATATTTTTTAAGAAGTTCTATAACGGGCAAAACCACGTCCATGATACGCGCGATTTGCATCAGGTTGCTGCGCACGCTACCCAATAATTGAAACATTTTTCAGGCAAAAAAATTAGCTTTGACTTCAAGCTCCTCTCCCTCTTAACAAAATCCTGGTTGTGCGCCTGCTGGGCCCACATTACGGAGCGTTTTAGCAAGCTCGATAAGGTCTTTTTTGCTCGCTTATAAAAGCGCTGAAACTACTTAGACAAATGCAGTTTTCAAAAATTAAATGCTCTAAAGTTGAATGTTGTAAACATAGACTCTTTATTAGTGGACTGGAAACTGACAGTTTTGTCTTTTTTTCTTTAGGGTTCATTTCTCTAGAATATGACGATTCGTCAAATCAGCATGACTTTTTGCTTCTCGATTCACTCGCGCGAAGAATATGTCCAATCAAATCAGTCGAATAAGCGTAACCGTAAAAAAAACTTCTCAACAAGAGCAATTTTTTTTTTCTTTAATCCTCTTCTCTTTTTCTTCACGTGTATGTTTCTAATCTACTAAATAAAGATTCTATACTCTAAAAGTGAATTGCGATTTGACGATATGTTGATTTTTTTCTGTACATTTGGTACCACATATACTTTATCAAATTTGTCGAGATGGCTAACTACAGTGTAGTGTACTTGAGTAATATTATGGTACATACTTCATCTTTCAAAAAACCCTGATCAATGCGTTTTGCAAGAAAATGGAGAGACACTGAAGCAGGTAGAGAAGTTTAAGTATATCTTGGGGATACATTCACGAGTGACGGAAGGCAAGATGAAGAACTGGATACTCGAATTCGCAAAGCTAGAGCAGTAATGCGAGCTTTGCACTATTCGGTTGTTATGAAATGAGAATTGTTAAAAAAGGCCAAGCTCTCAATTTTCAATACAGTTCTTGTCCCCATTCTTACCTATGGTCATAAATCTTGGTTAATGACCGAAATAGTGCGATCACAAGTGCACGCGATCGAAATGAATTTTTTACGATGAATCGAAGGAGTTACGCTGTACAACAAAGTGCGTAGCTCTGAGATTCGAAAATCTCTTAACACCGAGCAGTTACTTTTCCGAATTGAAAGATCTCAGCGTAGATGGTTTGGCTTTGTAAGCAGAGTGTCTCAGGAAAGACTCCCCAAACAAACTTTACTTGCCAAAGCAAATGGTAGAAGACCAGTTGGACGACGTAGAAGTACTGTAGATGGAACAATTACATTTTGGATCTTGGAGGAAATCGCTTGGGGTTCACCGAAGCGAAATGGTGGGTGTGATAGAAGACCGTGAAGTGTGGCGGCTTAATCTTGAGGTGCTGCCCCCGCAACCCTCACGGAAAAGCGGGCAATGAAGAAAGAAGAACAAAAAGAAAACAACAACTTAGGTAAAAAAAAAACTTACGTAAACCGCTCGAGTCGAAATTGATTTTATCGTTTAAAAAAATAAAAACTAGATTTTTAGGGACTAAAATTACTGTCAAGCGTTGTACATGAACGTTTAAGTAGAAATGTTACAATGAGACCATGAAGAAGCAATGTTTGCGCTTTACAGGCAACAGTACAGTAGTTTCATTACCTCCTCGCTCGCAGACAACTGATTTATCATCAACACAGTTGGCATTTTGGGCAAATAGCCTGGTTTCAACTCTCATAACGCAAACACAGTCATAATCGCTGTTAAAGAAATCGTTTGGCAATTCAATTTCGCCCATGAATCCATCAAACCATGTTCCATCTATCCATGAGAAGGTGCGTTCTTTGCCCAAATGTCGTTTTAAGCCAATCCAATAGCAAGCTGACGTTGGAAATGCTGCCGGAAAATAACAATATTATAAGCTAATGGTAATTTTATGACTTTGTTTTTATTGAACAAGTTTTGCTCACAAACTTCATTTAGTATTTTATTCTCTTGAAAGCTTACTTTAGCCAGAACATTTTCCCACGCCCGCAGCAAAAAGTTTTGGAGCAATTAGCAATTTGCACTTTTTCCACCACAACCTCTTTTCCGAAAAGCAAACGAAAGTACTCTGACTTGCTTCAATCGGCGATTGCCCAACAATACATGCACATTGATCAGAAACATGCAAGATCACATCAGATTTGTTCACTAGTAAACACTACAATTTTGAGTGATTACAAGAAACGTTTTCTGAAATTTCGTAACCCGGTATGAAATCGTTCTTTTTTATGCCGAACTTTGTCAGAGGTGGGCAGTACCGCGTACAAAAGTACTGCGGTACAGTACCGCGGTACTTTTTAGTACCGCTAAACCTACCTTTACCGACGTTACTTTTTCGAAAATGGTACCGAAGTACCGGTAGCACAGTACTTTTTCAAGAAAGTATTCGGGATTTTCAGTTTTTTACTATCAATCATATATTGAAAATCAAACCATCTCTCGTTTTTGGAGTGGAGCTAATAAATTTTTAACTCTTAAATATACCACTACGGTTCGCTCCAAAGAAGGGTCCAGAGTGTGCTTGCCAGTAATGAGTACCATGTAATTGCAATATCGCTGTATTCGCAGTTCCGTATTATCTGTGATGGCGATTAAACATAAAATAATAAAACTCTTTTGTAGAAGCAGTACTTAAATTGTAGTGGGAAAGTGGGTGGACGCGCCCCCCCATCGAGAATTAGCGTCCCCCCATCGAGATTTAAAGCTCCCACCCCACCAAAAGAAAATGTCCTGGACATTTCGTCAAAATAGTGCCCGTTAATTCCAATAAATCCAAAATTACCGCAACGTTAGTAGCAAATTGCGATGTAGACCTTTTTTTTGTTTTATTTTTTGGTCTTCACCCCAATTGAAGGGTGAAATCCGTACCTACGAAAGAAGACATTTAGTTTGGAGCAAGATTTTCATCAGATTGCTGCAGATCTCCGAATGCGTCTAGTCAAGGCTGCGAAAGCGTTCCCCCAAGCAATATTTTACTGTTTAAAATAGTTACAAGAGAAGTTGGACGCGCAAGATGCTTCTGAAGAGAGCAGCAATATGAATGAAAGTGAACAATTGGATAAACTTTTTGATTTTTTATACAAAACAAGTAATAACACTTGCCGAAACAGTGCTCAATAGCCTCAACGGCAAATTAGTTTACCTACGGTCTAACTTTCTCAATGATGCGCCCAAAATTTTCTTTATTTTCTAAATATAACACTGCACTGCCTTGAAGTGCAGCGGTCAAACGATTATTCTTTGTACGGAAAGACATAACCCTATCGTACACGGGGTGTTTGACCAACGGCATTTCACACGAGGGCAAAAATGTTACCTTTATCTAACTTCTAAACTAAAAGCCATGGGAACACCAAATTTGGTATGCAAGTTGATACCGGTACCGATACTGCTGCGGTAATCTTCAAAAATAGTAACGGTACCGAAGGCACTTTTTTCAAGCAAGTACCGGTATCGGTACTGCGGTACTTTTAGAAAGTATTGTGCCCACTTCTGAACCTTGTATTGATATTGAGGAATAAGGATGGGTTCGAATAAGAATAGGGATAATGTTTTTTTAAGTAAATGAAATACTAAAAAATTGTCCACCTCGAATAATATCTATAGTACGACTCGGTCTAATATCAGTTACCGGTAACTCTTTTACACAAGCCGTACAGACTTCTTTTTGGAGAGTTTTTTGTACAACGTTTCCATTGGATAATTTCAAACAAAATAGGTTAAAAATAAAGATTTTTGCAAAAAAATTCCAAAAACTTTCGAGCGCTGCGGCTTTGCCGCAAAACTTCATATTGGCCTTTATCAGCTGGTGGAAAGAGCTCAAAAATATTCCCCTTATTGTAGCTAATTTCCAATTACTGTACATAATAAGTATCGGTCTGGCCCGCAATCTAATTAATCACTCATGTTTCGCTCGGCAATAAAAAAGTTTACACACCCCTGATTTAAACAACTGCTGTTTCAATCACCCCAAAAGTCAGGCAACTTTTGAGCGGCTATTTAAAGGTGTTTTCATGCAGCGATATCAAACCATCGGTGGTGAAATATAATGTAAATACAGCAGTGGTACAGCATGAAAACTAACGAAAAAACCATTAAGGACAACCTGAATTTGGTAAAATTCGGTATTCGGTGAAATTTAGCAGCCAATTCTTGAATTGCATAAGGTGAACTCTCTTATGGAATACCGGTAGATTTCTTCCAAACTCAAGACAAAATGCGATGGCTCGATCGTAGCGCTGAACTTCTTCTCTAACTCTATATATCACGAAATCCTCAGCTTCATTTTCCCAATTATCGTATTCAATCCAATAATCGTCAAAATCGTAATACCTATAGTCCCACATGTCTGGATATCTATAATCATACTGTTCCTGCCTCATATATTGAGTGAATTTTGAATGAAACTCGAATAGAGCATAAACCAACAAAGCAATAAAACAAAGTCGTTTTTGACAAAATTTTGCGTACAACATTTCCTAACAATATTTTGCTCTGCAAAACAACCAGCTCAAATCTCTTACGCAAAGACCACCAAAAACCGTTTTCTTTTTTTTTTTCTTTTTTTTTATCATTATGACGTCATCACTTATCAATTTGTGATGCTGTAAGCAGATGCCCATTGCCCTCACTACGCAGAAAACACAGAATTGCAATGGCAAACGATACTGTTTTTCAAAATTCCATCGGACTTAAAATTTTCTGCCTAAAATTTGATGCAAGCATTTTACCATACCTTTGCTCTCTATCTTTTGGACGATTTTTCCAGAACCCATTTTTTGTCATAATACTGAATCATGCTCGATCTTTTTGGAACCCCACCCAGTATCTGCCATGACAAGACTCTTCATCAAATCAAGTTTATTAGCTCAACTGGTCAGGCAGAAAACTTTTTTGCCAACGTTTCGATAGGTTATGCCATTTTAGCATGTTCTACCTGTTTTCGTCAGGGCTAGAATGTGAAGTTAAAAACAAATGTACAGTAAATGAGAAAATCACCTGACAAAATGAATCATAAGTTGACGCAAAAAATTATTACAAATTCGAAACGAAAAAGTGATAAATTGGCAGAGCGTGAAATACAATAATATAACGTCATGGAGTTTAAAGTAGAGTAGCCGAATAAATGCAAGGGAATTTGTCGTTTTGCTTATCGTTCATAGTTTTGAGAATTTGGTTAAGGAAATACGATTCAATAAACGGCGTTTTGTGAAGTCAAGTTTGAAATGCAAAATTTTAGCGTTGGTCCAATTTTTTCTGTCAATCTGGGGTAGTAGGGTATAATAAAGCCTTTGAATTGTTGTTCTATGCGGTTTGAAGGTTTCTTTATGCGGGTCGTGTTTGGGTATACGAGTTTGATTTTAAAGGGTCTTTTACGTGTTAGATTTCATCTTGACGGTTTTTTTTTGTGGTAGAGCAAACAGCACTGGCACGGTCAGTTAGTGAACATACAACAAATTGTTTCTGTTCCAAAGGATGGTCAGATCGGAAATGTAGATATCGATAGCTGTTGGTGTTTTTCGGTTGACTGGTGTGGTGATACAGGCGTAGCCAAAGGGGGGGGGGGGCAGTGAGCCATGGCCCCATAATTGAAATGCCACCAATGATAAAGGTGATGACAATAATTCAATTCAATTTAATTGGCATTTATTTTTGTTCAGAAAGATATTCTGCTAAGTAAATAAGCATATAAAGTCAAGCAGCAAAACGAAGCAAAAAAGATACAGAATAATCATTTCTGATGAGAGGTTGCGAAAAGGCCATAGGCCATTTTCTGGAAATAGTACGGGGCTCTTCCAGGAAAGGTGAGGTTGAAATACAGTCTAATGTTTTCTCTGCATCAGATTCTTTTAGAAATTTTGCGTACAACAGTAAATAAAAAAAAGATTAGCATTTACGACCAGGCAGCCGGGCTCCCTTAATTGAAATTTTTGCCAACCAATTTAACTGCATAACCCAGAAGAAATTTAGGGTTTTTTTTTTCTAAAAGTTAAAACCTTAGACCTTCACCTACTGTAACCTTTTCATGAACGTAATGCAATAACATGATTAGTATTTAGTAATCATATTATTGTACAAACTTTAAATAACAATCTACCTCGCCAGTTTTTACTCAGTAAAATACTTTTAAATATTAGCTTAATTGGAGAAAACCTTTTTGAGCAAATTATTGAGTTTGAATTGAGGGGTCCTGGGATTCCTGGATTGTACATGTACTTCTAAAACTGGTTCTTTTCATGGCAAAACAAAAATCACCAAGGCAAATCTTTGAGGAATTTATTATTTACTGCTAAAAATATTGCAGGAGGAATGTACCTTGCATTCCCCACCTGATGAGCCAAGTCACCTCCAAAACTTAACGCCGAAATGCAAGATTTTAAACGTGCTTTGGACTTGACATTTAATTTAAGAGCGGATTGAACAATTTAATTTTTTCAATTGGCTTTCAAATCTTACAGATAGAGGTCTTTCAAGTGGCTTCAAAATCGTGCTAAGTGGGATCCAAATGACATTAAAATAGTTATTTTTTCCAACATATCACAAAAAATTGCTCATCAGATGGGGACTTCGCCACCAGCCCCTACAGCCTCTGCAGCTTTGGGTCAGACCCTCGCAAGATTAAGCTGGTAGCCTTTAAGCAAATTTGAAGGCCTTTGCAAATATCCTCCACTGACCAAAAAGTAATTTCTAAATTGTCCAAAGCTTCTTTCTACCGGGCTTATTGCGATTTTAACGGCCATTTTTGTGGGTATTTTAGTGAATAGATAAACCACATCAAAAGACACCATTTGTTCATCCTCGTTTATGGTTTGATTACAATGTTTATATCTTAAAAGTTTTTCGCCTGACACTTGACAAGAAGAATCGTCAAAATGGAGAGCGCAGGAAAAGGAGTCGCTATTTAGAGGAAAAAGCCGAGCCGTGATTGGCTGGAAAAAGGCCAATGGGAAAGCGTCATTAGTGTACAATCTTTAAACTGCACAAGAATTCTATTTGTCGGCGGAGGGTGGGGTTAGAAGTTTTGATAAAAGTGGCTTCAAGAGCAGATAGCTGGAAAAGAGAGCGGCCTTCAGCAAGAGAATAGAGAATCTACAGTCATCATATTGTTGAGCTCACACGGGATTTCGTAAAAGATGAAGTTCAATGGCTGACTTAGAAGCAAACGACTGGTTTTGGTCGGAGGGAAAGATTTGCATCGACGGGCAGGAAGTAAGCATTTCTGGGAGGAAGAGAAAGAGTGGATAGATTTGGTAACGTGTTGTTTAATTCTGTCCTGAAGCCTTTGGGAGGTACGGCCGACATATCGACCGTTACAATGGCATAAGAATTGATAAAACAGGTTGCTCTTCTGTAAAGCATACAGTACATTTTTGTTGTAGAGGAGAAAAGCTCGCTGATAGAGTAAACAACGCGTGGTTCCACAGCTGAAAAGCACTGTTTGACAGCAGATTTTATTTGCTTTTCAAACCGGGTAGAAACAGAACCGCGCTATGAAAGATGTTGATAGATGAGGCATCTTTCCGGTCGGAATTTAGGTAGAGCGTGAAAGTGCTTCTTCTTCTTAGCCATGAACGACTTGATAACATGCTCCGGGTATCCATTAGTCTGTAGAATGAACTTGATATTGTCCAGTTCAGATGGCAATCTGTTCTCCCAAAAGATTACCAATTGTTCTCCCGAAAAATTGCCAATTGTTCTCTTGAAAGATTGCCATCTGAACTGGACAAAATCAAGTTTATTCTACAGACTGATGGGTGATACTTGGAGCACGTTATCAAGTCGCTTATGGCCAAGAAGATGAATCAATTTCACGCTCTGCCTAAACTTGGACCGGAAAGATGCCCCCGTCTATCTACGTCTCCCATGGCTTAGTTCTGTTTCTACCCGGTTTGAAAAGCAAGTAAAATTTGCTGTGAAACAGGGCTTTTCCGCTATGGCACCCTATTCGTTTGAGAATCCAACCCAAGAACTCTATCTGTGGTTTGTTTATGGACAGCTGAAGTACTTTAACGAAACAATGTTAAAGTTGGAGAGACAAAAGACGTGAGCTGTGGATGTGGCAATTATTCTTACAGAATTGAAGTTAAACCTACACGAAAAAAGAGTTAATAATTTTGTTCAACACCAAGCAAAGCGTATATTGGAAAAGCTTGAGAAAGATGGAGAAGTGAATGCAAAATTTTTTCTTAATCAAACTACATGCTTTTACAAGAAATGTGAATCATACCTGAATGTTTATCGGCATGCCTACGAAGGTGTGACACTTCATCTTTGGCTGAACTCAAGTGACGATCTATCCTGGCAACCTGTATGTGCATCAGCGGAAAAGATCAATTCCATGTTTGCGAAGTAAATAATGATATTGACGCTCTTTTCAACGAGCACGTTCTGATGAAAAACTACAACTCTGCAAGAGATAGAAAAGAGAGATGGAAAAATACAACTATATCCAGGGGCGTATTTAGGGGGGGGGCCATGGCCCAATGATTTGGGTTGCCAGGATAGTACAATTAGCATAAAATAGTACGTAAAATTGCGGCATGGCCCCTCCTCCCTTTGTAACTCGGGCAGAGGATTTGAGCACAAAAACGGTGGGCGAAGAGAAAACCACTGAAATTTTATCGCTTTAAATCAGCACAATTTTAGTTTCTTTGATTAGTTTGAATTTTTTTTTGGTTTGTTTTTGGTTTATTTTGCTGCCGAGGCTGGCATTGTTTTAAACTTGTTCTTAAATTTTGAACAAAAATGAGCCTCGTGTTTTAGAAAATCATTCTTATGAAAGGAGTGTATTGCTATTTTTGTCAACTGGCACTACTCAACATTTCTTTATCAGTCAAAACAGCCAGTGGTTCTCAATGCAATTTGCTTTTTTTAGCAGTTGTGATAGCAAACATGGCGACGATTTTAATTAATTTTCATCAAAAATTCGCTTTGGTTAGAAGTTTTCAACATTTCGCCATTCAAAGATAACCTTAGTTTGTTTTGAAGGAAAATTCCGTAAGCCCAGGCGTACCACCTTACGCGCGTAGCACCTTACAAGAGTAAAATTGCCAGCGAAAAAAATTTGCTCCTTTCGCCGGTACGCTCGTAAGCTCACGATTTGCGTGAAATTTCAAAACTGGTTTGCCAGGTCTCCAGGTAGGCTAAAATTAGGTTCATAAGTTCTGTTGAAAAAAAGTTGATTTTCAAAAGTGAAAGTATGCGTGTTGGTTGGAAATAGCCTAGTTTAACATGAAAATGGTCAATTTGCGGCTCTATGAGGAAAAACTTGCAAAAAAGAGGCTTAGGTCAATAGGCCCAAAAGTGAATTATGATGAATTATGAATTGTTTGTTGCTATGTAACATTTGGTTCGCCTATTCTAAGTAAAGAAATTTAAAAATTAAAACTGATTTGTGATGTGGCAATGCAGATCACAGTCCTGACCGGCGGGATTTGATTAGGCCTACCGATAGGCCTACCAGTATGGTACGGTAGGTCTACGTCTTGGTGGTATTTGTACCTAGCGTATATTATACCACATTGTGAAAGTAAACTGGTAATCCTAGCTTGATAGCTGCTGTAGGCTAATTTACTTTAAAAGGTTTAACCTACTGGTGAACTTTGCAGATGCAGTGATGCTGTGTAGGAGATACTGGTAAGCAAGCAACTTAATAGCCAAGGCTACAGCACAGTATAAATATCATACAGTAGGTTCACTCCAAGCAAAAACCATTGTGACGTGTGTCCGCATTTTTTGAGAGCCAAGCAAACCTTTGGAGTCAAATTGACGTCATAATAGTGACATCGTGAGCGGATTCGAATTATGCCAAATGATAGCAATTGTTCTGAAATTTTATGAATTTTGTCTCCACCTTACGGAATTAAGTCCTTCCCCTTTTTTTATGGCCCTAAATGTTGAAGGACACCATTTTTCACAGCTGTCATACTCCTGACGTAACTTGACGTAGCTTTCGTTGTGCTTTTCGGATCGAAATAAATTTGGTACCATCAAATCCGTTTAAGCTCGGGCTCTGATTCGCTCCGTTTGTTACGTCACTTGTCTATGACGTCACAAAGTTACAAGCGTAAATATAACCTAAAATTGGAACTTTTGGTAACTTTAGTTATGGGGGGTTTTGTTCGCGTTTGACACCCAACAGTTTTGTTTTGCCCGAAACTTGCTCTTTATCGTCAACTAGCTTTCCTGCAATTTTCGTTTTAATTGCTGAAGGATTTACGAAAATATTGTTGGTTGTTTGCATGACATGGTCAAGCAATAACGATAAATGCAGCATCGATAGCCTTTGTGCTTTAAATGATACAACTTAATTGTTACGTCAATGCTTTTAAGTTAAAGCTGGTTGTTCCTAAATTTTCATCAATTTTCAGCCTCACTTGTTCTCAATTTTGTTGGAGAATAAAGTGACAAAAATTTATTCTTGCTTGGTTGAAAATTATATTATCTTTTGGTATTGAAAGTTAGCGACTTCGTGTAAGACAAATCAACAATACAATATAGAAAAAGTTTTAAAAAGTTTGCTGATAGTTTACAAATCCGTTGTATCAGCCTGTGTTCTTTGTTATTATTTATTTTATTCTGAAGCAGGAATGTTCGTAATTTTTTTTTCTTTTTAATTTCGAGCAAAAATGGCCTTTCTGTGGCAAAACTGAGCTTCTTGTCACCACCTGTACCACCTTCGCACAGTTTTAGAGCAGTTTGCAAGAACTAAATTGCGAAATATCGAAAGTCATTTAAAAGAATTAAATTATTTCGACGCACTGCAGTTATATCGCAACAGTGTGTGTGAACAGGTTTTAGTAAATTTGGTATAGCCAGGTTGAAATTATATTCTTCGCAAAAGAGATGCATTTTTGACTCCAATTTTGTTTTCATAGTATTCTTTCAATTTAATCGAACATGAGAACAACAACTGGTACACGCAACAACGAAATACAAGCGGTGGAATCTTCAAACTTGAGAAATGAAATAGTTAAAATTATAGAGTTATTTGATTTCTATGCAGTTGAAATTCTATTTCGAACCAAAAAATGCTGTTTTGAACCAAAAAACATCAATCAAGTCGTTAACTAATGACGATTACGTAACAGTTAAGTGGCATCAGTAATCAGTTAAAGCACAAAGGCTATCAATGCTGCATTTATCGTTATTGCTTGACCATGTCATGCAAACAACCAACAATATTTTCGTAAATCCTTCAGCAATTAAAACGAAAATTGCAGGAAAGCTAGTTGACGATAAAGAGCAAGTTTCGGGCAAAACAAAACTGTTGGGTGTCAAACGCGAACAAAACCCCCCATAACTAAAGTCACCAAAAGTTCCAATTTTAGGTTATATTTACGCTTGTAACTTTGTGACGTCATAGACAAGTGACGTAACAAACGGAGCGAATCAGAGCCCGAGCTTAAACGGATTTGATGGTACCAAATTTATTTCGATCCGAAAAGCACAACGAAAGCTACGTCAAGTTACGTCAGGAGTATGACAG
This sequence comes from Trididemnum nubilum, assembly GCA_963965965.1. Taxonomy (NCBI): domain Eukaryota; kingdom Metazoa; phylum Chordata; class Ascidiacea; order Aplousobranchia; family Didemnidae; genus Trididemnum; species Trididemnum nubilum. The sequence continues at coordinate 23,618,324 of OZ014484.1, forward strand.
CTGTGAAAAATGGTGTCCTTCAACATTTAGGGCCATAAAAAAGGGAAAGGACTTAATTCCGTAAGGTGGAGACAAAATTCATAAAATTTCAGAACAATTGCTATCATTTGGCATAATTCGAATCCGCTCACGATGTCACTATTATGACGTCAATTTGACTCCAAAGGTTTGCTTGGCTCTCAAAAAATGCGGACACACGTCACAATGGTTTTTGCTTGGAGTGAACCTACTGTATGATATTTATACTGTGGCTACAGCCAGAAAATATGCAAAGTTAGAAAATTAGCCTGCCGATAAAGTCTAGGCTCTGATTTTTTATATCAATGAAACTCAAAACTAGAGCTCGACCGATATGACTTTTTCCGGTCGATATCGATATTTTGGAAATTTTTAGGCCAATACCGATGTCGATAACTGATATATTAATTAATGAAATATGAAATTTTGCCACTATTTTTCAATTAACTTGACACTAAAAGCTTCACTAATTCCCCTCCAAAGAAATACTAGGCTATTGCAAACACAAGTCACACTCCAGTATTATTCAATAAAAAAGCAAACCAAAAATACAACGATTTGCCAATCAATAGTCAAGAGCCGCCCTGCTTGCTCTTAAAAATGAACAGTTCAAGGTAATTGTGCTAAGCTGATATTTTATCGGTGGTAGATGTAGGCTGTAGCCGATACGATATATCAGCTTGACCCGGATATCAGCTGATATATATCGGCTGACCGATATATCGGTCGACCTCTACTCAAAACTTTTAGAGTCTACAGTATTATGTAGCGTCAGCTCCAACGTAGCCACAAGTGAAAGATTAATTGGACATATGGATTAATAAGTCAACCCGGAGAGTAGCTCGGTAGGTTGTTCAACCGAGCCGGTCGGCCGCTTTGGGACGAGTCCATTTGACACAAACGTTACAATTTATTAGCCTACAGTAATAAAAGCAGAATTAAAATGCAATAATCTAAGCGTACCCTGGCACTAGCCACTAGCCAGGGGCAGCTCGTAATCGTAATGGAAGCTGAAAAAGCTGCAGCATACTCTGCATCGTCTGTTCGTTTTTCTTTTTTTATTAAAATTTTTATTTTTATTTTGCAGCTTTTAGAATTGCTGTGGCGACCAGTAATTAATTAATCACCTTTACCTCCCCCTCTCTCCCGCTCGAGCGCATAGATTAGAAAATTACTGCCTTTTCATAACTATTTTAATATAAAAAAATTTTTGGAAACTTGAGAAAAGTTGTTCACTTTGCAGCTTTCATAACGCATTTAAATTGTATGCGGTGACGTCACAGCTAGTCTTTCTTCACTCTCTGTTGTGATAAATGGACAAAAATAAGCTGTGGCTCGCATAGCTTTTTGGCTTGTTGAGAAATGTAAAAATGTGTTTCTGAATAGCAAGCATTGAACTATTGAATATATTACATCTTGTGCTGTTGTAGGATACTGCGGTTGATGTAGACTGTAGAGTCGTGGAAGGATAAATGCTAAACTAGAACGTAACATCGCGAGTGATATCCGGGAACTTCGCGACAGTATCCAAATTTGACTGAACTTAATTACGCTTTTAAATAGCGACCCAATTGCGTTAAATGAATTTGTTAATGTGTGGTCGTTGATAGTCAGATGAATAATTTAAATGCATATCTTTCAAATTTTTTTCACCAACTTTAACAGCTTCTGGTTATTTGCTTTCGATATTTAAATGTATCAAAAAGTTGAAAATAACAATCAAGCAACGTCAATTCTATAATTGTACAGCCAAAGCCATTTATACCATTCTTGGTCTTATCAATATTGCAGATCAGTATTTCTTTGTGGTTAAAATACCTGTTGCAAGGATTAAACTACAGAAGTGTACTTATTACGTTTTGGCAATTTTTGTTTAATTAGATCAAATAAAGTTTTTACATCGGCATTTTTATTTTTTAAAAATTCCAATCATTAAAGCAGCGATTAAAACTGCCAGGCTGCTACGAGCAGTGTTATGTTAAACCATGGTTAAACGCATATTATTTAAATAAAGAATTAATGTTTAAGGAGAAATAACGTCTATCCATAAGATTTTGAATCATGTCTTCAGTCGCGCGCCGGTAACGATGGCCAAATCTTAAATCAAACTTTAGACGTCAGTGATACCGATCTAAACTTATAGTTTATCTTGTCCGTGCCCGGGCCTCAGCATGCCGCTTTTGCATTTGAGACATTACAATAGATGAGGCATAAATTTTGAATAAATACAAAGGTGATAGCGAAGTTGACCTAGAAAGCTCATTCTTGGTGATATGTTCACATGCACTTTTTCATCGTAGTTGAAATTATCTTCGACATTGACTTTTTAGGGTCCAAATGTTTTTATATAATTTACAGCTTACCCTTTCAAAATGGTCACAAGTCGCCACTGGTACTAGCCTACTGATTTGATGGGCTGTGCAGTTGCAGCTATATAGGCATGTAAAATTGTTTTATTTCAAGATGCACACACTTATTATTCAGCAACTATCAGGTTTTAGACTTTTACAAATAGTTGAGTTGAATTGCAGACACTGTCAAGCCAATAGGTTTGTTTTACTGTTATGTCAATAAGATAGTGAAATCAAAAGTTTTGATATTCTGCAATTACTTTTCAGAATTGTTAGTTAAGACTCTATTTGCAAGTTTTTATTGTAAACAAAATATAGTAACTGTGAGTATGGTACTTTTGGTTCAGACTCAAAGAGACTTATTGATGAAATTAGGAAGCAATGTTGATCTTTAATGCTCAAAGATTTCAAGGATGATGACCAATCTAACAGTGGCATTGTCAGGTTTTCAAGGTTAGTTATGTGTATTCCTGGATTGACAATCTTTACCAGCTATTTGGGCTTTTGTTTTAAAAAAAAACAACTTTAGTTGTTTTCATAGTGACAATAAGAAAACAGACTTGGAAGTTTTATCTAAATCATTTGCTTTTATTTAAAATAATCATTTAAAATTAGCAGTGGGCCAAAGAAAATTTGTCACTTTTAAAGTTTTTTTTAGTGTGATGGTGTGACAATACAGTATTCACATTACTGCAACTTAACTACACAATTTCAAGTTTCTTGTAACATATGAGTAGCATTGCTTGTTTTTCTTAGGTGCAACTAAGATTTTAAAGTGTCATATTTTTCAAACCATAAGGTGCACCAATGATACTTAAATTTTTTAAGATATCCAACTTGTGCCTTATACTCTGATACATTTAATCTATACTTCTGGTTATGCTCTTAGGGCCAGTTGATCAAGTGGTAATGCTTTTCAATGATCAAGTGGTAATGCTTTTGGAGTTTAATAAATTTAATGTAATGTAGTGCATCTTATAGTTTGGTGCAGAGATGGAGTCGAGGACACAAGACTCGAGGCCAAGGCCAAGGACACAAAAAAAAATTCGAGGCCAAGGACAGCCTTTTCGAGGACAGACCCTCTCGAGGCCAAGGACAGGAATGCTCGAGGCCAAGGCAAGGACCAAGGACACAGCCGCAAGCGTTCTCCAAAAAAAAAGGTCTTCAAAAAAGTTTTTCAAGCAATCTCCAATTTATAGGCGTGGCCAGAATTTTTGATTGGGGAGGCCCAAACCAAAAATCACATGCAATGACATCATCAAAAATTTTCAACAGAGGAACTTTTTGTGGGACAAAGATATCATAGGATGGAAGATCTGAAATCGTTGCCGGTTGGCATTTAAGCTGGATTTTGCAAAGGGAGAGGGCTTTAAGTAATAGCTAAAAAGTGCAAATATCTAACTTTGGAGACGCGTTGAAAAAACTAGTGTATCTCAAACGTAGCACAGACGGGGGTCTGGGGTGGAGCCCCCAGCCGCCAGAGGCATTAGGGGTCTGGGGGCTAAGCCCCCAGCCGTTGGGCGATTTTTTGTAAGGTTTTTGGAAAAAACAACTATTTTAATGCCATTGAATCACATTTTGCTCGTGTTCAGAGCCATTTGAAAGCACTAAATTTTTGAAATTTGAAAGCCAATTGAAAAGATGAAATTACTTGATGCTCCTTTTACTTGCAATTTAAGTCTAAAATACGTTTAACATCTTGCGTTCTTGTTTTAAATTTTAATTGTAAGTGATTTGGTCCAGGTAGGGAGAAGTAAGGCACCTTATTTCTTGCTACATTTTAACAGTAAATAATAATCCACGCAAAGATTTTCCTTAGAGATTTTTGTTTTGTTATAAAAATAACCAGTTATAGGAGTATTTGTTCGGCCAGGGGGCCCAGGCCCCCTCAATTAAAGTTCAATGGTTTGCTCAATCAGCATTTTCCGTGGTTAATTTTTTTAAAAAGTTTTTTGTGAGTAAAAACTGGCTAGGTGGAGGTGAATTATTGAATTGTTATTGAAAAATGGTACAATACATGGTTACGCCTACTAACCATGTTATTCCTGGGCCGGATTTACAACGCGCTGGGCTCCTGGCACTTTGGGGATTTTCGCAAGATCTTCCTGCCAAATGTAGGTAAAGAAAAAAAAAGTCTCTTTATCTGAGCGCGAGGCCTTGGCTCTGTGCCATAGAATAAATCCGGCTCTGGTTGTGGCATTACGTTTATAAAAAGGTTAAATGAGGGCCTAGGTAGCAACTTTTAAGAGAAAAACCGTTAATTTTACCCGGGTTAAACATTTAAATTGGTTGGCAGAAATTGAACTGAGTGGGGGCCCGGGCCCCTTGGTCTTCAATATTGTTGTTAGTTACTGTTGTAAGCGAAAAATGCTAAAAAGAAACTGAGACTGAAGGAACAATAGGCTTTTTTGTCACATTTTTGTCATGGGCGAAATTTCGATTGGGGAGGGGCCCGGGCCCCCTGCTTCCCCCTAGCTACGCCAATGCTTCAATTGAGATAAACAAAAAAGGTGTTCGCAAATTTTCCGCCAGGTTGCTGGTGTTTTACAACCAAATTTCAACAGTTAAAAAAATAGTGCTGTCCTCGAGCCGAGGACAGGGCAATTTTCGAGGACCTAAGGCTTCGAGGCCAAGGCCAAGGACTGGAGGCTTCAAGGCCAAGGACTTAAAAATGTGTCCTCGAGGACGTCCTCGAAGCCAAGGACGTCCTCGAGGACTCCACCTCTGGTTTGGTGCACTTTGTGCCAAAAAAACAAAAGATATAGAAGCCATTTGGTGCGTTTTATGCTAGAAGATAATAATTATCGAAGCCATTTATTGATACTACGACGGCGCGCCAATTAACAGTTATATGTTCCAGTTTGCTGCACCTTATGGTCTAAAGAATGCTGTAGTGATATCTTTGCTAGAATTAATTTTGATAGAATAAAGTATTCTTTTTTTAGTGTTAAAAAAAGTTGTTTTTTTTGCTTTAATTTTGCTAACTTGATTTGATAGCTTTGTTCTGTAATGTAGTACTGGTACTTTTATGAGATTTAATGTCACCGGTTTGATGCAAGAAGATTTGACTCAGCAGTGATGTTGTTGGGGTTTTGCGTCAAACATCTTTCGGGTCTGGTTCGGACTAAGATTAAAGTTGGTCAAGTTAATCGTCTTGTGTCAACTGGTTGAATTTAAAAATTTTGGACTCTTCTCTGAGTGCTAGTGTTTTATGCATAATTGGTACGTTTTTTGATATGTCTACTGCTAGTGATGGTTTTGGACTTCGCAGAATTTTGAACTTTTTTTGGTAGGAGTAATTATTATTTGTTTCACTCTAGGTTCTCCAATTAGTAGAAGATAATTGGAAAATTGTTGGAAATGCATGATTGAAAGATTGATAACCAGAAGTAAAGCCATCAAATATAAAAAATCAGAATTTGCTTTTATGCATGCAGCTCCAAATGTATGGAACAAGTTACCCTTACCCATTCGCAGCATCAAAAATGCAGACGTTTTCAAAAAAAAAACTGAAAACTCACTATTTTAGGCAAGCTTATGCCTAACGGCTCTACTGGTTTTATTTTCAGCTGTTTTGGTACATCGCTTCCCTGCTCGGTTGTATGTTAATTTTACTTTTAATCTTGTCTTTTTCTTCAAACTCGAATCTGTTTAATTTTGCTCTTACCTTGACCAAATCTTTTTCAGCTTGTATATCCAGCTGACAATCACTGAAAGGAGTGTCATTTCAAAATTGCGTCATTTCATAGGCTACATAGCGTTTTCACCAATTTGCAGTATTTTGGCAATACTATTATTTTGTTTTCACGCATGAACCGATATGTGTTTTAATTTAGTATTGAGAGTGAGACACAGTGTTTTTAACTTTGTGTTGGTTTTTGTTTGCTTCTCCAGTGCATTTTCTGTAATTTTACCCAGTCACATTGTCGTCAAAACCGCTTAGACAATCTCTTTTCTTCTTTAACTGAGAGTGTATGTGGATGATCTGTAGGTTAAAGTGGTATATAAGTTGCGTTATTATTATTATTATTAATGTTTGTTGTGTATTTCTGCAACATGCTTTATGTTCATCACACCCTACTTGAAATTGATCATGGTTTGGGTTAAGTTCTGTTGACTCACAATATGACATTTTCTTTTTCAGTGATAAGAGTGAAAAGCAGAAGTCACGCCATCAAATTTCATTAATGTTTGTTCTGTATTTCTTCAACATGCCTCATGGTCAACACACCCCAATGAAAATTGCTCACGGCTTGGGTTAAGTGCTGTTGGCTGAACTTGTGACATTTTCTTCTTTTCCCGCCTTGAAATCAATCAAGCCGTAGATGATTATTAATGCCTCATAGAGTTGCTGCTTGACTTTTTCAGGATACAGGCATTACTCATTTCCAAGGTTTGTAATCGAAATGTTGGTGATGTATAATAAAATATCTGCTTTCTGAGACTGATTGGACATTGACATCATTTTCAATTCTTTGGTTATTTTTTCCTACAAGTTTTGATTAAACCTTTAAGACAGGTTTTCCGTTAAGCAAAACTCTTGAGATGAACTTTCCTATACAAGTTTTGATTAAATCTCTGAGGTAGCTTTTGCTTTGCACTTATTTATTCATCAATAGTAATATGTACTTGTCCAATCTGCGCTGATATCTACGTGAAGCGACAAGCAGATGAAGGGTTCCTCACTCCCTCCGAAGCATTACAATCGTAAGAGATGCCCGATGTGTTACTTTCTAAAATATTAACTGCTTTGCGCTTAAAATTTTGTACTTTTGCTTGCAACAAATTTAGTTTATTGAGTTTTTGAAAATATTGAATACAGTTGTATTACAAAAGTTGCAATATCTGTCTTATTGAGAGAATTCAGAAGTTCCTCCTAGGAGTACGGTAAACTTATTGAATGCTCTAATCGCATAATCAATTTTCTGCAGTTTCAGTGGTAATAATATTACTGCAGTATAGGGTAATTGAAATTTTTTAGCTACCATAGTTCGCCCTCTTTTCGTTTTATGTTTTGTGAAAGTGCAAGTAGCTGGACATCTGTGAGATTTCTCTCAATCTTCGGCTAATTCTAGAGTTAGCATTTCTGCGAAAAAGTTTAGGTTTAGCGGGTGAGGGATTGAATCCCAAACTTTTATTATCAAATTCTTGTGCGTTACTGTGATACAAAACTACCAGAGTGGTAGTACAAAAAAAAGCGTTCAGTAGAAGCGTTTGTGTGAAAAAGGAAAAGATGAATACTGCAACAAGCATGTCAACGAAAATTTTAGTTATGAAATTAGGAATTATAATGCAGTTGAATCTGGTTGATTACAAGGTGTTAACTCAAACCGCTTGGGGGGAGGAGTCAACACAATAATAGACTTAATAAAATGCGTGTTCTTTTTGAACAAGGGATTAAATGCGGAAAAGATTGTAGTTGAATGTGATATTGCATTACTTAATTACGCATTTTTCGCGCAGTCAAACCGTTTGACAATTCGAGAGGATAACCTATACCTGCATGCTACGCATCATGCACCGTCTATTGTGTTTTCAGGCGTGGACTGGATAAAGTTTATATAAAAGTTGATATGGGAGAGAGGCGAAAGACGCTCAAAATTTGGCTTAAACGGACACGGGACAGAGGTGTAATCGAGGGCACAAGGCTCGAGGCCAAGGACACAAAAAAATATCCGGGGCCAAAGACAGCCCTTTCGAGGACAGACCTTTTCTAGGGCAAGGACACAGACGCAAGTGTCCTCCAAAAAAAGATAGTAGTAATACGGTCTTCAAACATTTTTTTCACGTGTTTAAAAAAAAAAGATTAAAATTTTTTCCGGTGATCTCAAAAAACAAAATCAAAAAATCTCCCAAAAAAACAAATTTTTCTACAAAAAACGATCTACAAAATTTTAAGGATTCCAAAAATACTGCTGTCCTCGAGCCGAGGATGGCAATTTTCGAGAACTTGAAGCTTTGAGGCCAAGGACTTCAAAATGTGTTCTCGAGGACTCCACCTCTGTAAACGGAATGTATCAGTAGAACGGAAAAGCAGTTGAAAGCTGAAAACAAAATGTACCCTGCAAAACATTGCGATCAGATCTTTTCACCGAGTCACCCTCTGCTAAGGAGATCAAAAGAGGAAGAACCGGACCTTTGAAACCAGCCTCTAGTGCCCATCAGTGGGGCCCAGTGCCACGGGGGCACATTTCGGGGCCTTGCCCCCCCCAAGCGAGGACTGTGCCCCGAAGAAATTAACACGCTCGGGGCTACTGGAGTGCAAATCGAGGCCTAAGACTCCCAAACTGGTGCTTATCGTCCAAGAATTTGCGAGCAAGAACTGTTTTTTCGTAGTTTTTATGGATTCACACCGGATTTCATGAAACGTTGGGGACGAAGACCTTTTTCTGGGCCTCACTTTAGAATTTGTGGAAAATCGCAAGATGACTACAAAAATTTGTGGACATTTTTGAACTGAAGACCTTTCTTTTTTTTGGTCTTCACTTTAGGATTCGCGGAAAATCGCAAGAATTTTGAGATGAAAACCAGAGTTTGTGAAAATTTTTGAACTGAAGACCTTCTTTTTTTTGGTTTTCACCTTTTTCGTTTGATCCACACTCTCGAATTCTCATTAATAAACTTCTCGTGCCCCCCAAAATTCATTTCTGCCCGCCAGTCACGCTATCCTGGCGCCGGGCCGGCATCAGTGGCCTATAAGTTAATTTTTGTAATTTTGTTGTATTCACCAATTTGCTTTGGCCAGGAGACAGCAAAGGAACCTTTTGGTCTTCGAGTTAAGCTGCCACGTCTTGTCTACTACACACCGTGGAGTCTTCACGGTGTCCCTTTCTATTGCTAAAGGCTAAGCAAGGAATCGAATCCAGATCTAGCATATCAGTAACAGACGCTCGATCACTGATTGGTGCAATTTTTTTTTTTTCTTCATCCAACAAATTCTTCGCTACCTAATAGCCACCACAACACTCTTGATTGGCCATACGTTATGTTTTTTTGTGAGGAAGGTTGAAAAAAATTCACGTTTAAATTATCGAAAAGACAATACTACTTCTCGAGATGCATAATCTGACCCAAATTTAACCGAAACAATGAAGAATTGTAATAAATCTGTGATTTCCGTTATCCAATTCAGCACAAGATTATGGCCACCCACAGAATACGCTGTTAAGCCGCTACGTTCGTAAGCGCCGTTTTGTATAGTGTAGACACCTTCGACGTACGAGCGTAAAAAGTTTTGTAATTTTGTACTCACAGTGTAGACCGGCCCTAAAGAGTGCTTCAAGATCCTCTTTAAGTTGGCGAGGAAAATGTGACGTTTTTTTACTCGAACTGCTTTCCGCAATCGCTTAAAGCAAGTTAGCAAGAAAGAATGACGTAACGGATTTCGCAAGGCTTTACATAGACGTGCAAAAATGACCTCTTACGTTTAGCGAGTATTTCGTTCGGTAGCGCCTCTTAAAAAAAACTCGTTAATTAAAGCGAACGAGGAAATTTCTGTCATGTGGGCCCTGGTTCGGAAACCCGAACAGTGTAAATATGAAAGAATTTGTAAATTTTTACGACTAGGCTTTCTACGCATACTGGCAAAGTATCCACAGCATGCTGAAGGCAGTTGTGTACGATGTGAATTGTACATACGATGCCTACGAGGTCTCGTTTAATGCACAGAGCTGGACAGCGCTGTTTCGAGCTTTTAGCTCTCATCGGCAGCCCTCAGCTTCTCTAACAAAGTTATTCCCCAGCTGGACAAGACTCTTGGCCGAACTGGACAAACCTTAAGGGCTTGCACAGCGGCAGAGGGTTTGTAGGAAATAAACGATTTTTCACTTGTGGTACTTAAAAAAAACAAGTGAAAAAATCGCTAAACCCTTGTAGTAAGGACAGCTATAGGCTATCCCTACTACAAGGGTTCCCCTTGTGTGACCACGGAAATCATAACCGACAAGTTTGACGTCCTTCGTGGTCGACTCCTGGGAAATCATAACGACTTCCACTCCAAGGAAATCATAACATTATGACTCCAAGGAAACTCCAAGGTCGACTCCAAGGAAGTCATAACATTATGACTCCTGGGAAATCATAATGATTTCCCAGGAGTCGACCACGAAGGACGTCAAACTTGTCGGTTATGATTTCCGTGGTCACACAAGGGGAACCCTTGTAGTAGGGATAGCCTATGGCTGTCCTTACTACAAGGGTTTAGCGATTTTTTCACTTGTTTTTTTTAAGTACCACAAGCGAAAAATCGTTTATTCCTTAGAAACCCTCTGCCGCTGTGCAAGCCCTTAAGGTTTGTCCAGTTCGGCCAAGAGTCTTGTCCAGCTGGGGAATAACTTTGTTAGAGAAGCTGAGGGCTGCCGATGAGAGCTAAAAGCTCGAAACAGCGCTGTCCAGCTCTGTGCATCTTATGACTCGAGCTGCTTTGTAGCTGCAGGGTTGGTGGTTGATCTGGCTACCTAACTGCCAGTGGAAGTCGTTATGATTTCCCAGGAGTCGACCACGAAGGAGGTAAAACTTGTCGGTCTCGTTTAATGTTATCCTTAAGATCTTAACTTTATGGAATACATTATTATGTCCTCTTCTATAAACACCGCCAAAGTTAGTGTTGCAATTGTCCGCACAAAATTCAATCAATTTATCTTTAAGTTTTGTTTGGTCTAGAACTGAAAGCAGGCATTCACTTAATATTTCAGCTGTTTCTCCGGAAACCGATTCAAATTCTAAAAGTTTTACCTTAACGCCACTTTCTGATAAAAAGTAGCGAACTACAATTGAAGACCTGAGAGACAAAAGTTGTTCAGTCAGTTTTTTGGCAAATTGAGTTGTGACCATATTCTGGTACTGTGGTGCAAAATACAACTTTTGGCGAAATTTTCAAGAAAAAACTCGTTTCCTTCCCTGAAAAATTAGCGATCAAAGATTTATTTATAGGTCCCGTTGTCAGAGGAAAATGTTGTTAAGTCAATTTATTTTTTTCAGGTTCAAAACTATGTTGTAACAGAGACAGGTTATTGTTAAGAAATTTAAAACGCAATGGTTAGACAAATTCAAGGTCAGTTGCGTTTTATCGGCAGTACCGATTAACCTAGTTGAAAAAAAGGATTTATTAGTTTTATTGCAGTAGATATTCGACCTACATTTCAAAAATTACCGGCCGACCAGTTTTAAGAAATGGAGTAAGGTTAACTTACAGGTTAGGACTAGGCTACGGAAAACCAAAAACAGCAGACTGTAAGTAGCTAGGCTGAATGTTTCTAACAGTATTATATACAGCAGTTTTCTCTTCCAAACCTCTTAGGCAGTTAGGCCTTAGACTTATCAAAAAGCATAGATCTAATTGTAGCCTATCGCAAAAAAAAAACAACTATTGAATCAGCATTAGTATCTAATTATGCCTTCTGTAAAATTCAAGCAACATGTGAAAATCAATTTACTTCAATGCAAAACGTGGCATTTGTATTGGCAGTGGTCTGGCTGGGCAGAAAGAATTTTGGAGTCATGGGATAAGTTGGGCTAGATCACAGACTGGGTTATGGGTCTTGAAATACAAATCTCCAGTTAGTGACTACATACCGTACAGTTCAGCCGGCGGAAACCAGGTTTGTTGGATAAAAGCTTTTGGTCAATTGGAAACCAAGAGCACTGTAATTTAATATAACGGTGTTCTACTAGGTATTTTAAAATTGTCCCCTATTTCCTGCATTTCTGTTAGGTGAATGAACATGAAACAGTGAAAGGAGCAATGATAAGATGAATTATAGCCGACTTAATTGTTTCCACTAATCCACCTAAACCTGATGTAGTGCTGATGCTACCATAATCACTAAACATACTGTAAAATTTAGACACTTGGCTATAGTATAATATTCAGGAAATTCTCCTCTGGCAGCTCAGATATGGGCCATGATAAAATTTTACTACTGCTACTCGTATCTTGCTAAGCTAATTTAAACTATAGTGCTTTTTCCGAGTGGTGATTTATAAGCAGTTTAGTCGGTTGGTTGATGCTGCAGTGCATGAATATGCATGAGCTTATTGGAGTTACACAATATATCAGAGGTGGAGTCGAGCACCCAAAGTTTGAGGCCCAAGATTCAAAAAAATCCGAGGGCAAGGTCTTGGACCGACTTTTTGAGGACAGCCGCTCTCAAAAGGCAAAGGGTGCCCAAGTGCTTAAGATACTGCATTTCGTTAAAGTTTCTGGTGATAATTTGAAAAGAGTTGTACTGTTTTTGAAATGACTCTAGACGCCATTTTGAAGTTTCACGCGGCGGCAGCAGTTTCGATTATATTCTGCGAAGCGGTAACGTGGTAAAAACCGTAACAAAAAATGGCGGTAACTCGCGAAAAGGAATAACTTAATTCTAAATGTGGAAATGATATTATATTTTTAGGCAATGAGGATCCAGTGCAAACGTCCACTGATAATGGAGTCCCATTTTTTCAGTAGTTTTTCAAACGCAAACTTTATTTCTGGTTTATTTGTTTTAACGGAATTTTTTTTAAACTATACGGTAATATCTTAAATTGTTACAAACAAATATTTTTTCTTAATTTGAATTGATCAATTGAGGTACCATCGTACCCGTAATTGTGAGCGCAAGTCTTTGTTGGTCTTAAAAAACAAAACAAAACAGAGCTCTAAGGGCGAGGGCAAAAAAGTTCCCATGCCGCGCTAAACAACGTTAGTAATTTTTTGTCGGAAAAATAGCAATTTGGGGATTTTTTTGCAATAATATGTTTTCAAAGCAATTATTTAAGAAAAGAAGATACCGTATACGTAAAATTAGAAAAACCAGTTTTTCACATTTTTCCACATCTCAAATTTAGCATAAAATTGGCATTCCTACTGAACTTAAGTTACTCCTGGGCAGTGCCCGACCAGGGAAGTTAAGAGGGCTGCAACCATCTCCCTGACCTTAAAAATTCAAGCGTGTAAACGTGTCTTGGACTTGACCGTAAGTAAAAGGGAACTTGAAGGAGTCGGGCAAGTTAGTTATATTAAATGGCTTCGGAATCGGAACAATTTAGTTCTTTCAAATAGCTCTAAAAACGCTTGAAATGTGATTCAGAGGGATTTTTTTTCGAAAATTTACAAAAATCGCCCAGCCGCTGGGGGTTCCATCTACAATACGATTGAGTTGGGCCATTCTGCACTACAAATGGGGCCATTCTGCTAGACAAACGAAGCCATTTTTCAAACAAAAAAATTTTAACCTTTGATTCAAACCCCTTTCCCTTTGCAAAATACTGCTTGCGTGCCTGCTTCTGCCACTACATGCTCAGATTTTTTTGGCGTCACTATGCCTACATTGTCACATACACAGGTAACGATAGTAAGTAGGTTGTTTAGCCTAAGCTCGTATCACCTGGCTCAAATCTATAGTTGCGCCACTGCTTTTTTACTATCAAAAAAATTGGTGCGCAAGGAAACTCCGGTGAGACACACCAGCCTGCTGGTCACAGCCTAAAGTCTGGATCAGAGATCAGAGACAAAAAGGAAGAGCCAAAGACGTTTTTTTAAGAGGCTCAAAAGTTGAACATTCAGAAAAAAATAATTGAGATTCTAGAATAAGTAGCCACACGCGCTGCAAAGATAATTTTTTGCAGCCTTTAGTATAAAAGAAAGCTGTATGCTGTTTTCGAGATGCTATACCTGCACTCTGCAGTCAAAGTCTGCGTTTGGTATGTTGCAGTCGTGCAAGGCCAGTTCTTCTAAAGAAACTGAATTACAGTTGTTTGAAATTTAGAAAGCGTTTACTCCAAAAGTTGCTGTTTTACAGTATTACAATCCTTTACTTTGTTTAACAGCAATGCTGACTCAATTACCCTAATTGGGAATTAACAATACACATTTTTTTGATTTCAAGTAAAACTTTAGGAGGTAAAACACTAACTGTCAGCCTGCAGCATATCTTGAAAATAGAAAGATGTCGAAAGGGTAGGTTCAAACTTGGAAATTACAATTTCAAAAAATTTCTGTATCTTTTGAAAGAAAACGGAAAAGAAAATTTTTGACACGAATGTCGTTTAAAGTTTAAAGTCAAGTATTGACAAGTTACAAAGAACTACAAAATCGATCATAATTGCTTGTGTTTTATTATTAATAGCTTGAGTGAGTGAGGTTTGTTGTATGAACTTTTTGTTTTATTTGAATGGTTTATGACCTTTTTGTTTTATTTGAAACTCCCTTGGATGATACATTTATTCATTCAAAATCGCTTTTAAAATATTTTTTTGAAATGTGAAATAGCAATGCAGTGCAGACTATAATGCAAGAAACTTTATTGGCAAAGACAAGTACATATTTAATAGTTTCACAGGCCAGCATCGACTCTGTTTTAGTGGTTTAAAATTGTATTGTTCGTTACTGCAACATGTAGCAGTACTGTTAATTATTCAAAAAGAATTTTGATCGCAAATTCAAGTGTTGTGGATAGACAAGAGTCGAGCAATCTTACTATGTCAAGTTTGCTTGTGACGATGTTAATATGAAACAGCTGCATGCTGCGCTGCCCAGGAACAATCCAAAACAGCTATGTTTTAGCGTATTTTACTCAGCTTATTACTGCAGATTTTTTAAATAAATTATTATCTTTTTCAAATAGATATATTTTTCAATTCCATTTAAATATTGGAACAATGCATTTAGGAAAGTTTTTGGAGGGAAAAGGGGCTATGCAAATTAAGTGGAGAAAGCTCTGTTCTTCATACACATCGCACTTGCAAAAGTTTGGAACAAGATTATTATTATTATAAACTGTATATTACTGTATATGAATTATATATGAATTACTTTACATGTAAGTTATAATCAAAGTAAGGCGCGTCTTTGATTATAATTTACAATCATACATAAAATGTTTTATCATAATTCACATATAGTTTGCAATGATTATAATAATCTATTGCAAATTTCTGCGCTGTCCAGAAGGTCGAGCGGTATTGCATTCGTCTTTGGAGCGCTGGATTCAAATCTTGCGCCGCTTAAACCGGAAACAATTTTGGCAAGAGCTTGCCACCGCTGCAGTATTTCTTCCAAAGAAGTTGTGTTTGCCCAGGCGCAATGAGGCGGAGATGGGCCCTTCCAACTAGGTACACGCTTCGGCGAAAACAGCAGATTTGTTTTAGTTTGCAAATTTCTGCAAGAGCGTAAAAACCAGAGTGAAAAATCTTTTTGATAACTTAAGTTTTTTCAGCCAATACCTAAGTTATGCTTATGGTGCTGCCTCACTCGCGATAATTTAGCTTGCAACAAGCTGAAAATCTTTTTTTGGCAAAATTGAACTCAAAAACATTATTAAAGCGAGGCAAATTATTCTAAATCGCTTCCATACGTTTGATCCACGACAAAGCACAAACGCAAGACCACACAAAACTTACGGCCACGATATTGGGACAAAATAAAAAAAAAGGAAGTATAGTTACCCTAAATAACTTATGTAACTCAGTAGCATTTCAACCAGCAGTAAATAGCTCACACCGAATGTTTTTCAAATATTTTCTGCCCAATGCCTATAGTTATTAATCACCTTGACCTTACCCGTGGTAAAGAACCTATAAGCAAATGAGGCTGTTGTAATAGCTTGCGCTCCCTAGTTGTTTCATGCTTGTAAACCAGGCACGTGCGTCAATTTACAATCACACCAACTTAGTGTACTCTTTATTGGGCTCTATTTGCCAGCGTTTCATGTAAATATTGTTCTTGTTCGGCGTATAGATTACACGAAAGCTCGCACGCCAACAATTTTAGATGATTTTTGAAAAATTTTGAACAATATTTAAAATGAATAGAAACTTCTTAACGAATTTGTATTCGGGAATCATAGTTTTAGTTTCGTGAAAAGAATAAATATAGCAATTTCTAGTATTCACTGCAGGTGCGCAACCAGGATTTTGTTCAGGCGGTTGGGAGAGCTTAAACCCAAAGTTCAATTTATTCCTAAAAATGTCGCAATTGGGCGCCGTGCTAAGCAAAGGGGTTTAACTCATGTGCATCACAGACGGGGTCTGGCGGTGGAACCAAAAGCTGCCGGACAATTTTTATGATTTATCTGAAAAAAAAATTGCTTATTGAACACCATTCTAATCAAGTGCGGTATCTTTCAGAACCATCTGAAAAAAATATTGTGCTAATATTTGAAAGCCAGTTGAAGAATTGAGTTGCCCAGCTCCTTCACGCCGCCTTTGCCTTACTTACAGGCCAAGTACAAAACGAGAGAAAACGCAATTTCAAAATATTTCATCAACGTAAGTAATATTTTTTTGTTAAAATGCACTGATAATATGAGAAACAACGTTTGGCTACAAAACAAAATTATTTATTTGAAATTTTGATTTTCATTTGTTTTGACCAAAAACGGTTATTTGACGGTGAAATGAAAATATTCATTTTCTGCCTTATTTTGGTTTATCACAATAAAAATGCATGTAGCAAAAGTTTTCATTTTCGCTATGTGTCGTCATAATTCATCAACTAATAGATGTTCAATAAGGATTTAAAAATTGCCGATAATATTACAAGTTAATTTTTTAGCAAATACGCGATTGAATAAATGCCGCAATTATGGATTTTTTTGCTTTGGAAATGTCACACTCGTAATAAACGATCTCAATTTTTAACTAAACTGACTGTCAGATCAAGATTACATAACTTAATGTGGGTAGGAAAAATTTCACGACGACAATAAATGGATTAAATGAAATTATGGCATTGTTGAAACATTAGTGCGATTTTTTTTAATAAAAAAAATTCGATTTTGGCCCCAATAGCTAAAATTTGCTGTGCAGGGGCGTCGCCAGCTTAGCGAGATCGGGGGCAAAGCTGAAAACCGGGGGGGGGGGGCAATGATTTGACGGTAATTTATTGCAATATTTTAAGAGTTAAGTAGATTGTTTGTGTGGCGGGGTTGTAAATTTTGTTTCGCTTTTGAGTAATACAGCTATTTGGCGTTGATTAAGTTCATAGAACCATTTTCAGCTTTATTTTACAAAGTAATTACTTAGGTTGCAATGAAACGATTACTAAAACGTATATTTATTTAATGCCTATCTGACGTGCATGATTGTCTTTGTCTTTTACGTAAGAACAGCATGGAATCATATCGGTTATTATACCACATTGTTTAAAGCAAGACACAAACTTGCAACAACATTTTTTGGCATATTCTATTGCTATCGCGTTGGTAAACATATAGAATTAATCTAAATAATAAGAAAAGTTAATGACTGCGCATGAAAAACTACCTTGAATGATTTTTGAATAAATGCAGAAAGCAGACTGTTTCTGACATATTGAAATATTGGCAAAGCCGCTAACTCAACAATTGCTGAAAAAATAGCGTAAATCCTTCCATTTAACTAAACATGATTACAGCTGGCATAACGGCTAGAAACGACTGACGACAGGAAACTCTAGAAAAAATTTGAGCAAAATTTAATATACTGTAGCAATAATATACAATAGCGTATTACAAACCAAAGCAGAAAAATGAACCATTTAGCATTTATACTTGAATGCCTATTCTGTTTCTGCATTGCATATAACTTCATTAAGACACTAAAGTACCGATCCAGGAAGTGGTATCCCCCATAAGAATTTCTGCTGCATCCCTCCCAATAGTTCGCATCGGTACGGTGTGTAACTTTGGTGTTACAACTTGCAACGTTACTAAACGATGCATTTTTCCTCGAAAAAACGTCGAAAAAGTTAAAGATTCCGGACCCCGCTGGGTAGCTCACAGCGCCCCCCCCCCCAGACCTCCTACCTGGCTTTAAGGCCGTCTCACCACAACTTTTGTGTTTGAAAATTCTTAATTGCCACCAGCACTCCTTCCAAACATTAGCAAACGTTTCTGCGGACTTCCTTGCTGGTATTGGCGAAAATGAGCGTTGAACTTTGCTCCGAAAATCTCCAGTTTGAGTATCATCCCTCTTCCCAATGCTCAAAATTATCAAAAAATAGACAAAGTCCTCAAATTATCCCCCAATGGTCAATATGGATCGGCACCACTGATTACTGAATTGGTAATGCACCAGGACTGTATTACTGCTCTGAAAAAATCATTACAAATAGCAGCACCAAACAGCCAAAACAGTACTATAGGCTACTAAAGTTTACTCAAAATCGCAGAAATCAATGGCGTTACTATAGTGCCAAGAACACTGCGTAGTTTGTTTTCTACCGGTACTAATCGATCTAGTTAAATGAACTACATGGTAATGGACACTTCTTGCAAATCTGAAAGTCAGAGAATTCCTGTAGTCTAGCTATCAATGAATTGTTCAATGGATTCCGATTTCGCGGAGGAATGCAGTCTGTTTCTCTGTTAGCTCAGAGTTTCTGCAGATCGATTACTCATACTGCTGAACAAGATCCCAATCAAAATACAGTATGGTTTGAGTTGCTAAGCTAAGGCCTTCCACTTCCAGACATGGGCTTGTCAACTCAACTCACTTTTGCTAAGTTTGCTTACCCGTAGCCTACGTTTGCTACATAGCCTAGAAGCAGGGCCTCAGAGAGAAATTTTTCCAGGGGGTACGAAGGTCCATACCGGGCCGCCCAAATCTCTTCGGGCACCAAACTTGCGCAAAATTTTATTCTGATTTTTTGCCCAAAACTAGGTAAAAAGAAAAAAAAAAAAAGTCTTTATCGAATTTTAGTCCAATTTTCTGCCCAAAATTAGGTGAAGAGCAAAAAAAAAGTCTTCACTCAAATTTAGTCCCATAGATACGCCACTGGGTGCGACACCAAAACTTAACGTGGATACTGAACTCTTCCGGGCCCCCTGAGGGCCCCCCTCGGCCCAGGCCCGGGTACGATGTACCCCCTGAACCACCCTCTCATAGGCCCTGCTAGAAGTGCAACTGACCGATCAAATTCTTAACTTTTTTTCCGGAGGCATTTGGTTATAGTCTATTTTCCTTTCTGTAACTATTGATTGCACGGTACATTGCGGATGGTTTGTAGTACGCGTATACCACTGATCAGTACTTAAATTACAGGGGGACGCGTTCCC
Source organism: Trididemnum nubilum (assembly GCA_963965965.1). Lineage (NCBI taxonomy): Eukaryota > Metazoa > Chordata > Ascidiacea > Aplousobranchia > Didemnidae > Trididemnum > Trididemnum nubilum. Next base: position 23,637,711 of record OZ014484.1, read on the forward strand.
CCATCAAGGTTTAGCTTCCCCCAATCGAGATTTAGGCGCCCACCCATCAAGATTTGAGCGCTGGATGATCAGACAAAAAAGAGCCAGACAGCACGAATAAATCCAATAAATTCCGGCCAGATATAGTCTTAAACTACGGCGAAGACCTTTTTTTTGATCTTCACCTGATTTTGGGGAAAAAACACTTCAATTTTCGGCGAAGACCTTTTTTTTATCTTCATTGAGGAACGGGGACGGAATTACATAATCTCGACTAAAGTTTGATCAACGCTGCAAAAGCGTCCCCCCATGTAAAATTTTACAATTTAAGTACTGCCACTGATCACCAACTTACAGCCTACACCAACTTACTGTACATTACCTTTAACAGTCACAACGCCTGACTTGTAATAAGGCCTCGCCTATAAGTGCTGCTCTATATGGCATCATAATCTACGACGCCACGCCTACTACACAGTACACACAAACTGGTGGTAGCTTTATTATTGTTATACCGTACTGAATTGATTTGTTGTTGATGAACCTGACCCAAGACACGAGATTCTGCTGCGTACCGTACCCTAGATCGTCATATAGATGTCAGGATACTTAGTTGCAAGAAAGAAACAAAGAATCAGCCAAAAAATATATTAAACTGTTTAGCTTTACCCCTGATGATACCATTTATGGGTGAAACAGACAGTTGGGTAATAGGTTTTTAATTTTTAATGTTTTAATATTGTAGTGATTTACTGTGATATTTAACTAACGTATATTAACAAAAACTTTCACTAAAATGGTTTTCGGCCAGTGGCCATTTTTTGCTTATTCAAATGCAATCAATCAAATAAAATCGATGTCAGGATAGGGGATGGAACAGTTAAAATTACCACTATTTTAGCTGTGAGGGCAATGCTCACTTCTAAGTAAAAATACTGTGGGGAGGCATGAAATAAATCGGGGGGGCAAAAATAAAAATCGGGGGGGCAATGCGCCCTATGTCCCCCCCCCCCCCCGCTGGCGACGCGCCTGCTTCGGTAGCTATTTGGTGTAAAAAAATCGGCAAAATTAAAACTACCTACCTAATAATTGAAAACTGTTGGGCAGTACGTCGCACAGAATGCTACTACAAGAATAATAGTACCAATCCCTAGAAAAACCGCGACCGTTAAACGAAGTTTAAGTTTTCACAGTTTTTTTGTACTTTCAAGAGTAAAATGAACCTATAGCTTCATCACAATGGCCTGTATAAGAGGAGGGGAGGGAAAGCCATTTCAGCTTACGTCTTGAATCACGGCCTTCAGCAAAACAAAGTTTGGTTTTTGATAACGTTGTACTTACCAGTGGTATAGTATCTACAAGCAAATGAGGCTGTTGTAATAGCCTGTACGCATTAGTAGTTTTATGCTTGTAAACCAGGCACGTGCGTCAATTTACAATCACACCAACTTAGTGTACTCTTTATTGGGCTCTATTTGCCAGCGTTTCATGTAAATATTGTTCTTGTTCGGCGTATAGATTACACGAAAGCTCGCACGCCAACAATTTTAGATGATTTTTGAAAAATTTTGAACAATATTTAAAATGAATAGAAACTTCTTAACGAATTTGTATTCGGGAATCATAGTTTTAGTTTCGTGAAAAGAATAAATATAGCAATTTGTAGGGTTCACTGCAGATGTGCAACCAGGATTTTGTTCAGGCGGTTAGGAGAGCTTAAACCCAAAGTTCAATTTATTCCTAAAAATGTCGCAATTGGGCGCCGTGCTAAGCAAAGGGGTTTAACTCATGTGCATCACAGACGGGGTCTGGCGGTGGAACCAAAAGCTGCCGGGCAATTTTTATGCTTTTTCTGAAAAAAAAAATTGCTTATTGAACACCAGCATTCTAATCAAGTGCGGTATCTTTTAGAGCCATCTGAAAAAAAAATTGTGCTAATATTTGAAAGCCAGTTGAAGAATTGAGTTGCCCAGCTCCTTCACGCCCCCCTTTGCCTCACTTACAGGCCATGTCCCAAGACTAGAGAAAACGCAATTACAAAATATTTCATCAACGTAAGTAATATTTTTTTGATAAAATGCACTGAATATATGAGAAACAACGTTTGGCTACAAAACAAAATTATTTATTTGAAATTTTGATTTTCATTTGTTTTGACCAAAAACGGTTATTTGACGGTGAAATGAAAATATTCATTTTCTGCCTTATTTTGGTTTATCACAATAAAAATGCATGTAGCAAAAGTTTTCATTTTCGCTGTGTGTCGTCATAACTCATCAACTAATAGATGTTCAATAAGGATTTAAAAATTGCCGATAATATTACAAGTTAATTTTTTAGCAAATACGCGATTGAATAAATGCCGCAATTATGGATTTTTTTGCTTTGGAAATGTCACACTCGTAATAAACGGTCTCAATTTTTAACTAAACTGACTGTCAGATCAAGATTATATAACTTAATGTGGGTAGGAAAAATTTCACGACGACAATAAATGGATTAAATGAAATTATGGCATTGTTGAAACATTAGTGCGATTTTTTTAATAAAAAAAATTCGATTTTGGCCCCAATAGCTAAAATCTTCGGTAGCTATTTGGTGTAAAAAAATCGGCAAAATTAAAACTACCTACGTGATAATTGAAAACTGTTAGGCAGTACGTCGCGCAGAATGCTACAACAAGAATAATAGTACCAAGCCCTTGAAAAATCCCGGCCGTTAAACGCAGTTTAAGTTTTCACAGTTTTTTTGTACTTTCAAGAGTAAAATGAACCTATAGCTTCATCACAGTGGCTTGTATAGGAGGAGGAGAGGAGAAGCCATTGCAGCTTACGTCTTGAATCACGGCCTTCAGCAAAACAAAGTTAGGTTTTTGATAACGTTGTACTTACCAGTGGTACAGTATCTATATACGTACCAGTGATACAGCAGTGGCGTCGCTAAGTGGGGGGGTGGGGGGGGGGGGGGGGGGCGGCCAGCCCCAGGTGTCTCCATTTTGGGGTGACACCATATTTTGAAGTTAAAACATATCTCCACTGATTTGTGGTGAAGACTTTTATTCCGTTCTTATTTGAACTAAAAATCAACCAAAAAAGCTTCACAGTAGCTTGCTTGTAAAAAAAAATTTAGTTTCATCATCGAGTCATCATTTTGGTTTCGTGAAAAGAATAAATATAATAATTTCTAGTGTTCACTGCAGGTGCGCAACTAGAGCTTAAACCTAAAGCCTAAAGCTTAAACCGAAGTCAGGCCGTTGGGAGAGCATAAACCTAAAGATCAATTTATTCCTAAAAATGTCGCAATGGGGCGCCGTGCTAAGCAAAGGGGTTTAGCTTATGTGCATCACAGACGGGGTCTGGCGGTGGAGCTTTTTTTTTGAAAAAATGTTTCTACTTTTTCTGAAAAAAGATTGCCATTTGAACACCATTCGATTCAAGTGTGGTATCTTTCAGAGCCATCTGAAAAAAACATTGTGCTAATATTTGAAAGCCAGTTGAAGAATTGAGTTGCCCAGCTCCTTCACGCCCCCCTTTGCCTTACTTACAGGCCAAGTCCAAAACGAGAAAACACTATTTTTTTGATAAAATGCTCTGAATATATGAGAAACAACGTTTGGCAACAAAACGAAATTATTTATTTGAAATTTTGATTTTCCTTTGTTTTGACCAAACCGAGTTGTAATCAATGTTTGTGCCTTTGCCAATAAAGGGTTTTTATTAACGGTGAAATAAAAATATTCATTTCTTGCCTTATTTTGGTTTATCACAATAAAAATGCATGTAGCAAAAGTTTTCATTTTCGCTGTGTGTTGTCATAATTCATCAATTAATTAACCCATTGAACGCCATTGGCAACTAAAGTTGCCAATTAGGTTCCTTTAAACAAACTAAAATAATATAGGTTTTGAAATTAAAAATTTGCAATATATTTGTTTTTTCTAAAAGAAGATGATCTGAAAAAAGTTTTAGAAAAAAAGAATTGCGGAAAATGTCGTGGAAACACAAATGGTATTGGTCAAATTTTGGCCTCGTGTCGCAAAAGGTAAATTTTTGGTTTTAGGCTGTGGTGCAGTTTCGGAATGAACTAAAAATAAACATAAATCGTCAAGTGTAGGAAAAAAATGGCTGTCAGGCAATTTCTAACTACTTTTAACTTTTAAACCAAGATTTTCGTGATAATTTAGGGTGGGTGTGAGGGAGTTATATATTTTCATAGCAACTTCAGTTGCCATTGGCCAAACATGGGGTCAAATTTGAAACCGTTTTGTAAAACGGCTAAACTTTAAAAACTTTAATAAGATAATTGTTCTAGCATACGTTTTGTTGTTGTTTACAAATACTTTTTGTTGTTTGCGAATATTTTTTGCTGTTTACAAATACCTTTTGTTACCTACAAAGACAAGTTTAAGAAAAATACGGCCAAGTTGGCTAAGCTATTGATATACTACAATAGTTTTCCCGGATAATGTCTCTTTTGCTCCTATTTGTTCCTACTATACAAGGGTTTGGGTAGAAAAGAGCAATAGCATTGACCGAGAGTTTGGAAAGAAAGGAATTAATCTGTAGCTGAGTAACTAAGCTAGGCTTCAGGTCCGGCGCCATGGTGGCATTTCGGGGCCGTGCCCCCCAAATCACTGATTGTTCCCCCCCAATCGAGGATTATGCTCCAAAAGAAAGTAACAAACTCGGTGCCACTGGAGTGCATTTCGGGGCCAGTGCCCCTTAAAAATACTGCTTGTGCCCCCACTCCTCAAGCGTGAGTAAAGTCTTGTTCCAGAACACTAGTAAACGCCCAGACGAAGCCTAAGATTGCTTTTTTTCAGTCTTCATCCCTGAATTTGTAGGCAAGAACCGAGGTTCGCACCTTTAGATTCCGTCACGCTCCGCCAGGCTATGAACGAGTCCCCGAAGCGAGAATTGTGCCCCGAAAGAAGGCAAACGATCCGTATCCGCGGGGCGTAATTTGGGATGAAGACCATTTTTGGTCTCCACTCCCGATTTTGTGGGAAAAATTTACATGTGACCCCCAAATATTTTTTCTGCCCCCCCTCCCACTCACACTACTCTGGCGTCACGCCTGTTAGTCCTATTACCCTATTCTGCCCAAACCCTCATCGAACAGCTCAATGCTGGAGAAAAGGAGAGTAAAAAAGGCAAAGCAAAGGAGCAAAAAAGACTTTACCCGTTTTTCCAACTCAATGCTAACTCATTGAAATACTTTGACACCAACAATTATAGCATTGATAAAAACATGATACCAGAGGTGAAGTCGAGGACACAAGGCTCGAGGCCTAGGACCAAGGACACAGACACAAGTGATTCCAAATAGTATCATAGGACGTCCTCTAGGACTTCGCTTCTGCGTGATACATATTATGGCTAGCATGGCACCAAGCAAATCATACGAAAAAAGCCCATTCAGTTTGGGTTCAAGCTATGTTGTCTTGTATTCAGAGGTGGACATCTTTTTTTACAAAGAGCCTTATTGTAAGTCAGATGCCTAACTCTGAGGCAGGGTGGTGATGTTGTTTCAGGTCTCAATAAAAAGTGAGACTTGCAGAGTGGGTGCTCTGCTACGTTAGATAATTTTTTCACATATCTTTCTCTGCTTGGATATGTTGGCGGAACGTGAGATTGGAGGACATGGTACCCCACGACAGAACTGTTTGCAAAATGCTGCTGTAGCTAGTCAACAGGCGATGAAGAAAACTGAGTGTGGCTCGTATGATTGTCCTGTGGACGCTTTTTTCTTCAAATCAACTTGACTTTGCGTCAAATTGCATGACAAATAACTCCTGAAAATTTGAAGCTGCTGAGGTTACACAAGTTTCCCAATTTTGAGAATCCCGAAATCACTTTCCGAAATCTGAGCATTTTCTAGGCCAACCTTTAACGTAAATGACGTCATAAAACGTTTTTGTGACGTATCTACTTTGACTTGGGCATTTTATGATTCAGTGTCAAAAAGCAAATCAAAAAGATTATTAGCACTCAAAAACAAAAATTTGAACAGCCTGTAACGTCATTTTTCAAAAAATATGGTTCATGACGTCACAATAATGACGTCATCAACTCAAAGCCAACTTTTATACAAAATTTTGGTAAACACCAACCTGCATGCAAAATTTGGTGTTTCTATAAAGTTTGGTTTAGGAGTTGGATATGGGACATTTTGCTCCCCCCCCATGTAGAATGCATTGGTCAATACCACGTGCACCAAGAGTTTAGCTTGTTACAAGCAAAAAAAGTCCTCTTTGCAACTTTTTTGAGATGGCCAGGTGCACTAAGATGCTAATATTGTTGCTCTTCATGTTAAAATTTGTTGCCTTCTAACCGTGGCAGCTATAACTGAAACTAATCTTTGAAATATTGTCGAAATTGTGCAAACAATAAATTTTGACTCCATTTGCGGCCGTTGGCAACTAAAGTTGCCATTAAATAACTAAAAAACTACAAGAGAAAGAAAAAATTTTTTTTTCAAATAACGTTGTGAAATAGTTACAATAGCATCATATTAAAAGGATTTTTTAAAATGTCAATTTTTTAATCTCGGCGTTTAATGGGTTAATGTTCAATAAGGATTTAAAAATTAAATCTTCGGCAAAGAGCTTGACTTAATCAGCCATATTGCAGCAACAGACAAAATTTTCAAAATAGATATCATTTTTATTACACGCTAAACGTTTTCGACCATTCTTCTGGTCCTCTTCAGAGCAAAATAATTACATGTTAACAGTTTAAGAACAAATTAGCAAATGAGCAACTTTCAAAAAAGCAATATAGTTTACCTCAACGCAACAAGTACGCAATTTTAACGTAACAATTGTACAAATTATGCAATGACATGAAGATAATATCTCGTATACATTCAGGTAAAAAAAAAAAAAATGCACACACTCAAAAACATATTACATGCTAACCTAATAAACATTTAGTAAAAAAGATGAACCATTAGCATAGAGCTGTCTATTGAGTTGTGGATTGTGTTTTTTTATGAGTAAAGCTTCTTGTATCTTTGTAGCATATTTTGAATTACAAGTGCGTAAAACTTTAAAACCATTCAAATTTGTATTGTTTAGCTTGCAGTTTTGGCATATTTCATGGCATATTTTTGGCATATTTCATGGCAACTCAAGGCTTATTCATGTGCAAGGACAAATTATATAAGCAGATAGATGGTGTGACAATGGGCTCGTGTCTCGGGCCTACATTGGCCAATTTTTTCTTAGGTTGTTTGGAGGAGAAATTGCTTGCTAGTACTAACAATCCTTCACCTAATTTGTATTTGCGGTACATAGATGATATTTATGCTGTTTTTGATAGTGATAGCGCGTGTACACAGTTTTTGGACATTCTCAATTCACAGCACAAAGACATTAAATTTACCTTAGAAAAAAATACAAATCGTGAGAATTTGCCTTTCCTAGATGTGCAAATAAAACTGAATGACTCTGGCTATGACACTTGCGTTTGGCGAAAACCCACAAATACTGGATTGCTACTTAATTTTAGTGCACTGTGTCCGAACACTTGGAAATCTGGTTTAATTATGTACTTGTTGCATCGTGCTAAGAAAATAAGCTCGAGCGCCGAATTGTATGTGCAGGAATTAAAGCGTTTACGCCATATTTTTCGCAACAATGGATATCCTGATTGGTTTATAAATAACACCATAAAAAAATTTGATAAACGACAAAACAACCCTCCGGATAAATATGAACCCGATTTTCTTTTCACTATTGGAATACCATTTTTTGGAAAAGCATCACGAGTGTTTTTGCGAAAAGACTAACTGCTCTAGTTAAAACGAAATTTAATGTCGATATTAATGTTTATTATACATGTTTTAAAACTGGATCGTATTTTCAACTTAAGTGTTCTACTCCGTTTCCTTTGTTGTCGAATGTCGTGTACAAATTTTCTTGTTTGCGTGATGCGAATATTTCATACATTGGTATGACTACACGACATCTAGGCACTAGGATTCAGGAACATCTGCACCACAAAACCATAAAATCAGCAATACGTGAACACTTTGAAATATGCCAAAACTGCAAGCTAAACAATACAAATTTGAATGGTTTTAAAGTTTTACGCACTTGTAATTCAAAATATGCTACAAAGATACAAGAAGCTTTACTCATAAAAAAACACAATCCACAACTCAATAGACAGCTCTATGCTAATGGTTCATCTTTTTTACTAAATGTTTATTAGGTTAGCATGTAATATGTTTTTGAGTGTGTGCATTTTTTTTTTTTTTACCTGAATGTATACGAGATATTATCTTCATGTCATTGCATAATTTGTACAATTGTTACGTTAAAATTGCGTACTTGTTGCGTTGAGGTAAACTATATTGCTTTTTTGAAAGTTGCTCATTTGCTAATTTGTTCTTAAACTGTTAACATGTAATTATTTTGCTCTGAAGAGGACCAGAAGAATGGTCGAAAACGTTTAGCGTGTAATAAAAATGATATCTATTTTGAAAATTTTGTCTGTTGCTGCAATATGGCTGATTAAAAAATTGCCGATAATATTACAAGTTAATTTTTTAGCAAATACGCCATTAAAAAAATGCCGAAATTATGGATTTTTTTGCTTTGAAAATGTCACACTCGTAATAAACGGTCTCAATTTTTAACTAAGCTGACTGTCAGATCAAGATTATATAACTTAATGTGGGTAGGAAAAATTTGTACTCACCAGTGGTACAGTATCTACAAGCAAATTTTGATGACGTTGTACAGTGGTTTTTGATAACGTTGTACTCACCAGTGGTACAGTATCTACAAGCAAATTAGGCTGTTGTAATAGCTTGTGCGCCTTAGTAGTTTTTTCTTATAAATCAGGCACATGCGTCAGTTCACAATCACACCAACTTAGTGTACTCTTTATTGGGCTCTATTTGCCAGCGTTTCATGTAAGTATTGTTCTTGTTCGGCGTATAGACTACACGGAAGCTCGCAAGCTAACAATTTTATATGGTTCTTGACAAATTTTAAACAATATTTAAAATGAATAAAAACTTCTTAAAGAATTGGTATTCGGGAATCATATTTTTAGTTTCGCAAAAAGAATGAATATTCAATTTCTAGTGTTCACTGCATGTGCGCTACCAGGAATTTGTTCAGGCCGTTTGGGGAGCGTAAACCCGAAGGTCAATTTATTCCTAAAAATGTCACAATTGGGCGCCGTGCTAAGCAAAGGGGTTTAACTCAAGCGCATCACAGACGGGGTCTGGAGGTGGAGCCAAAAGCTGCCGGGCAATTTTCTCTTTTTTGACAGAAATTGCTACCGGCCAGTTGGTCGAGCGGTAACGCGTTCGTCTATGGAGCGGGAGGTCTGAGGTTCAAATCTCGGGCCGGTCAAATCGGACACAGTGTTGCCAACGGCTCGCCGCCGCTGCGACATTTCTTCGAAAGGAGCTGTGTTGCCCGGCGCAGTGACGCGGAGATGGGCCCCGCCAACTCTTTACACGCTTCGGCGTAATCCAGCGAGTATAATGAAAGATTTGATTTGATTCGAAAGAAATTGCTATTTTAACACCATTCAGATCAAGTTTAGTATCTTATAGAGCCATCTGAAAAAAACAATGTGCTAAAATTTGAAAGCCAGTTGAAGAATTTAGTTGCCCAACCCCTTCACGCCCCCCTTTGCCTTACTTACAGGCCAAGTCCAAAACGAGAAAACACTATTTTTTGATAAAATGCTGTAAATATATGAGAAACAACGTTTGGCAACAAAACAAAGTTAATGTTTTGAAATTTTGATTTTCATTTGTTTTGACCAAACTTGGATGAAATCGATATTTGTGCCTTTGTCAATAAAGAGTTATTTGACGGTGAAATGAAAATATTCATTTCTTGCCTTATTTTGGTTTATCACAATAAAAATGCATGTAGCAAAAGTTTTCATTTTCGCTGTGTGTCGTCATAACTCATCAACTAATAGATGTTCAATAAGGATTTAAAAATTGCCGATAATATTACAAGTTAATTTTTTAGCAAATACGCGATTGAATAAATGCCGCAATTATGGATTTTTTTGCTTTGGAAATGTCACACTCGTAATAAACGGTCTCAATTTTTAACTAAACTGACTGTCAGATCAAGATTATATAACTTAATGTGGGTAGGAAAAATTTCACGACGACAATAAATGGATTAAATGAAATTATGGCATTGTTGAAACAGCAGTGCGATTTTTTTTAATGAAAAAAATTCGATTTTGGCCCCAATAGCTAAAATCTTCGGTAGCTATTTGGTGTAAAAAAATCGGCAAAATTAAAACTACCTACGTGATAATGGAAAACTGTTAGGCAGTACGTTGCACAGAATGCTATAACAAGAATAAAAGTACCAAGCTCTAGAAAACTCCCGGCCGTTAAACGCAGTATAAGTTTTCACAGTTTTTTTTGTACTTTCAGGAGTAAAAAAAGCTTCACAGTGGCTTGTAAAAGAGGAGGAGAGGGGGAGCCGTTGCACCTTAGCTCTTGAATCACGGTCTTCAGCAAAACAAAGTTAGGTTTTTGATAACGTTGTACTTACCAATGGAACAGTACCTATACGTACCAGTGGTACAGTATCTATAAGCACATGAGGCTGTTGTAATAGCTTGTGCCTCTTAGTTGTTTTAATTCTTGTAAACCAGGCACGTGCGTCAGTTTACAATCTCACCAAATATAAAAAATGACCGGTCCTGGCTTTTAGTTTTAACAGTTTTGTAGGTTGGAAAGTTACGATACCACAAGAATATTTGGTATTTTCCAGGGTAATTGTTGAAATTAAACTTTCTGCGGACATTTGTTTGAACAGTCTTATTAGGTCTAGTCTCTATTTTAAGCCTTGGCGCAAAAAATTTTTTGCTTCTGATTTCCAAGCCGAGGGGATTTTAACTAAAAATTGTTGTTTGTAACCCCTAATAAATCTGAAAAATAGCAACAATAGGGTTTAAATAAATCAAGTTATTTATTAGCAAGATTATGGGTTTCATTTATTTTGGGACACCCTGTACTGTAACATGGCCTCGCATTGTATCATTAGCACGTCTACATGATAAAGACTTGCGTTCCCAGCAGCGTACAACTTCAGCTTGTATATTTTTACTTTTTTATTACCGGTATCTTTCCATACTTATTTTTAGGAGTGCAACAATAAAAAGTTTTATTTTTTTAGGTATGCACAAAACTTGATTAGCAGAACATCACGATTCCATGATTGCCAGCTTTCATGAAAAATGAAAAAAATCAACTACGAAAAACCCTTGTGACTTATTTTCCAAGCTTTTCTAATTTTCAGCCAATTTTTAATTAATTTACAGTATGATACCAATAAGTTCTGAATTTTTATATCAAACACCTGAGCTTGCGCTATTTGAAATGGAAATTATTGTAGATTAGAGATCACATATTAAAACTTGGAGAACTATTAGTGTCAAGCTATACGACATATTAAGTTATACACCTACTTTTTCCTTCGTGTGCTTTTTATTTTATGCTGCTTGTAGTATATTTCAACAATAAAGAAACAGGAATTTCGTGTCAACCAAACATTTGTTTGCTGAATGAAGGTGGATCTACTTAGTTCGGAAATTCTGTTTGACCTTTATATCAACAGGGGACAATTTGCTCCAGCTTATCGCAAAATATTCCTATAATATACGATCTATTTTCTGACTTTTTCTCAGTAAGCGTATAGCCTAGTTGTTCATAGTTGAGCAAAGCTATAAAGATAAAATTCCTTGGTTAAGTTACTGTTGAGATTAGTTTTTGAAATTGCAATTACAGTTTATTCGTCAAATTGGGCTAGGCTAAAAGACAGCAAAAGAACCTTGCGGTCTCCGAATCAAGCTGCCACCTGCCCATTTGTTATTACACACTGTGGAGACTTCACACTGTTCCTTTTTATTGCTGAACGTCAATCAGAAAAGTTGTGAATACGTACCAGTTTTTATAACTTAGTCTTTGGTTTGACCCCGCCGAGAAACGAACTCGAGTCTACTATTTGAGTAGCAGACGCTCTTTCCATTTGACCACTGCTGATTGGTTAAAAAGTATTTTTAGCGTCACTTTAAAAGACGACTTCAGACACTTGAAAAAAATCGCGAAAGTTTATAAATAATTTGTGACGGGGAAGTTTGCAAGACTGAAAAATACCAATCTGGAGAACTACCCTAAATTTCTTGTTTTTTGAGGGATACAGTAATTTAGACAAAATTTTGTCCTAAAAGTCAACCTCAGGCCTTTATCTAACCTTTTTATGAGCTTAATCAATGCAATTAACCATCTATTGTCCGAGCAACTTTAAATAACAATCCACCTCGTCAATTTTTACGCGACAAACTTAAAAAAAAATTAACTATGGGGAATGCATGCTGAACGTATTATTAAATTTGAATGGAGGGGACCCGGACCCCTGGTCGCAACTGTACTTGACCTGTAAGTAAGGGGTGCTGAAGGGGCTGAAAATTTAACTCTTTTAAATGACTTCTGAATTTCAGCAATTTAGATCTTTCAAATGGCGCTTAAAATCTGCAAAAATTGATCAAAATGGCGCTTCAAAGCCTATTATTTGCCGAAAAATCACAATAATTGCCTTTATAGATGCTCCACCCTCATACCCACTCTATGAAACGCTTGAGTCGCACATACTTTCTCGGCCTCACGAACAAGTTTCTATCAATTAGTAAATTGCTCTGGTCCTTGAAAACTTATCCTTGAAAACTTATCGTTAAAAATTTTAGCTGTCTTTCATATTGATTACCTACTTTACTTAAACTAGAACTAGAAGCAAAATCAATGGGGGTATCTAACGTTGGGTCAATCGTATTAGATTAGATTAGTGTTATCTCCATCCTTCTTGACCCAGCCGTTCCAGAAATATTCTACTTCAAACACGACGTAATTAAGGTCCTGCATAGATACGACGTATGATCTATATAAACCTATACGGCAAAAATATTAAAAACACCTCTATTATCGTTAAAATAATGCCCTCGACAGGCTGTTTCGCCATTAGGCTCTTCAAGATCAACCTATAATGTATTTAGGTTAAAAGGCTTATGCGGCTTATCCTAATTAATGTAATGATTTGCGGCGTTGCCTTAGGATCAACTAAAATGGCGTCGCCGATATAAGAAACGTCAGGGTTGCCAATAAAATTATGATTAAAGAAGCTCCTACGTCGTGTTTGAAGTAAAATATCTCTAAACTGGCTGAGTCAAGAAGGTTGAGGTCAACTTCAAGGCTTTCAATTAGGATTCGTCTAACTTTGGATATCTCCACTTTTGTCCTCGTTTAAAACTGTTCGGCCCTTTGAATAACGTGGAAAAATTCTTTTGGTTATTACAGGGACGCTAACTCTTAATGGGGGTACGCGTTCCCCCCAAAATTTAAGTACTGCAACTCAAGCCCGGCGCCAGGATAGCGTGACTGGGGGGGCAGAAATAAATTTTGGGGGGGCACGAGAAGTTTATTTTGTGTGAATTCGAGAGGGGCACAGGGGCACGAGAAATTTATCCCAGTCTGGATCAAATAAACAAGGTGAGGAGCAAAAAGTCAAAGGGATTTTCCTCACGAAATTCAAGCGGTTCCGGCCGAAAACAACAAGTGATCTCCAAAAAAAAGGTCTTCACTGAAATTGCAAGGGATTTCCCGGCCGAAATCGGAAATTCAAGCGGTGTTTCTGGCCAAAAACAGGTGATCTCCAAAAAAAAAGACTTCATTCCAAAAACGTCACAAAATCTGGTGTCAGTCCACAAAAAACACTAATTTGGACCTCGATTTGCGCTCCAGAAGCCCCGAGCCTGTTAATTTCTTCGGGGCACAGTCCTCGCTTGGGGGGGCACAAGCAGTCAGTGGGGGGGGCACAAGCAGTCAGTTGGGGGGGCACGGCCCCGGTATGCCCCCCCGTGGCGCCGGGTCTCCTGCAACTGTAATATGTTGCAATTGATATTGTGTACTTCAATATGCTAAAACAATCTATCTCACAAATATTTTGTCGCTAAGTGACAGCAGAGATTAACAAAAATCTATTATTTTCGCTTTGAGCAAATTTTAGCTAAAGCAAGGTTTTTATTCAGAATGGGTTTCCTAATTCCCAAATTACCTCGACAAAGGTTATTTGTAGTGAAGATTTGAATACTAACAAAAGCAGTTAGAATAAATTACTTGCTGCTCTTATTAATTTTAAACAACCAGGCATTTGCTATTACTGCATTTGGGATTTTCCTTCAGGATTTAAACGCTATTTTTAAGCAGACTTTCTAACAGGTCTATGCTCCATCATCAGGTCCATGATGAGCAACCTGTGGTGTGAAAAACATTCCTCTCCCGGGATTACTTTTATGTCTTTAACTTTCTTCATAAATCTTCCAACAAGCCCATTGAAATCTCCTAACACAAAACATATACCGTGTCTAGATTGTACTTCAGTAGTGAGATCTTCATAGATTTTTTTTTCTCTTGTTCACTCCTTCCACTCTGAGGTGCATAGACTAAAATCACAGTCACCACTTTTTCGTTCACCACTATATCGATGGATATGATCCTTGGGGACACTCTTCTCACTTCCATCACAGATTCAATAAGGTCATGTTTCACCATCAAACCAACACCACCACGACCGGTCTCTTCTCCTTTCCAATACAATTTGTATTCAAAGTCACCTCCTCTCAATTTTCTTACTCCCTCATTCTTATATCGCACCTCTTGTAAAGCCGCCACATCCACATTTCTTCTTCCGATGGTTTCTGTAACTTCTGCACTTCTTCCAACCATTGAACCAACATTTACCGTTGCCTGTTTAAGCTTAACTCGAGATTTTCCGGCCAAATTTTCTTCAATCCTCCTGGAATCCCAAGGGGCTTTAAACAGGAGTTGTCATTGATTTAACCTTATCTGTCTCAATGTTTAGCTTCTTCCTAGTAGCTCTAGGGGCCAGCACAGAAGAACATAAAAGCAATTTATTTTCTTTTGTCGGCTGCATTTTTTTTTGTTTGGAGCATTGAAAAATTTTATGGTCGCATGCCCTTGCTAACACCAACCACCAGTTAAAAGCGGTGGGCCTAGCCTTTGCCTAAAAAAGCATTTACTCCTACAAGGCAGGAGGATCACTAGCATAGTTTAGCCGATCCACCGAGATCGTTGCCAGCTCTGTGGTGCTTGGAACTACTATGCAAGCATTTAGCGAAAACAGTGAGACTAGTGCATCCAAACCCTAATTTATGATAAATTATGCGGTGGTCGGAAGTACAAAAGTGCTACTCATCTGTTTTCACTGACAGAGCAGTTTTCCTTTATTGTCGTATTATATCATTATCTCTCAGTTTAGTGCACTCAAAACCCATCCCATTTGATCCTATAATTCAACTTTGCGCAGCCACAACAACATCACCTTGACCTTCAACTGCTGACTGTAGTTGTTTTGTGTTTATTCAGCTGCATTCCAATGTTTATAGGTATCAACTGATTTTCTTATAAGTTTAATGTTTATGCTTATAAACATCACTATCATCCTTACCCAATTTCTTGAAAAACATTGAAATGTTTACTTGTACTTTGATAATAAAATAATTCAAATTTGTAAGCCTTTTAAAGCTTTGATAGCTGTGGTTTTTTAATTTGTCTGTTATTTTGTTCCAGAATATTATCTCTGTTACTAATGATGATTTTTGTCCCAATTTTGTTCTGGTTCTCGGAACAGCATAATGTTTCTTCTCTTTCTTGTGTCATGTGTGTGGTAATTTTCAATTAATTTAAAGTGTCCCTGTTTGAATGATAGGATCGTTTGATTATGGATTCTATACATGATTTTAGCATTTTAAGCGTGTAGATATTAATTTGAGACATTTTGATTGCCAAAACAATGGATTAATGTGATCTCTTTATCCTCCAGCAGTTATTATTCTAATGCAGCGTTTTTGGAGTGTCATTAATGGTTGTGCTAAATGGAATGCATTTCCACGAGCTTGGCTATTTGTATACTGTACGTAGTGTCAACTCAACAAACAATTTAGATTTTACCATTAGCAAATGCACGATTATTATCGTAACAGTACAAGCCAATATACAGACAAAACTGGATGACTATAAAAACAGGATCATATCGCAAGAATGCATGACCCTAACCCCAAAAATACAGACAATAATGGGTGACTATAGTAACTCCATATTAACCCAATATGGGTTCCAGCAATGTTCAACATAGATCCAGTATAGGATTACTATATCGTAACTATACGAACCAACATACAGACGGCATTGGATGACGATATCGAAACAATACATCACCGATGAGCAAACCTATTTTGTATCAGTATCGAAACCCCATATCAATACCACATAAAATGAAGATGTCCCAAAAGTAACCGAACAGCAAACTTTAATAAAAAATATTAATCAGAAACAACAAATTTAATTAGGAAACAACAAACATAATAGCTGTATTAATTGTTTACAAATGTTCAAAATGTCTACCTTCAACTGCAATACAATCACGACATCTTTTGACAACTAATTTTTATTAAAGTTTGCGGTTCGGTTACATCTGGGACACCCTGTACAAGACAATATCGAAACAATATTGTCCCAATATTTGCATGTTTGCTGGGTATGTGTAATAAAACATGAAACAAACGCATCTTGAGGGAGGGGTAAATATGTAATGACACTTAAAACAAGTGCATAAACTTTTTGTTATAATTTGCTGTAGTTTTTCACAATCAAATTTTTTCTGCGCGCGATAGGTCAAATGGGGGGCCCTGTGTATTTGCACACTTTGCACATTCCTAAGGCCGGTACTTAAATTGTAGGATTTAGCGTCTCCCCATCGAGATTTAGGCGTCCTCCCACCGAAAATTAAGCGCTGAAAGACCAGAGGAAAAATAGCCAGCCAGGACTAAAAGATCCTACAAATATCCTGCCAAAAATGGTCGCAAATTGCGGCGAAGACTTTTTTTTTTTGGTTGTTTGGTCTTTACCTGATTTCGGGGAAAAATGACTTCAATTTCCGGCGAAGACCTTTATTTTTTTGGTCTTCACCTGATTTCGGGAAAAAATGAGTTCAATTTCCGGCGAAAACCTTTTTTTGTTTTTGGTCTTTATTCAATTTCGGCGACGGAAATGCATCATTTCCACTAAAGTTTTTGTAAAGATGGTCAAGACTGCAAAAGTGTCCCCCCCATGCAAAATTTTACAATTTAAGTACTGCCTAGCGCCACCAAAATTTTACAATTTTCCTCATTCTGCATTTTGGTCGGCAGGCAAATAGGAGGGGAGGGGCTACAGCCCCCCGCACCTCTCGCCAGGGCCTCAGAGAGAAAATTTTCCAGGGAGTAGAAAGGTCGATACTGGGCCCCCAAATCTTATTGGGCCCCCCAAACCTTATCGGGAGCCCACGCCGTTAAATCATTTTTTGTCCGATGGGTGTAGATCTTCATTTAAAAGTGAGGGATTAACGATATTTGCATACAGCTAAGGACCTATGAAAAATACAAATAGACACAAAATTGGTTTAAATCCAGCTTGGGAGTCTGGGGGAGCGCTGTGAGCTCCCCCAGCGGGGTCCGGAGCAGAGCCCCGGTAGCTTTAACAGTTTTTATGTTTCTCGAGCGTAAAATACAGCATTTGATCAACATCCCAGCACCAAACTTGCTTAAATTGTCAAGCAGAAAACGTGATATACATGAAAGAAAGTATGTGAAGTGGGGGATGATGACATTGATGCAATATTATACAACATAATGACTTTAAAACTGCAAATCCAAATATTTTACTGATAAAAGTTTTAAGAAGTCATCTGCAATCATAGACTTGACAAACCCAAATACCCATTAAACTCATACAGATAGAGTGAGTTACTTAATGATAATAGTATAGTACGACTGAAAACAAATGCTTTTGGAACTCTGGAAATGTGGGCCCTCGTACATTGTTATACTGTAGAATTAGGGCACTCAAGTCATAGCAATGTAACAAAACGTTAATTTCGGTGCAAGTGTATGGCTTTTGATACATTTTCCTCTTTTTTTAATCAAATCGGCCACTATTGGATGCCCTAAAAGCTGTGTAGCAAAAATAGCGACCAATTACAAGTAGCGAATAGGCTGACTGATATTTTTGCTGTAGACAAGTTTGAATAGGGTGTTATGGTGCGATACCAAAACTTAACGCGAAAACCTGAACTCTTTAGGGCCCCTTGAGCCCAGGCCCCCCTAGGCCCGGGCCCGGGTACAATGTACCCCCTGAACTCCCCTCTCGCAGGCCTGCCTCTCGCTACGCTACTGACTGATAATATTTGTACTAAAACAATCTTGTATAGACAAGAGACAAGCATGTAACCATTTTCCATTTAGTACTTAACAAAGCGTGCAAAGATGCAATTTTAACTAAAAATGATGACGTCATCGATTTAAAGTTTTGAAATAAATTTTTACCCGATGCTAATAAACCAACACAATTAATGAATTACGATTCTGGGGGTCATTCTGCGTCTGTTGATATGTCACTTGCCACCGTTTTTCGAAAAAAAATTCACTTTTTTTTCAATGACGTCATAAACGACAATCGAGTTGCTTACCCCCTTAAACATCAAAATTTTTTAGGAAAAGTGGTAAATATCATTTTGTAGGTAATATAACGGGATAAACGTACCATATGTGAACTTAGCGCCACCTCCAAGCTAATCCTCGCTGTAACTGCATTGCCAGTATCTTGATAACATTTTTTTTTAGTAGTGATAGGCATGTTGCGCGAACTCAACAACTGTGTCCTAATTTTTTTTTTTCTTTACTTATAGTTAACTTGGTTTTGTTTTGTTTTTCTGCTGTAAAATGGATTGTGCTAAATTTATTCAGAAATATTGTGATTTTGACAAGAACCTGTTGCAGTCTATTAGCCCTAACCAAACAGCCCTTGTCCAAGATATGAATTTGACCAATCAATTTCAAAATATTGCTGCATGTAATTATCATCACCCAGACAGTCCTTTATTTGCATCAAAGCCCTCAAACTCTCTCTTCATTCTTCTCATTAACATACGCTCTATAAATAAGAAGTTTCCCTCTTTTTATGACTTAATTCAATCACTTCCCAACCACCCAGATATAATTTGCATTTCCGAGACCTGGATCACACATCAACCTATTACTAATGTATCTTTACCTAGTCATGAATTTATTTATTACCCTACTAAAAAGAGAGCTGGCGGAGTTGCAATGTATGTTTCCACCATTTATCAGTTTGAAATTACTGATATATTTAAAATAGACTGTGACGATTGCGAAAACCTATGGATAAAATTATCTCATGTAAGAACCAATGCAAAAAATATCGTAGATGTAGTTTATCGACACCACACTCTGAAACACGAAAACTTTATTTCAGCCCTAAACGAAAGCATTATGAAGATCACAAAAACTAATCAAACTTTTTACCTTTGCGGAGATTTCAATGTTAACATTTCACCAGAATCTTCCAACCCTTCTGCAAATGATTTTTTGAATATGATATTAGCTAATAGTGCATTTTCCACAATAACAATTCCCACGCGCGTAACAGAGAACTCGAAAACCATCATAGATAACATTATAACTAATGACTCAAATATTATATTGCCAGGCATAATCGAAACGGATAAAAGCGATCATTTTGTCATATTTTCCTTTACTATGAATTTCAACAAACCCCTGAAAAATACATAAAAATCTACCGCAGAGATAAAAGCAAATTCAACTCTGAGGAATTTTGCCGCCAACAAGAATTAAACTTGCTAGCTTTTAATCTGCAAATCTACAGCGCTACACCTGACAATTTTAATCAGCTGTTTGCAGAATTCGTCGCGTTGATTGAAAACACAATTGAAATCCACGCGCCTCTTAAAAAGCTGTCACGTAAATAGCAAAAATTACAGTCAAAGCCTTGGATTACAAAAGGCATTTTAATTTCTGTTCGTCACAAACGTAAATTGTACAAGAGCCATTTTTTAGCAGACACCGAGATCCAGAAAAGGTTTTACAAGAAGTACTTAAACACACTAACTAAAGTAAAAACCGCATCTAAGAAAATTTACTGCATTAGAATTTGGTAGAAATTTGAACAATCCTCGCAAAACCTGGGAACTAATTAGATCTGCGCTACCTACAAACCAATCCCGAACTAACAAATCGAAAATAGATCTCTTAAAAATTGATGGTCAAGATACAAACGAAAGTTTCTCATTCGCTGAAAAACTCAACGAACATTTCGTATCAGTCGGTAAAAACCTGGCCGACAAAATTCCAACTAATGATAACAACTCGTTTTCAAAATATCTGAACCAAAAAGTGGCCTCATCAATGTTTCTTCAACCACCTAGGCATAGCGAAGTGTTCAATATCATACACTTTCTGCATCTTCGCAAATCTTCAGGGCACGAAAATATTGACTCAATTATTCGCATAGCATGTGATGTACTTACACCGTACCTAACCTATCTTTTTTATTTATCTTTTGAATTTGGTATCTTTCCTGACTGTCTGAAAACAGCCAAAATAATCCCTACCTTTAAAGCTGGACCTAAAACTGATATTAATAACTACCGACCTATATCATCGCTATCAAACTTTTCAAAAATCCTGGAAAAACTCATCTATACCAGTCTTTCAAATTTTTTTGAGAAAAATAATATCATTCACCCTAACCAATATGGTTTTCCACAAAACTTATCTACTACACAAGCTATGCTGAATATTATGAGCAAAATAAATAATCATATGAACAAAAAAAAATTTTCTGGATTAATATTTTTGGATTTAAGGAAGGCGTTTGATACGGTTTCGCATGATATACTCTTTAAAAAATTACATCATTATGGTGTAGTATATATGTGGTGTAGTATATAACCTGCTCAAATCTTACCTCACTGAACGTAAACAGCTTGTGTATATTAATGGGAGCTATTCCACAACTAACACAATACAATTTGGTGTTCCTCAGGAATCAAATCTCGGTCCTAAACTTTTCTCTATTTATGTTAACGATATGTTCAACATTTTTGACTTTTCTCCGGTGCTATACGCTGGTGACACTTGTCTATATGTCAAAGCTTCAAAAGAAAAAGATTTAGAAAGCTTAATGAATCGCGAAGTCGAAATAGCTAATCGTTGGATGAAAGCTAATAAGCTAACAATCAACGCTACAAAATCTAGTTATATCTCCAGGAGCTAAGACTGCCACACAAAAGCCAAAAATAGTATGTGATGGTCTTCCAATAGCTGTAAATAGCAAAGTCAAGTACTTGGGACTATAGATTGACGAAAACCTTAAATTTGACATTCATCTCAAATTTGTTGAGCGTAAAATCGCCTGCGCAGTAGGTATACTTAATAAACTTAAATGCTATTTCCCAAAAAAAATTTTATTGCAACTCTATCATGCATTAATTTATCCTCACCTTTTCTATGCAATTCCCATATGGCGTTCTACCTATAAATCTTATCTCCACAAAATTTCTATTCTCCAAAACAAAGCCGTTAAAACTGTTACCCAAACAAAATGGAATTCCAGTACAAACTCTTCATATACCAATCTAAAGGTCTTGAAACTGAACAAACTTTACCTTTATGAAGTTGGTAAAATAATGTATAATTTATACCATAAACAACATCCATATAACCTAAACCAACACTTCTCAAAGTCCAATGTCAGACATTCCAGCCCTACCCGCTGTTCCTCTTCCCTCATGTTTACTATTCCGTTGATGAAAACTACAAAACTGCAACAATCTTTCTTATACCAGGGTGTTAAAACCTGGAATTCTATTCCCCACAACACCAAAAATTCCTCAATCTCCAAGTTTAAATCTGATTCTAAGCAGTTCTTCTTAACAACATTTAACTAGAATTGTCTCATCATATCTCTCTCGTAACAATAACTTCAAATACTCGTAAGCCTAAAGCTCTTATGAGCAAAAAGGTGCATAATCGGGGTCTGTTTGACTAGATGACCGTAACAGGTCCTTTCCAGTTTCCGGTCGTGAAAAAAGTTATTTTTGTTTTGCTTTTGCAAATTATTTTTATGTATAGTGTGTCTTTCATTGCATCGAAGCGACAAATAATAAATCGAACTTGAACTTTCAAACCGTTTGCAGCATCACTTAAAAAAAAACTATTTAGTGCAGTCGCCAGTAGCCTTCACGAGCACCCAAAAAATGTATTTTTTTT
This sequence comes from Trididemnum nubilum, assembly GCA_963965965.1. Lineage (NCBI taxonomy): Eukaryota > Metazoa > Chordata > Ascidiacea > Aplousobranchia > Didemnidae > Trididemnum > Trididemnum nubilum. The sequence goes on from OZ014484.1 coordinate 23,659,889, forward strand.
ACCTATATTTTCGGAATTCTGAATAAACGTACTTTTGGAATCGCCAATGTTTCCACCCAATTTCCGCTTGTTTTGGCGGAAATCGGGGATTCCCCGGCGAAATGTTGTTCACTTTTCGCTGAGGTAGGGTTGATTTGCATTCTAAAAATCGTATTTCTGTATGAAGCAGACAGTCGATTTTAGGTTCAAACAAAAGAGGAAGATAATTGCAAACTTTTCATCAAATAATTTTTGATTTGTTTTATTATGACGTCACGATATGGCTGATTGATTCCAAATTTTTACAAAAAATTTTTAATCAGGGTGCATATCGTTAGTTATTACAGCTAAAGTTGACGGAATAATGTCGTGAAAGTTGCAACGTCGATAAACCAGTTTCTTACCGACAAAATGAAACCAAAGTGACATCTTTATGACGTCAATAGACAAAATTACGTGGTAAAATGCAAAACCGAATAGACGCGCTTTTCAAACAAATTGCACGTGACAGCGAGTATTTTGATCGCGGCACTGCGGTTTTCGTAGCAAAACATCACAGAAAATCAGTTTCACGTCGCAAACGCACCAAATGATGTTTCTATTAACACTTTTTTACAGTATGGATGCATGAAGATAAACTCTGTTCAAAATTTAAGAACAGAATAAGAACATTTATTCCTGAAGTGAAATAGGTGGAACTAATTTAATAGTTCACAGACACATCACGTCTTACAATCCTACTTCATTTGACAACGCCTTCAATCCTTCATGCTGTCTCCACATCGAAATGGGTAATTGTTTCAACCCCTAGTGACGCAGGTGAGGCGGAGCCCCCCATCTTTGCTATTTCGTGGCAAAGAATGACATTGCAATAGCAAAATGTTCTGGCACAATGTTTTGAAAAGTGATAAAGTTGGTAGAGTAAGAACAAATCTGTATATAAACGGTGTTTCTATCATTTTCTTATGAAAGAGTATCAAATTTTTGCAGAAATCAATATTGCCACCAGCAAAAAAGTGTGAATAAGCTTATCTAGATGTTTTAATTTTCTGTGTTGTCCTCAGCGGACTCCTTGTTCGCAAAAGTGTCTTTTAATGTAACTGAAGAATTGTAAGTTACAAAAGATATTTGATTATGGTTCATACAGAAAATACTTGTAAGGAATAGCGAAAATGCTGTCACCACGCATAATCCGTCACAAAATCGTAAGTTGGTTGGCGAAGGAGCTAAAATTTTTTTCGGGGGCGTTGTTAAGAAAACTGATGGCTTTGCATTCAGAGATATTAACCGATTTTTACAGTTAAAACACCACTAAATCCATTTTGGGGATACAATTATTCACATAAACCCATAAACCCTATTCACTTTACGCTAAAATGGAAATTTTTATCACTTCAGTTTGTTTTAGTGTTGTTGAGATCATCTCATTCAAAATATAAAAAAGATTTTGTCGAAAAGGCTCTCCTAGCGATGATTACTTCCAGGAGTAAAACAGTCTGCTAGGTTTTAACTTTTTACTATTGCTGTAAGATTACGGTAATGTGCTAGCAATATACGTAGGAACCTATACATGCTAGCTTATAGTGGCGTAACTAGAGGTTTGAACCAGGAGACAAAGAACACTTAACTCGAAATTCGCTCCACATTTTTTGTCAATTTCAAGTGAAGAAAAAAGGACTTCACTGAAGATTCGTTACTTTTTCCGTAAAATCTAGTTGAAGTCTAAAAAAGGACTCGACCGAAAATCCGTTGCTTTTTTTCAGTTGAGTTTTAGATGAAGACTTCTTTTCGCTCTTGTCGTTTTGTTTTCCCCATGAATTTGTTGCCATAATTATTGTTTATAAAGGGCCCACATCTGGAGGAAAATGTCTCCCTGCCCTCCTTCTCCGTCAGTTACGCCAGTGATGCTAGCCCCGGCTATTTATTCACTTTTTTATTTGCTAAAACACTTGAGGTTTGCGAATACGGGAAAAGCAGTTTGTTTGTAGGGTTTCAAAATTTTATTTTGACGCGTACTGTTTTTTAAATAGGTTTACTTACTTTTTTAATGCAGTAGATACAGATTGGAAAAAAATCATTAAAGACAGTGTAAAATTAAAACTCAAACCAAATTGTCTTGTATGCAAATGACTTTGACTGTGATCTACATCTCAAAAAGTGAGAACGATTTTTAAATGACTGATTTTACCAAATATCTGAGGAAAAGGAGAAAACAATGTCGATCAGCAAGCTAGTCGATGATCACAACACCACAGGAATTGCGCTGGTAAGCATCCGCGACAGGTTTCGTCCTTGTTCAAGGGACTCATCAGGCGGAAGAACGAGAAAACCAAATTAAGCGATGCAGCGACGGAGAACAGAGCTTGCAAACCGACTTTGGTATGATTCCCCGCCCGCAGCTGCGATATCTCTGGTACCCTTGTGGTTTCCTTGGTGGTTTTATGTAGTTAAATACCTTTAGATTGTTAAAATGATTTATGGTGTCAGAGGCGTCTACGAAATTTCGCATAACTGTTACTTTAGCAAAAACCGTTCAGCAGCAGCAAGTCTATTTGCAATTAATAGCCTAATGGCTTTCCTATAGTACAGTTTTTGTGTCAGCCTTTTTTAAACATCTTTCGGCTAAATTATTTTGGAACAATCTACAAATTTTGCCTGTCAGAAAAGGCCGCTTCTTTAGACCCCTTAATAAGTCTAATGGAATTTCAGCCGCTGCTGAGAGCTCCGCTCCCTAATCCCTTCCGTGGTTTTGATTCCTCTGGCGTATTAACATGATTGACCAACGGACCCATTATTTAAACTCATCGTAGCGGACGTCACTACCTAGTGCAAAAATTAAGTAAAGAGCCATACGAGACTTTTCTTGATTAGAGTTCCTCTTACAAAAAAGCTTCACGATTGCACTCGCCAGCTTTCTTTCTACCGGCTGCTCTGTGAGAGTAGCCCTTAGCTATACCTTGCAAACTCCTGGGATCATTTGCTGAATTATTTATTTTGCATGGGGTCAGTAAATTACAATCAAATTCGTCAAACGGATGTACACGTCACCGAGAACTTGAGTTTAGACAATTTCTGGCAGATGGGCATGCACTATACTCACTTACGTACTGTGCCAGGGTCATTAGGCAAGAAACCTGCAGTTTGGTTCGAGGTGCCCAAAATTCGTCCAGGAGCATGATAGAGTAGTAAAAAACAGCTCAACGCCGCTAGTTCTAGTATTAGCTTCATGCCTTCAAAAAATTTGGATCTTGTACCCATTCGTTTAACAAAATTATGGTAGCACGCATTTTGAAGCCAAAAGCCTTCCAAATCCTTTTTTTATAAGAACCTAAATTTTGGGTTGAGGCTGGCTATTTTTAAATTTTCACGAATTTTCTGCCTCATTTGTCCTTAACTTTACTGGAGAATAAACAACACAAATTATTCTTTTGGTTAAAATTTGTCTTTTATGATTGGTCATGCTTACTCTTAGGCAAATTAACAATGGTAATACCGAGAAGCACAGCAAAAATCTGCTGATTACTTACAAAAATGCTTTATAAAAGGTTTTATTTCTTAGCCTCTTCAGCTTCCCTTAGTTTTCAATCACGTTCAAAACACGTTAAAAACAGTACCTGGCAGAGGCGTAGCGAAGGGGGGGCAGTGGGGTACATATGTCCCCGGGTGCCGAGGTACAGGGGCGCTAAAATGGAACTTGCAAAAATTTCACAACAAGGGTAAAAAAGCGGTTACAAGCAAGATTGCACCGGTGGCAGACATCGTCTGATAGTAGTAAACTGGTACTCACGGTACGCCTGCCATCCATACTGATACTGCAGTGTAAGATTCTTCTCTGATATACTTCGTGTTAATTGGTATTAACGGTGCTGTGGCAGTTTAGCATTTAGTTCACTCAGTCATATAGATCTAATACAGTGGTTCTTAACCTGGGCGCTGTTAAATTTTAGGGGGGGGGGGCGGAAATACTAAAGGGGCGCTATATTCAGAATGTGCAACGATATTTATCTCACTGCAAATTTACTTAGTAGTTCTGCTACATATATTTTAGCAGCTATTTCAAGGTCAATGTAATACTAGTCTACTACCCCTGTCGTGACTGCCTAGTAGATCTGATAGCCTATATAGTTACGTCATAATGCAAATTGTCTTGTCTGACGCTTAAAGTATTCGCGTTTAAAACGTCACCAGTTACACAGTCAGCTCTACTTCAGCATTAGCTAGTTTAGGATTAGATAGATTTTGTAGATTTGTACTATGTAATTGAGATATAATCTGCGGTTGAGTTGAGTTTATTTTATTGAATATTATTTAACACACTTTTACTTTATTGCTAGTACAGTATTAATTGTAATTAGCCAAACCTAAGATGAGTGAGCGAAAGGTCGCCAATACTCGAGTGAATACTTAAGGTATGGCGCTAATAGGGCGAGTTTAGGAAAAATAAGGCTCCTTTAGGGTTGGGTGTGTGCTTGGATAATTAGTGTGTCGAGTTGCATTAAAAAAAATTGTTCACGCTTAAATATTACATTTATCAGTAATAATGATGTATTTTCGATGAGAATAAGCCACAATCTCAATATTTTAGGGAATCTCTACTTAAAGGATGAGCCACAAGGCAATATCAATCATTAATTGTCTGTGTAGTCTAAAATCAGCACCATATAACGTAACAACAAGCATTTAATTATGACAAAATCGCGAGTGAGCTATCGCGACGCGTTTCGACCTTGCTCAAGGGTCTCATCAGGCGAAAAAACACTATAAAATAAATTAAAAACAAACAGAATATAATAAAATATTAACGTTGACCACGTGTTTTTAAGTGGACATACAAGTTCAGGACAACTCTATCGGTGAGTCCAACGTCATTGTGGGCAGTGAGAAGGGTTAATTGGCCCACATTGAAGGGTTACGATGAAGAAGTGGCGATATCATACCAATATCTATATTGCACAACAATATCATCCGAAAGATGGCCCGGAATAAAAAGTTCCAAGGTTAACTTCAGGATACATAATACTGTTCAGTGGGTGAATCTGCACAGTTCGTCGGGCATAAATATTAGCAGGAGTTTCGGTTCCTCCATCGGGGTCAAAGGCAAAAGCCAGCTGGTAAGAGAAAGTACCAGGATTGCCGAAAGAAGTAGGGTAAGAGATCTTAACACCAACATTCCAAACACAAAACTGAACATAGACAGCTGCGAGAGCTGCAAACTGTGAGGTCTGAGTGAGAGTAAATCCAAGAAAATTTTCACTGACATTTGAAATTACAAAACCAGAAAAAGCTGTATCAAAAGCTTGCCAATCTTTAAAAACTAAAGTTCTAGTAATAGTGAAAAGCCAATCTTGCGTAGTTAAACTTCTATTAACATTCTGTCTTTTGCCTCTTCGCTTCTATCTTGCCGTACAAAAAAGGCAAGATAGAAGCGAAGAGGCAAAAGACAGAATGTTAATAGAAGTTTAACTACGCAAGATTGGCTTTTCACTATTACTAGAACTTTAGTTTTTAAAGATTGGCAAGCTTTTGATACAGCTTTTTCTGGTTTTGTAATTTCAAATGTCAGTGAAAATTTTCTTGGATTTACTCTCACTCAGACCTCACAGTTTGCAGCTCTCGCAGCTGTCTATGTTCAGTTTTGTGTTTGGAATGTTGGTGTTAAGATCTCTTACCCTACTTCTTTCGGCAATCCTGGTACTTTCTCTTACCAGCTGGCTTTTGCCTTTGACCCCGATGGAGGAACCGAAACTCCTGCTAATATTTATGCCCGACGAACTGTGCAGATTCACCCACTGAACAGTATTATGTATCCTGAAGTTAACCTTGGAACTTTTTATTCCGGGCCATCTTTCGGATGATATTGTTGTGCAATATAGATATTGGTATGATATCGCCACTTCTTCATCGTAACCCTTCAATGTGGGCCAATTAACCCTTCTCACTGCCCACAATGACGTTGGACTCACCGATAGAGTTGTCCTGAACTTGTATGTCCACTTAAAAACACGTGGTCAACGTTAATATTTTATTATATTCTGTTTGTTTTTAATTTATTTTATAGTGTTTTTTCGCCTGATGAGACCCTTGAGCAAGGTCGAAACGCGTCGCGATAGATCATTCGCGATTTTGTCATAATTAAATGCTTGTTGTTACGTTATATGGTGCTGATTTTAGACTACACAGACAATTAATAATAATGATGTAATAAAGGAGTTTTCTTTCCATACCGCATTCAACTCGACTCAGCAGCAACATGTCAAAAAACATTACCCGTTTAAAAGTCGACCCCAGAAAATTTACCCCTGAAACTCGACTTATACACGGGTATATACGGTACTATATTTTGTATAGCTTTGCTTCTTTAAGTAAAATGTTCCATTAAAATTTGAGTTGTTTTTCCATATACCGTACAATTAAATGTAATAGAAAATATGATTAAACGTGGAGGTAGGGGCGCCAATTTTATAGTTTGCCCCGGGCGCAAAATAGTCTGGCTACGCCTCTGGTACCTGGGTTATTTTTCTAAGTGACTTGGCTAAGGGGAGGGGGGCTTCAACCTAATCTCGATAATCACGTCATTGTAGTCAAATGTCACGCTTACGTAACACGCCTATGTATGCGCTCTTACCGGTACTTTTAATTTGTTTAAAGACTCTACACCTTGTGGCTGATACAGTGATCATGGTCACAAAAAAGCTGTATAGACTCCGGTTCGATCCCGAATGGAGCTAAACTATAAAAACTGGAATTCACAGCTCTGTTACTTGAGGATCAGAAGAGATGTAATGTGTAGCATTCATTACTTGTGGTAAACAGGTGGGTAGATGGCAATTGGACACAAAGACTGCAAGTTCTTTTGTTATCTCTTGATCAAAGCAAATTGGCATTGATAAAATAATTACTTAATCTTGCAGATATTTTCTTTGTAAGATTTTTAGGTTTTAAGTTTTAATATTCTTAGATAGAAAAGACCACAATTTTTGCATATGCAGAGCAATTTGATTTGAAAATTGTGCACTACTTTACACAAATAATCAAATATCTTTTGTAACTTACAATTCTTCAGTTACATTAAAAGACACTTTTGCGAACAAGGAGTCCGCTGAGGACAACACAGAAAATTAAAACATCTAGATAAGCTTATTCACACTTTTTTGCTGGTGGCAATATTGATTTCTGCAAAAATTTGATACTCTTTCATAAGAAAATGATAGAAACACCGTTTATATACAGATTTGTTCTTACTCTACCAACTTTATCACTTTTCAAAACATTGTGCCAGAACATTTTGCTCTTGCAATGTCATTCTTTGCCACGAAATAGCAAAGATGGGGGGCTCCGCCTCACCTGCGTCACTAGGGGTTGAAACAATTACCCATTTCGATGTGGAGACAGCATGAAGGATCGAAGGCGTTGTCAAATGAAGTAGGATTGTAAGACGTGATGTGTCTGTGAACTATTAAATTAGTTCCACCTATTTCACTTCAGGAATAAATGTTCTTATTCTGTTCTTAAATTTTGAACAGAGTTTATCTTCATGCATCCATACTGTAAAAAAGTGTTAATAGAAACATCATTTGGTGCGTTTGCGACGTGAAACTGATTTTCTGTGATGTTTTGCTACGAAAACCGCAGTGCCGCGATCAAAATACTCGCTGTCACGTGCAATTTGTTTGAAAAGCGCGTCTATTCGGTTTTGCATTTTACCACGTAATTTTGTCTATTGACGTCATAAAGATGTCACTTTGGTTTCATTTTGTCGGTAAGAAACTGGTTTATCGACGTTGCAACTTTCACGACATTATTCCGTCAACTTTAGCTGTAATAACTAACGATATGCACCCTGATTAAAAATTTTTTGTAAAAATTTGGAATCAATCAGCCATATCGTGACGTCATAATAAAACAAATCAAAAATTATTTGATGAAAAGTTTGCAATTATCTTCCTCTTTTGTTTGAACCTAAAATCGACTGTCTGCTTCATACAGAAATACGATTTTTAGAATGCAAATCAACCCTACCTCAGCGAAAAGTGAACAACATTTCGCCGGGGAATCCCCGATTTCCGCCAAAACAAGCGGAAATTGGGTGGAAACATAGGCGATTCCAAAAGTACGTTTATTCAGAATTCCGAAAATATAGGTAAAAAAAATACATTTTTTGGGTGCTCGTGAAGGCTACTGGCGACTGCACTAATTGGAGATTGCGGATAAAAAGAAACATGGGGAAGTCCCATATTTCTATGAATCAAAATAAGCGTCGACTGTACAAATCAAATCATATCTTTCATTATACTCAGTACTTACATTGTAAAATTTTGCATGGGGGACGCTTTTGCAGCCTTGACCAAACGCATTTGGCATGCGAAAGTACTTTAGTGAAGATTACGTAATTCCGTCGCCGAAATTGAATGAACACCAAAGAAATAAGGTCTTCGCCGGAAATTGAAGTGGTTTTTCGCCAAAACTAGGTAAAGAATAAAGTCTTTTTCGTCTGATCTTAATTCAACGCTTAAATCTCTATGGGGGGGGGGGGGGGCAAATCTCGATAGGGGGACGCTAAATCTCGACGGGGGGACGCGTCCCCCCTAAAACTTAAGTACTGATTATACTCGCTGTATAACACCGAAGCATGCAACGAGTTTGCGGGGCCCATTTACGCATCATTGTGTCTGAGCAACAGATCTACGACCTTTCGCAGAAATGTTGCAGCGAGGGAGAGCCGTTGGCGACACTGTGTCCGATTTCACCGGCCCGGGATTTGAACCTCACATCTTTAGAGACGAACGCGTTACCGCTCGACCAAAGTCCAAGTAGCTTTTCTGATCGTCTCTAACTGCTGTACCGGTATATCAATGATTCGGGGTTGTTGGAAGAACTGGCACGAACACCGTTATGCGTAGTTTGTTTCAATGTTATCAAGTTTTGTTCTTGTTTTCTTCTGCAGTTTAGCTGATACGACTCAAAACTAGTAAACTGCTTAAACTAATTGTGCCAATGTCGTTTAAATGACAATAATCGCAAATTATTTTTGAGGTTCAGAAAGAATAACTTCTATAATGCACCACTTTTAGCTTGACAATTTTGTTTTGCTTGTTGCTTTGTTTGCGACATTTTGGCTTCTTTCTGGTATTAGGCCCGGCGCCAGAGTAGCGTGGCTAAGGAGGCATAGAAAATAATTGGGGGGCACAGATAAGTTTTACCATCATCTTCGGTAGAGAAGACCAAAAAAAGTCTTTATCCTGGCCGCTTACCTTCTATCGAGGTACAAGTCTTGCTCGGGGAGGGAGGGAGCACGTTTACAGCCTGGCGAGGCGGAATTCAACTGTGTGGATCTCGCTTTTTGTCCACAAATTCAGAGATGAAGACCAAAAAAATAAGGTCTTTGGCGCGCAATCTTAGGCTCAGTCTTCGCGTTCACTCGTGTTTTTCGTTTAGGAAGGAAATTTTACTCACGCTTGGGGGGGCACAAGCACTATTTTGAGGGAGGCAAAGGCCCCGAAATGCACTTCAGTGGCACCGGGCCTGTTACTTTCTTTCGCGGCACAATCCTAGCTAGGGGGCCGCACTTCTCACTTGGGGGGCATGGCCCCGAAATGCTACTCCGTGGCGCCGAGCTTGTCTGGCAACCCTGGTTGATTCTCAAGAACCATAAATAGTTTTAAAAAAGCAAATACCAAATTTACGATGGTCTTCGAAAATCTTGTGATCTTTGTATTACTTTAGGATGATCCTTACGAACAACAAATACAAAATGCACGATGGCCTATTTTACCATACTACAAACTACACGAAAGTCGTTATCGATGAGCTAGCTCTATTCGAAAAACTTCTAACAACGAAAAAATATCGTATAAATAAAACAGCATTAAATCAAGTCACATTGCAGTTGACCAAATGGACAAACGTACAAAACTACATGCTTCAGTCCTCTACAACCACAAGCTGGATGATATAGCAAATCTGAGAGCAAGCAAATTGCTTTACTGTACCGGAGTATGGAATCCGTTGCGTAACGGTACGTCTTCTCGGTCGCTTCTAAAACAAACATTTCTTACAAAATTTGTTTGTAAATGACCAACTATACAATTGAAAGGGGCTACCAAAAAGCTAGAGAAACGTTCTAAATCTCATTGCAAGACACCCTAAGATGGATTCGAACCAGTAACCTTTCAATCATTCGTTTATTAACTCGCTTTTCGTTGAGATTTTTTAGTTCACGTAATTAGTTGCTGGCGTAATTTGCAGACATTGCAAAACGCCTGTTTCCACCACCGCGCGATCTTTTCTGTTTAGTTTTTCGGTTTTAGTTGAGTTTTCTTAGTTTCCAAAACACAACCACGTAGTCAGAATTATCGAGTTCGATTGATATAGTTTACTTTACTGTTGAGATCCATGGTTTTCAACCTATGGGTCGCCTAAAAATTCTTTTGGGTCGCTTTTTTTTGTATACATCTACAAACAGTGAAATTTGCAGAAAGCAATAAAAAAATTTGGCAGACCGAACCCGCGAAAATTTGTGGATTCCTAAAGTGAAGACTTTATTTATAAATTTTCTGGCCTTCACCTTACATTCCGCCGTGTTTTGAAAAATGTCGTCGCTACGATGGGGCGCCAGGGGGGCCGTACCCCCTAACGGCTGCTACTGCCCCCCCCCCATTTTGGTTTACTCAAAATACTGGTTTTGGAACATCACTCAACAAGACAACGGACAATGTCCTTTGATATTCTTTCGATTCTTCGCAAAATTGCTGGCAACCAACTGCAGTGCCACACAAATATGACGCAACATTATGTCTTATCAACACGGATTTACGGATGTGTCGCGGAAGAGACATGAAAACCAGCAGAACCGTTACCAGTGCTTCGCTAGTGATTATGACATGAAACAATGCGTGAAAACATTTTTTTCAAAGACCAGCTGTTTTGATTTTTACAGTCGGTGGTGCAACAAGGGTAAAGGGGCATAGCCCATTTAGCCAAGTCATTTAGAAAATTTAACCTCAAAATACGAGCGTTTAAACGTATTCTACACCTGGCCTAAAGTAAGGGAGGGCTGAAGGTGCAAAGCAATTTAATTCTTTGAAATGATTTCTGAATTTTAGCAATTTAGTTATTCATATGGCTTCACAAAGTGCAAAATGTGATTAAAACGGGTTTAAATCGCTATATTTTTTTCTGCAACATCGCACAGCGGCTGTTCACAGTCACTAAATATTTAGTTTCTACGTCCGTCTGTGACACGCTTGAGTTGCATCAGTTTGTTCAGCACGGGGGCTATACCAGGCAGTTTTTGAGCAAAAAATTATTTTAGTTCACCCCTCTTAGCAAAATCCTGGTTTGCACGTCTGGTAGCATTCACTGCTGTAGATACATTTTTCAAGCGACTATGGGCCGTAGACGAAACGAGCTAAGAAACGCTGCCAGCCTTATTTTAAGCTTGTGCATAATGGTAGCCGTGTAAGATCTGAAGATCAGTTTTTATTTGCAAATCTTACTTTTCCCCACTTTTGATTAGTGACCCTCACTTCGTTTGCTCTGGCGACGGCACAGCTACGGCTGTCCGTAGCTGTGTCGTCGACTGGCTGACGGCACAGCTACGGTATCAAAAACATGGCAAGCCAAATCAGAATATACATGGGTAGCAAAATTTCATACATTTGATTTTTTCAATAAGTTTAAGTCGTTTTTAATAAGGTTAAGAACCACTGGTTTAGATTACTGTTACCAACTGTTAAGATTTCTGATTTACCGTTTAAGATCCCTGTTACGAACTGCTAAGACTATGATTTTACAGTTGAAACTGCAACTGTAATTGGGCTGAGCATAAGTAATTGAAAATGGGACGTCAGGAAGTATTTTGTACGCTTCGGTTGCCGCGACGAGTCATCGGGCAACCGAACTACAGTCTGCTTCAGACTATCCTCTCTCCCCCCTTCTGATATCCAAGTATGGACTGATGGTTCTGTCCCCTCCCTTTTTGGTCCTGATGATGCTGGAGTGTATATCACATGCCCCAAATGCAACACATCCTATTCCCTGTCCTTTTCTTTTGGTCCAATTGCTTCTAGCTTCACAGCTGAAACCTTTGCCCTCAAGTAAGGTCTCGATTTGTGTACTAGCCACTTCATGACCTGCAAATTCCAGTCAGTCCTTTTCCTAACTGACTCCCAATCGGCCCTATCAATCCTTTCATCAGCCCCCTCCAATCAGCTGCCTGAGCCCCTTTGGAATGTTTGGTCCCTCGCCTCCTCCCTCTCCAACGACATCACCTTAAACATCCAATGGGTCTCCGGTCACGCTGGTCTCCCCGGTGATGAAACTGCGGATTTACTTGCCAAAGCTGGTGCCTACGCCCACTGACGCGATCCCATGCCCTATCCTTCCAGTCATTGCCAAAATACGTTATCTCCAGTACCACAATTGGAGATGTCACGTCTCCCACGCCTATATGAAGCAACAAGTCCCCGAAGTCTCTTCGGAAGAACTTCTCCTTTCTCGCCCTATTTGCTGTGAGCTTTCTCGTCTTCGCTGCCATGGTCACAGTCTACTTTTATCTTCATATCTTCACGGGATCAGTAGGAAGGAGAATTCTGCTTGTAGTGCCTGTGGACACCATCTACAGGACCTCAATCATCTCCTCCTCGACTGTCCTGCCTCTGAACCCCTTCGTAAATCTATCTTTGGCTCCTCTCTCTCTATTCTTGACCTATGGTCCAGACCTTGGGGTGTGGCCCAACTGTTGGGTCTCCAAGGAGTTCCTCTGCGCCCCCATCCCTCGGAAGGGGTCGGGTAGTACCACCACAAGTCGTTGGAGTCCGCGGAATAGTCTTGGACGTTGTATACTTAATTGCCGCTCTGTGTCTGTTCTCATACTTAAATTGTAGGGGGGATGCGGGGAAATGCGTCCCCCGATCGAGATTTGAGCGCTGGATGATCAGACGAAAAAGAGCCAGCCACCACGAATAAATCCTAAAAATTCCGGCCAAATATAATCCCAAATTGCGGTGAAGACCCTTTTTTTTTTGGTCTTCACCTGATTCTTCAATTTTCGGCGAAGACCTTTTTTTGATCTTCATTCAATTTCGGGGACGGAATTACATAATTTTCACTAAAGTACTTTCGCATGCCAAATGCGTTTGGTCAAGGCTGCAAAAGCGTCCCCCATGCAAAATTTTACAATGTAAGTACTGAGTATAATGAAAGATATGATTTGATTTGTACAGTCGACGCTTATTTTGATTCATAGAAATATGGGACTTCCCCATGTTTCTTTTTATCCGCAATCTCCAATAGTATTTTTTTAAGCGATGCTGCAAACGGTTTGAAAGTTCAAGTTCGATTTATTATTTGTCGCTTAGATGCAATAAAAGACACACTGTCTTGTTATTTTTCGCATTATTTTTATCGTTTATTAATAGAAAACCACCAAGAAACAAATCGTGCGCATTTTTGACAAAGCAGACAACTGCAGCAACACCAAAGAGTGTGTGTGTGCATATCAGAGCAGGGCAAGTCCGCAATTGAGGACTGACAAAAAAGTTGCGGACATGCGGACTATGGCAGTTTAAATTTCGGACTTGCAGTTGCGGACTATTTTTAATTTTAGTCCGCAATCCCGCAAGTTTTATACAAATACTGAAATTTCTTTCTATTTTCGTGAAATATTTACGTTTTTACCTAGTCAAACATGACAATTCAATTTAATTTTTTCAAGTTGAAGTTCGACAAAATTTCAAGCTTATCGAGTTCAGGCTTACAAAAACACTAAGGTTACTTTTCGACTTAATCGCTTTCTTATTGTTGACATGCTATTTTTTCGTGTTCGGCAAAACAACCGACTTTTTTCGAGTTTAAGTTAGAATTTGCAACCATGGTTTAAAGCATAGCTTTGTTGTTTTTTACTGTGACTTCACAAAATTAGCCACTGGTGCATTGGTGTAACACTTTTTGTACTGGTAGCCAGTGCCGTTGCTACGCTGGGGCCAGGGGCGCCGTGCCCCCTCCTAACGACTGCTTGTGCCCCCCAATCAGTTTACTCAAAATGCTTTTTTGGAGCATCACGTAACGACAAGACACAGGCAATAACGAAAAAAGGAATAATAATGTTCAAAGATAATTAATTCTCGTTTAAAGTTTTTTCGATTCTTTGCAAAATTGCTGGCCACCAACTGCTGTACATAAATGTGATCTAATAATCCGTCTTCTTAACACGCCTTTAGAGTGGTGTCGCGGACACCGGCGCAGCCAGAAAAAAAAAAAAGGGGGGGACTAATTTTTTTTGTTATAATTAAAGCATATGCAAATCGGAAAGTTTTCGTTTAGGCAAATTGTAACAAATTACTAAGATTTAGCGATAACAGTCAGTAGTCCTGCCGTCGTTCATGCAGCAAACGCATAAAAAATAAATAAATGAAAAAGAATAAAAACGATTTCAATTGGAGCAGAATAACGGGACGATGTGAAGAGCTTAGACAAAAAAACCAGAGCCAGGATAAAATGAATCATTCTATTTCGAGACGTTTCGACTTAAACTAAAGTCATTATCAATCTATAAAAATCATGACGTTAGAATTGTTGAAAGACCATCAATATAGACCAAAACGATAAACAGGAGGTAGCAGTTAATAACCCGGTCAGGGGTAAAATCTAAAACTTAACCAAAATAGAAATGGAAAAAACATGTTGGTAATTTGCCACAGATAACCCAAATTTAATGAATTTAAGTAAAAAAAAAAAACCTTCTAACCACGATGGTTAAAAAAATAAAAAAATTACAAAACTTACCTTGGGTATTATAATTTCAAGTGAAGACCTGGTTATTAACTTATCTCTGTTTAAATCTGTACTGTACTCTCAATAAAATTTGGCGCTAAATTCAAAGATCTACAGGTCAAACTGGCAACTCACTTACAGTTTAGAGACAAGACTAATAACTGAACTAATCAAGTACACTTATGGAACAGTAAAATTTTCAAGAACTAAGATATTTAACAAATCAGAGCTCTAAAATTTCTCTCAAAAAATTAACGGTGCTTACTAACCTGTGCACTTTTGCATTTAAATCATAAAGGTAGTTAAGTGATACGCAAAATATTCAGTAATATTCATAATATGACATCATAAAGAGACAAGGTCAAGCGGAAAAAAAAAAAAAGGAAAGGAACATGCGACAGACATTAATTCCAAAAGACAGGGTAAAAAAAAAAAAAAATACTAATGGAAGGGGAAGAAAGAAAAAAAAAAAAACTTAACAGAATTGACAAAATGTTCGAGCCACATTAGCTATTGAATACATATAGTGGAAATGAAGATCCATCTACATTAATATCTGGTTGATATTGCTGAATTAATAAAGTCTCTTTTATTAATAATTCCTTCGTTTTCCATTTCTATTTTGGTTTAGTTTTAGATTTTACCCCTGACCCGGTTATTAACTGCTACCTCCGGTTTATCGTTTTGGTCTATATTGATGGTCTTTCAACAATTCTAACGTCATGATTTTTATAGATTGATAATGACTTTAGTTTAAGTCGAAACGTCTCGAAATAGAATGATTTCAATTGGCTTTACGATTTTATTTGATAATGCAACAGCGACCGCAAAAAAAATGCGTTTTCTTAACGTAGGCCATGCGAGAAAGTCGCAGATTGCCGTTATTATTCAAGCAAGCTGACATAATATTTCAACTTTCAAAAATAGTATATTGTAACAAATTAAGAACAAATGTAACCTTCAATTTTAAAAACATATGAAAACTCCAATCTACACCTAAAAATGATTGATTTTTGAGAAAATACGTGCTCCCTATAAGTATTTACGTTAATCGACACTACGTACTGCTTGCTATCTTCAAACAGAAAACATTGCGCTGTATTGTGGTTTGCCGATACAATGTTTTGTTAATTGATTACTGTACTGTTATTATTATCGTTGGTAGGAAATAGGGATCTTACCATAAAGCAAGAACAATGCGATAGCGATCGATTATTCCTTGCGTGCGGTTAATCTTCTCAATCAAATAATGCGAATCTGAACGCGGCGTTCGCCGAAAAATGGTCATAACGAATAACAACGTTTATGCAGTACGCCTGCGAACGAAATTTGGCTTGCGCTGAAAACTGCGTAGAATGTTTCCAGAGAGAATTTTTAGGACCGGTCTACACTGTGCGTAAAATCGTGAACGTGCGGGTGTATCGATATATTGTTTGAAATAACTGGCTGTTCGTACACTGATAAGGTGATACGCTGGGCGCATAAAATTTCGATTTAAAATAAACTAAAAATTAACTTTTGCGCTCATGATTTTACGCACAGTGTAGATCGGGAATAGGTGACGTTGCCTGCGCGACTTTTTGCTTGCAACCAGCGACTTTTTGCTTGCTTGCAACCAGCACGACTTCTTGCTTGCAACCAGCAACTTTTCGCTTGCAACAACTAGAACGTTGTTCTAGAGGGGGCAAAATTTCTTTCTAGGAGGGCCAACATTTTTGGGCTGGTCTACTTTTCTCCGAGTTCTCTGTACCACGCCAATATGGTCTACTTTTCTCCGAGTTCTCTGTTGGTTTTCAAAAAAAAGCCACCATTTGAAACTGCCGCAAAGGAAAGGGAAGTTTGGTTAGGCATGCTGGGCAGCTTGGGGGGCGAAATTTTTGTTTAGGGTAGCGCCGCCCCCTTTCCCCCCTAGCTGCGGCCCTGCAGCGTACTCAGTTTAGACTTTGACACAATTTAAACATCGTCGCCGGAGTCGCTGCTCTGATAGACAACAAGAACACTGTTACAAGTCAACACAGCTATACGGTGTAATATGCGGACATAGAAATTGATCAAAAAAGATTTCTTAAAAATAAATTAGCGTAATAAACATTTGACATTGTGCAGTTTGAAGTTGTAAGATTAATTCAAACCAGCCGATCCCCCGTTTCCCCAACCCCAGCTGAAAATAAAGTTAAAGGATCAAAATGACATCGTATAGCTACGCTTTTGGTAAACTGCAAAAACTTTTTTGAGCATATTATACTGACTGCGCCGTTTTTTAGGCAAACGGGTTTTCTAGGCTGTTGGACCTGTTGGTCTTTTTTTAGAAGAGATTTGCTTTCCTTCAGCAATTAGTTTTTTTTCCGAATGTTTTAAATTAAAATATTCTCGAAATTGATTAGGGTTGAAATGCAATTTCACTAGGGTGACATTTAATTCGTAAATTAATACACCTCAGTTCTCGGCCACCCCAAATTCTCGTCGGTATCTGATTCTACTTTTTGGAAAATGATGAGTTTTGAAACAAAATTGATAGCGTTTTTTGCTGCAAAACCGCGCTGCGTTCTGCCTTGTTCGCGTTCTCCCGCAAAAGCAATGTGGTGTGCTGACGAGACATTATCGTTCCAAGACAGCGCGATAGGGGCTACGCAATGATCGAACATTTTAAATAAATATCAACATTGATTATATAAGCATTTCAACTCTACCGGTTTTGTTTCCACCTTGTGTGGCAACAAGACAACGTGGCTAAATATTCTTGTTTCAATTAAATCAAGTTTTTATGCGCCATTGTTACATAAATGTGACGTAATAGATAAATTTTTCAATCATATTTATCAAAATTTTTTGATTGTAACTCGTTTCCATTGTTACGTTACTATGATTAACATTGCCTTTTTGCTGCAAACGTTTTTTCAATCCGAATATCTCGAAAACAATACAAGCTAGACGGCTGAAATTTTTTCAAGATAGAGAAGCTAATGACCTTGAAAAAAATTTTACCTTATTTGCAACTCAGGATAGAATTACACTCGAGTTGGGCGTTTTTAGAATAGTCTTTTAACATTTTAGCTTTTTTAAATAATTTTTGTAAAATTGTGCACTTTTTAAAAGGGGGGGGACTGATCCCCCCAATCCCCCCCTCCTGGCTGCGCCGGTGGTCGCGAAATACGGACGTATGCTACAGAAACGTTACCGGAATTTCGCTAGTGATTATGAAATGAAACAATACGTGAAAACATTTTTTTTAAAAACCAGCTGTTTCTTTTTTTTTAGAACACAGCTAAGATTTATTTTAGGTCGCAGTCAGTCGCGCAACCAGGGGGAAGGGAGGAGCATCAGCCTCCTTTAGCCAAGTCATTGAAAAAATATAACCAAAAAAAGAATAAGCGTTTAAACGTGTTTTGACCCAAAGTATATGGGGAGCTCAAGAGGCTAGACAATTTAAATCTTTCAATGACTTCTGAATTTTAGCAATTTACCGTAATTATTCATTTGGTTTAAAAACATGCGAAATGTGATCAAAATGGCGTTCAAATCGTTTTTTTGCCGCAAAAATTTAAACAAATCACCCAGCGACTGGGGGCTCTGCCCCTCTGTGATACGCTTGAGTTGCATCGGTTTGTTCAACACGGGATTTAAATTAGACAATTTTTGGGCAAAAGGCATTTACTTTTGGTTCAAGCTACCTCTCTATCAACTAAACCCTGGTTGCGCTTCTGCTCGCATTCACTACTGCAGACAGATTTTTCAAGCGATTATACGGGTGCATACGAAACGAGCTAATAAACGCTGCCGGGCTTATATGTCTCTTTTTTCAAAGATGAAAACAAAATTGTAGCTTTAAAATATCGGTTTTTACGTGCAAAAGTTCAGTCTATTTTAGTGCCCCCCATTTTCGGCTAGGGTTCACTCACTTCGTTTGCTCTGGCGACGGCACTGCTGGTAGCGTATGGTTGTCTCGTTCCTACGACCTACAGTTTATAGAAACCAGGGACTAAAAATTTAGTAATGCGATTAGTGCTATGAATGTTTTTTGCCTTCTACTGCCTTGAAAAATAATTGTTTTTTTTGGAATATCTTGTTGTAAGCGGAAATACGCATAATGGTTTGCTATTTGATGGCTTTTCACTGTAATCCAATGGCTTTTAATCTTCGAATCCCTAGCTTCATAGTAGCATTTTTAGGGGTTTGTCGGTGGGTTGTGCATTATGCTTCCATGCAGTCTAGGCACCAACTGTATAAGCAGTAGCGCAACCAGGAGGGCTGGGGCTACAACCCCTTAGGAAGTCACTTAAAAACTTTAAACCAAAAATACAAGCGTTTAAATCTGTTTTGAACTGGACCTGAAAGTAAGAGGGGTTCGGCAATTTTTCAGTTTGCCATCGAAAAAGCAGCTCAACAACAAGTCATGTTACGGTATATCTATTACGATTGTGTGTAATTCCTTTTATTGTGTGGAATGTATCCACCATACGCTTGCTATACTTCACACAAGCCATAACTTTTGACTTATGTTTGCTAATCAACTCTGAGCAAATCATTTCGGGACACGGTTGATTGCAAAACTCTTCTACTTGGTTCATAAATGTTACGGACTTGCGGTGCCGACTTCAACAAATCTGAAACGTCGTTGCGAATTTGCAGTTGCAGACTAAGCCTTTAAACGTGCAATTGCGGACTTGCAGTTGCGGATTAAAAAAATTGAAATTCAGTTGCAGAGTTGCGGACTGCGGACTTAAAAAAAAAAACTTGCGGTGCCCAGCACTGGTGTAGATATACCAACGAGAGATACTTCAGACATTATACGAAAATAAAACAACTGGAGGCAAAGTTTCTATGTAATTTAATTATAACTCAATTCGCGCAGCAAAGGCGAATTCTCCGCAAATGCGTTGCGAATCGATTTCGAACAGTCAAGAGCATGAAACTTATTAATTTCCTTTTTGTTTGAGGTCATGTTTTGGATTAAAATCACCTGCAAGAGAGGAAAGATGAAACTTCAACGACGTTGCATTTAGGGGTCAATTAAATACTATAGCCACAATCTTACCGGGCACATACGAAATCAATCGCATTCTATTTACACGATTTTATTTGAATACGACTAAAAGAAATACTGCTCGAAATCGGTTTTATTAAAGAAATGAGGACTACTTGAGGTAATACAGAGGTGCCCCAAACCTTTATCCACAATTCCTTTTATTCGCGAAAATACGATTTAATCCTAATCCGTTCAACTCCGCACCCTTGACAACTCTGCATTTCACAATTTAGTGACATCACAAAAAGCAAAATTTGCAAAAATTCTTGCACATTAAGAAACGCGATTACCATATGGTAGCAGCAGGTAAACAAAAAAGAAAATAATGCCTCTTGAAGTTGGTGGTTGCACAACTCTAGAATCAATAGCAAGCATGTGGAAAGATAAATACCGTAAATTGTTAAATTCGTCTATTGTTGACTACCGCAGAGTCGATGTGTTATTATTAGGGCAAGTTTTTGTTGCACTAAAAGATTTAAAAAATTGCACTTATTTTTAACGAAAGTTGCAAAAAGTTGCATTTATCCACAAACACACAGTAATTTACTCAAGCAATTTATTTACACGTAATGCCAAACATTTGCAAACATTATTGGGGGAGAAATAGCGATCATTTACCTACAGTTTGGCTAGCATACTAAAACTTCACTCCACAGTGCACGAAATTATAAGCCAACTGTTGCGTCCTATATAACATTGAGACGCAGGTAATCCGTCACATAGTTCTTTGTTATGCAAATCAAGGACAATAGAACTACTGAAATATTTAACAGTTTTTTTTAAAATCACACTAACATTTCGCGCCATACTTAATAAAAATTGCAGTAAAAAGTTGCATGTAAAAAAAGTTGCAATCTAAAATTCCTAAAAACAGCTTAAATCGTTGCGCTACGTAAATTCTTAGTATTTAAAAAGCTGTCGGAAGCTGTAAAAAAAGTTGCAGAAGTTGCAAAAACTTGCCCTAGTTATTATATATCAAGAATTCTAGCTACTACAAAGATCTCATTACACCATTATGCAATGTGGATTTGATCAAACAGCTATTAGATAAATTGCCATTAAATAAAGCCGCTGGACCTGATCGACTAACTGCTGAGCATCTACGCTTTCGAGATACAAGTGTGAGTGCATATATCAGTATCTTCTTCAATTTGTGTAGTAAACATGGCTATTTTCCTCACAAATGTACGGATATTGTCTTGGTACTCATTGTTAAAAACACAAATGCCATGATAAATAATCCCAAGAATTACAGATTCATTGCCATCGCAACTGGTATGTGTAAATTAATAGAACACGTAATAGTGACAAGGTGCTGAGCTGCTTTAAAGACAAGTTACAATCAGTCTGATTTTAAACCTAATGCTTCATCTGACATTGTGTGTGTTTACTCTGAAACAGTTGGTGTCAGAATATAATGATCAAGGTAGCCCGGGATTTTAAGCTTTTCTTGTAGCTTGGTATGTATTTGATCGTGTAAATCATTCTTTACTTTTTCGCAAGTTGATTATAAAGGGAATTACTCAAAGAGTGATAAGAATCTTACATTTTTGGTACAGTTACCAAAGTATGATGTCAAGTGGGAAGACTGTGTTTCACAACCGTTTGGGGTTACAAATGGTGTGAGGCAGGGTGGTGTACTAAGCCCTTTTTTATTCTCTTCATACATGGATGAGCTGCCAACTAGACTAAGTGATGTAAAGGGAGGATGTTTTGTGGGAAATATTCGTGCAAATTATTTATTGTATGCAGATAATTTGTGTAGCTTTTCGCCAAGTTTGGATGGTTTACAAGATTTGTTGAATGTGTGCAGTTAATACGAAGTAGAATTTGATATGGTTATAAACTAGATGGGAGTTTGCCAGCAAACCCAGTGAACGACCGACGTGTAGCTAATGCTGTGACGCTCAAAAGTACTTTTTGTCTACTGTTAAATCAGCAATTATTATTCAAAAATATCTGATTACGGAACCTCCAGATAAAGAGAGTCAAAATATTTGTCAGTTAAATATCTCCAGATATCATAAAACACTGGCACGGTAAGTTGAGCCATTCAAAAAATTGATTTTTGAGGGGTCCATTTTGGGGGTCCCCGGGGGGGTGGCACCCCCAAACCATGTCAAAATATTTGTCTGTTAAATCTTTGCTGATATCAAAACAAACTGGCACCATAAGTTGAGCGTAAAAAAATTGATTTTTTGGGGGTCCATTTGAGGGGTTCCTCAAGGAGGTGGCACCCCCAAACCATGTCAAAATATTTGTCTGTTAAATATCTGCTGATATTATAAAACAATGGCACTCTAAGTCGTTCAAAAAATTGATTTTTGGGGGGTCCATCCCCAAACTATGTCAAAAAATTTGTCTGTTAAGTATCTGCTGATATCAAAAACACCAGCACCCCCCCCCTAGTTGATCCATTAAAAAAATTGATTTTTTGGGGCCCCAGTTTGGGGGGGTTTTCGGGGGAGTTGCCCCAAAAATTTCGGAAGAAAAAATTGCATTTGCAGCTCATCAACTTTACACAAAAATTAGATTTCCATGTTTTGTGGTTTAGGAGAAGAGCGTACAAAAATTAGGAAGAAAAAAAAGGAATAAACCTTATCGCGGCCAAAAGTGGGTTGGTTGGGATGAAAGGGTATCGTAAGACATATAACCCTATGAAAAAGTTTTTGCCGTACTTAAGCCGTTTTTGATTGAGGCGGCTTTTTACGCAAACTTGCAGAGCGGTTTTCCAGTCCTAAAACCAAAGTCACGTGACCTATTGCCTCGAAATTTGGTACAAACATACAACTCATTAATCTCAAACTGCTGCCAAATTTCATGTAGCTAGACCCAACCGTTCTCGAGTTATAAGCAAAAGTCTGAAATTTCGCACTCGATAGTTGGAAAATAACTGAGTAAAAACAGAGGAACACGCGACGCGAGCGTCGGTCGTTCCAACAATGACAAATCAGTGGGAATACTTTTTCATTCTAAACGAGTGAAAAATTTCTTGTTAAAACAGTATATTACAATGTTTTATGCTGGTCAACTGAAGTGTAAATATTCTCATTCAAGTATGCACAGCATCTTAAAAGTAGCTTACAATGATTTTTACCGTATACTACATGGCTTACCTCGCAATACTAGTGCTAGAGAACTTCAAACTCAGGATAATAATGTCACTTTTGATGCATTGCTTCGTAAATCTATCTTTCGTTTCATTGATCGGTGCCGAAAATCGGATAATTTATTAATAAGATATACGGTTAACAGCGATTATTTTCTAACCAGTGAATATTTTCATCATTGCAATCAACTACTAACTAAGTCTGATTCAAATGATTGGATTTTGCAAGGTTACAACAAAGAAATGCACTAGTTTTAACAGTGAAGCACGATATGTATGCGCAAGAGCATCTACTAGAAAACTGGGCTGATGGTGCAAAGATATGTTTTTGTGTGGAGTATTTTTTTTTGCTTGTTGCTATGGACCTGAGGTCTGAAATAAAAGAAATAATACTAATAATGTAAACCAAGAAGCTACTAGAAATATTACCAGACTATAACCAAGTAGGTTACAGTTGAAGGTTAATTTGAGGCCTCGTTTCTAGCCGCGGGGGACGATTTTTGTGATGTCTTAAAAAAATATATTTAAGAGTCATGAAGTCCGTGGTCATATGCACCAATGTAGATTAACTTTGATCCGCGGATTATCGATTTCCTATCTTCTAAACTGTTGAACTTCTTAGATTACAACAAACTGAATTTGCAAAATCATAGGATTTATCCTGGAATTACAGAATAATTAAAGCAAATAATTGCCCGGCCATTTGTCCGAAATTTTTCCGTAAAATTTTGTTAATCCGCGACTTAAAGTTAATCCAAATTGGCGCATACGACCCGCAGTGAAGTAAAATTTTATTTTTCGCATAGTGCACATCCCAGATGCAAAAAAAAATGCAATTACTGCTAAATTCCGTGACCATTTCACAGCAAGAAAAGGCTGCATGTGGATTTTTTCAATGTTCAAGTTAAGCAGCCACATATAACAAAACGAAAGCATGATTCAGAAAAATGAGCGAAGTACCAGTATAGCATAAAAGAATGACTATGGTAAAAAACTGATATTGCACAATTTGCTTATTACCCAATTACAGCTGGATGCGGAAAGCTGAAATTTTGACACAAAAAGGATACAGATGAATTTGATACGTACCTAGTTTGGGGGCGCATGGTCACGTGACCGCAGTTTGAGTCCGACAATCGGCAAAAAGAGAACAAATATGAGCCGGTATATCTCGGTAAGTAGTAAGTATCGATTATAATGAAGGATTTGTGGTTTTCGAGAAAAATTTCGACCACCTTTTTTATGGTCATGTTCATTTACATTGACTTGGATATTATTTTCTTCTTTTTTTTTTCTTTTAACTTTACCTGCTTTTAACCACTTAACGTGCAGAATTCAAACTTTGAGCAATTGTATTTGTAGACACAAACGTCGATTTCAGGATGGCTGAGGGGCGGTGCCCCCTCGGGTCAGACACTTAAGGAAGCGAAATGTCTGTCGCCCTGGTTTTGCTGAATAGTTTACATGCTGCGCAAGCGAGTTGTTATGAAATAATTTAGTTTATAAATGATAAAAACATTTCCAGTTTGCTTTGTTTGTGTATCTGTTGTTTTTTATGCTTTTTTTTTTTCAAGTGTTGTAAACTGTGCATCGCCAACCTTAAATTCCACACTTAAACCGCGGTAACCTTGTAAAGTTCATTCGATATTTCAAAATATCAATTAAACAAATATTAATACAAATGGGTCATTCTATGTTCATTTCAAAATGGCTTGTCACCACGCGTCACCAAACATGGATATTTGCTCTTAAACTTAAAGAGTATCACACAGAATAAAAAAAATTTTTTTTTTTTTGGAATACCTCTAGTGGTTTTCAAGTTATTGCAGTTTGAATTTTTGGCCGCTAAAGGGAGATTTTGCTTCCGAGTTTTGAAAATAGTCCTGTAATTCCATTTCTGAAGCAGTCTGATGCCTGAAAATTGCTACAAGGGGGTTTTTGGGGTCAAGAAATTCATTTTTGATGTCAAAATTGCAAAAATATGACTGCTTCATGATGAAAAACTGTTTTTAAATTTTGACGAGAGCCCAAGTTTGGGGGCAAATTTTGGGGTGTAGGCGCGTCGCTGCGACAAAAAAAATTTTTCATCTATATCTACGTTGCTCACGGTTTTTGAAAATATAACAGTTTTTTTATTTACTTTTTATTGGCATATGAACTGGAAAAGGTTTTTGTTTGGCTAGTTAATTCTAATAAACCCGCAATTGTAATGGTCGCATCACTTTGAAAATTGTTCCAATTTTCTGAAAAAAGTTTGGGAAACTGTGTGAGATAACTACAGTATAATTCAGGTTTTGTAAATGGAAAAATGATTCTATTTATATATTACCAATAGCTCGGTCCATTATGATACTGTACGTGGAGTTTTACTTAAAAGTTTAATATTAGTTCAGAGGCAATAATTTCTTGTCAAAGACTCAAAGGGGTAGCTAGTTCAAGGAATAACCTACCAATAGCATTTATCAACTTTTTAAAGTGTTAGGTTCCTATTTTGCAATAGCTGACAGGCTGACTATCTTGTAATGCCAGACAAGATTTATAGAAAAAATGAAGCAAATACAGTTTAATAGTCTATTTATCATACCTGTATTCCTAAGAAGTAGCCTTGAGAGTAGCTTTTTACCAGTTCTCATTGAGAGTAGCCTTCTAATACTTCTAGACTACTTTGAAAGTCTGCATTATCCTTTAGAAACTATCTTTAACAACACTATGAAAACTTCTAGTTCAGGAATGCCTAAAGTTTTCAAGAGGCGGACCACATTACATTTTTTTCTGACCTTTAACAAGCTGCACAATTCTTATAAAATGTTTGGATAATTTTTATCCCGAATACTGCTCATTGAAGTTTTGCATCGTTGTCCTCATTTCAAATGAAATAATTTTTCAACCAGGGGTAATCTATAGTAAAGATAAAGTTCGTTCTATGTTCAACAAAAATTAAAGTTTGTTCAATTATTTAAAAGAACTTTTTCTTATGCAACAAACACAGTCGTATTTATCACACAGCACCACGATATCCAGATTTTGTTAAGGGAGAAGCTTCAAAAAGATAACATTTTTTATGTCAAACTTCCTACAGTATCCAGCACCCAACGAGTTGAATAAACTGCTGTGTGCTTAAAATGCATCATGAACAACATAAGGAATGCCTCCCAGGTGCTAGGTGGTTTGTATGGTTTCATGAAAAACGTAGTCTTTTAAACAGTTCAGTTTTAATGCCATTTGCAGGAAATTTTCTTTTTAGAGCCACTTCAAAGAAACGAATTACTAAAAAATTCAACCCCCCACTTATACTGTATAGGTCTGGTTCAAAACATGTTCAAAAGTTAGCATATTTGGGGAAACCTTGAAATAACTTGGCTGAAGAGGAACGCTTCAGCCCACACAAAGCCTTTTCGTGAATAGTTGCAGTACTAAACGCATTTAGTATAAAATCACAAGGTATACAGCTGTGACCCTTATTTTAGAAATGCTAACTGTGTGGTTAAAATAAAAATTATGTAATCAAATGAAAGTAGTTAATTGTACTCCGTAGCTAATGTAGTGACCAATGCAACGCAAATTTGCTAGTTTTTAAAGTAGCACCATCATTAAGCAAAAAATTCACAGAATTTATTGCAATTAGTGATTAAAATTAATGTAAAAAACTAGTGCCAACAAATTTGACAAAAACAATTTTTTTGGTAAAAAAATTGCAAGCATCGAAAAAACTTTAAAAGTAAATCTCGAGACCAATTGCCAGCAGCAAAAAGTTAATCTAGGCCACATATACGGCTGCGAGTTACATCTTAGGCACATAGGCAGCCCTGTTCTTAATAGAACAGTTGTTGATAACATGAATTCATGTAGCCAGGGAAGTATTATGGAAGATAATTTATGCCACAAAACCACTTACAGCAGAAAAATTGAACTCAATAAACACATGTACCATAAAAAAGTAAAAACAACAACTGCTCTTGAAGCATTACTATACTTTATTTGTTTTAGACAAACCATAAAAAACGTTTCAATTTGTGGTTTATTAAAAATTAAAAACTATAAAACCTAGCAGTTTGTTTCGTCTGTACAAGTGGATCATCAGGGTTAAATCTAAACATATGTTTAGAATTGTTAAAAAAATTGTAATTTTGACTGTTTTAATACTATGGTAAACTGCTGTGAAATATTTTAATGATATAACTTGCTTAGTGATTAATGTAAGCTTTGTTGGTTGCACACTCACAAAGTTGTATATACGAAAGTTGTATAAATGCAACAGTGTTGCTACTCATCTCTTTTGAACTTTAAGTGTTACTGTGCTGAGAGACAGTGGAAATTAATCTAAAGTACTATTGCAATGGTACAGGAAGGTTAGTTAAGAATTACAAATAGTTAAAATTTAAAAACTCCGCTACAGGCTGTTTCCACCTGTAGCGCTTATTTTTTTTAGAACTTTCTGCATCATTAACAGGCTATGGCCCATGTCAATTGAGCACTTTGGAAACTGGGAAGACAGTGCACAAGTCAAAGTGATACCTGTATGTATGTATATCATAGTTGAGTCACAGAACAATACTTTTTTTTTAAGATTTCTGCCAATTTTCAAAGTAATACAATCATGAATATTGCACATTTATTAAGAATTAACTAGCCAAACAAAAACCTTTTCCAGTTCATATGCCAATAAAAAGTAAATAAAAAAACTGTTATATTTTCAAAAACCGTGAGCAACGTAGATATAGATGAAAATTTTTTTTGTCGCGGCGACGCGCCTACACCCCAAAATTTGCCCCCAAACTTGGGCTCTCGTCAAAATTTAAAAACAGTTTTTCATCATGAAGCAGTCATATTTTTGCAATTTTGACATCAAAAATGAATTTCTTGACCCCAAAAACCCCCATGTACAATTTTCAGGCATCAGACTGCTTCAGAAATGGAATTACAGGACTATTTTCAAAACTCGGGAGCAAAATCTCCCTCTACCGGCCGAAAATTCAAACTGCAATAACTTAAAAACCACTAGAGGTATTCCAAAAATAATTTTTTTATTCATTATCATTTTTTGACACTTTCAGCCTAAAAACAAATTTGTAATATACCAAACACATGGTTACAAAAAATTTTTAAATCTTGAATAAGGCATGGAATGACCCGAATTGTAGCGTAAAAATTCAAGCTCTTTCATTATTTAAAACTTTAAAAGTTTACTAAAAGTCTGCAAAAGCAATTTGCTATCACTGGATTGCACAAACAATTTGCAAATATATATAATGAAAAAAAAAAAAGATAACTTGAACTACGCTTGCTGTCCTGAAAAAGCTAAGTACTGTAGCATTAAAGTAAGCTAATTTTTAACGCCAATACAATAACGAGTTCACGCTATTTATTAAAAGCAATTAAGTAAGCTTTCCTCATTAAGCAAAAGCAGATTGACAGTCAGGGATGCTTGTCTAAATTTTTCAAAAACACTCTGCTTAAACCAAAAACGTTACTTAATCCAATGAAGGCTATATCTTAGCAATTGAATCAATTATAATGTTGAAAATTTTCCAATATACGATGTGTTTTTGTGCGCATAAAGATTAGGCAAAAATATTTACGATTTTGGTTTGGGTTTTCATGTTATACGATTTACAGTTATCATAGTGGTTTTCTAGAAAAAAGCCATGATTGCTGCGTTTAGACCTGGTCTTTACTGCGCGTAAAATCGAGAGCGTATTTTAGCTTACTTTAAACAAAAATTCGCTTCGCTTTGTATAAGCTGCCAGTTTGTTAAAATATTAAACTAAGAATATACGTTCGTAGGCTCACGATTTTACTCAGTTCGAATTGTAAACCGGACTTTACATATATTTCCGGTGCAGACGGTAGAAACTGTAAAGCACAAAACCATCCATAGCCATAACAAGGGATCCGCAACACAATTTTGAGTTGCAAATGCTAAAACATAATCGTGCCTATTCTAAGCGTGAATTCAGAAGAAAAGTACTTGTGCAATAATGACATGTAATGCCGCGTTACCATTGATGGCATATTGATAATATTCTACAGTAAATAAGCTAGTATATCCCACTATAGCTAACAAAACGTATCTTGAGAATGCCAACTTGTTCTGAAAATAAGCGAGAATTGGGCGAGGAATTGGTCTTCAGATAAAAAAGAATACAACTCTAATCACTGGCAAGCGGTTTAGAGGGCAAAACCGCATCCATTAAACAATTTTTGTGTTGGAAATCGCCGCAAGGAATTCCAAATAATTAACTATCAGATCAGAAAAAAACGCTGTATTACAAAGAATTACAACGAAATCAATTGTGAAGTTAAATATAACAATAATTGCTCAAATACCTGGAGAGATGTGAGCAGCACTTAATCAATTTTTTACAACGTTAAAAAAAGCTTTTGCTGAAACTACCCATACAAAATTGTGCCCGGCCGCCTTGAAGCATATGCGGGCCTATAGCTTTGAAACCCTTGGCAACAAAAGATTTTTTAATAATAATTTGATTGTGATGTTTAGACGTTTTCGAGCCAGGGTTTTAATGTTTAATCGTTGGCATGCTTTCTGGCCCAAAGGCTACCAGCGCGGAAAGATAGGAAAAAGCAGTAACTAACCCGAAATGTGGTCGGTCAGTCAACTTTGTTCGAAAGCGTGAGAGCTGCATTAAGCTTTCCGATAGTGTTGCAGAAAAAATTGAGATTACTTCGTTAACTACGAAATTGCAGTTGTCATACAAAACTTCGTTAAGTAGTACCTTTTGTGATACAAGATTTTGCTGATTGGGGTACTATTACTAGCTTCCAAGATTATTCGTATAATAAGCGCTTTGGCAATGCTTGGCGCTGACAAAAAAACTTAAGTCTATAATAAATTTCGTTATATTGGTCGAGTTGATCACAATCGAAATAGAATAAACTTGAGAAGTTTCTAAACTGAAGCTGATTGATTCAAAACTGTGTCACTCAACTTTCCATATAAACGACTTCTGCTTGAAACTATACTGTTACTCCGTTATTCTACAATCCCAAGAAAATTAAATAATTAACTTACCCATACAATACATCTTCATCATCTAAAGAATTATTTAACATTGTAAAATCAGCATTCGTCCTGTAGACTGGCTCTAAAAAATAACAACATTACGATATCTTACGAGCAAGGTAGCCTAATAAATCCGGGTGAAGGGGTAAGACAGCAATAAACAAAATTGAACAGTTTTAAAGGGGAACTCCGGCCTAGCGAGGCTATATATCATAAAATACATCACAAAATTCCAAGACTTTTGCAAAAAAAATGAACTCGCTACGTTTTATAGTTTTGATGAAATCTGCAAAAAACTGCCTGAACCGCAAGTGTGATGACGTAGGTCTGTGCTTTACCTCTCACTCATAGTCACTAATCTCAGGCCTAAAGATAGCAAATAGGTTGAATATTTTAGCAAAGAATGCAATACAAGCGTTTCTGCTTACGAGTTTTTAGTCGTAACTAGCAATTTTATGTCCAAACAATATAATGAACAGATACAATAAAGTACACCCCTACGTCATCAGACTTGCGGTTCACGCAATTTTTGCGGATTTCATCAAAACTATACAACGTAGCGAATTTGTTTTTGTGCAAAAGTCTTAGAATTTTGTGATGTATTTTATGATATACAGCCTCGCTAGGCCGTAGTTCCCCTTTAAGACGAAAGGCAAGCCTATTATGTCAAATTATCCTGACACTTGCAATGATCAATTAGAAAGCAATTTCTTTATTTCTACCCAGAAAATTTCATTTTACTGTCATTACAATTTCTATATTTTACAATTCTCCTTCACCATGTATCTAAAGTACTAAACTTCACACCAGATGGGAATTTACAAGCAAACTTAGCGAACAACCAACGCATGTTGAATAAACTGATCCTAAAAAAATACTTTACCGGTATGTCGCCCGTTAAAAAAGCTTTTCAAAATTACTTTTTTACGATATAGAAAAATATTTATAATAAAAGCAATGATTCAAAATATGACAATAATAAAAGTGATGATTGCAGCGTTGCACCAGCGTCCTGCCACCCCATCATGGTGGTGCAGTCTCCTCCCCAATGGAGATGGGTCGAAATGGTAGGACAGATCTCCCGAGGGGCTAGACTAAAAGGTCGCCTCCATTGTCATGGACTGTTTTTTTGCTGGGCAGCCTGTTGACCGATCACAACTGGGCTCCTCCCCCTCTTCTAATTGACCAGACTCCCCTTCAACGTCTTCTAATTCTGGCATTGCTCCTAATTAGTGGCAATGTTCATCCAAACCCGGGCCCCATCCGCAATAATCCTCGCCCTAGGTACCCCAGCTCCATTTGTCACCTTGATGTGAGCAGAGACTCCCTCCAGTGCTATACTTTCCTCAAGTGGGTACACTTCCACTGTTCCTCCCTCACCCGTGCTGACTTTCGCGCAATCTGTGCAACTGGCACTGCAGTGGGTTGGTGTTGCCCGGCGTGCTGCCCCCAA
Source organism: Trididemnum nubilum (assembly GCA_963965965.1). Classification (NCBI taxonomy): domain Eukaryota; kingdom Metazoa; phylum Chordata; class Ascidiacea; order Aplousobranchia; family Didemnidae; genus Trididemnum; species Trididemnum nubilum. The sequence continues at coordinate 23,691,249 of OZ014484.1, forward strand.
AGTCAAACTGACTCCTCTACTCAGACCAATTCCCCCATTACCACGCCTGCGTCCCCTCCTCCCCCAAAGTTCCCCCGACTACCATTTCGCTTTTATCAACCGCATTCCCCTCAACGTCCCCCAGGTTACCCCAGCTCCTTGTGCTTTCATGAGGTAGGTAAGGACTCTCTAAAATGCTCCACCTGTTCCAAGTGGGTGCACTTCTCCTGCTCCTCCCTGACCGGAGCTCACTTTCGCAAAATCTGCGCAGCTGGCTCCACCATGGGTTGGAATTTCCTTGTTTGTCTCAATGGGGACCTTGCCTCTCCCACCCGCCAGCAAGCCTCCCCCCCCGTCTAACCAGTTCTGCCCTCTCCCCCTCCTACACCCCCCCACCAACATGTTCAGTTTGTTCACATGTAGTGAATCCATCTCTACCTCTCCCTTCACACCCTCCCCTCCATAACACTTACCCTCTTTCTACTTTCACTCTACCTTCCACACCTCCACCACCCACAAGCACACAACCAACCAACAACTCGCCGCCACACCCTCAATGAACTCCACACACCCCTTAAAACCTGAGAATTCTTCAATGGAATGCAGGCGGTCTTTCCCCTCACGTCATGCTGAACTAATCGCCTTTCTTTCCAGCAATCAGTATGACCTCATTCGCCTCCAAGAAACTCATCTTTCGGCAACCAAGAAGTTTCAAATGCCTGGTTATTATACCCTCCATACGGATCGAACATTCGGCAGACAAGGCCCTGTTTCCACCGGAGGTGGTGTCCTCAATCTTATCCGCACTGACCTGGCCTTCTCTCCTATTTCTGTCTCCTCTCTTTCTTCCCAGGACCCCTACTCAGACTACATCTGTGTTAAAGTTCTTTTTTCCAACCACTCTCCCTTACAATTCCTTAACCTCTACTGCCCTCCAATCAGAAGCATTCCTGATTCTCGCACCAGGACCTTTTCTCCTGACATCCTTCCAAACTCCCCTGACATTATAATCCTTGCAGACTTCAATGCTCACCACCCAACCTAGGACAGTCTCATCCCCCCTAACCCGCCCGGAAATGACCTGTTTCGCAGGATCACTTTCTCCGGTCTGGAAATCCTGAACGACCTCGCCTTTCCAACGCTCCTCCATCATTCCACTGGGAGCCGTTCATCCCCCAATATTTCGTTAGCTCCTGCGTCTCTCGCTCCCCACTGCGAGTGGCACACTCTCCCTGGACTTGGCTTTGACCATCTCACCATACAGATTGTCCTCCCCCTCTCTCCAGTTCGCCACCCCAACACTCGTCCCCCGAGATTCAACTACAAAAAGGCCCATAGAGATGTTTACCAATCATATATTCTTCAGTATCTCCCCTCTCTTGACGTTGATGCAGTCAACATTCCACCACGCTGCCCGCTCTTTTTCCCTCTTCTTAGTCGAAGCTGCCAAGGCCTCTATCCCATTTGGCTGCCTTGGTCGTTCCCCCAAAGTCTGGTGGTCCCAGGAAGCGAAATCTGCAGTGCGGGAGCAACGGACGGCCCGCTCCGAGGCACACCGGTCCGAGGCTCACCGCCTCAGATACATAGATACTTCTCGTAGGGCGTCCTTAGTCATTTCTACAGTCAAATCCGCAACCTGGCAAGCCACCTGGGCCCGTATTACGAAGTTTAGAGAAAACGTGACTTCTCGACTTGAATTAACGAGCTGTTTTCAAGCGAGATTGCTCGAAAAGCAAAATGCTATTATGATTTCGTCTCGGTGCAACCATACTCGAGCGAGCTCGTATAAACGCAGCAGCGCTCCAGACACGTGCTATTAACGTAAACATGGGTAGCTTGCGTCACATTTTTCAAGCATACGTGTAACTTCTAGCGGGAACACGTGGAAATACGTTAGATTTTTAAGGAATGCTTCGAATTTCTGATGGGAAATTTGAAATATTTACAATTGTAATGAATTTTTCGTGGAACAAGTCTAGGCGGCAACAATTTTGCAACATTAGATGCTAACCTCAAACCACGAGGTTTTAATTTGACATGCTTGTGGGAGGTGTAAAGTAACAAAGTACCTCTACTTTCAAAGTAAATTATATTGGTTAAAGTAATTATATTTTTCGATACTTTCTGCTTTCACTTACTTAGTTTTAGATTGAACTAACGCTACTTATAAGTAGCATTTTGCTTCAGAAGAATACAAAGTATTGTAGTTTTAAATTCGAAGCACGGATTTGTCGGAACGGTGGTGTTTTTTTCCGGCAATTGTCCAATTAATTTGAGTTAGCAAAAATTTTTTGAAATGATTCCAAGTAAATTCTGCGCGACATGATTTTCAAACCTCGAAGTTTTGATGTTGTTCTTTTTGATTAGAATATAATTACTAAAACTTGTGTCAACTAGATGGGAGTTTGCCAGGAAACCCAGTGAACGACCGACAAATAGCTAATGCTGTGACGCTCAAAAGTACTTTTTGTCTACCATTAAATCAGCAATTATTCAAAAATATCTGATTATGGAACCTCCAGAAAAGTGGACTCAAAATATTTGTCTGTTAAATATCTCCTGATATCATAAAACACTGGCACCCTAGCTTGAGCCGTTCAAAAATTGAATTTTGGGGGTCGACTTGGGGGTTCCGGGGGGGTGGCACCCCCAAACTATGTCAAAATATTTGTTTGTTAAATATCTGCTGATATCAAAACAGACTGGCACCCAAGTTGAGCTATTCAAAAAATTGATTTTTGGGGGGTCCATTTGGGGGGTCCCGGGGAAGTGGCACCCCCAAACTACGTCAAAATATTTGTCTGTTAAATATCTGCTGATATCAAAAAAAAGTAAAATTCTACCTTGAGCCGTTCAAAAATTGATTTTTGGGTGGTCCATTTTGGGGGGTCCCCGATGGGATGGCACTCCCAAAGTATGTCAAAATATTTGTCCGTTAAATATCTACTGATATCATAAAACACTGGCACTCTCAGTTAAGCCGTTCAATAAATTGATTTTTGGGGGGTCCATTTGGGGGGTTCCCGGGGGGTGACACTCCCAAACTATGTCAAAATATTTGTCTGTTAAATATCTGCTGATATCAAAAATAGAACTCTAGCTTGAGCTATTCAAAAAATTGATTATTGGGGGGTCCATCCCCAAACGATGTCAAAAAATTTGTCTGTTAAATATCTACTGATATCAAAAACACTAGCACCCTAGCTTGAGCCGTTCTAAAAATTGATTTTTTGGGGCACCAGTTTGGGGGGGTTCCCGGGGGAGTTGCCCAAAAAATTTCGGAAGAAAAAATTGCATTTGCAGCTCAACAACTTTACACAAAAATTAGATTTCCATATTTTGTGGTTTAGGAGAAGAAGAGCGTACAAAAATTAGGAAGAAAAAAAAGGAAAAAAAAAAAAATAAACCTCATCGCGGCCAAAAGTGGGTTGGTTGGGATGAAAGGGTATCTTGAGACATACAACCCTATGAAAAAGTTTTTGCCGTACTTAAGCCGTTTTTGACTGAAACTGCTTTTTACGCCAAACTTGCGGGGCGGTTTTCAAGTTCTAAAACCGAAGTCACGTGACCTATTGCCTCGAAATTTGGTACAAACATACAACTCAATAATCTCAAACTGCTGTCCAAATTTCATGTAGCTAGACCCAACCGTTCTTGAATTATAAGCTAAAGTCTGAAATTTCACACTCGTTAGTTGGAAAATGGCCGAGTAAAAACAGAGGAACACGCGACGCGAGCGTCGGTCGTTCCAATTAGTAATTCATGACTTCTTGAGAGAGTGAGGGGTTAAAAGACCAAGTACTATGTGGCTGTGACGCGGTCATCATGCAACAGTTTATCGACTGAATAATTGGTTTATTTTGCTTAATTACTTTCAGAAATACTTGTACTTGAGTACTTCTAAAACCACTGCTTTTTACTTTTATTCAAGTCCTTTTTTGGTCAATGCTTTGTTCTTTACTTCAACTACTTTTTCGTTCAAGTAACAAAACTTTTACTAGATTACCCTTTTTGAATACTTTTTACACCACTGCTTGTGGACTACTTTTTGCCGCTTTCGGAAATTTTTAGCACGGCTTAAAACGAAATTTACAATCTTTGCAATCTTCGTTGTTGCGCAAAAGCGAAATATGCTGCCATTCTCAACCAAAATTAAAGCACTGCCATTCTTTTGCCTTGTTTTTAGCAACTCGAGACGCTTACCGAGCACAATTAAGCGCTCGGAAAGTTTTGACGTTTTGCGAGCGAGTTTTATCGCAAAATAAACTTCATAGAAGCTCGAATTGACTTAGCGGAATGACTCAACGTTTTTTAATACCAGAAGCTAACCGAGAAGAAATCGGAATACAGGCCCTGGTCTAATCTGTCCCCCTGCTCTGATCCTCGTGCTGTCTTCAGGCTCCTCAATGCCATCTCGGGCAAAAAGAACACCTCCCAAGACCCTTCTTTTCCTGGTTGCAGTTCCCCTCTTGACACTGCCAATCACTATGCCTCTTATCTTCGCTCACATCTATCTCAAGTAACACCCTGTACCTCGCAAACAGCCGAACGACAGTTCATGAATGAACTCCAGAAAGCTAGCTGTGAGGATGCTTCTTCCCTCCACAATTCCTTCTGCTTCCCCTTCTTGGCTGAGCTCTCCAGTGCAATCTGCAAACTCTCCTCTTCGACTGCATCTGGCCCCGACCAGATTGCCTATCCTTTACCAAAGCATTTGCCTGAGCCAGCACAACTCCTTCTTTCTCTTTTCAACAGGTCCTGGTACTCTCACACTTTCCTCTCTAGTTGGAAACCTGCCACTATCATCCCCATTCACAAACGTAGAATGCCCACTTCCTCTCCGTCCTCTTTCTGCCCCATTTCTCTCACCTCTTGCATCTCCAAGCTTTTTGAGCGCTTGATTCTTTCTCGCCTAACTTTTCACCTCGAATTAAATCATCTTCTTTCCTCTTGCCAGGCCGGCTTTCGCCCTGGTAGGTCGTCTCTCGACCAAATTCTTACTCTGTTTCAATCAAACTGGGACAGCTTCCAAAAGCATAAGCCTCCAGATCGAACCATTTTGGCGTCTGTTGACTTTTCCAAGGCTTTCGACTCGACCTGGCACTTTGCTCTTGTTTCATAAACTTCTCTTGCTTCATTCTTTGAGTATGCTCTTTCCTTTCTGACCGTAGAGCTAAAAAGTCCAGGTTGGTGGTTTCCGCAGCCTTTCCTTCCGCATCAGGCGAGGGGTCCCCCAGGGCTTGGTACTTGGTCCAGTCCTCTTCATACTGTTTGTTGATGACATTACCAAGGATTTGCCTCGGGGTGCTCATGCCTCCCTGTATGCTGACGATCTGGCCCTCCTCTCCAGACCCGCTAAAAGCATCTTCTGTCGTCCAATTTTCCCTAAATGTTCTATAAACGTGGTCCAACTCATGGAGACTTCCTCTCAATCCAAAGAAATGCGAGTCCTCCTTTTTCTCTACAGATCCCCATTAAGCCACTTTCCAGCCCCGGCTGAACCTCCTGGGCATCTCTCTCTTGTTCGATCCCACCCCTAAATTTCTTGGTGTAACCTTTGATTGGACTCTATCCTTTGGGGCCCACGTCCAGTCCCTGTGTTCCAAATTCTATCCACACTACAAAGCCCTTCACTTCATTACCACTGTCTCCTGGGGTCTCACCAAAGAATCTCTCCCCGTACTTTACAAAACCTTTTTGTGACCGATGCTCACATATGCCTCTCCTGGATGGTTCCCATTCCTCTGCAATACCGCAACCAATCACTTGGAAGTCCTACACAGAGCTGCTTGCAGGGTTATTACTGGGCGCCTCTCTTCCACCCCCTCCGCCATACTCTTTCTTGAGGCCCAACTTCCTCCTCTAAAGCTAACTTTAGAACATCAGGCCTTTTCCTCCTTCGAACGTGCTCTGCGTCTCCACCCAAACTTCTCCAGTCTTTATGCCCTGGCAACAAGAAACGTGCCCTGTCGACTAATAGAAGAAACCCTCCTGGAGATCATTCTGTTCTTCGGCTATGCAATCCCTCCCATCCCCACTCGAGACTCTGATCATGTGCCCCCCTTTTCCCCATGGACCACAACCCACTTCATCGTTTCCCCCTTCATTCCCAACTGCACAGGCAATAGTACAGCTCGACTACCAGTTCTGCTTCGAACAGACTATCCTCTCTCCCCCCTTCTGATATCCAAGTATGGACTGATGGTTCTATCCCCTCCCTTTTTATTTGATGTGTACTAGGCACTCTATAACTTGCAAATTCCAGTCAGTACTTTTCCTAACTGACTCCCAATCGGCCCTATCAATCCTTTCATCAGCCCCCTCCTATCAGCTGCCTGGAGTCCCTTTGGAATGTTTGGTCCCTCGCCTCCTCCCTCTCCAACAACACCCCTTGTGCTTCCAATGGGTACCCGGTCACGCTGGTTCCCCCAGTAATGAAACTGCGGATTTACTTGCCAAAGCTGGTGCCTACGCCCACTGACGCGATCCCATGCCCTATCCTTCCAGTCATTGCCAAAATACGTTATTTTCAGTACCACAATTAAAGACGTCACATCTCCCACGTCTATATGAACCACCAAGTCCCCGAAGTCTCTTAGGAGGAACTTCTCCTTTCTCGCCCTATTTGCTGTGAGCTTCCCCGTTTTCGCTGCCATGACCACAGTCTACTTTTATCTTCATATCTTCACGGGATCAGTAGGAAGGAGAATTCTGCTTGTAGTGCCTGTGGACACCCTCTACAGGACCTCAATCATTTCTTCCTCGACTGTCCTGCCTCTGAACCCCTTTGTAAATCTATCTTTGGCTCCTCTCTCTCTATTCATGACCTATGGTCCAGACCTTGGGGAGTGGCCCAACTGTTGGGTCTCCACGGAGTTCCTCCACGCCCCATCCCTCGGAAGGGGTCGGGTAGTATCATCACCACCATGATCGCAGCGATATGTGGTGTGAAATTAACAGATCAAAGAAACATCGAAAAGTTGATGAAAAATGGGGCATGTTGAGCTAAAGGAGTCTGTGGATAAGATGGCTAAAGCAGTAGTCTAGGGTGGTATAGTCATGTTTTGAGGAGAAAGATGAAAGATGATGAATGTTAAAATTTAAAGTGCAGGGATGCAGGAGGACGACTGAAACAAACGCAGGAAAAAATAAGTAGACGCTAAAATGAAAACAAAAAATGGACTGGTGAAAGAGGATGCGTGTGACCAACGTAATGGGCAGGAATCGTGAAGTCAATGATCATACGAAATCCGGCCAACTGCGTTGACGACGGTGGCCGCCGGTCCGTAATCAACTTGTAACCAAGTCACTGGCAGAAAAACAACTTTTTCGCAACTGACAGATAAAACAGCGGCGCTGACTGCTGGGCCCACCTCTGGTAGTGGCAATATATTGTAGCTTTTATTTAAAATGGTGTTCGATCATTGTCTGTTAGTTTTGACATATCAACGAAACATATCAATTTTACATTGACAAAATTATATCCACTAGATTGTAAAAACTTACCATCAGATAACTGCTTTGACGGCGAATATACAAATGCCATCGTGTAAATGTAATAATTCAACAATGCGTAAAAACATACGAATTCTGCAGGTAAAAATATATTAAGGAAAAGATCTGCTAATGTATTGTACAAATATCCAACACCACCAATCTCATAAAACCCAACCCATTCATTTTTTCCTACTGTAGATCTGCAACCGACAATAAAATTTTGAAAAATCTGCAACTGAAAAGAAATGTTTAAAAATGAACAAGACCAAACCACAAAAAACTACAGGATTCTTAAAATTTCTGTTATCTAGATTATAACAGGAGGCTACTTTTCTTCAATCTAGACTTCGAAATAAGCGAAGTATTTTTGCAACTTGTCCGCAGATCTGTAGAGGCTGATCAAGGACATTTGCCATATCAAATGGAATGTGGCTCAGACATAATCAGGGCTGTGACTTGTAAGGTAAGGTACCAAATTTAAATGCTCGTTCAAACTTCAAACTCGTGCAAAAGCAACAAATTTGGCATTGGCGCAAATATTTCTTACGTGATATAACTTTTGCGATTCTTGGAAAGCGCAAAAAATCGTGACCACTAGAGGCGCTCTTAATCACAATTTTAAATTGGCAGACTCAAAGTCCTGTTTAAAAGGGCATATAACGTTAATTCAATTTACTTATTGTATGTCAAGCAAATTTTCAAATTTTTTCACATTTTTGCAAGTAATTTCAAAATTCTGCCAATTCTAGATCAAAAGATGTTAGTATTTATTTTTCCCGCTATATGTTGAATTCCTTTCCTTTTATAAATAATTTTTGAATCACTGACCCGGGGCTGGTCCTGTTGCCATGGTTTGCACGCTAGCTTGAATGTTATCCACAGTAGTTTTATCACTACTATACCTCCTACCACCATTAGCAGTCTACCACTACCAGTAGATTTTATATTAGCCTAGCCCAACTGTTTTAGACAAGGTTTCATTCTTAGAATTGCAACAAACAACTACTAAACTAACTTAATTAATCAGTAGGATATGCTAATCAACCAGCCTAGGTCTATTTTTGTTTCTTTCCAAGCCCAGCAAATTGTTTATGTTTTTGCTATAAGTAGCAAATGTAAACCAATAAGTGCTTTTTTAACCATAGCTTTAAATGAAACCGGGTTCATCTTTTATTGATTGGGTAGCCTTGAAAAAGGCTGTTAAAGGTTTAAACGCTTTCGTCTAGCTCTCTTCAGAAACCATCGCTAGAAAAAGATAGAATGAAGAAAACAATGCGGATTCATTTATAAAAGCAGAAAAAATCGCTGATTGGTCAAATAATCATCGCTGATTGGTTGATTTGTGTCGTTTCGTTTGCGTACAGAAGTAGCGCTTGTGCGTTGAGAAAAACAAAATTTCATCAAGATAGATGCTGATTGGATCAAATCGTTGTGTTTCGTTTGCGTAAGAAAAATAGATGACCTTGTGATGAATCTAAATAAAACCTAAAACAGAATTTGGTTTGTTAAATTGTTAAGTTTCGTATGCGTTCGAATTATCAATGAATTAATTGAAGGGAATAAACAAATTCCTTTTGCCTGCACAATACTGGTTTTAGAATCCGAATGAGTGTTGCTTCCAGTGTAGATAGGTGAAATTGCGTTCTTGCTTTAGCCAGAATAGAAAACTGGTTGGTGTTGAAGTTGTTGGCACAGGTTTTGTTTTGCAGAAGATGTTGTCCAATGGCCGAATCACAGTTAATTTCTGTTGAAGTCTTTTTGCAATTTCATTGTGGTTGGAATTTCTGTTGTTGGTGTCCGGTTCTAATACTTTTAGGGATATGTTGATTGATTCTATCCTGCAGTCTTTGGGTTGTACGGCCATTTGTTTATTCCCTTCAATTAATTCATTGATAATTCAAACGCATACGAAACTTAACAATTTAACAAACCAAATTCTGTTTTAGGTTTTATTTTAGATTCATCACAAGGTCATCTATTTTTCTTACGCAAACGAAACACAACGATTTGATCCAATCAGCATCTATCTTGATGAAATTTTGTTTTTCTTCTCAACGCACAAGCGCTACTTCTGTACGCAAACGAAACGACACAAATCAACCAATCAGCGATGATTATTTGACCAATCAGCGATTTTTTCTGCTTTTATAAATGAATCCGCATTGTTTTCTTCATTCTATCTTTTTCTAGCGATGGTTTCTGAAGAGATCTAGACGAAAGTGTTTAAACCTTTAACAGCCTTTTTCAAGGCTACCCAATCAATAAAAGATGAACCCGGTTTCATTTAAAGCAATGGTTAAATTCTGTACCACCAATCAAGTGCTTTTTTACATTTGAAAAGTAATTTACCTCATCCAAGTCACAGCAGAAACTTGGCAGAAGTTGTCCTACCTCGAGACCCACAATCTGACAAAGCTCGTTCAAAATCACAAGTGCAAATTAGATGGTGTTATGTTGTGACAGTAAGAATTTTTTCCCGTAAAGTTAAAATCTTTCCCGTTAAAGCTGTAACGTCAAACAATGAAAAAAACGGGACAATAAACGTAGGTAATCAATTATTTTTCACATATCTGGTGATGAAATTTTTAAAAATGGACCTTAATGCCTTTTTAAAGTTATTAAAATTCGCCAAATTTTGATCGTTTTCATAACTAAATTTAAAAACTACTTTAGAACTTGCTTACTGAAACCAAATCGAAGTGCGATTCAATTTGACGATGTGCATTTTGACTTGGCAGTTTGCAATTTGTGACTGAAAAATGATTGATGCAAGTTGCTAAAATGTGGCTCAGCAGTCATTCGTAGGTTGATAAGCCTAATAGCTGACGAAAGTTGATATTCCTTGAAACAGCCGCAGTACTAGGCTGTTATATTTCGTGGATAGGCTATCATGGCAGACATGTGGTGCAACTCACGGGATGGTTCATTCATTTTATGACTTCTTTACAAAAAAACATGCCCAACTTGAGCCACCTATAGCCTAACGTCGTAAACATGCCAAACTAAAGCCACCTAGAGCCTAAGTTAATTTATTTTTTGTCAAAACTAAAAAATAAACACTAATGGCGAAAAGAATTTCTTCAAAAAGAAATACCACCATAAACCAAAAATCGACCAAATTTATTCAGTGAAAAAATAGCTTAAATTGGACTTAGTTATTTTTCTAAGCAAAACAAAAATAAATTAAAACAAAAAAATTGGTAAACACGTAGGTAATTTGCATTCCGCTAAAGCCTAAATTTAAACATAGACCAGAACGTGACATTACGAAGCGATATCTGGGGACTCCGAGACAGCATGTTTCAATGGGTTAATTACCTTACCCTAATTCATAAAGTATATTGGGCCCTAATTGGGCTAACACATTGGGACCCGGCTCTACATGAACCAGGGCATTTGATAGGACCCAAAAAGGTTTCACCTCAAACCTTGATTACTAAGCTTAACACTGGAATACCAATTAACATTCTATGAGCTCTGCTTTGCATTCCTGGGCTATCATACAACACTTACGCACAATAAGCTAGAGTGTACTGTATAAGGGCAGAGATGGTAATCGGTGCTTCAAAGGTATATCGGAAGTGGTACTAGACTTCAAAAGTACAGGGTGGCCCACTTAAAAGTAGCCCAGAAAATTAAATCGATGTCAACTGGGAGCACTTTCAGCATCTTCTATAACATCACAGATGCATAGATTTCAACTGGCGAGCACTTCCAGAATCTTTTGTAACACTACAGATTATTTAAACAATGCTACAGTTAATTTAAACAATAAAAGAATGTTCCTCTTCTCTACAACATTTTCCGGGCTACTTTTAAGTGGGCCACCCTGTAGTTCTGTACCGCAAGTCATTTAAAAAAGTACGGATTTACTTTAACAGTACTCGGTCCGTTTTCAACTTCAATGAACTTTTTAAATAAATTACGTGATGGTCAGCAAAACCAACCAAGCTGTAGCGACTGCATGCGTATTTGCTGAAGTTCGTGATTTAGAAAAATTTTTAATTTTAAATATCACAAACTTCACAAAACGAAAATACGCTGAGAGAACAGAATTTTATTATGTTGTACTTATCTTCATGCCTACCCATTCTGAGAATTAGACCAATTCAACTTTAATGGTTCAAAAGCTTAAAATTTTTGAACTCCCATTTGTGGGGAATTCCCAAACGTGGCACTCCCGACTTCAGGCGGGTACCAGTACTTCTAGATATCTATAATAGTTCAATCTGGTCCATCTGCGTTTTGTGGTTAAAAAGTAGATAGAAATAGAAAAAGAAAAAATTGTATCCAAGACGGAATAAATGAACATGACCATGAGATAGGTGGAAGGTAGTGTGGTCAAAACTAATAAACTTTTTTTCATCAATATTAGTAGTTACCGAGATATTCCAGTTCAAATTACTCCACTTTTTGCCAATTTTCGGCCACTCACCGGGCGCCCTCAAACTTTCTACACATACAGCCTCCATTTGCACCCATGTTGTGTCCAAACTTCAGCGTTTCACATTCAGCCAGTTTATAGTTATAAGTGAATTAAATTAATAAACTTTCGAGATAAAAATGGCCGTTTTTGCTCTGCTTTAGGGTTCCTAAATCACGATCAAGTGACCTTAGGTCCCCAAAATCGGCATACATGACGACTTTAATCATTGCCATGTTGTATTCCAAATTTTCCACGTTAAACCGTTTTTTAGTTAAAGTAGGGCCAGCAAAAGTCCATAAAGTCAAAATTCTTTTGGGCCTTATTATGTCATGACACGTATATCAACATTGGTTTCGGGTGCTCTGGAGCCGGTTTAGCTTGATTTTATAGGTCAAAATAAAGACAAAATTTTGGGTTAGGTCAAAATTTGTCAAAAATTCTTTTTCAAAAGCAAACGAAGTTTTTTTCGTAATTTTTCTGGATATTTGAACAGCAATGAAACTTTATTAGCACTTTTATGCATGTTTAAATTAAGTTGTGCTACTCAAACTTCTGCAGATTGTTGCAATATGTTACAACACAATTGCCAGGATTAACTTCTTTGCTAAAATAACGAAAAATCTTTTTTTTAATTAAGAATGCCAGCCTCTGCATGAATAAAATAATCATTAAAATAACACTATATGTATGTGTCCAAATGTAAAAATCAAAAGGTCCGTTTTTATTACACAAACAGTACCATATATCACGACTAAATAACCAGATTTTTAAAACTTGTGGGACTGCACTGCTTTGATTTCACAGCTTTAGGAATAGACAAAACTATTACACTACGGAACAACAATTTACCAACCAAAAATGAATTTCGTCAATTTATTTTCCAATAAAAACTTACGCCGAAAATTCGTGAAACTTAAGAACGGCCAATTTCAATCCAAAGTTTACTGGCTATAAAAAAAGTGTACTTGACAGAAAAAGGTGTGTAGTTTCCTATAGGTTTTTGTCCTGCATCTCTTAGTTGCTTTAATCACAAGAATGACTGATTAAGATTTCTTTCTAAATGTTGTTCCTGAAAATTAAGAAGGATGCCTTCTAACACGTGAATTCGTGAATTGCGAATTACAAAACTTTTTTTTAAATCAAAATTCGGACCTCAATAAATCCAAAACGGTTTAAATCAAAATAAAGTCAAAATTTATTGAAATAAAGTCAAAAACTTTTTTTAAGTCAAAACAAAAATGGCTCTGGTTATAAGCTAATCAATAAATTTCGATGCGCATCTATCAAAACGGCCGATCAAAAACAAACGTCCTACGCGCGAAGTCCCAATTATCATCAGCGCTTCTAGTAATCAAAACTTTCGGCAAGCTCAAAAATCTAGAAGTGTCACAATAAGAAATACTTGTGCCAAATTTGGTGCTTCTGCAAGAGACTGAACGAAGCGGAACCTAAGCTCCCTAATAAACAGAGCAAAACGGCTAAAATATATACAGGAAACCACTTATGATTTCATTTAAGAAAAGGTAAAATTGGTGGACGTCTGTGAGCTAAGGCAGTTTAGAGTGTTTTTTCATGTCCATTTTTGGTTACGGTGCCTGCATAATGCTGAGCCATGCCACAACAAAGTGTCAAATTATGAAACAACCGTGCAAATCAAAGAGTTCATAAGTGAGCAATATATTTTTGGCGACAAATATGACCGGTTGTCTGGGATGGGTAGTACATTTTTTAAGAATTAAGTCAAAAAACATTTCGTAAATTCTTTAATTTGCACGATTTTTTGGCATGACCCAGCAATAATCGCTTAGTAGGTACCGGAACCAAAAACCGAGCCTGAAAAGTAGACATACAAAAGCATTCTCCATGGATGATGGATCAAAAAATTAAGTATAGTAGGAACAAATAATTTAAAAAATAACAGAAGGATATGATTTCGATACTTGGTTGAAAATTCCGAAACGAAATTATCTTGCAATGCGCTGCTTCCAAATCGAAGTACAATAATAGTGACGCTGAAAAACAAGTAATTAAACGTCTTCGGCTGTTACTTCTAATATCCATCCGTTAGAATTAGTTTTAAAATAATTTAGAATTAAAACATTCATAGCGTTTTTTATATATGTTCACTTTTTGGCACGGTTCTTGGCTCTGTTGCCTGCTTGTTGCCGGATCGCACGAAAAAAGGGCCGACTTGCAACAAGACTGTGCCAAAAGAGTTTAAATGTCACCAAATGAACAGATCACTAACATATTAGCTTTGTCATTTTTCACGGCTCTTTCGTAATTTGGTACTTTGTTCCGGCACGACTCAGCAACAAACAGGCACCGAAACCAAGAACTGAAAATTGGTCAGTAAAACGCTTTTACTGCACTTCCTCAGCCTTTTTCCCATAACCATAGAACATACAAATCTATTTCGTGGTAATATGACTTCACTCATCTATTGCCATCTGTGAAAGCCCAAGATAATTTGACAATTCTAACAATCGAGAAAGAGGACAAGTGGAACACTAAAAATAGCGTTTTTTACTTATTATGCTGAAAAGGTGTATTTCTTCAATCGCTCTGCAATAGCATTTTCACAAATCTATTTCTCAGGCCTGGTTCTTGGTTTCAGCGCCTGCTTATTGTTGAGCCATAGGTGCCCATCAAAGACTGTAAGCGATCAGTTTTTTGGTGACATATAAACTCTTTCATTGTCACGGTTCTCTTGTAATTTGGCACTCTTTTTTGGCACGATTAGCATAAGCACTAAGCAGACACCAAAATCAAAAACTGGTCCTGAAAAATGGCCAAGCAAAAACACCATAGATAAGCGATAAAATTTAATTTGGTGCTTTGGTCCCGCTATCTCGAAAAACAACGCAAAATCACTTGAGTGCGTCAAACAGCAGATAAGTTAGCGTTTTTCTTCAAAAGTGAATAAAATAGAATTTTTGTTGTTTTTTTTGGGTGTTTTTCGTTGTTTAAAAGCAATGCAAAATTATTGCACTACGTCATACAGCAGATAAGTTGGCGTTTTTCTCCAAAAGTGAATAAAATAGAAATTTCGTTGGTTTTTTTTTCTGTAGACTAGAAAAATTTGTTTTATTACTTAACTCATATCAAACCAATGAAACTAATCTCGAGATACTGTAATTTGGAATCTACGCAATTTACCTTATCGCAATAACGAAAGCAGTTATGACTGTCAAAAACTTCAAACGTAAATTAGCATATGGTTTCGAGTGCAACTCCGTAAAAGCTCGGACAAATAGAAAACCAAGGTACAAAAGATAAATTCCTCCAACAGCAAAGAAAAAAATCTTCATGCCCTGAAAACATTACATGATAATGTCAATGATTTGAATAAAAATACACGGTCAATTCTTAATTGATATAATCGCAAAAATCTATTAGTATGGCACATATCTAACATTTTCGAATGACATTTGATACACGAAGCATGATTAACAAAAATCAAAAAATTCAACTAAAGCTTTAAAAAACAAAAGTAAGCATAAACAATTCCTCCCAGACCCGCTACTACCATTACGCTCAGCAAAATAATCTTGGTTGTCAATACTTGCAGTCTGCAATGTGTACACTGTACAAAATGTACAGTCAGTAACACTCACCAAAAAGCTTTTCAAATCAAGTTCATATTGATACGAAGGATCACGAAGCTCATTGTACCTGAAATAAAAAAAAAAAAACTTTTCTAACAAGTATCAACTGTTTTCAACAAGTTGAAGTATTATTCGAAAGTCTGCAAAAAAGGGGTAGTAAACGAAATTGACATCAAGAGTCTAAGACAATAGAATATAAAACCTGAATGTAGTTGAGCATATTGTTTGCCTGTCAACTCGACTAATGGCAGCTGGCAAGTTTGTTTACTTTTCAGTTAAGTAAAACTGAGAATATCATTTATAACACTAGGCATGAAGAGTTACGTAAACTTCGTTTACGGGAAGAACCCGGATTTGTACTAAATGATATGAAGAGTTAACGCCAAACTACTAAACTAGAATATCGATGCTTTAGACACGGCCGTCGGTCATTTTTTTTATTTACTTGTTATCTCAATTCTCTTTTGTTGGCGAGCCCCGGAATTGAACTCGTTTTCCTTGTTTTTTTTTTTTCTTTTTTTTTAATCGTTATCCTGTGTTATGTGTAGTTGCCAACTTTCAATATCTATTTAAGTTTGAGCTATCGGCAATCACTTCCAAGGATGGCAGCACGGTACGGTACGCCTCAATTTTAGCTAAGAAGTACGGTACGCTGATACGGTACGCCTTTTTTGTAAAGGTACGGGTACGGTACGCCTTTCTTGTAATGGTACGAGTACGGTACGTTGGTACGCTGTTTGAATTTGTCTACTAAACGTTTTAAGTGCAACGTGCGGCCGTCAATGAAGATTCGTGCGATCGTGCCCGGCGTGCAGATATACTGTAGTATAAGCTATTCTCAAGTGATCATTATTGGCTTTCAATTTGTCGTTACAATTGTTAAGAATTGTATTATGATTTCACAAGTCACACTCACAAGTATAGCCAATTATGATGTCATAACTGCTGCCTATAGATGCCAGAGGCCAAGGAGTATCGTGGCATGTGATATACTGGAGAAAAATTTGAACGGAAACGATTGCGACACTTTATCTGAATACGCAGTGATTTAAAAATCCCAGGCTTTTAGCACATTGCACCGGCTTTTTGTATGCAAAGACAAAAGACAGCTGAAGTCGACGCTAAATATGTGACTTGAGATCGCTGATTTATAGGCTAGTGATTTCAAAGTCAGTTAAAGTTGCGAGGTACGTAGTACGCAAATTCTGAACGTACCGTACTGCAATCCTTAATCACTTCTATCAAATCTTTTTTTAATGCAAGTGAGCAACGCTTAATTATTTACTTGTTTTACGCAGAATGATTCTGGACCTCGAATTTGCTTTTTCAGTTTAGTTCAAGCAAAGCCGCAAGCAAAATTTATGTTGAAAATTTCAGTTAAATTTTGTCGGCAAGTGTGTTACCGGTATTTTATTTCTGTCATTCTCTTCAGTTTTGTTTTTTTGAGACAGCGTATAGACAGACCAAACCACAAAGACCTTCGAGCTCTCGCAGCCGAATTTCAACGCCCATAATAAATTTAAGCCCATCAAAAACTTCTTTTATCCATGAAAATATCATTGAACAACATTGCGCCAAGGAAAAAGTGCACACTCTTTGCGGACGATTATCGACTGGCTCTTAACCATACGCCGATTCATTCAATATTCAGACGCGCCTTGTTTTTCGGCCACAAGCTTTGCCACGCTTGCCGCGGTAACCACTCTTTCGGATATCACAAGCAGTAGCAGGCTTGCTTAGGGCATTTTTTAGAAGGTACAAAATCGAGCGAAGCCAACTTTAAGCCACGATGTCAAAGGTTTATAAAGTTGAACATGTGGAAGTTTATTCCCAGCATTAGTAACCTCACCTTACAAACTAGAAAACAAAAAAAAAAACAAGCGTTAAAGAGTTTTTGTTGAAGAAACGGTTTTGTTGAAGAAACGAGAACTACTTGAGGTATTAATGAGATGCCCCAAACTTTGTTCCATTATTCCCCGAATCAGCGAAAATGAGTTAATCCGCTTGACTCTGTACCATTAGCAACCCTGCATTTTGAACTTTCGTTACATTAAAAAAGGATTACCGGTACTTAGCAAAATTACTTGAACAAACCGAACATCACGTTAATCCTTATTCAGCAAGAAATTTCTACTTTGCAAAATTTCTGGCAAAATAAAGATCGCAATGTTCGATTAATCGTACATAATGTTGCTTATTCTGTCAGAAACTTAGCATTGTCATCTTTTTTTTTTGATGTTACGAAAGTTCGAGAGATAGGTTTCTCAATGGTATGGAGTCAAAAAGATTAAGTCTATTTTCGCTAGAAGGGGAACAGAGAAACAAGGCTTGGGGCACTTCTTTATTACCTCAAGTATATCTCATTTCTACAATAAAACCCATATCGAGCAGCATCTCTTTGATGAACTTAAATGGAATATTTTTAGCAAGACCCAATCAAGATTGAAACCCAAGTCTAACGACGCAATTATCATAGCAGACACTCTATTGAATAGCACTACAGTTCACAGCTCTATCGTTGAATTTGTAACGGCATTTCAAAAGAATATTTGCGGATACACATTAGGAAATATTTTTCGCACGTTAAAAAAATCTACTTACTGTTGCCATGAACCCAGTGTCACTGCAGTCAACCAGAGTAAACCACATATAAGAAGTTTGGGTAAATAAAATTTGAAAAACGGTCTTCTTTCGCTGTTTGCTCTTATGCCATGATAAACACACAACCAAAATAGTAGCAGCAGACACAAAAATGTCGCCTAAAACAAAACTATTTGTTATATGCCGTATTACGCGGTGCGATTAAAAGTCACATTAATTCATTTATTTCCTCACTTGAAATACGGTGTCAAGCATTCCAGGTACCCAACTGGTCAAAATGAACGTTAGAGGAAAAAGCGGATCTAAAAAAAGCAATTTAGAAATGACATGAAATCATATTGGCAGAAAAATGCATCACATCCTTGTTATACTTTGCCTCAAACCGGCACAATGTGCGATGTTCACTCATCCAGTACAGCAGTCATGTGATACATTTTTACAAATTGAAGTAATTAGGACTTGAATTTATATTGTATATTATCGGTATATAACCTTCCAAACATAGGCGTAGCCAGGATTTTTGATTGGGGGGGGCAAATCACGTGCAATGACGTCATCTAAAACTTCAAAACAAGAATTTTTTGTGGGGGCAAAGATATCGTAGAATGGAAGATCAGAAGCCGTGGACTGGTGTTGGCACGTAACTAAAAATTCGTTCAAGGAGAGGGCTTAAACCAATGGTTAAAATGTGAAAATGTCAAAATTGGGAGACGTGTTGAGTAGAGAAGTGTACTGTAATTCAAATGTATTATTGAGGGGGGTCTGAGGGCGGATCCTCCAGCAGCTGTAGGCTATGGGGTCTGGGGACGAAGCCCCCAGCCGCTGGGCGATTTTTCGTAATTTTTTGAATAAGAAACTGTTTTAACGCAATTGGACCACATTTCGCACGTTTTCAAAGCTTCATTTGAAAGTACTAGATTTTTGACATTTGAAAGCCAATTGAAAAAATTAAGTTGTTCAGTCCTTCTTTTGCTTGCAATTTAAGTCCAAAACACGTTTAAAATCTTGCATTTTGGGGTTAAATTTTGTAAGTGACTTGGTCCAAGTAGGGGGAAGTAAAGTACATTGACTCCTGGATTATTTTAGCAGTGAATAACAATCCACTCGAAAATTTTCCTCAGAGATTATTGTTTTGTGATGAAAACAACTAGTTATAGGAGTTACATACACGGCCAGGAGCCCCAGGCCCTCTCAATTCAAAAATTTGTTCAATGACCATTTTTCTTACTGCAGCTAATTTTTTTCAAAAGTATTTTCTTGCATAAAAACCGGCCAGGTGAAGGTGAATTGTGATTGAAAAATCTACAGTAGATGGTTACGCCGACTAACCATGTTATTGCCCAGGTCGGATTTACATTGAGTTGGACCCCTGGCACTTTGGGATTTTCGCAATATTTTTCTGTCAAATATACATGAAGATCAAAAAAAGTCTCATATGAGCGGGGCCCCTGGCACTGTGCCATCTGGTAAATTCGCCCCCGGTTATTGCATTACGTTCATTAAAAGGTTACATGAGGGTCTGAATTAGCAACTTTAAGATAAAAACCCTTAGTTTTACTCGAGTTGTACGTTTAAATTGGTTGGCAAACATTAAATTGTGGGGTCCAGGCCTCCTGGATCAATATATTGTTGGGGGGCCCATATAAATTGGGGGCCATTTATATATTGTTGTAAGGGGCCCATTTAAATTGTTTGGCAAAAATTGAATTGAGGGGCACGGGCCCCCTGGATCAATATTATTGTTGGGGGCCCATCTAATTAAATATTTTTTGTAGGGGGCCAAAATAAATTAGTTTGCAAAAATTAAATTAAAGGGCTCAGGCCCCCTGGATCAATATTATTGTTGGAAGCCCATTTAAATATTATTGTAAGGGGCCTATTTAAATTGGTTGGCAAACATTAAATTGTGGGGTCCAGGCCTCCTGGATCAATATATTGTTGGGGGGCCCATATAAATTGGGGGCCATTTATATATTGTTGTAAGGGGCCCATTTAAATTGTTTGGCAAAAATTGAATTGAGGGGCACGGGCTCCCTGGATCAATATTATTGTTGGGGGCCCATCTAATTAAATATTTTTTGTAGGGGGCCAAAATAAATTAGTTTGCAAAAATTAAATTGAAGGGCTCAGGCCCCCTGGATCAATATTATTGTTGGAAGCCCATTTAAATATTATTGTAAGGGGCCTATTTAAATTGGTTGGCAAAAATTAAATTGAAGGGTTCCCGGGTTCCCTGGATCAATATTATTTATTGTTGGGAGCTCATTTAAATTGGGGACAATTTAAGTATTATTGTAGAGGGCCCATTTAAATTGTTTGGCAAAAATTGAATTGAAGGGGCCTGGGCCCCCTGGATCAATATTATTTTAGGGGGCCCATTCAAATTGGAGGCCATTTAAATATTTCAACTGGCCTATTTGAATTGAGTGGCAAAAATTCAATTGAGGGGGCCCGGGCCCCCTGGATTAATATTGTTGTTAATTACTGTCGTACATGTGTACTGTTGTACGCGAAGATGCTAAAAGAAACTAAAGCAGAAGAAACAATAGTCTTTTTTGTGACATTTTTATCATTGGTAGCATTTCAATTGGGGGGGGGGCAGGCCCCCTGGGTCCCCCCTCTGGCTACCCTATGCTTCCAAACATTATTGTTATGTAAATTGTTAGCTTAAAAATAGTAAATTTTGGTAGCTCTTCTGAATCACATTAGCTCTTGTTTTTTTTGCGTCAGTCCTTTTTATTATTTAACGTCAGTTCTTTGCTCTTTTTGACTATCTTTATGCATTTCTAATCACTCACTCTTGTTGTACATACAAGTTATTTTCAAATTCTTTTTTTCCTTTCTTTTTTCTGAGTTAAGCTCGAATAAAGATACCATTAAATAATTATTATGACTTTCCAGAGTTGCTGCAGACTCTATGATTTCACGGTCCCTTCGCTGTCACTCTGGCGCTGCTTCCTTAATAACTATACGGACTCTATATCAACTGTTTTTTGTTATTTAGTCGTGTCAATAAATAAACTTGAACTTGTCGTGACACTTCACATAAGAAGCTTCTTCATTTTGTTTTGTTGTTTTGTAGGCAAAGCTTGCAGGTTTTCTGTACTGTAACCTATTTAGTTGCCAAAAATTGTAATTTGTAATTACAATTACAATTACAATTACAGTTTTGCTGAAGGGGATGCATGATACAAAAGCTAAATTTTTTTGTTCAAAAAATGCTTTAACTGGGCAACATGCTGAGCAAACTTATGCAACTCAAGCGTATCACAGACGGAGGTCTGAGAGCATGCCCCAGCCGCCGCAAGCTATGGGAGTCTGAACGCGATTACTGTAATTATTCGAAAAAAATGCTATTTTGATCACATTTTGCACGTTTTGAGAGCCATTTAAATAAACTAAATTGCTAAGATTTGAAACCCAGTTGAAAGAATTAAATTGCCCAACCCCTTCAACTTGCAGGTCAAACCAAAACACTTTTAAACGCTGGCGGCATTTTATGGCACAAATCTCTATGTGACTTGACAAAGGCCCTTTTTCCTTGATAGCAGCACTGTGAATGGACCAATTTCAACTTAGCACAATTTTTATCGTTCTGCAGTCAACGTTTTGCCTAGTAAATAGAAAATTAGCTGTATGGTTTGAAATAGCCTACTTGCCATTATACAGAAGTAACAAAGGTAATAGTAAAGACATCCACTTTTGCTCTATGGTCCAGTTTCTGATATGATAGTAGCGAAGAACATGGGCAAAAGCACACTGTAAAAAAACATTCAGCAACATTATGCAGGTGAAACATTCCGCGAATGCTATGCAACAACTTAATAATGAAACTGAAGGTACTGATATTTTTCTTTTCTTTTTTATGTTTTTGTCTGCACTGTCGTGTTCTTCAAAAAATAGAATTTGAATAGAATTTTGACAAGTTTTACAACAAAATTTGATACAAATTTGATTTCATATAAGCTTTTGCAATACTTTTTTTTTTGTTACGACAAAATTACGAACACCAAACAAAACACAGCATGTCACAATTATTATCTAAGCAAATTTAATACATTAGAGCATTACATAAAAGTTTCAAAATTTGACTATGATTTTTATTTAATCGATAGTTTCCAATTTGTCGCCTAGAAAATAATATGCTTTTAATTTTTTCAATGATACAGTCTGAACTAAAATGAATTTTGTTGTGCACTATACTAATTCGATGTGTCCAAATACAATATTTTGTGACACTAAGCAAGAAAGCAATTTCATTTATGATCAACTGCGAATGACAATGTTGGGCCGTCAGAATACTAAAATCAAAAAACAAACAAAAATTCAAAGATAGAGAGGGCACAGAATACCCAGTTAATTTTAAAATCAAAAGTATAAAGATGCTCCATACACTTTGTAACTTAAAACAAAAAAAAAAACAAACGAGACTCAGTTTCATCTCGTTGATTACAGGAAAAACACAAACTTGTACCATGATATGCAGCAATATACAGTTAAGATGTGACTGGCATTAAGTTCCATATTGTTGCATAATTAAAGGTTTTCAAAAATTTACGTAGCTTTTCAGACAGAACTCTTCAGTTCGATCTCTGTCTAATTTCGTAAGCAAGATCTTTATACACTATCTTAAATTTTGTGTTTGTGGTTTTTTAAGAAAATGCACTAAGAAAAGTCGCAACCTGCAACTAGAATATGACATCGCAAGCAATATCAGGGGACTTCGCAAAAGTATTCAACTTACTAAAGAACTTCACAATTGCGTTAAGCGTGTTTATAGTTGTTGACAACCACATCTGAAATACATCGCTTTTGAATTTCATAATGTTACATTAACTTAGCCAAGTTTGTGTTTAACAGCTTCTAAAATTTAAATGTCTAGAAAAGGCATCTATAAATATCTATCAGATCTCGTTTCAACTTTTACGGAATTAGTTGAATTTTTGCTTACCAGCGCAATTGTTAAAATTGCGGTTACAAATAATTTTCGGCAATAACCTTTTGCCACGATTGAAACTCAGAAATAAAAACTTTTGATCTGAAAATGCCAATATGATTTTTGGATTTTGCAACTTAGATTATCTTTACCAGAAATTTGACACACTCTCCGAAATATCAAATCTACACCCTAACTAGCCCACTGCATTAATTTTTTAAGAAGAATTTTATACCAGCACATGTATGAACAGTTCAACAAATTTTTCTCAAAATCTAAGACTAAATTAAACAATGCCTGCTTCAGCAATTAGCATGGAAAGAGATACGTTTTAGAAAATTTAGAAACAAAAAATCAATTTCTTATAAATTACAAGTGATATTACAGAGTCTAACCTTACGATGACTTCACATTGAAAACTTATAATAATTTACTCAACTCTATGCTTTCCAAAACACCAGGGGTAATGTTTAAAGTCAAACAACTATTTACCAAAAATCATCTACTTCTTTCGCACATTGTGCTCTTTTTCGTTCACTTTAACAGCTTAGAGGTCATTCGCTCTCAATGTTTAAAGGTCTCAGAAAGTTATCAAAATAATCAAGTAACGTCAATCATAAAGCTATAAGGAGTTCAAACAGTTTTTCGCTTTATTATGAAATGACATAGAGCGATCTTTAAAATTCCAGCGACTTTATTACATCAGCCAAACTTAAAGGCGGTGAATCATCCAGCCAATTCCAGTGCTTTACAATAGCTAAAATTGAACTATATTTTTTGATATTTTTTGTTTTAATTTTGGGGCTGCGTTTGCAAAGATATTCAACAAATACAAAAAGATGTCCCCCTGAAAAAAGTTTTTGGAAACTCTGAGTTTTGATCTTCCAGCCCAAACCACAGTTCTCTATACTATTAGGCCTACTGTAATCTTATTAAACTATTAGGCCTAACTATCTCTAAACTGACAAGGTTGACGTCCTTCGTGGTCGACTCCTGAGAAATCATAACGACTTCCACTGGCAGTTAGGTGGCCAGATCAACCACCAACCCTGCAGCTACAAAGCATCTCGAGTCATAAGATGCACAGAGCTGGACAGCCCTGTTTCGAGCTTTTAGCTCTGATCGGCAGCCCTCAGCTTCTCTAACAAAGTTATTCCCCAGCTGGACAAGACTCTTGGCCGAACTGGACAATCCTTAATAGCTAGCACAGCGGCAGAGGGTTTCTAGGGAATAAACGATTTCTCACTTGTGGTGCTTAAAAAAAAACAAGTGAAAAAATCGCTGAACCCTTGTAGTAAGGACAGCCATAGGCTATTCCTACTACAAGTGGAAGTCGTTATGATTTCCCAGGAGTCGACCACGAAGGACGTCAAACTATTAGGCCTAATAGTTTAGAGATAGTTAGGCCTAAACTATTTAGAAAGAAACTATTTAGAAATAAGCTATCTCTAAACTATTAGGCCTACCACAGTTCTCTAAACCATTAGGCCTACTGTGGTTTTGGCGAGAAGAACAAAACTCAGAGTTTTCAAAAACTTTTTTCAGGGGGACATCTTTTTGTATTTGTTGAATATCTTTGCAACCGCAGTCCCAAAATTAAAACAAAAAATATCAAAAATTATAGTTCAACTTTAACTATTGTAAAGCACTGGAATTGGCTGGATGATTCACCGCCTTTAACATTACCCATGGCCAAAAACAAGCATGCATTTTACAACTATTCTGATTCTGAGAACGCTATTTAGCAGTGCGACCCAACGGCCAACATATTAGATTGTATAGTATATTGAATTACATCCATTATTCAGCACAAAAGCTTTCTTAAATAAAATTGTTAAAAAACTTTGAAGAGCAAGAAGATTTTTTCAAAGTCATCAGCGACAGTTTAGTAAAAATACTCCGCAATACAGCTTAAAGCTAAAAGCCATTAAGCTTACGCACTTCAACGTGTTAAATTTTGCAGTAATCCCATAGGTTTTACTCTTCTACTTTTCTGTGATACCAATTCATTGTGAGAATTTAACATACAGTTTGAAGGTCCATTTAAGGGCTAATTGTCCAACAAGGTATTGCCGAGATTGGCATGTTTTATCTTTTTCTTATATTAGCCAACAGTTCTCTTTGATTATGTCTAGCTGGAGTACCTTGCAATAAAAATTTTGAAATTTTAAGGAGCCCATTTGGCATGGTCTCCTCAATGTGGCCAATTAAATTTGCTATCCTAAATCTTTGATTCATACTAACTTATCCAATAGATTTAGTTTGTTTAGCTTTTGTAGTTAATGGGAGGAGGTGCCAACACAACTGGAGCACCCCAATAGTATGAGATCCTCGTTGTTGTTTTTTGTCAAGCTTGAGGGGTTAAAACTTTTGAAGGACCCATTGGAGAAGGACTCTCCAATTCTGGCACTTCAAATTAGTGATATTTTGCTATCTATTCTGATTTCATCTTTGTTTTTTATTTGCCTATTCTGAAAGTTTCATATGTCTAGCATAAATGGTTGAAAAGTTTGACTTCTGAAGGACCCCTATTTTGGTGCCACAAACTTTTCATCAAATTTTATCTTTCTTTCATATTTGCTTCTGTATCTTAAAAATGTGATGTGTCTAGCTTAAATAAGTAAAAACTGTGAATTTTGGCATCCTCATTTGAGGGGGACCCCCATTGTGGTACTCCCAAATTTTGTCAAATTTTATCTTATCTTCATATTTGCATATCCTGAAATTTTCATGTGTCTAGCATGAGTAGTTAAAAAATTGGAATTTTGCCGGCCCCATTTGAGGGGTACTCCTCATCTTGATATGCCCAAATTTTTTCAAATTTTATCTTTTCTTCATATTTGCCAACTCTAAAAATTTCATGTGTCTAGCATGTGTGGTTAGAAAGTTTGATTTTTGGCGGCCCCATTTTGGTACTCCAATTTGTTTTAAATTTTATGTTTCTTTTAAACTTACTTACCTTAAAAACTTTATGCGCCCAGCTTTAAAATTTAAAAATTTGAATTTTGGAGGTCTCCATTCGGGGGTAACCCCCAATTTTTGTTTGGTTTAGTTTGTTTTTGATATCTACCCACTCCAAAAAATTGATTTATCTAGCTTTAATGGTTTAAAAGTTCAAAATTTTCACGGCCCGTTTGAGGGGGATTCCCCCAACCTGGCACCCCCAATTTCAGTTGGGCACTAGTCCTCCCTGATATCTTCAATCGCTTAAATTTTGAATATAGTGCATTTAGCAGTTTAAAAGTAGATAGCCGGAGAAGATTAATAAAACAAAGTAAGAAAAAAAAAAAAAAACAGAAGAAAAATAGTATTTAACTTGGGGTAAATGAACAAAACCAAAAAAAGCCAGTTGATAGTGTGCCCAAAAATCACAAACCATTTTTCATCCATATTGGTAATTACCGAGATATATCGGTTCAAAATTGTCCACTTTCTGCTTACTTTTAGCCTGCAAAATTTTGGTCAGGTGACCGGGCGCCCCCAAACTTGGTTTTTATAAAGCATTTATAAGCACACACATTGTGTCCCAATTTCAGCTTTGCACGTCAAGTGGTTTTGAAATTATAAGCGATTTGCTAACTTTTGAAGCCAAAAATTACTGTTTTTTTGTGTCTTAATTTGATCACGTGACCTAGGATCCCCAAAATTGGCATACAAGATGCTTTCATTAATTGCTATGTTAAGTCCAAACTTCAACTTTCTAGGTTTTACCGTTTGTTAGATATAAGCAAATCAATCCTCATCTGCCAAAATTCGCGAACAAAACCAATGGTACTACGCGCTAGGGTGGAGTGAAAATTAATGATTTTTAAATTTAAAAAGTGGTCTTGATATATGGCCCCAAATCATATCACATGTTGGATCCAGTATTTTCCCCGTTGACGGAGTTGGCCGAATTTCGTATGGTCATTGTCTTTACCATTACTCACCATTTCGTTTGATCACATGCATCCTCTTTCCCCAGTCCATTTTTCTTCATCTCATTCTCTACCTGCTTTTTCCATGTTTGTTTTGGTCTTCCTCTTCCTCTACTACCACTCACTTCAAATTTCAAAGCCTTCACTTTAAATATGGCCAAAACCACTTACTTCAAAATATGGCCCCAAATACCATATGAAATACTTCTATCGCAATTTTGAGTTCTTGCACCCTCTAGTGGTTGTGCAATTTGACCGATCGAGCTCAAAATAGCCAATTTTGCCATATCTCACTAACCACATGTGCTAGAAAGCTAGTCTACAGCTTAAAAGTTGCGGAAATAGCACATTTATATCTCCATTCAAAAGAACTTTGCCGTTAAAACGTACACAAAAAAAGTTGCAGCCAAATTATTGATTGCAGATTTACTGATTATTGATAAGTTTTCAGTGCTCAACTTGAAACGCCTTGCAATTCACATTGGCATTAAAAAACGCCAGATGAGGTTTTAGTGAGCCACGCTGCCTTATCCGCTTAAAATAGTTTCTTTAATGGCAATTAGCATTACTCAATGAGGCAATGTGCAGCAAAGTATACTAACAAATGTTATAAGTTTTATGCTATTGCATCAGCCAGTATTGGTTGGCTTTTGCATCATCATTTTATTTATACTGAATTTGAGGAATTATATTTAGTTAATTCAAAAAAGTTGAGATTGTACAGCTCCATTGAAAAAGCACTGAAGAATACAAAAGTGCAAAATCAGAAAAATAAGAATTATAAAAACAATTTGCAATTGGAAAAGCTATAGTTCTAAATGGAAGAAAATTTGGCAGTACAAATTAATGAACAATTTGATATTATTGTTTATTGTATTGTAGATACAGTATATTGTACTTGCTGGTATAAATTTAGTTATTTCTGAAGCAGCATGCTACCTAGAAAAAGATCCAAGTCTAATGTTTCTTGTAAAAAGTTGCACGGTGGATAAATTTTTCAAAGTTCTGATAATTTTCCCCCAGGATTGCTGCTAACCAAGAGACAAGTGATTGAGCGCATGCTCAACTTTAATCACTTCAGGAAGTTGGATATAGCTCGAATTGTTGCAAAAGAACTTCACAACAGATGGATTTGGCGCAGAGTTTATTCTATTCTTGAGCTGAGTATTGCACAAAGAATCAATCAACTAATGCTAAACTTCAGTGGTTTAAGTAGATATCCGAAAAAATCTGAAACATCAGTTAGATACAAACAGCTTGAAACTAGTTTCTTGCTAGATGCTGATAAACTTTTAGATGTTGTTTTGCTATGATGACAAACAATGAAAGCAATGTGAAATTCAGTATGGTTTGAGAATAACATCTAATAATCATTCTTTTTTTTCAAAGATCAAAACCGGAACGCAAGGGTAAATGTTTGGCAGCAATCCTGTAGGGATATTAACCAAACTTTGAAAAATTTATCCACCGTACAACTTTTTACAAGAAACATTAGACTTGGATCTTTTTCTAGATAGCATGCTGCTTCAGAAATAACTAAATTTATACCAGCAAGTACAATATACTGTATCTACAATACAATAAACAATAATATCAAATTGTTCATTAATTTGTACTGCCAAATTTTCTTCCATTTAGAACTATAGCTTTTCCAATTACAAATTGCTTTTGTAATTCTTATTTTTCTGATTTTGCACTTTTGTATTCTTCAGTGCTTTTTCAATGGAGCTGTACAATCTCAACTTTTTTGAATTAACTAAATATAATTCCTCAAATTCAGTATAAATAAAATGATGATGCAAAAGCCAACCAATACTGGCTGATGCAATAGCATAAAACTTATAACATTTGTTAGTATACTTTGCTGCACATTGCCTCGTTGAGTAATGCTAATTGCTATCAAAGAAACTATTTTAAGCGGATAAGGCAGCATGGCACACTACTGTAAAAGCGTAAATAGACATAAAATTTAACCTCATCTGGCGTTTTTTAATGCCAATGTGAATTGCAAGGCGTTTCAAGTTGAGCACTGAAAACTTATCAATAATCAGTAAATCTGCAATCAATAATTTGGCTGCAACTTTTTTTGTGTACGTTTTAACGGCAAAGTTCTTTTGAATGGAGATATAAATGTGCTATTTCCGCAACTTTTAAGCTGTAGACTAGCTTTCTAGCACATGTTGTTAGTGAGATATGGCAAAATTGGCTATTTTGAGCTCGATCGGTCAAATTGCACAACCACTAGAGGGTGCAAGAACCCAAAATTGCGATAGAAGTATTTCATATGGTATTTGGGGCCATATATCAAGACCAATTTTTAAATTCAAAAATTTCTATTTTTCACTCCACCCTACTACGCGCTTGCACGAAGTCCCAATAAGGAGATATGTACCCTAAGGAGATTTCACAATCAGCGATAAACAGAAATGCAATCTATATGATGTTTGATCTTAAAGAACTTAACGGCACACTTTGATCCTAATGAAACAGCTGAAGTGTATAAACAAACTGCTTTTGCCTGCACAAATCCGTTTTTTCCGTGAAATAAAAACAGCTTCCAATAGATTCAAGTGAAATTGAAAACGAGTGGTAGTTAAATTTTATACCACAAATCAGAATAGTTGCATGTACAGTGGTTGGACTCCAACAAATGTAGGTCGATGGCTGAATCGATCTCTGGTTCAAATCGCGCCTTAATTTTGGTTTTGCATTTTTTATTTGGCTGTATTCTTGTTGCTTAGGACTGGCAAGTTACCTACTGCTGAGTAGGAGTGGCTCTTTGCCATATTGTTTTTGGAACATACTGCTTAATGATAGTGTTTCGAAAAGCTTTGGGTTATGCACTTTAAAATCACAAAAACAAAATTTGCAATGGTCTTTAGAGATCATGCTCACCACATACCAAACTAGATAGTGATTGCAACTGAAGAGTTTGGTCCAGAAACTTATTGCAAAAGCTTACATGAACTTGACTTTGCTAAATGTCATATTCAAATTTTGCTCCACCTCAAAATCGTTCATAAAATTTGATGCAGTAAAACGTCATCCAATATCAACCCAACAGTGTTTAACATTGTCAACGAGCTTACTGGGAAGTTAAAACTAGCATCTTAGCTCATATTCAATACAGTGAAGAATCCTACCATAGATTGAGTTTTTGTAGGCCACCAAAAATTCTATCAAAACCAAGCAGAACGACTACCTATTACTTACTGTAACTATAAATGTCAGAATAAGAAAGGCAAATCGAAGCCAGATTTCGAATTGAGTGAACGCAGAATTGTAGGTTTTAAACTAAAAATAAGAAAATTCAAATTAAAATTTTTGGGCAATTTACTAAATCAACACTATAAAACTAAATGTCACAAATAATAATTTTGAATGCCTGAGATATAATTATTTGTTGTGTTTTAACGTGTATGTGACTACTTTGTTTGTTTTGCTGCCTTTTGATTTGAAATATTGGAGATGATTCCTTTCTAGTATATTCTACCATTTTCTATTAGTCACAGCAATAATTAGTTGTTCACCATTCTTATTTGCTATATTTACACTTGAACTTTGTGACATCATAATTATGTGAAATTTGTTATCGTAAGCTAGTATACTTTTTCTATTGTGATGTATCAGGAATTGTTCTGGGATATTTGATAGCTTTTGCTGTAGTAAAAATAGGTGGGTCGTTTTTCATTCAGGATTCTAATATTCTAAGAGTGAGTGATTTTAGATAATAGTTTCGTAGGCAGTTTTGCCAAGTTTGTGTATCTGTGGTTGGCTTGGGTAGCCGTATAGTTGGCGATCTGAATTGGTCAATTGCGATAGTGTGCAAGATGCAACCTGAACCTGGTCGGTCGCGGTTAGGTCTTTTACGATCTGAATTGGTCGATTGTAAAAAGTTTTAGAGGAGCGATTTGGCTCAGTGAGAGTGGTTTTGTGTTTTAATCTTAAATAGAAGTTTTAATTTAAGATTGGCGTGCTACTTTCCGAGATTCAAGAAGCTAAAAGAACTATCAACTGCCATTTTGATTCGTCAATTAACATCTCAGTTGTTCTACAGTTTTAGTTGACATGGACGATTCTAGAGATTAAAGGTTGTACTCTAGCCAAGTATCAACAATCGCGACACTAAAATTTTTGTTTTTGCTGAAGTATCTAATCTACAACTGATTTTGATGGGCAACTCCATGCAGTCAGTCTCGTCTCTTTTGCCCATTTATAAAGCAGTAGGTAAAAAAATATTTTACATCCACAAAGTTGGACAAAACTAAAGCTTTTTAGTTCTGATTTTCAATTTTACTTTGGCATGTTGAAATTAGGACTTTCATAAAGCAAAACATGATCTTGTTTAGCTCCAATCTACAATCAATAAAACAAATGTTTCAATTGAGTTCAATGTATGCATTTTGTGAACTGCTTAAAGACTAGTACAGTAACATTGCAAACAATCTGACATTTCATTACAATCAATAAAACACATATAAAATCCAACAAATTAGTAAATACAGAAGCAGCATTGGCAATCAAAAAAAAGTATTATTACTTACGTCGAATTTAACATCGACAATTTCATTGACAGACGAGCTTTCCAAGTCCAAAAAAGTCACTGTAATGCGAAATCTAGAATATTGCAAGTATCCTAGGTGCATAACTACGATAGGATCACACCAAATATTGTCTCCACAGAACAGGTTTCGCTTATGGCTGTGATTGCTGGCGCCAGACCCCCCTGCACCATCTTTGTCAACAGGAAAAACAGTTACTTCAATTCGGAAGTCTTGCGAATATGAAGCAGCTGAAAAACATCTGTGATGAGTGAGCGAAAAATATGCAGTATTTTTTAGGGCAGCAAGCTTGGTTAATTTTTATATTTAGTTCAAGATCAGCATGTTGCGCAAGTTTGTTCAAGAGAGTTCCCTTAACATATATGTTCGAAGTTAAGAGAAAATATCAGTTTAGTAAATTTGTGTTTTATAGTTGAATTTGCGCTTTCAATCCTGAATTACAATCAACAATATTGTTGATTTATATATAGCTACGAAATTGCTTAGTACAATAAATGTACTAAGCAATTTCGTAGCTATATATAAATCAACAATATTGTGATTGTGAATTCGGATTGAAAGCGCAAATTCAATATAAAAACACAAATTTACTAAAGATATTTTTTAATCGAACATATTGTTAAGGGAAAAGAAAACTTGAGCAAGAAAATGCTATTGAACATGTCCGAAAATTGAACAAAATTGCAAGTGCTCGGAACAAACTGATAACGAATAAATCAAAATATTAGCCATAATTTATTTGTTATGCAAGAACAGTAATTGATATTGTTAATTATTAGATCGTATTTTGTTAACCGGTCTGAGACTATTCCAGCTGGTTAGCACACAATCATTAGTTTTAAACTCTGTTCATTGTTTTAGGCCGTTTGTTGTAAATTCTAGAACGCTTAAAAATCGAGTTTGTAAAAAAGTTTGAGTGGCAAAAAGCTTTTGATGCAGTTAGTTCCTAAGAGGTTTATATAAAAAGTTATCCAAAAATTACCCTGCAGTTTTCGAGCAAATCGGGGGTAAAGTTGAGGGTTTTCAATACAAAAATTAAATATTTTTCAAATAATGCGCAAGTTTAAATCCTCTTATCATTTTTTATTTCGCTTTTTTTACCAACTTTTCAGATGCGCAAATGTGTAGTGTGCTTTCAGAGTTAGATTAAACAATCCTCTCCACTGCTTTCTAGCACTAATAGCGGCGAAATGTTTTTTTGCGCCTATTTAAGCTTTTAATAATTTTTTCCTTTATTTTTCAGTGATTAACCATCGATAACAGTTTACTTCAGTTGTTTGAACATACAAAAATGACAAACTGTTTCAAAAGTATTGGGCTACAGATAAAATTCAAAATATCTTTATTTTGGGGTATTGTTTGACAAGAAAACAGTTTACAAAAAGCAGCCAAATTAACCACAAAAGCAAACTTGTTTCAAATGCATGTTAAATATTTTATGAAAGTACTTTTGAAATGACATAACCGATCACTGACCATGTCACAAAATAACATAACAAATAAATAAGACGTCACAATATGAACTGCAATATGAAGTTTTTATCAAAAATTTGCAAAAGAACAATACTTTTTGAGTTACTGAAAAGCAAAACTGCATTTTTTGGTAAAAATCAATTTCTGATAAGTATGCTAGGTGAATTCTAACATCAGGGTGCAGCTGAAACTAGTTATAACCTAAGAATAAATTAGAACTCTTTTTATTACTTGGAAACGTGCAAAAAAATAAAGCAAAATAGCGTCAGCCTAATAAAATAAATGTCTAAGTCGATTTTGGGACAAAATGAGTTATTCATACCAAAATGATCAGCGTGGAAAGGTGCACGTAAAGCTCTGTACCTAATGTTTGCGATATTTTGTATTTTTTGACAATAATGGGCTATTGTTTGTTATTAGTATCCATGACTGATTTCAAATTTAACCTTATGGAGACCAATTTTGCAATGTTAGCAGTAAGTAGGCTTAGTTTGTAACATTTCGGTAATAGGTAGTTAATTTTACCAGTGCTAGATTTTGAAGATTTCAAGTAGCGAGTTAGTAGCCTACTGGGTAATGGTAGTCGGTGAGTTGTAGGTGAAAAGTTTTGAAGCAGCCCATATTGCATTGGAAAATATAGAACCTAGAAACAATAAGGGTGGTCGATTCCAATTAAAAAAAAATTTTTTGGCTAATAAAACAAAATTGACCTTTGTCGCCTGATGAGTCCTTTGAGCAAGAATGAAACGCGTCGCAAAGGCTCAAATCCATTTATTGTCATTAAATCATTATTCACTTTGTGAAACAATGTCCCAAGTGCTTTTGTCCTGAACCCCTTTAACTGAATTTAACTTAAAATGCTATACGAGGTCTGTTCAAAAAGTTCATAGACTGTTTGAACTGTGCAGCTCTCATTTTTTCCAGGTACATTCGCTTGGTGTTGCTAGGTTCACTGAGATCAGCTGAATATGACGCCATTTTCTGATTGCAGATATCTTGATTTTAGTGCTGGTTATGTTCAGCTAAGTTAAGGATAGTTTTTTAGTTCGTCGGATTTTAAGTTTCACAAATTTTTTTCAAAATGAATGACTTGAAAGAGCAACGATTTGCTGTGAAGTTTTGTGTCAAGCTGGGAAAATCTACTACGGAAACGTTTGCCATGCTTAACACGGTTTGCGGTGATGTTGCCATGAAGCGAGCAACACATTTCAGGTGGCATAAACGTTTCAAGAATGGTCAGCTGTCTGTTGAAGATGATGAGTGTTCTGGACATCCTTCCACATCAACTGATGACCCACACATTGATGAAATCAACACTCTGGTGCAAGCAAATCGACGTCTGACTGTATGAGAGCTTGCTGAAGAATGTGGGATCTCGGTAGGCTCTTGTTACCACATTTTGATGGAAAAATCAAAGATGCATCGCGTTGCTGCAAAATTTGTGCCACGTCTGATGACAAGTGATCAACAAGCTCATCGTGTTCAAGTCAGTCAGAATTTGCTTGATCACTCAGAAAATGATAAAGAATTCTTGTCAAAGATCATAACAGGTGATGAGTCATGGGTTTATGGGTATGACGTGGAAACAAAAGTCCAATCTTCACAGTGGACAAGCAAAACATCCCCCAGACCCAAAAAAGCTTGCCAAGTTCGATCCAAAATTAGGGTGCTGCTCACAGTTTTTTTTTTTTTTGATGCTAGTGGAGTTGTCCACTACAAGTACCTTCCTGAAGGCTCTACAGTGAACCAGACCTACTACATTGAAGTTTTGAAACGTCTGAGGGATGTCATCTGACGGAAAAGGCCAGAATTGTGGAGGAGTGGCGACTGGTTTTTCCATCATGACAACGTTCCAGTCCATTCAGCCCTCAGAACTTGTGAGTTTTTGGCCAAACATTCCATCACTGTTCTTCCCCACCCCCCTTAATTACCTGATCTTGCTCAATGTGATTTCTTTTTGTTCCCCATGCTCAAAAGACCTTTGAAAGGAAGAAGATTTGAGACCATTCCAGAGATTAAGACAAATGCGACGAAGGAGCTCAAGGGCATTAAAAAAGAAGCGTACCTAGACTGCTTCCACAAGTGGAAACAGCACTGGGATAAGTGTGTGCATTGGGAAGGAGAGTACTTTGAAGGAGACCCAGACCTGTAACTGATGTAGAAAGTACATTTTGTGTTATGACTTCGGTTTACGAACTTTTTGAACAGACCTCGTATGGATTGTGTATTATTTGCTCAAAAAAAAAAAACAGCTAGTATTTGCTCAAAAAAACAAATCAAATTTCAGTCACAAATTTACAAGCACTGTTCAATGAAATGGGTGCACTTGCATGACTATCAGCAATTCATCTATGTTGGGCTGTGTGTTGAGTGGGGTTAAATTTGGGTTTAGTATTAGTGTAAGAACTAGAGTTTGGGTCAGATTTGGATCTTATATTAATAAAAAAGTAGATAAAAATTTCCGCTGAAATAGTCTCTTTCTAACCGATATATTGAGCAGACTACCACATTACATATGGGTCATTCCATGCTTAATTTAAAATGGCTATCATTATGTGTCACCAAACATGGATATTTATTCTTAAACTTAAAGAGTATCACACAGAATAAAAAAAAAAATTTTAATACCAAAGTGATTTTCAAGTTATCGCAGTTTAAATTTTCGGCCACTAGAGGGAGATTTTGCTCCCAAGTTTTGAAAGTAGAGCTGTAGTTCAATTTCTGAAACAGTGTAATGCCTGAAAATTGCTGCCATGGGGTTTTTCGCGTCAAAGAATTTATTTTTGATGTCAAAAT
The DNA here is from genome assembly GCA_963965965.1 of Trididemnum nubilum. NCBI lineage: Eukaryota > Metazoa > Chordata > Ascidiacea > Aplousobranchia > Didemnidae > Trididemnum > Trididemnum nubilum. The sequence goes on from OZ014484.1 coordinate 23,727,044, forward strand.
TGCAAAAATATGAATGCTTCATGGTGAAAAATTGATTTTAAATTTTGTTGAGAGCCCAACTTTGGGGACAAATTTTGGAGTGTAGGCGCGTTGCTGCGACATAAATTTTTTTTTCATCTATATCTACATTGCTCATAGTTTTTGAAAATATAACAGTTTTTACTTTTTATTGGCATCTGAACTGGAAAAGATTTTCGTTTTGATAGTTAATTCTAATAAACCTGAAATTTTAATGATTGTATCACTTTAAAAGTTGTTGGGAATTTCTGACAAAAGTTGGGGAAACTATTTGATTTGTTGTGTGAGGTAACTACAGTATAATTCAGGTACTGTAAATAGAAAAATTGGTCTATCTATATATCACCAGTAGCTCCGTCAATCATGATACTGTACATGGAGTTTTAATAAAAAGTTCAGTATTAGCTCAGAGGCAATAATTTTTTGTTCAAGACTCATAAGGGTAACTAGTTCCAGGTATAACCCACTAACACCGACGCATCCAGAAATACAAAAAAAAAGGGGACTAATTTTTTTTGCTGTGATGCAAATCGGAAAGTTTTCATTTTTGGCAAATTGTAACAAATTACAAAGATTTAGTGATAACAGGCATGAGTCCTGCCATTGTTGATGCAGCAAACGCATAAAATTTGCAAAAACATACAAACAACTCCTGCCTACACCCAAAAATGATTGCTTTTTGAAAAAATAAGTGCTCCCTATTATTATATATGTTAATTGACACCATGTACTGCTTGCTACCTTCAAACAGAAAAAAATGCGTTGTATTGTGCTTTGCCAATACAAAGTTTTGTTAATTGATTACTGTGCTGTTATTATTATTGTTGGTAGGAAATAGGGATCTTAGCATAAAGCATGAATAATGCAACAGCGATCAACCATTTCTTGTGCGATTAATTGTCTCAATCAAATAATGCGAATCTGAACCCGACGTTAGCAGAAAAATGGTCATAAGTAAGTACAATGGGTGTATTTAGGCAGCACGCCTGGAAGCAAAATTTGTTTGTCCCAAAAACTGCGTAGAATGTTTTCAGAGAGAATTTTTCTGCCCTGCCTATACTGTGTGTAAAATCGCTAACTTAAGGATGTCTTGTTAGTTTGCTTGAAACAACTGACTGTTTGTACGCTGATAAGGCGATACGCTGTGCATACCAAATTTGGTTTAAGATAAACTAAAGACAAACTTTTGCGCTCACGATTTTATGCACAGTGTAGATGGGGAATAGGCAGATGGCGTCTGAGCGACTTTTTGCTCGCAACCAGCGCACTCAGTTTAGACTTCGACACAATTTGAACAACGTCGCCGGACTTGCTGCTCTGATATACAACAAGAACACAGTTACAAATCAACACAGCTATACAATGTACTACGCGCACATAAAAATTGATTAAAACAGATTTCATACAAAAAAATTAGCATACTATTTGCTGTAATAAACATTTGACATAATTGAGCAGTTTGAAGTTGTAAGATTAATTTAAACTAGCCGATCCCCATTTCCCCAACCCAAGCTGAAAATAAAATTGAAGGATCAAACTGACATTGTAGCTACCCTTTTGGTAAACTGCAAAAACTTTTTGAGCAATATCGAAATATCTTTTTAATATGAAACAAACAGCCAAAATAACTGGAAACATATGTTGATGTTTCGCAAAACTACTTCTCACATTGTATCCTGCTGCAGCCAGAAATTTACATTGGGGGGGCTGTTTTGGAGACTGGCAAAAACATCAAAACATCTCAACCCAAAGGTTATGCAAACTTTGATCAGATTGAGTTGGTTTTTCTGTCCAAAATTAGGTGATCTCCAAAAAAAAGGTCTTCTTCCAAATTTAGTCTCTTTTACTGACCAACTTTAGGTGATGTAGAAAAAAAAAACTCAAGCTTTCTGGTCTAAATCACAGCAACTCCTTTACAACTTCCCATAGCCAATCCCAGTGGGGGGGCTATTTTTATTTTTGGAGCAAAAATTGGCCTCAAAAGCACTAAAAACGTGGTATTTTGCAAACTTTTTAGGCCACTAGGTGGCTCCCACCGTCCCCCCTGGCTACACTACTGGCTGCAGCTTGTTTTTGATGCTTTAAATGCTAATGCTTTGGGTTTTTTTGCCATTTATTACTTTTGGCAATGTGAGAAGTAGTTTCACAAAACGTCAAGATATGTTTCCAGTTATTTTGGCTTTGTGTTTTATTTTCAATATTTTTTAGCATTATTATATTGAGATTTCGCTGTTTTTTCAAGCAAATGGGTTCTCTAGCAGTTAGTTTAAATGTAGGCCTACATAAGGCGGTATAGTCCACTTACATCTTTTTCTTTTTCAATGTAAATGCAAAAAAAATTAAAAACATGGAAAATGCATGCAATTAAATGACACGCGTACTTATACCCATATAAATACGTGAAATTGGCAAAACGGACCCAATACCATTTATTAAGAACAGTGTATTGAGAAAATTAATAATAAGCTGTAGACAGTATACAGAGTCTTATAGGCACAATCAAACCTTTGATTAACAGCCTTAGACATATTGACTGATTGATGGGTAAACATTTATGTAATATAAACCTAATCGGTAAAGATTTATTCATTGACTGATAAATCGGTTAAGATGCCTGTTTTGAAGATTTTTATCTTTGGTGATATTTGCCCCTTGTGGCCTTGATAGCCTTACTGATGAGCCTTGAGATTGGGTGAAACAGCTGTTTAAGGCATGCAATTGGAAATTATTTTGAATTAAACTATTAGAATTACCTCTTGTAATATTGTGATTACTTTATAATTTTGGAAAAAAATTGTGTCATGATCTGGTTAACTTGCGATTCTTTGCCTTTCTACGCTCATGTTCATACGTGTAGTCCTAGCTATACTGACAAGGAATAAAAGAAGAATGTCGATTCCGAAACAGTATGTCTTAGGCTGTTAATCAAAGGTTTGATTGTGCCTATATGACCCAATACAGTATAACAAAAATTTCATTTCGACGAGAAAGATATATGGAGATTCATTCCCAAAAAACTTTCTTTCCTTGAGCAATTAGCTTTTTTTCCAAATGTTTTCACTTAAAATATTCTCAAAATTAATTAGGGTCAAAATACAATTTGACTATGGTGACATTTAATTCATGGACAGATACACGTCAGTTCTCGACCACCCCAAATTCTCAACCATATCTGATTCTACTTTTTGAAAAATAATGAGTTTTAACACAAAATAAATTGCGTTTTTTGGTGCAAAATCGCCCTGCTTTCTGCCTCATTCACGTTCTCCTGCAAAAGCAATGCGGTATGCTGACAATACACCATCATTCCAAGACAGCGCAATATGGGCTAGGCAATGAACGAACATTTTCAATAAATAACAACACTGACAATGCAAGCATTCCCATTCTTCAGGTTTGTTTCCACACCGTATAAAAATCAAGTTCTTATGTCTGATTGTAATATGTATGTGACATAATAGATAACTTTTTCAATCGTATTGACCATAATTGATTTTTTTGATTATAACTCATTTCCATTGTTGCATTAAAAATGATTCACTTTGCTTTTTTGCTGCAAACGTTTTTTCAACCCAAATATCTCGGAAACAATACGAGCTAGACACTTGAAATTTTTTGAAGATAGAAAAGCTAATGACTTTGAAAAAAATTTGCAAAAAATGCAGAAGTTTTGACGTTGCATATTTGCAACCCAGGATTGAATTACACTTGAGTTGAGCGTTTTTGAATTAGCTTTTTGAAATTTTATCTTTTTGAAATAATTTTTGTGAAATTGTGCACTTTCAAAAGGGGGGACTGGCCCCCCTACCTCCCCCCCCCCTGGCTGCGCCGGTGCCCACTAATATCATTTATCAACATTCTAAAGTATTAGGTTCCTATTTTGCAGTAGCTGACTATCTTGTTATGCCAGACAAGATTTATTGAAAGATGAAGCAGCTACAGTTTAATTATCTATTTATTATACCTGTATTCCTAAGCCTTGAGCATAGCTTTTTACCAGTTCTCATTGAGAGTAGCCTTCTAATAATTGTAAACTGCTTTTTAAAGTCTGTATTATCCTTTAAAAAAATGTCTAAAACAACATTATAAAAAATTCTAGTTTAGGAGTACTTAAAGTTTTCAAGGAGCGAGCCACATTACATTTTTTTTCTGACCTTTAACAAGCTGCACAATTCTTATAAAATGTTTGGATAATCTTTTTCCCAAACACTGCTCATTTAAGTTTTGCGTCATTGTCCTTATTTCAAATTAAATAATTTTTTAACCATAGTTAACGAATAGCAAAGATAAAGTTCATTCTATGTTGAACAAAAATTAAAATTTGTTCAATTATTTGGAAGAACTTTTTCTTACACAACAAATACAGTTCTGTTTGTTACACAGCACCATCATATCCAGATTTTCTTTCAAAATAGGCTTAAAAAAGATAATATTTTTCTATGTCAAAATTTCAACAGTATCCAGCACCCAACGAGTTGAATAAACTGCTGTGTGTTTAAAATGCATCATGAACAAAATAAGGCTTGTCTCCCAGAAGCTAAGTGGTTTGTATGATTTCATGAAAAACGTAGTCTTTTTAACAGTTCAGTTTTAATGCCATTTGCAAGAATTTTTTTTTAGAGCCACTTCAGAGAAATGAATTACTAAACCAATTCACACTGTATAGGTCAGATCCAAAACATGTTCAAAAGTGTAGCATATTTGGGGAAATCTTGAAATAACTTGGCTGAAGAGGAAGGCTTCAGCCCACGCAAAGCCTTTTCCTCAATAGTTGCACTAATAAATGCATCTAGCATGAACCACAAGGCATACAGCTGTGACCTTATTTTAGAAATCAAACTGTATGATTGAAATAAAAATTATTTAATCAAATGAGAATAATTACAATACTCCATAGCTAATGTAGTGACCAATGAAACGCAAAATTCATAGAATTTATTGCATTTAGCGATCAAAATCAATGTAAAAAACGAGTGCCAACAAATTTGACAAAAACAATTTTTCGGTAAAAAAAATTGCAAGCATCAAAAAAACTTTGAAAGTAAATCTCGAGACCAATTGCCAGCAGTAAAAAGTTATTCAGAGCCACATATACAGCATGTGAGCCACATCTTAGGCAGCCATGTTCATAATAAAACAGTCGTTGATAACATGAATTTATGTAGCCTGGGAAGTATTTTCAAAGATAATAAAACTATAAAACCCAACAGTTTGTTTCGTCCATAAATGAGATCATCACAAGTAAATCTAAACAATTGTTTAGAATAGTTTTAAAAAATTGTAATTTTGTATGTTTTAATACTATGGTAAACTGCTGTGAAATGTTTCAATGATATTACTTGTTTAATGATCAATGTAAGCTTTGCTGGTTGCACACTCACAAAGACTATATGCATGTTGATGTGACCAGCAAAACTGGAAGAATTTTACAGTACTTTGTGGTGTACTTCAAACATGGTTGCTATTTTTTGCTTATAACATAAAATTTTGTCTTTTTCAAGATTAATTACAAACACCTTAACTAACATTGCATCAATGAGAGTGTGTGTACCAGTAACCGATACTGGTAGCTACTATATACTATGCAAGTTGTATCAATGCAACAGTGTTGTTACTCATCTTCTTTGAACTTTAAGTGTTACTATGCTGAAAGAAAGTGAAAATTAATTTAAATAATATTGTAATGGAACAAGAAGTTCAGTTTAGAATTACAAATACTTAAAATTTAAAAACTCCACTACAGGCTGTTTCCCATGTGGTGATCTTTTTTTCTTTTTTAGAAATTTCTGCACCGTTAACAGGCTCTGGCCCATGTCAATTGAGCATTTTGAAAACTGGGAAGACAGTGTACAAATTAAAGTGATACTGTATGTATGTATATCACAGTTGAGTTACACAACAATGCTTTCTTTTCAAAGATTTCTGCCTTGCTGATTCATTAGAATTAACTATCCAAACAAAAACCTTTTCCAGTTTAGACGTCAATAAAAAGTAAATAAAAAACTGCTATATTTTCAAAAACTTTGAGCAATGCATATATACATGAAAATTTTTTGTCGCAGCAACACGCCTCTACTCCAAAATTTGCCCCTAAAGTTGGGCTCCCGTTAAAATTTAAAATCAATTATTCACCATGAAGCAGTTATATTTTTGCAATTTTGATATCAAAAATGAATTTATTGACCCCAAAAACCTCCATGTAGCAATTTTCAGGCATCACACTGTTCTAAAAATTGAATTACAGCTCTATTTTCAAAACTCCGGAGCAACATCTCCCTGTAGTGGCCAAAAATTCAAAGTGCGATAACTTTAAAACCACTTGACATATTCAAAAAAATTTCTTCATTCATTATCATTTTTTGACATCTTTATCCTAAAAAGCAAATTTGAAATATACCAAAAACACAGTTACAAAAATTTTTTAAAGTTTGAATTAAGCATGGAATGACCTATATGGCACATCAGAGATGTTTTTGCGATCCCTCTGAAACTGCATCACAGACCTTTAAGAGACCACAGTCCCCAGTTTGAGAGCCACTGTTCTATACTGTAATAGTAACACCAGAAGCAGAAACACAAAAAACGAATAATTTCAGAAAAAAAAACAGATGAAATCACTCACAAGTAGATTTTGAAACACGAATTGTAGTGAACAGCCATATTTGTTGATTAAAAGCCGATAAAACTGGAGAAGACAGAATGAATGGTCCTTTCTTAAAACAATCAATGTGGATATTAATGTCTAATTTTTTTTCACATTTTAAGGGGACAATACTAGTAAAAAAATTTTTTTTTTGAAAAAAAGTTTTTTTCATCCATAAGATAGGAAATTTTCTTAGGATTTCAAAAATGTTTAAGTTTTTACTGAATTCCAACTCCTTCTTAGGTAAATTTTTGTTTTACTGACCATACCTAGACCTAATTGATGAAATGAATGCATCCATTTGTCAAGAAGCACCTTTATCTTGCTATAATTATTGCTCTAAATTGAGTTTGTCTTGTTAGGATCCACTTCTTAAATCCTTTTAAAATATAAAATAAAATATTTGTTAAATGTAGCTGTTATTACAAAAGTTTATTTAGCTGATTTTAGAGAAACTGTTAGAATCAGTAAGAAATCAATTCAGGTGTTGAGTAGAGAGTAATTCTAAGAGTTGCTGGATGAACAGTAACTGATAATGAATAAACTTATCTCTGCTCTGTGTAAGTTTATTTGATTGACTGTATGATGTGGTAACAGTTTTAGCCAGTTACTTAGCCTAGCAATGACAGATGACATTACAGTAAACTGTTTTTAGGTTAGCCTACTATCATTGCCATATCAATTAGAAATTGGAATTATTCCATTTTATATTGTTGATACTGAATATTCATGAAATTATTTTACTGCTTACTCTTGAATTTAGTTTAGTATTGCCAAATGCCTAAGCCAACTAAAAAGCATAAATTTAGAGGTCTCTCTTTCCTCTAGAAAAAAAAAACAACAACTTCAGTTCCCACTGAAGAAGCTGCTGGTACCAGTAGTTCAACTGCTTTTTCTTCTCAAAGTCTAGTTGATGATAAGCTCATGCCAACTATCAGTGAATGCAATATTCAACCTTCCGGCTTTGTGGAAACAGATGATGTGGTGTCAGTGAAGACTTTTGCATTATTTTGGAAATGTCACCTCCACCACTAGACAATAGTTGGCATTGCATAGCAATTGCATCCATGATACTGCCATGAAGTTCATGCATGATGAGTTGGTGGAGGCAGAAACCAGACTTCGGAAACAGTCACCAGAACCAGACTTCAGCAACAGTCTGAATAAAACACTAACTGCAGGAAAAGAAGCTGCTGCTAAAAAGTTTTTAGCATTGATTACCAACCTGGACAGTTGTAAAGCTGAATTTGACTACTTAGCTTTGAGTAAAAAATTTGTGAATCAAGCATAAATGAAGTGAATTGGCAAGTAAAACTTTAACAGCGATTTTCTCAAAACATCATTTTTTGGCACAAAATTTGTAACTACTCCTACATTTCTGGTCAAAATTGCATAAAAATTGGAACATTTGATGTCAGTTAGGTGTAGAATAAAATAATGGGAGGTTTTTTTAAAATTCCAAGTGGCTTGGGAATAATTCAACATATTCTCATCAAAATTTCTTGTACAAAAGTAAACATTTTAAAAATTGTATATTTCAATGAGTAGCCATCTGTGGAAAAAATCCTCCCATTATTTTGCAGTCCTAGGATAGTTGTTTATTATTAGTAACTTTGATGTGCATGGGTCTTAATGCTAAAAAGTTTTTAGAATTTTTCTGCGGGTGAATTTTTTTTATTTTTTGTTTTTTTTTTATGTTTGATGCTGCTTTTTTCTTATTTGAGTGAACTTGTAATAAAACTATGAGTATATTTGAATAGCTGATTTCATGCAGATTCTGTAGATATATAGATTGATGGGGTTTTGATTGGAATAGGATGACTTTTGCAATAATTTTTAGCACTACTCCGAAAAAACTTAAATGACTAGTATTGTCCCCTTAATATGATTATGATTTAAAATACTGCTCGAAATCGGTTTTATTGAACAAATGGGAACTACTTGAGTTAATAAAGAGGTTTCCCAAAGATTTCTTCCCAATTCCACTTATTTGCAAAAATACAATTTAATCCATTTGACTACTTACCAATTTGTGACTTCACAACAGGCATGATGCTTGCATAGAATTGTAGCTGACTAAGGAACACATACATGTTACTGAATGTAGGCTAATCAGTAATCTCAGATCTATAACCAGAAACTAGTGCTATAGTTCAGTAGACTAATCTAATATCCACAACTTACTAACTAGTTGCAGTAAGTAGCCTTATCAAATCTGAAAACTTGGTTACTGCTACTCTTACTTGCAGACCTAGGCTACTAGTACTGATCTGCAGTATGATCGTTTTTTGATTTAAATTTGATATCATTCATAGGCTGAAAACATCAAGGCATGTCAACTGACCACGACAAACTGACCGTGAACCAACAATTTCATCACAGTGATTTCGCCACCGATTTTGTAGCAGTGATTTCATCACAAAGTTAGGGTTTGAGCAAGATGGCTCGTGGGATAGTAAAATATTTTTATGATCACCTTTTTCGGCCAATCGGCGTCATTTGGTTCGTGGTCAGTTTGTTTGCAGTCAGTTTGTCATGGTCAGTTTGTCATGGTCAGTTTGTCGTTGACCTCAAAACATCACCATAGTTGGTCTAATTTTGATATAACAGATTAGGACTAGGGTTGTACAAAGTAGAATAATGCAGTATTCTAGAATAATTCTAGAATAGACATTTCGAATCTAGAATTTCGAATCCTATTCTAGAATAACTCATGGTAAACTGTGACAATACAGTTTTATTGCAACAATTAAAAAAACACAATCCTGACTCCAGACTAACTTAGACAACTGCCACATGAGTGCGTGCCCGCTTGTTTGAGTGCAATGCACTATCAATGAAATGCGACTAGACAGTTAGGTTGCTTAAAATTGTGTAACACGCACCACTCTTTGCGGTTTGGCAGCCCTTTAAAAATTTTTTTTCAAATCCAATTACCCGATAAACAATGCTTTTTGAGATTTGTTTCTCCAGAGATTCGAATCTCAAGGATTCGAAATTCTACTTTGTACAACCCTAATTAGGACTATGACTTTTACGAGCTTGACGTTTAGGTGCGAAACATTTAAGCATCACCGAATAGGCACCGGAACTTTTAGTCCCCCGAGACTTTTACTCGCAAGAGCTAAAAAAATTTTTTTTAACTTTTTTTCAAAACAAATTTTTTTAATTCAAATAACAGTTTTTTTTTTCAACAAAAAAATTATTTTTTTAATTTTGTTTTTCAAAAACGTGTGTTTCTATTAAGTAAAATCTCTATTCAAAAAAAAAAACTTTTTCAAACAAACAGTAGAAACAATCTGAACTAACACAAAATCAGTCAATTCATTTGAAATCAATATATTAAAAACTAAAATGCTAAAATCGATTTCAATCTTAGCATTTTAGTTTTTAATATATTGATTTCAAATGAATTGACTGATTTTGTGTTAGTTCAGATTGTTTCTACCGTCAATGAAATTTATCCCCAAAATTGTCATCTGGTACTTTTTTGGTCTGGGTTTGATTCTCAGTGTCCTCTCATCGATAATTATGTTTTTCAAACAAAAAAGTTTTTTTCGAATAAAATGTTAATATTTTTGAAGTTTTTCATCTGACACTTGTCAAGAAAAATCGTCAAAATAGAGAGCACAGGAAAAAAAATGCAATAGGAAAAAGCCAAGCAGTAATTGGCTGGAAAAGGATCGATGAGAGAGCATCAATTGTGTACAACCTTAAAGTTGAAAATCAATTCTTTTTGTCGGCAGAAGGTGGGGTTAGAAGTTTTGATAAAAGTGACAATAATTTAAAAAATGCAATAAGAAATCAATTTTTTGTAAAACTTTTTTCACTCTCCTTCCACCTACTTGCTTTTGAAGTCACTTATATCAAAACTTCTAACCCCGTCCTCTGCCGACAAAAAGAAGTCTTTCCTAACTTAAACATTGTACACAAATGACGCTCTCTCATTGATCCTTTTCCAGCCAATTACTGCTCAGCTTTTTCCTGTAGCTGCTCCTTTTTCTGCGCTCTCTATTCTGATGATTCTTTTTGATAAGTGTTATATGAAAAGCTTCGAAAATATTAACATTTTAATTGAAAACCTCTTTTTTTTGAAAAACTTTTTTCGGGAAAAAAGCTTTTACTTGAAAAAAACACATTTTTGAAAAAAATACTTTTATTTGAAAAAAAATTTTTTGAAAGTACTTTTGAAAAAAATTTTTGGAAAAAATGTCTTTACCTCTGGCACCTAAAAGTCTCAGTGCCTATAAGTCCAGGTGCATAATCGGCAGTGCCTAAACATCTACATTAAATGTCCATGCCAAAATGTTCTCACCTAAATGTCCATGCCTAAATGTTGTAGACCAAAACAGATTCTACCACTTGTATGATGCCACCCATGAATTTACTTGGAAATAGAATAACGGTTACCTTCCTCATTTAACATCGCACTCCTCCGTAAGAGAAAATTTTTTGCAAACTCATGCCTGTTGTGATGTCAGAAATAGGTACAGAGTCAAATGGATTAAACAGTACTTTTGTGAATACCGATGCAGCAAGAAATAAAAAAAAAGGGGGAGACTAAATTTTTTTTGTTATGATTAAAGCATATGCAAATCGGCAAGTTTCCACTTAGGCAAATCGCATCAAATTACAAGGTTTAGCCATAACAGGCAGGAGTCCTGCCATTATTCATGCAGCAGACACATAAAAAATAAATGAAAAAGAATAAAAGTGGTTTAGCTAGTTTCACAAAATTTGATGATACAATAGCGAACACAAAAAATGCATTTTCTTAATGTAGGTCATACGAGAAAGTGGCAGACTGTCGTTATTATTCAGGCAAGCTGGCAAATTTCAAATATAGTATATTGTAACAAACTAAGAACAAATGAGATGTAGATTTTGCAAAAACACACAAACAATCCCCATCTACACCTAAAAATGATTGGTTTTAGAAAAAAAATAAGTGCTCCCTATTATTGTTTATGGTAATTGACACCACGTACTGATTGCTATCTTTAAACAGAAAAAATGCGCTATATTGGGCCTTGCCAATACTAAGTTTTGTACTGCATTGCTCTACTGTTATTATTATTGTTGGTAGGAAATCGGAATCTAAGCAAAAACAATGCGATAGCGATCAACCATTCCTTACGTGCGATTAATTGTCTCGAATCTGAACGCAGGATTCACAGAAAAATGACTATAACTACGTACAATGGGCTTATTTGTACAGAACACTGGCGAACGAAATTTGGTTCACACCAATAGCTGTGTAAAATGCTTCCATAGCAAATTTTTAGGCCCGGCTTATACTGTGCGTAATATCGCAAACATAGGAGCGTGTCGTTAGTTTGTTTGAAAAAACTGACTGCTTGTACGCTGGTAAGGCGATATGCTAAGCGTACCGTACTAAATTTGGTTTAAAATAAACTAAACACCAACTTTTGCGTTCACGATTTTACGCATAGTGTAGATTGGGAATAGGCTGACGGCATCTGTGCAACTTTTCGCTTGCAGCTAGTATACCCAGTTTAGACTACGACACAGTTTGAACAACGTCGGAAAACTCGTTGCTTTGAAAGACAACTAGAACACTGTTACAAATCAACACAGCAATACAGTGTAATATGCTGCTGACATAGAAATGGATAGAAAAAGATTTCCTAAAAATAAATTAGCATAATATTTACTGTAAAAAACATTTGACATTGTGCAGTTTGAAGCTGTAAGATTAAATCAAATCAGCCGATCCCCTGTTCCCTCAATCCCAGCTGAAAATAAAATTTAAAAGATCAAACTGGCATAGCAGCTACACTTTTGCTAAACTACAAACCTTTTTGAGCAATATTATATTGACTCAGACCTTTTTTTGGCAAACGGGTTCTCTAGAGCTAGGCAGTTGGTCGAAATGTAAGTCTACATTCGGCGCTTTAGTCCATTTACGTCTGATTTCTTTTTAAGTGTAAATGCAAAAAAGAAGAAAAACAGGCAAAATGCATGCAATCAAATGACATGCGTGTATATTTATATGCATAAATATGGGTGATCGGTAAAACGGACCCAATATATACAGCATGATAAAAAATCAATTTTGACATTAAAGATCTATCTCAAATGATTGTCTTAGAAAAAATTTTTTCCAAATCTCTTTAACTAAAATATTTTTGAAATTTATTAGGGTCGAAATACGATTTGACTATGATGACATTTAATTCGTGGATTGATACATGTCATATCTCACCCACCCGCCCCCAATTTTCACCTATCTGATTCTACTTTTTGGAAAATGATAAGTTTTGAAACAAAATGGATAGCCTTTTTTGGAGCAAACTCACGCTGCTTTCTGCCTCGTTCTCCCGCAAAAGCAATGCAGAATGCTTACGAGACATATTCCGAGACAGCGCGATATGGGATATGCAATAATCCGAACACTTTCAATAAATATCAACCTTGACTATACCAGGATTCCAACTATCTGGGTTTTGTTTTTATCCTGTGTTGCGAAAACACAACATGGCTAAAGTCTTGTTTCAATAAAATCAAGTTTTTATGAACGATTATTATATTAATGTGATGTAATAGATAACTTTTCAATCATATTTACTAAAATTGACTTTTTGATTGTAACTCATTTCCATTGTTACGTTAACAATGATTCACTTTTCCTTTTTGCTGCAAACGATTTTTCAACCCAAATATCTCGAACACAATACTGTACAAGCTAGATGGCTGAAATCTTGTAAAGATAGAGAAGCTAACAGACCTTTAAAAAATTTTTCAAAAAATGGAAAAGTTTTGATGTTGCTTATTTTCAACTCAGGGTAGAATTACACTCGAGCTTGGCATTTTTAAATGTGTTTTTTAACACTTTATCTTTTTTGAAATTGTGCGCTTTCAAAAAGAGGGGGGACTGGTCTTCCTAATATTCCCTGGCTGCGCCAATGTTGATGAATAACGGGAATAGGGAGAAATATTTGGGACAACTCAATACCTCAAGTAGTTCTCATTTTTTCAATAAAACCAATTTCGAGCAGTATCTCCTCAATCTAGACAATAACAAATATAAATTATCAAAAATCAAAATTAGAACAACTCTAATGGTACTAGGTACTCAGCAGGTTGTACTTAATTGCGAAGAAGATCTGAAGTTGCAAATATAATAACAAAAACAGAAAATCATAATATGCTTACAGCAGGATATGATATTGTAAAGCTATTAACTTATCTGCAGGGCAAATCAAATTGCAGAAGCTAAAAATTATATTTAAGCTAAACAAACAGTTCCTCAGTAATCTTAATTTCGGTAGAATTAGCATGTAGGCCTATTACAACTAAATAATTGTATACTTTCATTGGTCTAGTAGCATTTTAACATTAATATTGCAAAAACATTTCAACATAAAACCAAATTTTCTTTGAATTTGATTTAAAGATAGAATCCACTACCGTCAACTGGGGCGGTACTGTAGATACTTTGTTAAATAGCACTTAACTTATCTTAGAATTGTTTTACAGTGAAAGCACTCAAAATTATGTTGCACTTGATGCATTGAGCAAACTAGGTGTTTCAAATTATCATGTTTTCAGTATTTTTTCGAATTTTTTTCTGGGCAAGTTACCCCAAACACCAAATTGCCCCAATATTTGGAATAACTTAGCACATAAAAATGATGGTGGATTAAAACCTAATGGGGAGCTATTTCACGGGTTTGGAAAAAAATTCCCCAGCACACAGAGATCTTGCAATCTTTTTTTACAAAAATTACCTTCATTTTAGTAAAAGTAATGCTTTTAAAATGTCACATAGAAATGAAGGTGCATCAACACAATCAAACTAGCTGTATAAATGAGCTATGAGGGCAGTGGGTAATGGTAAAATATCAGCATTTTTATCACAAGCCGGTAAATCATAAATCACAAGTTTTAATGTATTTCGTCAGCAGTAAAAAAAAAAAACTAAAAATGTTCATTCTCCCCTTCTCCATCCCCAACCCCATCAAGTATTTTACTGTTAACTCTAGACAAGAAAAGGATCTCACTCCAGATATTGCACCAAGCTTTTCTTACATTTCTCCAGTTTGAGTAAGGGGGATCCGGCTTCCCTGAATCCATCACTGGTTAACCATACAAAATTAATGGCCTATTATAATCTACCACTTCAGCAAGTGTTGCACATTAAAATACAAAAGTTTAACAAAATATCAATCAACTCAAACAATGAAATATCAATTTACAGACATATAGTACAAATTCCAAGTTATTGGAAAATTTGCTGCTGTTTTCTGATAATGTGAGACAAGCGAGACAGCTATACCACAGTTTCTTAACACTTTCGGTGCTAAGTCACAAATAAATACGCTTCTGAAAATTTAACGTTGAGTGCGAAACCACGTACAAATACGTGGCTGGTAAAATCTCATCACTTTGGTGCGGCACGCTGATTATTGCTATTATTATCACGTAAATAAACGTGCGCTTTTATTTTCTTAACAATCAAAAATGAATGAAAAATCGCTGAAATTCAGTCCCGTAGGTACTATTTTTAAATTCACGTGCCGCACCGAAAGTGTTAAACGTGTCGTTCTGCTTCAGCATCTAATCAATTTTTTTGCTTTATTTTAATTTAGGTAAGAGCTGAAAAAACTTTCTCACATGAGCAGCTGGTTGAAAATACCATCAACAACTTTATGCTTTGAGACTAAGAAACAGACATTGCTTTTTAAGAGATCTTTAGAATGAGAAGAGGATTCTTTTTTTATTCCTTATTTACTGCAAAGCAGAATCACAACATAATTCAATCAATTTTCTTTGGAATTACAATTACATCTGCTGACAACTTTGATGAACAGTGACAAGTAAGCAGAGAAATGCCACTTTTAATGACTAACAATCAGCCACACAAACAATGAGTTTTGTAATAAAAAAATAAATTCCAATTGGAGGAAAAAAATTTCCAATTGGACAAAATCCCAAATTGGACAAACATCCGAATGGACAAAATCCGGAATTGAACAAAATCCAGAATCGAACCAACTTCAAAAAGAGAGAAAGTCAGGATTAATAGTGTACTCACTACTGGCTTATAAGCACTATTAAATATAAATAATTTGTCAACAAAACTGCATGTCATTCATTCGCATGTGTTATGGCAATCTAGGAAAACAGCGCATATACAAAAATAGAGTGATCTTTGATCAAGTCATAAACTTTGCAGTTTTGTTAAGTTAATTAGATGCCAAGTGACCCATCCTGTAACAAAAGCCTCGCATTTATCACGTTTGCCATCAACTCCTACAGTTTACAGAAAAGGAAACTAGGTTATTAAAATAAATTAGCCTAGCTAGTTTTGTTCTTGACAAAAAAATAAGCTATTGAAAGGTGAAGAAAAAATTGCCCAACAAACAAACTTCCTAAAACTAAAATTTTCATTGTTTACGATATCGCTTTCTTGTTTTGTCAAGAACAAAATTTGGTATAAATGTTTACAAAATCAAACATTATATTTTTTTTGCCCTGACCAAAAGGATTCCTTTTGAATTAAAGCAAAACTGGCAAAAGAGCAATAAAGTTCAGAAAACTATACTTCAGTTCAATGATTATGTGTTATGGTCATTATATATTTTAACTAATTACATCAACACATGCAATCAACTGAATTAAACAGTGCCGTTTAATGTTGGATAAGCGAGCAAAACAGTTTACTACATAAAAAAAATTAAAATTCCAAGTTTCTTAATCAAACTGTCCTGCACTCCTCTTGAATTTAAGCTCGCTAGCTGTTTTTGTTCATGTTTTAGAAACAAAAAGATTTACAGCACTTTACTCAAATGTAGCATTAAAATATAATTATAATCACCATAACACATAATCAGTAAACCGAAGCATAATTTTCAAAAATTTATTGTTCTTTCACCAGTTTTTGTTTAATTCAAAAGAAATCCTTTTAGTCAAGGCAAAAGCATTTAATATTTGATTTTGTAAACATTCATACCAAATTTTGCTCTTGACAAAAAAGCAACATTTGAACCAATGAAAATTTTATTTTCAAGGAGTATGTTCATGGGCCAAATTTTCTATTCACCTCTTAATTGCTTACTTTTTTTGTCAAGAATAAAACTCGCTAATTTATTTTAAAACTGTATTAACCTAGTTTCTTTTTCTGCAATCTGTAGGAGTTGATGGCTAACAAGAGAAGTGTGAGGCTTTCGCTAAAGGACAAACTGCTTGGCACCTAATTAACTTGACAAAACTGCAGTGTTTTTTGACTTGATCACTCTGTTTTTGTATAATGGACTGTTTTTCTAGGTCGCCACCAGGGCATGGTATGGAAAGGAAAGGAATGAAAATTTTGGTATGGAATATAGACAATGCCAGAATGGAACGGAATAGAAGGCAATCTTCCATACTTCCGTACCAATTCCAAACTAGATTTCACTCATGGCATTTACACAAATATATATTATATATATAGGAATAGTGACAGATAGTTAAAAATACGTGGAAGCATTTAGCAGCTAATCATCTGTCGACAAATTAATAGGGTAATTTGGTCTCGAACATTGCACAAATGCACAAGCAGAGTAGGCAGTGCATCATCAGATCACAGAATATGTTCATTGCAATTTACAGCTTCATTTATAACTCTGATTCTGCCGTTCTTCCAGCGAAGTCATAGTCACAGCACGCTTGATCTAAAAAGCCTTGTTGTTATTATTGACGCTTCGTAGGTCATGACAACCAACATCATCAGAATATGAGCAACAATATAGAACTACGACTGAAGCTACGTAGCATCAATAAGAATTAGATTTTCAAAGTTTTTAAAATCCGAACGTTAATTATTACATCACAGCAATAAAAAACAAATTTGGAGAAAAGCGGATAGTGTTAAAACTTTGGTCGAACAAAAACTACAGTATAAACTAAAATGATATCAAAACATCAGGATACTAAAGCAAAGAACGATAAACTATTGGAAAAGATTCGCCATCTGAACAATTAATTGCTTTTGGCCTAGAAAGAATAAACCAAGATTCAGCAGGCAATCTTTTAGAAAAATTACTTTCAGTTTTTAAAATTCGTGAGTTGGCCTAATCAATTACGTGATCAAATAATATTACATGTTCACACACTGCGGAATTTTCTGGTTTTTGTTGCTTAATGGCTCTTTGGTGCTCTTTTAATCAGGAATTTAGATCTCGTTTGGTCTGGCCAACATAAACAAAAAATCATCATGACCAACGAAACGTCAATAAAAACAACAAGGCTTTTTTAAGATCAAGCTTGCTGTGACTATGACTTCACCGGAAGAACAGCAGAATCAGAGTAATTTTACTTATGCCCGGTGAACAACAAACCTTAGGCCTAGTAGGCTTATACCTACGTTTGCAATTTTTAGCTTTATTTATGCTGACTGGCATAGTTTTTGTTTTGAGAATGACAATTTGCCTGGTACCATTGCCAGAGCAAACGAAGTGATGGGGCAAAAATAGACTGAAGTTTTGCACATTGAAACTGATCTTGTATGACTGCAAATTATGAACAATTGCAAAATTCTGTAATCATGTCTAAAAGAGACATGTAAGTCTGGTAGCATTTCTTAGCACTTTGCACTTCCAGCCCACAATCACTTGAAAAGTCTATCTGCCACATTGAATGCGACCTAAACAACCTTGAGTGTGCTGTAATAAAACAAAAACAGCTGGTCTTTCAAGAAACGAAATAAAATATTTTGTTGGTCTACATTTCTTCTCTACAACACACCCATATGCAGGCGTGCAAACAAGGTTTTGCTAAAGAACAGGGCTGGGAAGTTATAGTTTGTTGTTTGAAAATGCATTGATTGGGTGGTGAGCTGAGCAAAGTAGTGCACAACTCAATCATCTCATATAGACAGGGGTTTGGGGGCAAGGAGCCAAGTCAACTGACCGCAAACAAACTGACCGTGAACCAATGGTTTTGTTACAGTGATTTGGTCACTGATTTTGTCGCATTAATTTTGTCACTAAGTGAGGGTTCAGGCAAGATGGCTCGGGTCCACGTCAGCTGACCACAAACCAATTGACCGCAAACAACGCTGATTGGCTAGAAGGGCGATCCTAAATATATTTTTACTATCCCAAGAGCCATCTTGCCCAAACCCTCACTTTGTGACAAACAAAACCAGTGACGAAATCACTGTAACAAAATCGTTGGTTCACAGTCAGTTTGTTTGCAGTCAGTTTGTCGCGGTCAGTTGACTTGGCTCGAGACGGCTCTGGGAATAGTAAAAATATATTTAGGATTGTCCTTCTCAGCCAATTGGCGTTGTTCGCGGTCAGTTGTCGTGGACGCGGGGGCAAAGCCCCTGTTGCTGGGCGATTTTTTGATTTTTCGAAAGAAATAACTATTTCAATGCCATTTGGATAACATTTCACAGTTTTTAAAACTATTTGAAAGAATAAAATTGCTAAGTCTTAGAAGCCAGTAGAAAAATTAAATTGCCCAGCCCATTCAGCCCTTACTTTACCTACAGGTTCAGAACACATTCAAACGCATGCATTTTTGCGTTAAGCTTTTTAAGTGACTTGGTTAGGAGGGGGGCAGAAGCTCCTTTTGCCTTAGTAGGTGCACACTTTATCCATAAACAATTAGCGGCCTGTTGTGCATCCCAACCCATATAGCTTGAGAAACACAGGCTGCAGGTGTAGAATACTTGCATAGAATGAATTGAATTCGATGCAAACTTTCATGGTTTTGAACTTGATATTACTAGCCTAGTTAGTTGATGACCCATTACATTCAAAGGTGTAAACTTTGGATGTTAAATCTGGTGTTTGAAGCTTACCAATAAACTTTCGGTATTTAAAAACTTCAATATACTGCTAATATACAGTAGGTAACTTTAGTCAAGTAGGTAGGACTAAATGTTATCATTCCTTTTTGCATCATTGTCTGTTTTCGTGTCGTAACATGATGCTCCAAAAAAAGTATTTTTAGTAAACCAAAATCGGGGGGCAAGGCCTCCCTGCCCACTCCCCTGTAGCGACGACACTGAATTTGCCTAGTGACAAAAACTTTTTCTCCCATCATAACAAAGATTTGTATTTACTTCAATCATAACAAAGATTTACTACAAAACTGTTATTTGCATAACTAAGTGTATTTGTTAAATCCATTGAATAATGGTAATATTATACCCAATCACAAACTTCTGAGCAGAACACAGCATGACACTAAAACGAGACAGATGCCATTTAGTGAAAAAAGTTGTGCTAGTGCAAAAAAATCTACTAAGCCAAATGCACTCTTGCAAAAAAAAGCAAACAAATCCAATGTTTGAAGATGAAAACCACAACAAAATTATATTTAAACATCGACATTTTTATTTTGCAAACGTATTTAGGAATTTAAAAGCAGCTTTTTATAGCGTCAGAGCTATCATTTTCAAATTATTTTTTCTAAATTTTTGCATTAACTTTATAGCATTTTAGGTGATTTTCTAGCATTTTACGTCATAATAACAGTCATACATCATATTTGCAGCATCATACATCATAATAATGTCATACTAATTTCAGTGTAATCAACCTCTATATATACCATCACATTTTAGTTTTTCTTCATTTCAGCGCAGATTCATGAAGAAAGCTGGATGAAAACGTTTAATCCAAAACAGCCTTTTTCAAGACTACCCATTACTCAGTAGCTCGGACGCTAATGAAAGCTATTTTGAAATTCTGTGCCACTAACAAGCTTTCCGAATTTAAAAATGTATTGATTTAAAAAATTTAAGCCAAATTTGCAATCTTTCAGCATTTAAACATATTTTGGACTTGACCAGTAAGTGTGTGGGGCTGATTGGACTGACCAACATAAATTCTTTCAAACTCTTCCAAATCTTAGTAATTTAGCTTTTTCTAATTGCTGTAAAAACGTTCAAAACATCATCCAAATGGCATTTAAATTGCTTTTTTTTCTGAAAAATTGCAAGAATAGCCCAGTGCCAAGGGGCTTTGCCCCCAGGCCTCCATCTTAGTAATTTAACTTTTTTTAATTGCTCTGAAAATGTGTAAAAAGTCATCTAAATGGTTTTTTTTTCTGAAAAATTGCAAGAATTGCTCAGCGACTGGGGGCTCTGCATCCAGGCCCTGTCTTACTAATTCAGCTTTTTCTAATTGCTCTAAAAACGTGCAAAACGTTATCCAAATGGCATTAAAATGACTACTTTTTTTTTGAAAAATTGCAAGAATTGCCCAGTGGCTGCAGGCTTCGCCCCCAGGCCCCCAATCTTACTAATTTAGCTTTTTCTAATTGCTCTAGTCATCCAAATGACGTTAAATGGCTTTTTTTTTCTGAAAAATTGTGAGAATTGCCCAGTGGCAAGGGGCTTCGCCCCCAGGCCTCTATCTTAGTAATTTAGCTTTTTTATTTGCTCTAAAAACGTGCAAAACGTCATCCAAATGGCTTTTTTTTTTCTGAAAAATTGCAAGTATTGCTCAGCAGCCTAGGGCTTTGCCCCCAAGCCCCTCTCTTACTAATTTAGCGTTTTTAATTGTTCTAAAAACGTGCAAAACGCCATCCGAATGGCGTTTAAATGGCCACATTTTTTCTGAAAAATTGCAAGCATAGGCCCCCATAGGGGTAAATTGTTATCTTGCACGCAGTCTTCTCCACCAACAACTTTCAAAATCGTTAATGAGAGGTTTTTGAAGACACAAATGTTGTAACGATGCAACTATTACAGCAAAACCCAGTTAGACTATAACTAAATTTACTACAATTGGGAACTGGTAGCTTTTTGAAAAATTTTAACCCCCTTTCAAATTCCGAGTGCACCCCTGGAATTAGCCTTCATACTATTGAATAAACACTGAGCAATGGATCTTTTTTCCCATCCGACAGTTGCACATACATTAAAAAAACTCTTCGGGTTTTCACACAACAACGTAATGTTCTTCTATCACAGTTTTTTGGTAATACTTCTTCCATCACAACTTGGGTCGCATATTTTTCGCCATCCATATGCCACTGATGCAAGATAATTGCAAGTCGTCACTTTTTCTCATTTCTTCGCGATGCTTCACCCTTTTTTGCCTCAGTTTGCATCTATCAATAGTCAGATGTAATCATATTTGGTTAAAAGATTGCTTGAATTAAGGTCCTTGATGACTGCGTTAGCTACAGCAGCTCCCGCATGATCTGAGAGTTGAAACCTTCCACATATCAAGGCTAAGCTTGGTAAACTGATCCTAGTTTGTTACAGCTTTGAGTCACAGTCACGCATCAAATGCAATAAATCATCTGATGTAGATGGTGAAAAATCACTACCAACAGAATCTGTGTCTGACAAGTAAGTATAATGTTATCATTCGAGACTGTTTATAATTCCAATCTTTTGCTTGTTGATGGAGATTCTAATGACTCTGCTCTTTGTTTAAATCATATATCACGTGTAGTCAGTTTTTCAATTGCAGCACTGCATTTTGCAGCTCTTTTCTGATCAGTGTAAAATGCATGATTTTTTTCACACATGCGAAGCCTGTACACATTTGCTAAATGTTTTCTTGGGAGTATTATCTTCACAGAAAATATCGAATAATCTCTCCATTATCATAAAGGTCGCTTCTTTTTGCAGAAATGTAGTGCCACATTTGATTTTAGGGTATCTGTCCAAATTACTGAATTCTTTCATTAGCTGTTGTATTTTGCTTCCAACTCTAGCTGTGCTAATGGTGTAGAAATTGCACCAAATCCACAACTGAACTAGTTCTTCTCCCACTATATGAGCAGCTTAATTCTGTAAACATTTTTCTTCATTCAGTACTCGACAGATAACTTCTCTGTTGGTAAGACTTCGGGAGGAAATTCTTCAATGCTTTTAAAGGTGTGTCCACTATGCAAAACTTTTGTCACTGTAATAGCTTGGATTGTTGTTTCCATATTTTTCAGTTAAAGGACAACTACAAACTCTTTTAACTAACTGTGCTGCACTACCACAATCCAGGCTTTGCAATGCCAAAAACTCATGACGACCTAGAAATACGAGCCATGCCGATAGAAATTCCCTGCAGGAGACAAATCTAATTATATCTGTCACAAGACTTAGTTGTTGCAATAGAAAACATTTGCATTTGAGACGATTACTAGTGACAAGAACAACTAACTTGTAGTACAGGTAAACGCAACAGTTAAGCAGCAGTGATATAAGATACAGTGCTAATTATATATAGAACTAAAGTATAATTATCAGGTATACAGTAGCTACAGTATTTATGACGTTTCATCTGCAAAGCCATCAATTGCGTTTGTATGATAAAGCAGTAAAACAATTTCAGTGATTTCGATACACAGACAGTAACAGTATGAGAAGGTAAGGAAGCTTTAATGATCGAAATGTGCTTAGATAGCAACAGTGGTGGTAATAGGCAACAGGATCTGAGGATTGCAAGCTCCATATAAAAATAAGGTTTCAATTGCTTAAAGCTTTGTGTCACAATAATAATAATAATAATGATAATGAGTTGTCTTCTCGAATTGTTTTTGCCACGTTTGCTCTAATTATTATCGTGGTCATTTATTATCAAGCTTGTCAGCGTGTGGTTTAAAGTTGCATAAAAGTTTGTTTTGGTGATATCATATAACGTATGACGAGCTCTTTTTCTCTCTGAATCTAATTTGTACTACCCGTACCACATTTGTTAACTAGAGCGACAAATTCGTACCTCTTAACCACAGCGTACCTCTCAAAACGGAGAAGGTAGCTGTCAAAGTCATCCTTTCCGTCCACAAACGAAGGAAGCTCCGGCGACTTCACCTTGCCTAATGGTCTGTACACAACATCTCGGTTTGCATCTTGTTGTGCCCTTTCCAGCTTTTTGGCTTCGACTTCCAATTTCAGCTTCTCCAGCTCAAACTCCCGTTGACGCTGGGCCTCTTCCTGCTTCTGTCGAGCTTCTTCTGCTGCACGCTTTTCCTTTTCCGCCTCTCACTTCTCCTTTCTTTCCTCTTTGTCACACCACCTCTTCCACTCATCCATCAGAAACTTATTTTTCGCCTTCTCATTAAGTCCCATATTATTCACTTGCTCTCGCAACTTCTCAAATACCTCAGAAACAAACTCACTCGCCATTTTTCAAATGATCCCAGACGAGCCCCCAGATGTCACAAACTCACTTACACTAATGCCCCAGATGGCAAGAAGAAGCGAAGTAAGGACGGCGGGATCTTTAAAAATGCGAGCTCGTCACTGCTGAGGTCTTCCAAATACTCATACACCTAGTTACTACCACAACGGTACATATACCCTTATTCAAATAGAATCAAAATAAAGCATAATTAGCGCAAATATAAAATATATCAAAATAATCAATTAAAAGAAATTTAGTAAAAGTAATCAAAAGTATTAATCGAAAGTATTAAGACAAACTTATGGCAACCAATTTACAACTCGCACTTCAGACGCGACAAATATGCTAAAATCCCAAACTCAAAATATTTTTATTTCTGCATTAGCTAAACCAAGTTACACAACAACACTTATAGCTCGACTCGTAGACTGCCATTTACGAATAATATAATCTCGAACAAGATCATGGGGCAAAACAGCAAGACTTCAATAATTTCTACACTCTCACAAACATTACAGTTTCTCGAATTTGTCGCTCTAGTTAACAAATGTGGTACCGGTAGTACAAATTAGATTCAAAGAGAAAAAGAGCTCGTCATACGTAATATGATATCACCAAAACAAACTTTTATGCAACTTTAAACCACACGCTGACAAGCTTGATAATAAATGACCACGATAATAATTAGAGCAAATGTGGCAAAAACAATTCGAGAAGACAACTCATTATCATTATTATTATTATTGTGACACTTTGATATTTCTAACTTAGTTTGAATTTTTCAATAGCTTCTAGTACAGATTGCGAATCCAGATAAGCAAGCTAGAATGACAATATCACATAGCAATAAAATTTTTAGAAATTACTCAAAGCTACGAAATAAATTATAAATACTGGTATAGCACGGCTGTGCCCCATGTAGCATACGATAATTCCAGTATGCTGTACAAAAGCTTTTATAGCTGTACTGCTAAAGATATTTTGTTTTTGCAGAAAAAAGGCTATTGCATAAGTGTAGTGTAACTCTTTGTGAAGAAAACTATGCTTTGAGTAGTGAAAGAGTACCTGTATACAGTGTCCCCACCAAGCCGATTTTTTTCAGTGAATCGGCGATTTGTTGGAGCAAGGGCAAATATTTTTGGCAATACAGTAAACATAGCTTTAGAAAACTTGACATATTTGTGGAAATATGGCATTTGGTGAACATTAATACTGGATTGGTACAAAATTTAGGGCACATAAACGTCTTTTCAGGGCTTTGGGTGCAATTGTTTAAAGAAAATTTGGGCACTCACCGATTAGTCATTAAGTTAGAGGGAACACAGCCTGTATACAAACTTCCACAAGATTAGGAAGAAACAAAAAAATGGATTTCTGTCATCCCGAAAACCAACTTGATTGTCTCAAAGTATACTCCATTGTGTTAAAAACATTGACCAAACGATACATGGAAGGTAAAAGTTCATGGCAAGCTGAGACCAAAAAAATACCCTCTATTTTTCCCAAAATTCCTTCTAGTTAGTTGTCTGTCCTCTCAATCAAGCAATTGTCACAAAACAAACCAAACTCTTTTAGAAATTCAAAATCGCTACCCAGATGACGTGGAGGAATTCATTTAAGTTGATACATTGGTGTATCACGAAACTGCAGACAAAATTAAGCAAATTTTCCCACTAGCAGCATATACGAATTCAAGAGGCTGGCTCATCATACGGTCCCAAACTCTAAACTTCGGAATTCCCCAATTTGCAATCAAGATCAAAAATAATTTCATTTTCACAGTGAAGTCTTCGCTAATCTGCATGCTTTAGAAGCAAGTGTGAAAGAAAAGGCATTGTTATCCTTAATACACGTTTGCTGGGTTGTACAAAAACAAAGGTGGCATTGTGAAAGAAAATCATTCCTTGTTTTACAACCACAAGTGTGGAAAGTATGTTGATGCTCTCAATAGAGGGTCACTTACTGTTCTACAAAACTGTCTTGTGTGGTGGTGTGTATTTTGCGTAATTTTCTATCTGTAAGTTTTAGATGCAGGCTGTGTTCCCTCTAACTTTATGGCTAATCGGCGAGTGCCCAAATTTTCTTTGAACATTTGTGCCCAAAGCTCTAAAAAGACGTTTATGTGCCCTAAATTTCATATCAATCCAGTATTAAAGTATATCCAAGGTCATATTTCCACAAATTTGTTGAATTTTCTAAAGCTATGTTTACTGTATTGCCAAAAATTACTTGCCCTTGCTCCAACAAATTGCCGATTTGCTGAAAAAAATCGGCTTAGTGGGAACACTGGATGCAGGATGTCAAAAACTTTTTGTTATGTTTTTTTTTTTAATTTCAGTAAGGTACGCCTCCTGTGATTCAAAAAAACACTGCTATTTTGTGCAATATATTGTTAAAGAATTACTTCGTGTTTTGCACTCCACATAGTATGAGGTGTGCTTGAAAAGTAATGGGACTGTGCACGCTGCACGAACAACTTTTATTGCAGAGAAACAAGGATTGCTTTCTATGATGTCACAATGTTTTATGGTTTCGAAAACCAAATTTCAACATTCTGTGACATTTTTTTGCACGTTTTTCTGCCAAGGCACTTATTTTGTGACCGTTTTGTAAAACTTTGATAAAATTTTTGGGTTTTGGCTTTTTTTTCTTTGGTGTTAAGGATGAATGTCGAACATCGAATCAACCTGAAGTTTCTTGTCCATCTTGGAAAAACTCCAACTGAAGGACTAAAGTTGATTCCAGAAGTCTATGGTGAGGTGATGACACAATGTCAAGAACTCATCTTTTTGAGTGGCACAGGAGGTTCAAAGAAGGAAGAGAGGAGGTAGAAGATGATCAAAGGAGTGGGAGGCCATCCACAAGCAGAACAGATGAAAATGTTGAGCGTGTGAGACAAAAGGTGCAGAGCGATTGCCGCCTTACTGTTAGAATGATAGCAGATGAGCTGGGTATGAATAGTAAGAGGGTATGAAGAATCATTACAAAAGATTTGGAGATGAGGAAGATCTGTGCAAAAATGGAACCAAGGTTGCTGAATGAAGGACAAAAGGAGCGGCATGTGCAAGTGTGTCAAGACATTTTGGAGCAAATCGAAACTGAACCCAACTTGCTGAAAAGAGTTGTTACTGGCGATGAGCCATGGATCTTCAAGTGCGATCTACTCACCAAACGGCAGAGCCTTGAATGAAATAGCGCATTGTCACCATGACCCAAAAAGGTGAGGGTGTTCAAGTCCAAAACCAAGGTGATGCTGATCGCTTTTTTTGATGTCCATGGAATTGTTCAAGCAGAATTCTTGCCACAAGGCCAAACTATTAATCAGCACATCTACAAAAACAGTGACGTCTGATTTGCTCAGTGAGGGAGAAAAGAAGAGAGCCGTAGGAAACGGGTTCATGGCTACTTTGTCATGACAATGTTCCAGCTCATAATGCCTTGGGAATTCGGGAGTTTCTTGCCAAAAATAACATTGCTGTACTGGAGCAACTACCCTACTCTCCAGATCTGGCCCCATATAACTTCTTTTTGTTTTCGAAACTCAAGGAACTCATCAAAGGAACTCGTTTTCAAGATTCAGAAGCCATTAAAACAGCCGTGACGAGAGAGCTCCAAACAATTCCGGAGGAATCCTTCCAGGGGTGCGTGGAAGCAAGGCAGAGGAGATTGGAAAAGTGCATTCGAGCCCAAGGAGATAACTTTGAAACCATCATGTTGTAAAATTTACTTGTCGAATAAAATAAAACCCAGTTCCATTACTTTTCAAACACACCTCAGAGTAAAGAGTTTGGCTTAAAGATTTTGAAACTTTCTTAAATTTACAGTATTCCAACAACTAACTATTTTCTGGCTAATCTGCAATGGTACTTATCTGCATACCAGTATCAGCATGTTTGATATAATGTAGATTATGAAATACTGTAGCACTGTTACTTTCCGTATCTTATGAGCATATAGTGTCATATTTGGCCAAAATTTGGCAATGTATGCAATTTGGCAATGTATGCAACCACTTTTCTCAGTATTTAATGTATGATTCTTTTGTTAGAATGTTTAGCATTAAAATGTCGACAATACCTGAATATATTGCATAAACTGCACAAATAATGCCTCGCGCAGACTGCAATTGTCAACCTTCCGTCAAAGCGCTTGCTTTTGTTGACATGGCTGGTTTTTCTAGGTTGCCATGCTAAAAATATAAAATGTGTCAACTGCACTTGCTACTATGTATCCTGTATGCGGCATTATCAATTATCATTTCGATTACTAAGTGAATAGTGATTCAATTTATTTTAACTCAGTTTCTGAATGCTTTGCTTAAACAATTACCTGTCACTAACTTTAATTAGCATTCTGTTTTATCAGTGACCAATGTTTTTGTTACATCACAAAGGCTACATAAAACCAACTGCTGATATCATACAAATAGTGTGACCAACATAGATCACACCACATCAACTATTGACATACAGTTAGTTCGATACTGTTGTATACAATCATCAGAATCCAGCAAATATCAAAAATCAGTTGTTTTTCCAAATAATTCAATTTTTGATGGAAATAGAAGGAAAATTTCTTCTAAAGCTCATTTAAACTATAGTACTCTGCAACTTTTGACAAAAGTTTCGTGTTTCTGTGATATCAAAATCAAAAGTTTGAGCAATTTTTTCAAAATTAGGGGCCACCAAACCACTAGATGGCAGTAGCATGGATATTTCTGCATGCAACCTTCACAAGCAAACTTTATTACTGTTTTTTGCCCATTTGCCAAGTTTTCTGACCCCAAGTAAATTGATATCAATGAAAAAAATTTTTTCACTCCACCCTTCCAGTACACATTCAATTTGTTGACAATGCTTCAGACAAAAAGTATATGAGTCTAGCAAAGTAGCAATGGTACTGACAGCACATGTGCATCTGATTTACAGTTTTTACAAGTATTGTTTTATTCCCTTTTTTTCACTCTTTCTGCTGATGCAGCAACTGAACCTTGTTTTTCTCTAGGTCCTTTTATAATCTTTAAAATGTTTTGTTTTGCTGTTGAGTTACGAGTGAGTTTGTCATGAAACTCAGGTAGATGACCGAATGCTCATTCAGATGCATCATTTACAATTGGAATTGCTTCGATTATGGTTTTAATTTTCAAATAATCTGAATTTTAGCTCCCAAGTTTTGGGTTTGCAGTTAAAAAACTTGTATCAGTATTAGATTGGAGCAGTTTAAACTAAGTCCAAGAGTCTTTTTCAACAAGATTTGAAGTTGAGTCTGTTGTTTAAAAACTGGCATTTGCTGGACTGTGGTGTTTGATGGAAATCCTTTATCACACTGGTACTTCAACAGTTCTATGGCCATTTTCTGTTTTTAGTTGAAGAAGTTTGATCACTTAACTAAGTAAAAATAAGTAGGCACTCAGAAAAGTACCACAAATGTATGTCAAATAAGAAGAATTTATTTCAGCAAAAAGTGGAGGTATAGTAGTAGCACATTTGTGCAAATCTTTAATAAAATTTCTTAACTGGGAACTGGCAAGGTCATTTGTTGCAAAATCCAAACAGTTTAATGCAGTAAACCAGGGCTGTAACTTGAAGCTGTATTGCCAGTCGAGAAATTTTCTTAAAGATTTGCACAAATGTAGTACAACTATAACTCCACTATATCTTGAAATAACTTCAGTTAATTTGACATACATTTGTGGTACTTTTCTGAGTGCCAACTTATTTTTACTTAGTTAAGTGATCAAACTTCTTCAACTAAAAACAGAAAATGGCCATAGAACTGTTGAAGTACCAGTGTGATAAAGGATTTCCATCAAACACCACAGTCCAGCAAATGCCAGTTTTTAAACAACAGACTCAACTTCAAATCTTGTTGAAAAAGACTCTTGGACTTAGTTTAAACTGCTCCAATCTAATACTGATACAAGTTTTTTAACTGCAAACCCAAAACTTGGGAGCTAAAATTCAGATTATTTGAAAATTAAAACCATAATCGAAGCGATTCCAATTGTAAATGATGCACCTGAACAAGCACTAGGTTATCTACCTGAGTTTCATGACAAACTCACTCGTAACTCAACAGCAAAACAAAACATTTTAAAGATTATAAAAGGACCTAGAGAAAAACAAAGTTCAGTTGCTACATCAACAGGAAAGGGAATAAAACAATACTTGTAAAAGCTATAAATCAGATGCATATGTGGTGTCAGTACCATTGCTACTTAGCTAGACTCTTATACTTTTTGTATGAAGCACTGTGATTAAATTAAATGTGTATTTCCTTTGGCTTGAGTGTTGAGTACAAGTAATTATGCTGACAATGTTGCAACACTCTAACACTTTTTGTCAGAAGCATTGTCAACAAGTTAAATTAAATGTGCATTTCGTTTGACAAATGCATTGTGTACACTGTACAGTACATGTAATTATGCTGATAGTATTTTGAGTTATGGTCAAATTCTTCTTTAAAATGTTTATACCATATGAGTACTTAAATGTTTGCTATGTGACGTTGCATCAAAATTTTAGTCAGTCAAAGTGATACCGAACAGCAAAAACATTAAAACATACAGATTTTTTAATGCAAATTTCCTTAAAACTAGTCTTTTAGCAGTGCCTTAAAAACTACTTTACTTAAACCCACAAAATATATCAAACATCGATAGGACTTGGGTGTTATGCAGCTTTTGACATGTGTTGGAACTTTTGATCTCCAATGGTTTTTGAGTTATGACAATTTTTTTTTTAATTTTGGATTGTTTCCAAGGAAACGTCAAGAAAATCGGTGTCAAACGACAACGAAAATCAAAAGTATGTGTATTGGTGTAAGTTTTTATCCCAAACACAACTTTTTGCCAGCCTACAGCCAGATCATAGAGAGCAAGTTTTTTTGGTAAATATAAACACCCTACAAGGCAACTTGGTAAATAAAGGTGTAATATAATATTATCACCCATCAAATTTCTTTCAAAAGCAAGAGTTGTAAAGTGGAAGATTTTAGATCTAACTTATTCTACATTACAGTCCTTTTAAAATCAAATTTTAAAAATGATCAGTGGTTGCAGTCGAGTGCCAGTGGATAAGCATCATCTGCTACAGAAACAGTAGAGTAAGGTCAGATTCCCAGTCAGCCCAAATCAAAGACTATAAAAATCAGAAAATTGCTACTGTTGTTTACAGGCTATCTGTTTGATAATTAGCACAGAGCAATAAGAGTGTGAAATCTCCACCACGAGTGCTAGAGGATAAAAACTTTACAAAAAATTTTAAAAAGCTTGTTTGCTGTCTTCTCAGTTCTGGCCAAGGCAATTCAATACCTGATACACACAACATAGATGTACTGTAATTACAGGAACAAAAAGTTTGCTTTGTAAAATAAAAAAATATTTGTTTAATAGTGTCAAACAACAAATCATAATCAGTAGGCCTAATAAAATTAGACAACTATATCAGTACGTAATTTAATGTTTACCGAAATGGGATTTGAAGCACTTGCATAAAATACTTGAGTTGAATTTACAGAAGTTGATGTGATTATAGGTGGACCTGAACAAAGGCTTCAATAAAACGAGTGATTAATAAATTTCCAGTGAAAAAGCCTAGTCTCTTCTTTCAATAAATAGCCAAATGCACAAAAACAAACTTATAAAATTAGGAAGGGGCTATGCATTTTTCCTCTGTTTGGGTTCGAGTTTGGGTTAGGGCTAGGGTTGGGATAAGGGTTAGAGTTTGGGTTAGCATTAGGCTTAAGGTTATTTTGGCACTTACAGCAAAACAGCCATTAGGACTACTTTGCCTCTAAAGACTATGGGAAAAAAACATGGGGCTATTTTGCCTCGAAAGGCAAAATAGCCATTGTCAGAAAATTAATTTTTAATAGGCCTAGTCAACAAGCATATTGCCTGCCATAATCTCTACATATGCCACTATGTCAATTGTCGTACTGTACTGTGTGTCTGATGTGCTATAAAAAATGTTCAGCAAATTTCTAATACCGGTAGGTACCAGTAGCCTAATGATACCAGTACACTGTGCAGGAGATTAGGATGACAATCAAACGAAAATATCATACTTCAGACTTCACAAATTCACACATTACGTAGAACATTTTTATTTACCCAATCTGCAATCAATAGCAGATACTAAGGTGCAGTAGGCTTATTGACTAAATACTGTACTGCGTAGGTTAACTTAAACATCAAATTCTTAAAAAATAGATACCGGTACAGTATACTGGTAAGTCCCACACAGCACATACGCAGATATGGGAGGCACAGACTGACAGAGCAAATTTAGTGAATTACTGGTAACAAACAGCTACTGGTAGCATAGCCTGTAGGGTACTGCATAGGCGTCGATTTTTTGTTGATTAAACAAATTCCAAGGGGGCAAAATGTTTTTGCGAAGTTCGGTAAAAATTAATAATTCTATTTCAGTCTGGAATTTTGCTCTCAAATTCAGGTAAAGACCAGCAAAAAAGTGTTCGCCGCAACGTGGTTCTTTCTCAGTCCGGAATTTCGGATTTTTTGTTGCGAAGTGGGTACAGTATTACTTGCCAAAAAACCAAGGGGGCCAGTCATATTTCACCCCTTTCAGTGTCAGACCTGAGGGGGCGCCACGCCCCGGCCCCCCAAAATTGACACCTATGGGGTACCAGTATGGTATGGTCTACTGCATAGGCCTATGCTAACCTAAGGCATTAGGCTACTCTATTCTAAGCTTACCTGCCAAACTAAGGAAAGTAGTTAGAACAAAAACGGAAATAAATGTGGTGAAGACAATTGCAAATTGCCGCTTTGATAATGAATAAACTCTCATTTGCACACATCTGAAAAAAATAAACTTTAACTACAGTAGGCTAGCCTACCATATCCCAAGTCATTAGCCTACCTGTATCACTGTATAGTAGCCTACTGTACTGTATCAGGTATTAATCACTGATCAAGCCCGATCAAACCTATTATAACCTGAACCATAGTTGTTATATAAATTTTCGGTCTGGTTTCAGATGAAAATGTCAAAATTGGAACGGATGTGCAACACACCAACTAGCCTATGCTATAACCGCCGGCACCTATACCGGAAAGTTATAAAACTCGATAGGCCTTTATTATAACATACGTAGTCGTTATACACATAGTTTGAAAAGTCAAAGTGTTTAGCTTGTGAGGTTGAGTCACCGCTTGCACACTATCGATTGTTTTTCTTTGGTTGCTGCTTAGTATCGGTAGGCACCTGATTCAACAGTGATTACCACATTCGAATTGGTGCAGTTTGCAAAATTTTTGTTTGCAAACTGCACCGCACCACTCAATTCTGTCCACATACCGCACTGCAAAAAATTTGTCAACTAGTTGCACCACACCGCAAATACTACCGCAAGTCAAAAGATAATGATTAACGATATTGTGTAACGCTAACACTGTAGCTTACTGCATGTAAAATTACAAACCAAACAGGCTAGCACCCATGGTTCACCTGATGCTAGTCAAACAATAGCTTTAAATAATGACTTGGTCTAAATTGTTGCTTAAATAAACAAGCCCATTAACCCAGACGTCAAGCTTGTTCAAAGCAAAAGTATCCAAAGCATGAATCTAACAATGGACAGTACCGATATGTTTGGAAAATATCACCACTTCCACTTTAACTGCCAAAGTTTGCTGGCTGTATTAATGCAGTCATGTAAATAGTAATGTCAAAAGCACACTCACATCATTACTAGTCTTGCCAGGAGTAAGTCATGATCATGCTTGATAAGCTAGACAGCGTATACAAATCTGTCCTTTAATTGTAATTTTATACAAAACAAGTAGGCTATAAATACATTTTAAGTTTCATATCAATTTAGCTCTAAAATTCTATAACCTGTCTTGCATAATAAACAACTTTAGCTCAAAATTTCTTAAGCTTAAAGTGAAGAATTGCTAAGCAAAAGCAGTTTTAATGATTTCCGGTACATTTTAGTTTTTGTTACAGGTATCGCATAGGCTATGATATTGGAATACTGATAAATAGTCATGATAGTCATATGAACTGATCAGTGGTCGAGTGGATAGAGCGTCTGCTACTGAAGCGGTAGACTTGGGTTCGATTCCCGGTCGGGTCAAACCAAAGACTATAAAAATTGGTATTCACAGCTTCCCTGCTTGACGTTCAGCAATCAAAGGGACTGTGTGAAGCCTCCGCCGTGTGTGGTAGACAGGTGGGCAGGTGGCAGCTTGACTCGATGACCGAAAGGTCCCTTCGCTGTCTCCTGGCCAAGGCAACTTGGTGAATAAAATGTAATTACAATTACAATTACAAAATTACAATTACAATTACAATTACAATTACAATTACAATTACAATTACAATTACAATTACAATTACAATATAAATGAAAAAGGTGGTCTAAGCATTCAGTGCTTTTGCACCTTTAGTCAATGAGTATTGACGTGTTGAATTTGAAGCAAAGTTAAAAGCAATTATTACCAACTATGGTATATATCTCATATTGATTAGGAATGGAGAGAAATATATAGCCTATATACCGGTACAGTATTTAAATAACAGCCACAACAAAAGTGTGTGACTAAGAGTATGCACAGATAAAAGCCGAGATGCAATGCATAAATCAAACATAGATAACATTACACCATTACTCTATTTCTATCTCACTGTTTTAAGATATTATATACTTAAAAACAAACAGCATCAACTCTTTGCAGTGTATCTAATGTTCAAAGTCATTTAACACCAAGAAACACAATATGAAGCAAGCAAATAACACAAGGCAGAACAAAAATTTCAGCAAGCAAATACCATATGACAAAAATAGGCAAGTCAAAAGCATAGCATTGCAAGCATATGGTATGGTACCACACAAATAAGATTAAAATAGAAAAAGATACACTGACATCAAAATATGGGTCCTCTTAAAACAGTAGAACTCTGAGGCTACTTTACACTGTACAGAATAGGTTGGCATGTGGGGTTGGGTTATAGTGATACTACGGTAACTACCGGTACAATTACCGGTACATGAGAGAGATTTCAAATTATGAATGTGAATTTCTTACGTAACTCACAGCTCAGATTATGGTACTCTGGTACTGTAGACTCAAGCATGCAACAAAATTTTGTCATGCTCTCATGCTATAAACTCTTATTTTCATTGTACTGGATCATTCAGTTCTTAGTAATACTGATACAGTCATAGCTTACTGTGATAGCCACTAGCTTACTGATCAGTGGTACCGTATGCAACAACCTCCACAAAAGCCTTGACTGTTGACTTTACTCCATTAAAAAGCTAAAGTAGGCCTACCATACCAGTCAGCACTTAGCAGCAACCAATAGGCTGATAGGCCTATCATTACTGGTATCACCTACCCGTATCAGGCTACACTTAGTATTTGGTTTAACTCAACTCACAAGTACCTGCTAACAGTTTGACTTATATCAGAGTTATAACAAGATAAATGACAGGCTACCGTAATTAAACCAGTAAATCATTTAATGGTATTTAAATGCATGGCTGTAAGAGCTCAAAATTATACTGATAAATCATTTACCTGTATTTAAATGCATGGCCGTAGGAGCTCAAAATGATTTGGGGGGGCACCAAACTTTTGCCCCAAAAATGACTTGATGCATTGCGCTTCTCTGTCAAAATTGAGACGATTTTTTCAGCCCAAATTAAGGTGTCCTCCACAAAAAAAAAAAGGTCGTCATTGAAATTTGAACAATTTTTCTGTCCAAAATGAGGTGTTTTCCAAAAAAAAGGTCTTCACTGAAACTGAGACAGTTTATTGCCAATGGTATGCCCAACTAAACAGAATATTTGCCCAAATAAATAGACTATTTGCCCAAATTTTTGACGTTTTGAACTGAGTGGGGGGGAGACCGCCCCCCCTGCCCCCCGCCTCCTACGGCTATGGGTACCGGTAAATGACATACCAGTATCACTTTATCTGTTGTGTTTGGTATTAAGCCTATGCAGTAGGCTAGTATGCAACAGCCTAGGATACCGGTAACTAATACCACTGGCACAGAATCACCAACTACCACTCAGTACGTACCTACCGGTACTCATCCAGCCCAGCATACGATACCGGTAGGCTACTTTTAGATAGCCCATGCAAGGTAGGCCAACGATTTGAAAGATAAAACCAAGCTTACCGGTAAACCACGGTACCTAACAGACTTGGGCTGGTTACATTGGAGACTGAATTTAACAACTGAAGTAAACCTACTCAAGGGTGGCTGATTCCTAACCTAATCCTAATGCAAAGAAGTGCTCTAGGGGTTGTGACCAAAATTGGCGGCAATCGAAATTGGCAGTGCCAACTGCCAACTCAAATTGGCAGTAACCAATAGAGATGGCGCGGATAACAAAAAATGCATCCGCATGCTGCGCTGCGTCCGCAAACTTTGTCCGCATGCTGCACCGCACCGCATTCAAACACAACTAAGTTCACGCTGCACCGCGCCGCACCGCAAGTTAAATATCCTTAAAATTTCCAGTAACATCAGAAAAAAATTAGCTCTCTAGCTTATGACACATAAAAAAATTGATTGTAGGGGTATTATTTTGGAGAGTTTTCAAAAGAGTCGCTCTCTCAAACTATGCCAAAATATTGGTTTTTGAAACATCTACTGGTATAAAAAAAGTAATGCCCTAGCTTGAGCCATTTAAAAAACTAATTTCTGGGGAGGCTATTTGGGGGCCCCAGGAGGGGTGGTACCTCCATACTATGTCAAACTATTAGTTGCTTAAATATCTACCAATAAAAACAAAAAACTATCACCCTAGCTTGAGCAATTTAAAAAATTAGTTTTTTAGGCCCCCATTTTGGGGGGGTTTTGGGGAGAAGCCTCAAAAAAATTTAGGAGACAAAATTGCATTAGTAGTCCAACAAATTTACACAAAAATTAGATATCGATGTTGTGTGGATTAGGAGAAGAAGAGTGCACAAAATTTAAAAAGCAAAAAATGAAAAAAAACTCCATGTGGCTAAAAGTGTAGATAGGGATGAAGGAGTATCTTACGACATATAACCAAGTGAAATATTTTTTGCCGTACTTAAGCCGTTTTTGAATAAGACCGCTTTTTACACCAAACTTTTGAAGTAGTTTTCGAGTACAAAACCTGAAGTTACGGAACTCGTTGCCTTGAAATTTGGCTCACACAAATAACTTATGAATCTCAAACTGCTGTCAAAATTTCATGTAGCTAGACCAAACCATTATCTGTTATTGAGTTATAAGTAGAAGTCTGAAACTTCGCACTCGTTAACTTTGAAAATGGCCGAGTAAAAACTAAAAAACATGCGACCTGAGATCAGTCGTTTCAATTATAGGCTTTCAGGTTTAACCTGCCTTGTGTGTGCTTTCTATCAGTTTTTCTGCACCATGTTTTGGCAATCAAAACCAATCTACCAGTCTACCTGATGATTCCATGCAACTAGTGTAGCCTACTAATCCTGAACCAGTAGCTCAAATAATGAAATATAGGCTAAGGTATCACGTGCTCTGCATGCTGTCACAAGCTATTACACTTGTATGAAACTACTCTATGTATTATACCTTTGCTGTTTAGATGTGTGTTGGATTGTGGAATAAATTTTGCTACTACATAGGCTATTTTGTTATTGGAAATTTGTGTAGCCTAGTCTTCGTGCTCTAGGCCTACTACATACAGACATAGGTGTACCAGATCTGAGATAGGCTCCAGACATAGGACCGAAAGCCTAATTCTTGATGCCATGATCTGTTGACAAATAGGCTACACTGAACTAACTCTTTCACTCTGAAATGCAAGCGCATGTGTAGTAGAAACTGTTGTCTAGCCTTGGGCTAGTACCAATACCATAGGCTTACTGCATACAGGGAGGGTGTGTCGCTAGGCTTTGTGTTGTGCCTCTACTCTGATGATTGTTTTCCACAAATCTGTTTCTTTTACATTTGTCTGCATTTGTTTCATCTTCTCACCGACAGGGTTGTCGAAACCCCCAAGGGGGGGATGGGGATATATATCCCCCCCAATAATTTGACTGTGTCCCCCCAATAATTTGAGTAATGTCTGCATCTGCATCCCCCCAATAATTTGACTTTGGTGTGCATTTGAGCGCAGGTCTCCACTACAATTCGGAGAAAAAATTTTCTTTCTTTTGGTGAAGACCTTATTTTTTGGTCTTCAATTAATTTGCTCACCTAAAAAAAATCGTGGTCGAGGTTCATCCCCCATAAGTTGAAAATAGCGCAAAATTGGGGTAAAATTGCAAGTTATCCCCCCAATGCTCAACAAAGATGGGCACCCCTGCTCACCCAACGTCCTAAACCTTTCCTGGTCTAGCCTACCACAACCAAAATCTTTTTGTTGGTGTCAAAAAAAACACGTTCAGCTGATCAAAACTAAGTTTCTTGTAGCCAAAATAGCCGATTCTAGGATGCTCCGAATTCTGAAAAATTGAACTTGAACCGATGGCACCTTTTCCTGTTTTAGTAGCATGCATTGTCTTCAATTCATATAATACCTACATCCAGACTAACCATTGTTGTTCATAAAGCTAAAATCACCAACAATAATTGTAAAAAAAAACGTAAAAAAATTTTGTACGTGGCGCTACGCTGATGCTGTGACGTAATGCAGATTTTAGTTGCCACGCTGCGCGGCGCGGTGCACCAACAACAGCGCGCAGCCGCGTACGCTGCGCTGTTGCCATCTCTAGCAGAGATGGGCGGAGTCAAAAAACATAGACTCCGAATCCGCTCCGAGTCCGAAGACTTGGACTCCGACTCCTATCCGAAACCTGTTTGTCAACAAATTTTTGAATCCGAATCCGCTCCGACTTCGAAATAAAAGAATTAGCTTACCTGTGCATGATGAAGCTTAAAATATGCTAAATTGCCACCTTGAACTACCTTCATTTTGCTTCAGCTGCTCACCCAATGTGAACAGTTTGTAATCCATAATGAATACATCTTATCACAATAATAGAAAGGATCTAACAAGCAAATTATCAATTTGCAGTTCTTTGCCCTATCACGTAAACTTATGGTGCTAAGCATCAGTACAATTTACAGACACGGTACTTAGTATTACCAGCAAGCTAATCTAAAGCTTTTGAATACAATTCTTATTCCTTAATGATGCAAAAGCTTGATCTGAAAGAAATATGAACTGAAAGCAACTTGAAAAAACATAAAAACAATAAGCAAACAAATAAACACCTAATGAAAAGCACTGGTAGTGTTGGCTGAATCTGCATGCGCTGTGTGCTCACAATAAACAGCATAATGCAAGAATGCACTTAGCCTAAATAGCTGCATGATTGTATACTTCTGTTCCATTTACTTCCAATTTGAGTTCAAAGTTATGATTGAATCAACAGTGGAAGTTGAGAGGCGAGTACGCTTTTTTGAAACAGTTGTTCCACAACAACTAAAAGCTCTCTCGCTGGAGGAACTTGAGGCAGGGATGCTAAGCACACCTATAACTAATCTACTTAAATCCGGAAATTTACTTCGAATTTCAGCAGAGAGCCAAAACTTTAAAATATCAAAATGTCCATCTGGAGTAAAAAAATTATTCGTGAAGTCATCTTCAAAGTGGTGAAGTAGATACAAATTCAATTCATCCCCATCAAATTTAAAAGTTTCTTCATCTTGCCACTCAGAAAACTCACCATCAATGCTTGACTTGCTGGTGGAATTTACCTGGTTTTGTCGGTTTTCATATACATGATCAAGGACAGTGTTTTTACTAGTATCTGCAACATCAGATTTATTGGAGCTTGATTGGTCATTAATTTGCTCTCGTAGTAAACTTCTGGCGAGATCAATCACTTCAGTCTTCATGTCTTCACTAAAAGCACGCATACTTTTGAATTTGGGATTAAACATAAATGCCATTTTGTGCAAAGGTGTCACAATGAATTTATCATGTAATGCATGAGAAGCACGTTCTTTTAAAAAATCCAATATTGGTGAATCAGCAGCATTTTTTCGTACACTTCGTTCAAGTTTGGTATACCATTGAAAAACATGATGACTTGTAGGATATAGATCACCCTCCAACGCTAATGTTGCTTGTTGAAAAGGTTCCAAAAAATTTATCAAAATATCAATTAGGGCAAAATCAATTTCATCCAATCTTTTTATTTCCCCCACTTCTTCAAGAAGATCTTTCACTTCAGTTTCCACCTTTTTAATTGATTTTAGCATAACCAGCAATGAGTTCCAACGAGTTTCATTGGATTGTTTTATGGAGCAGGAGAGCTTATTATTTAGACCACTTTTTTTGCAATAGGTTGCTAAACCCTTACTAGCATTCACAGTCTTTCTCAGCATCTCTACATGTGTCACCAACAGACTGACAGATCATTCTCACTGATAGGATGAACCGATTTACTCAACTTATCTAACTGCAAAGTATGTTT
This sequence comes from Trididemnum nubilum, assembly GCA_963965965.1. NCBI lineage: Eukaryota > Metazoa > Chordata > Ascidiacea > Aplousobranchia > Didemnidae > Trididemnum > Trididemnum nubilum. The sequence goes on from OZ014484.1 coordinate 23,767,218, forward strand.
CAAAACTGTGCTAATCCTATGACAGGCACAAGGCTGCCTATGATAACATGCCAAAGCTGATTTGATGTTGCTGCCTTCATCGGTTACAAAATAAATGTTATTCATTAGCATACTTGATGTAATTCCAAACTGTTTCAATCCTGACACAATATTCTTGTTTAAATTTTGTCCTGTTTTAGCATCATCACCTAATTCAAACACAGATAAAACACGGCTTTGCAATTTTTCATTATTGACAAAATGCGCAGTTAAAGAAACGTAGCTTCTCTGTTTCACATCAGTCCATAAATCAGTAGTGACACCTATTATACCATACTCATTTATTGCTGACTTTAACATTTCTTTCAAGTTTTCAGTTACCTTCTCTTTTTCTGTGGCCATTCTTCGTTTCACAGTTCTTCTACTTGGAACCAATGATTCAGCAGAACAAGAGCCGTGTGTTGCACCAATATCAATGGCAGTTGTATGAGTTCAATAAAACCTTTGCCTTCCAGGGATTGAAGAGGTCTTAAATCACAAACTACATACTTCAGACATGCTCGCTGAAATTTTTCGTTAACAGATTTTGTGGGTTTAGCTTGTTTACAAAATCCAGTGACCTTTGTTTGTCTGATTTTGGTGCTGGTAGTTATATTTTCACTAGTGCTTTTGCAGGTTGCTAAATGCGTGCGTAGATGAGTGGTGCCACTATGTGACTTATGGTGCTTTAAGAATGAGCCACAAATTTTGCACTTAACATAGTTTGCATAATCATTCTTGGATGTCCCATCAGCATAATGCAGAAGCATAAATGACTTCCATACTTCACTCTTTTTGTCAGTTGCTGATTTTTCCACTACTTTGCCTATTCGAAAAAGATGAGCAATTTGATTTTGAGAAGCCATATGGGTACCTGATACTGTAGCAGGAAAACCAATAGAGTAATTCTGTCCTAGTTTGTCTACACTGCAGGGTAACTACCTACCGGTAACTTTCAGCAAATCAAGTTCTATCATAGGCAGGTAGGTTACTCCTATACTAATCAACTAATATTGTAACTAGCCAACAGGTAAGTCACTGATTAAGTGGTACCTCGGTAAGCTAGTACTTCCATTCTGAAATTGAAACACACTCTAGTAATCAGAGTTCTAGAGCTATTTGACTGACCGGTTATGGGTTAAGTTAACCACATACCACAAAATCTCCAACCCACATGCCTGTCATTACTACCACCCTAAACAAATCAGAAATGCCAAATACGGAGTAGATCGAGCAGCGGTAACCAAAGTCCGCTTCACTCCAAATATATTTTATACGAACTTTGGCTGTAACGAAAGAATGCGCAATGGAGGAAAACAAAAAAATTGAATTACCAAAAATTTAGAAAGTTGTAACCCAAATAAATGTCTTAGTCTACAACTTAAAATCCGGATCCGCTCCGAATCCGGTTTCATTTCAAAAAATCAAATCCGGATCCGGCTCCGGCTCCGGTTAGATATAGCCGGAATCCGGCTCCGCTCCGCTCCGGATCCGGCTCCGTGCCCATTTCTGATCTCTAGTAACCAAACTGCCAGAGGCAGTTGTTAATTTCCATAATTTTTTTCGTGCAATTATTCAAGCGTGAAATAATTTTTAATTTTTTTTCAAGAGGTTTGAGTCAAAACGAATTTCCGCTTCTAAAGGCAAATTAGAAATCTAGTTTTACGTTCAATAAAATGTTATTTAAGAAGTATTACCAGCATTTAGTTAAGTTTTATTTTTCTCAGCTTACTACCTGTGACCATGCGGAAAAAACAGTTTTTCTGTGAAAAAAGAATGAAAATACCTATGACCAAGTGGAAAAAGTTTGATGGTACGAAATTTTACTCTCGCTTGAGGAGCCACAAGCAGTGATTTTGGGGGGAGGGACAAGCAATGATTTGGGGGAGGGGGACAAGCAGTGATTTGGGGCCCACGGCCTAGAAATACCATCCGTGATGCCGAGATTTAATGGGGGCTACGTCAGGGTTCTGAAGGTGAAGTCCCCAGCAGTCTTCGAAGATTTTGCATTTTTTCCCCAACAAACTAAATTTTAAGCCTATTTTGGTAAAAACTAATGCTTTTAAAACGTGGCATAGCAATGCAATAGCATGATTAAACAGGCTGGCTAAATGGGTTATGCGGGCGGTGGTTAATGACAAAATTTCAGCCTTTTCATAGCTAACAGGTAAATTATAAAATCAACAAATTTTAACCTAATGCGTTGGCATTAAAAAAGAAATCGGAGAGGGGCTAATTGGATACGATATGTAAGAAGCGATTGGTAATAAAGCTAAACTAAAAACTCTATACCCCCCTCCATTCCACACCACGTTTTTGAAGTTTACGTTAAGCATTTTGCATCAAGCGATCAAATTTGATTGCGTATTTTTAGCTGTTTCAAGCTAATTGCAAAGCTGCCGAAAAAGTGCAGAAATCGTGGTTTATCCCTTAATGTGCAGTTTGGTTGCTTAGCCAATGGAGGAGATGCTATCGCTTCAGCCCCTAGCTGCGCTGCTGTTACCAGAGGCCCCACGCTGCGCTACTATTGCCAGGGGCCCCACGCTTGGATGGTAATTGCAACGAAAACGTAGCGTATAAGCCTACATCTTTTTGGTCTTCACTTTTTTCGGCAGAATAATGCAGCGAAAATCCGGTATAAGACCTTTGCCCTTCAGAGATGCATATTTATTCTTCTGTCATCACATTGCTTTTTTAGACGGTTACTACTGGACGATCCGCACACATTTCTTTGCAATGACTACTTCGCGCTTGGAAGAATCGGCACATGTTTAGGAGTGATCCAACGTTCCTGTGGATTTCTTTAAAATCTTGTCCACCGTCTTTGCTACTCGTTCGAAGCCACCAAGGAGAGTTGATATCGTAAAGCGTCTTATCCAAGGACACAACAAAATCCAGCGTTCTATACCCTTATATCACCACAACGTTGCTGATTCAACACTGTCTATATAATCATTAACTACTGACTTAGTTTTTTAAATCACCTGTATTTTAATAGAATAAAGCAACGTATGAAAGGCAAAAACCAAGAAAGAAACAGCGCAAAAACATGACTACAAGAACGAACAGCAGCAGCAACAACGAAACACATTCTGAAGTTTCTTCATCAATATGAACCAGGCACTCTGCGTATGTCTAACCACACGAACGCAGAGTACTTTATTGGGTTCTGTTTGCAAGTATTTCGTGAGCTGGGCCACCACAACGGGTAGACAGCTCGGTCGGTCGACCCCAAAGGGAAATACGCGTGAAGCGTCTTTACCAAGGAGACAACACATTGCCAGTTTGGGAATCGACCAGGGGTAAGCAACCTTTCGATCACCAACACGACGCTTTGCCAATGAGGTATTGCCGCCAACATCCGTAGTGGTCGCAAAAAGCTCACTTTTAAAAACAGTGACTGGAAAAGCGGAACAAACGCTGGCAGCAAAAGCGAAACCAATAGTACTTTCAAAAGCGTAACACCGTTTGTGGTAATTACAAAATAAAATTCACATTAAAAATAAAGATAAAACTTGCAATAACAACCAAATTTTTCAACCCCCAATTTAATAATTTTTTGGTTAATTTGAGGTAAACCACCACGAAAAGTGACGCAAACAGGGGTGAAGCCCTCTTAGCAAATTTCTAAAAATATTAGGAACTTCACCAGAAGCTAAAATCTGTCGAGTGTCTACCATGCAAAAAAATAAACTTGGTATTTTGTTATTAGCAATTTAATTCTTTTAAATGGCTCTAAAACGAGCGAAATGTAATCCTTTTATGCACAGCTCGGAGAAGATACGTCACGTGTCTATAGTTTTACTATCCTAAGTAGGACGAATACGAAATAATATGGTCTAATTTATAGTGCAGTTCCACTGGCGATAAGTCGGTTTTGCCGAGCTGTAACGATTAGAAGCGGCCGATTATGCGCCTGGACTTTTACGCGCCAGATTCAAATTTTAGCAAAAAACTATTGGAACAATTTTTTTTTCTAATTTTTGCATCGTATTTCTACAATATACATTTTTTGTCTTTCAAATTTGTCTTTATTTTTGCTTTAAAAATTAATCTTTCTATCGCGTATTACAGCAGTAAAGAATCACAAAATCAAAAAAGGCTTGAATTCTTATAATTCTAAGCGGTGAAAAAAAATCGCCACACTTAACAAGAAAAAGTATAAAATAAAACACATTAAGGAGGCTAAAATAGTAAAAGGAATTAACCACGAACAGCTGTAACGTAACTATAGTGTATGCCAGTATGCAACTATGCGTCAGACATTGTTTGAACGGTATGCTTTGCAACCAACATTTTCACTTTTAGTAATTTTACTGCAAGCAGCAAAGCATAGGTAGCACAGGCGTAGCCAGGATTTTTGATTGGGAGGGGCCAAACTTTAAATCACATGCAATAACGTAATAAGAAATTTAAAAAAAAAAAAAACTTTTTGGAGGACTAAGATACTGTAGAATAGAAGACCAGCAGCATTGACTTCGTTGGGCATTTTAACAGGACTTTACTAAAAAAAAGAGGGCTTAAACCAAAAGTGAAAATGCCTAAATTGGTAGTAGAGTAAATAACCTAGTGTAATTCAAACGTAATATAGATGCTCAGTAGGTCTGGGGACGGAACCATCAACAGCCGAAGGCTATGGGGGTCTAAGAGCTTTTTTGTTGAAAAGAAAAGCTATTTAAATGCCATTGGATTACATTTCGCATGTGTTAGAGCCATTTGAAAGAACTAGATTTTTACCATGTAACAGCCAATTACAAAAATTAAATTGTTCAATTCTCCTTTTACTTACAATTTAAGTCCAAAGCGCGTTTTAAAAGCTACTCAAAGATTTTCAATAATACTCGAGAATTACAATAAATAATAATCCATTTGAAGGTTTTTCTTTGTCATTTTTGTTTTGTCATAAAAACAATCAGTGGTAGTAATTTTTTTTTTAATTACCTATTAAAACAAAACTTTCCGCCTGGGTCAAAATCCTACAGCCGAATTTTCTGCAATTTAACTACTTTTTGTTTCTCGGCAATAAAAAATTACTACTACTGTAGGAGTACATGTACAACCATGGGGCCCAGGTCCCTCAAATCAAATTTAATAATTTGCAAATGAGCATTTCCACTCGCTACTTTTTTCAAAAGTTTACATAGCGTAAAAACTGGCGAGGTGAAGGAGCATTGTCATTGAAAAATGGTACAATAGATGGCTACGGCCTACTAACCATTGCCCGGGCCGGATTCGCGCGGGGCTTTGGAGATTTTTGTATTATCTTCCAGCCAAATATATTGTAGGTGAAGACCAAAAAACAATCTTGCATCTGAGCGCGGGGCCTCTGGCACTGCGGCATATGGCAAATCCGACCCTCGTTATGCATTAAGTTCATAAAACGGTTAGATAAGGGCCTAAGGTAGCAAATTTCAGGACAAAAACCCTTAATATTAGCTGGGTTATATATTTATATTGGTTGGCAAAAACTGAATTGCGGGGCTCCGTGATCGTCAATATTTTTGTTATTTACTGTTTACATGCGAAAAATACAAGGAACTGAAACTGAAGAAACAATATGCTTTTTTGTCACATTTTTATCATTAGTGGCATTTCCAATTTGGGGGGGCCGGGCCCCCCTCTGGCTACGCTTATGATAGGTAGTGCAATTGCAAGATGATCCCAAAATATGGAGACGAATTTCTCTTGAAACACTGCTATTTTTTTCATTAACTACAATAAGTGGAGTTGTATAACCTTTTGTCCAGAATAAAAAATGTTCAAAACGTAGACATTTTCTTCGGTTTTACATATTTAGAGGATAGAATCTTCTATTGAAACGGTAGACTAAAGTCAGATTCTCGGTCGGGTCAAATCTAAACACTAAAAAAATTGGCATCCACAGCTTCTTAGTAGCGTTAAAAGGGAATTTGCTTGAAAACTTCCACCGTTTGTGGCTATATAAATTGCTGCTTGACTCGAAGAGCAAAAGGTCCCTTTGCAGTCTCCTGGCCGAGACAGCTGTGTTAATAAAGATGTAATTGCAATATTATTTAAGCTAAAGTTGTTGTGGAAGCATTATGAGTGTGAGGGAACACAAAAAAGGATCGGGCTTGCAGTTATACGCGTAAAGTATGCAACTGAGGAGGTGAATAACCTAACTATATTTCAAACATTCATTTGATTGCTATTGTTTTATTTCTTCGATATACGGCTATTTTAATGTTAGGCAATAAGCAGGCGTAACATAACGTGACCTGTTGCTCTATACGTAACATGTGAATGGAAAACAAAAAGATGAGATCGTTTCATGTGTTGAGTTCTTCAAAGTAAATTTCAGTTTTGCTTTAAACCTCAATAAAAGGATGGTTTCGCAAAAAATAAACACACTAAAAACTTATCAATAAATTTTGGAATTGAATCGGAGTTCACTTCTTCAGTTGCATCTATAATTGCAAGCCCATTCTACGTTCATGCATTTGGAATCAGCTAAGTCCGTAAACAATCCGTAGCCTAATTACGTCAAATTGCACAATATTTCTCCGCAACTTTTCTAGCTTTCTGACACCACTAAATACTAGGGTGTTTCATTTTTTCACCATTTTTGAAATTGAAAATGCTTGGGGTCGCATCTGATAGAGTTTTTGACGCTGATTTCGAATATGTAATTTTTATTTCGCTATGACATTATTTTGAGGTTGCAGCACGCGTTCGAAACTCTGGCAGAGCACGATTTCGGTAATTTTCCATAGCGCGTCGAGATTGGTGTCAAAATGCGCAGAAGGGTCGATTTTCTATACCCTCTCAATACAACATTTAAGTGTATCTTGAACAGAAAAAAAGTTATTAGCAAATAACACATTATCATGCAATTTTGATTTTCAACACGCAAAGGCATTATGGCATTCGCAGAAATCACACGCAAAATGTAGTTTATAAGTTCACTCAAGGAAAGAAAAGTCAATCAGCCTAGTCTAACTCCATATTATACAAAAATGCGCGCAAGCGCATGTCAGTTTTATTCATTTGTGATGATTCATCTCCAAGTTTGTCATTCTCTATATTCTTCAGCCTCCCAATTCGGCGTTCGTTTGATCTGTTGTTGTTGTGGATAGTTTTCCAAAACTGTGGAGAAATTTGGCTATACGAAATACATGGAGCTATTTTACTTTGAGTGGTGAAGAAATGTTTTAGTCGAGTAGTTCTGTCCATCAAGTGTGATTTGATGTCAACGGTATCAGGAAGAGTGCAAACTTTGACGGCCTTCACGCTATAAGGAAAAGTGTCTCCGTGCACACTTAAAGCAACATTTTTTTTTGGCTTAGCCAGCATATAGCGTGTTTTAAAAAGTATTTCAGTGCTACATCAGCTATTTCTGGGTCAATGTTTCGATATGCCGAAAGGATATCTCTTTGGAATAGCGTGAGAAAAGGCCCTTCTGATGCTGTTGGCTTTAAATGGAGATGGCACGTAAACGCATATAATATACGAGAAAATTTTGAACAATTTTTTTTTTGGTCAACTCCAAAATAACCTAATTCAAAAATTAACAACTTTAGATAGCCACTAGCTGTTGTGATCCATCTGGAATGTGAAATTTCTTCTTGGCTGTACTCCAAAAGATATTTCAAATTATCTGGCACATCCATAACCAAATAAGAAGCCAATACCAGCAAACACTAGTAATCATTTCTGAAACTGCCATCTTGAAAACCTTTGGCGTTTTGTTCCGAAAACCACTCCACCTTTGCTTTTAGCTGCAGAGAAACAATATTGGTAATCGGTACTGGAATACTCTTGACGAGGAAGAATGTTGTTAATGTCGGGGTTGTTGATGCTTTTAATGCAGTTAAGCAGCGCACCGTCTTGCATTGCTCCTAAACCTTATGTTTTTCCTTCGATAGTTGATGTAACATGCGAAAAATAAATTTCGTTAACATGAAACATGCACTCCAGCACATGGATATCGTGACCAACGTTTTCATTGAAAAGATCAACTAGCCTCTTATTCACTACGGACTTTTTACCACTATTAAGGGATGTGTCAGCCATTATCGAAAAAACATTGTTTATACATGGACCGCAAAATTCATTTACAATGGCATTAAAAACTGGGCAGTGACTGATACACCTGCAGGAAACGATTTCACAGCCATAATTCGCTCAGAGAAGTGTTGATCGGGGTCATAATATTGTCCAATTAAAACATATCTATCAATTTTGTTAATGATTTTGCCATCATAGCAGAGTTGTTGAGCATCTGCTTTGTTCAAGTCAGCTTTGCATCTTTGCAATGCTTTCAAACGACATTGTTCTCGTTTGCAAAAAATTGTTGATGGTAAAGCAGCAATGCTTTCTGAACCCACAACTGAGAGAAGCTGATCAGATTGCTGACGAATAGAGGTTAGACGTCGATCAGTTAAAATGCAACTTTCTTCAATAACTGAAAAAGTTCGAGCTTTAGCATAATTTTTACCCCCAGTGGAAGTCGTTTTGCAATCGGTATACTCTGGATCATGAGATGATTTCGAGCTGTCTTCGCTGATGTCACAGACAGGCGAAAGATTAGATGAGTTGCTTCCAAGTCTTTTCAACAACACTAATTGGTCTTCTTCTCTGCTTGTACATGGCTGATCCAAGTAGTCTACATCAGTTTGTCTCCGTTTCAGTTTCGCTTGAACTTGAAATCAATAGAGTAAGCATTGAAAGCAGTTAGTACAGAAGATCAAAGCTTTGCTAGAACACAATTTACCCTCATTCCTCAGTTTTAACTGCAGTAGTAACAACAGATCAAACGCTTATTCATTACGTAACATGAAGTTAGACTAGGCTGATTGACTTTTCTTTCCTTGTGTTGAACTTAAAAACTACGCTTTGCGTGTGATTACTGCGAATGCCATAATGCCTTTGCGTGTTGAAAATCAAAATTGCATGATAATGTGTTATTTGCTAATAACTTTTTTTCTGTTCAAGATACACTTAAATGTTGTATTGAGAGGGTATAGAAAATCGACCCTTCTGCGCATTTTGACACCAATCTCGACGCACTATGGAAAATTACCGAAATCGTGCTCTGCCAGAGTTTCGAACGCGTGCTGCAACCTCAAAATGATGCCATAGCGAAATAAAAATTACATATTCGAAATCAGCGTCAAAAACTCTATCAGATGCGACCCCAAGCATTTTCAATTTCAAAAACGGTGAAAAAATGAAACACCCTACTAAATACCTTTTATTCTAAACAAATGTTCACCAAATAACTTTATAGAAACTATGTAGGCAGAATAGTCACAGCAAGCAAAAAAGCTAATTTTTGATACATACTTGATCGGAACCCTTCAATTAAGGCAGGGGCGTCCAACACGCGGGCCACAAGTTTTAAAGTGGCTTGCGCCAAAGGTTTCTGCATAGGTTGCTTGATTGATACTTCCGCGCTGACTTTGTGAGTGGCAAAAATGAGTTCTTGAATTTCTTTTGTACTTGCTTTTAGAATCCCACAAAATCCATCGGAATGACCTTTTTTTTGTGTGTATGTTCACTTGCTTTTTGGCAGAAAAAAACGATTAAAACCTGAGTGAAGACGCTTTTTTTTGTCTTCACCTAGTTTTTGGCAGAAAAAAACGATCAAATCTGAGTGAAGACCTTTTTTTTTTCGGAGATCACCACGAAATCCATCGGAAGACTTTAGTTTGCGAAGAAGAAAATAAAGTAAGACTAAATTTTGGCCCACGAAACTTTTGGAACAGCAAATTTGGCCCGCGACTGAAAAAAGTTGGACGCCCCTGAATTAAGGCTACATCGCTGAATGAAATATAAACATACATAACACTTTAAACCTTGCGAATTAAAATTAAACGAGGTCTGAAGGCAAAATCAATGGGTATACCTAAAGTTAGGCAAATCGCATAAGACTAGATTGGCGTCAATTCCATCCTTCTTGACCAAGCCGTTCCAGAGATAATCTACTTCAACCACAACGTCGGGCCGATAGGGGCCACTCTGATTTTAATTTTATTGGCAACTTTTCTGCCTTTTAGTCATGTCCGCCAAACAGCCTTTTCTTTGTCCCAGATCGGATCTGTTGTGCCCATAAGATCAAACTGATTAATGTGCAGCGAAGCAAGTCAATGCAGTAGCCTAATTGCGGCATTGCGTTACGTTAGAACTGGGATGGCGTCGCTAATGCTATCAACGTCAGAGTTGTCAATACAAATTGTAACATTAAAGGCCTCTACATCGTATTTGAAGTAGAATAACTCTGGAACGGCTGGGTCACGAAAAAAGAAGCACTCCCGTTGATTTTGCCTTCAGTCCTCGTTTAAGCAATATCTATACTAACCAATAACCATCTCTTTGTTGATGCAAAGGACACATCCATACCACCTTTTTGACCTTCACAACACTGACACCAGCCGAGCCAAGTCAACTGACCGCGAACAAACCGTTTCGTCGCAGTGATTTCGCCACAAAGTTGAGGGTTTGGGCAAGATGGCTCTGGGGATAGTAAAATGTTTTTAGGATCGCCCGTCTCGGCCAATCGGCGTTGTTCGCGGTCAGTTGTCGTAGACCCGACACCACCGCATGATACCAACGCGCGCATGCATCGCATTCAACCTAATAAGCAATAACAATAAAAAAACATTAACGGTGGTACGTGAAAAGTCGACTTTCAAACGGAAATGCAAAGCAATTCCAAAAAACAGATTTCTCACAAAGCAGTTATTAAACAGTGAACACACAATTACACGTCATTTACAGGGACCAGTATTAAAATCATTAGGGATCTGATGCTAGAATACGTTCTTTTTCGTAGATTTTTGATGTGACATTTGGACTAATGTACGATCCAAGAAATTGTTGATTCAAAAGCACTGTTGATTTACGTGCATGATCTTTTTTTTCCAGCAAATTCGATAATGAATTAAATTCGTCACGTACGTATCATGTACTGCTGTTACTGCGCGATGGAATCGTGGAGAACATTTGCCAATATCCGTTCAGGAACTGAATCACAGGGTCAGGGATACTACAAGAAGAGTTAACCAGTAGTGTATAGACAAAATAGGTTGCGGCCGTAAAGTTTGGAAGGTTCATATGGTTCGGAACGATATAATCCAGTTTCCTCCAAAGACATAGAAAACCATCTCATTTTGCATAGACATGCAAGTATTGCATTTTTAGATGTTAAAAAAAGATCAATTTCGCCAATGTGAAGAAATCCCACCGGCGAGCAAGCAAACTACGGCCAGAATCAAAAAGTGCCAGTTCATTACCAGAAACGTCGGCATGTTCACGGGCCCAGTACATCGCAAACTACACCATCGACTTATCACAGAGAAGTCCAGGGACAAACTTTTTGCAATACTTCAATACTTCCTCAGGAAGTCAGGGAAACATACCCATTCTTTCCTTCCCGATCTTCCGTCGAGACACATTCAGCAGTCGTTCTCCATGTTTTCTGCGTGCAAAACATTTTCTACGTTTAACTCTATATTCAAATGCAACGTTTCCAACAGCTCAATGCCACAACGCAAGTTTAGATGTTTAACTGATGGGATATAGAGTATTAACAACAAATGCCAAAACAAACTTATTTAGTGTTTAAGCAAACTTTCGAAACAACGAAATGACGGCAAAACATTCCTTTGCCCAAAAATTACTTTTCGATATTACCGGATTAAGTCAAGTTAACCGCTGGTTTGTTCTACATTTTTCGCAGCATATAGCTTTGGCAAAGAGTTAAAATATCTGGTACTATCCGTAGATTAGTTTCGATTTTGCATTTCGCATTTTTAGCTTAGTTAATGCTTATTTGCTTACTATCAAAAGCAGTTAAATGTATTTGCATTACCACAATTAATTTTCTGAATTCACTACGCAACAAACAGATTTGAATCGCAAACTACACCATAAGTTTATTTTTCGTAACGTACTTTATAGTTGTTTTGATGTTTTGTATAGTTATTCATATATTCTACAGCCCCTCTTTCAAAACTTTTTTAAATATGATTTTGCAATTCTTTCCAAATCAACAACAGAAAACAGTCCGAATCGTAAAAATGAAACAATTTTCGCCTTTTACTTTCTTTTTTAGTCTTCGTAAGCTTGGTTCATTACTTTAAATGATACATTGTTCTCGGCACGATTAGCGCTTAAGGCCTATAGTTTTCAGTACGAAAAGCGCTAATGCAGGCTCGAAATGCGATTTGGCGCATTTGTAGTGGATGCGAAATTACTCTGTTTAAACGCCCTATTACATTATACCAATAATTTAATTTCGTTTTCTCATTTTTACAATGCGTCCTATTCTATTTACCTGCTGTAGCCAATATTCGGCATGCATATCGTAATCTGAGCTATTGCAAGTATGGTTGAGTGTTTCCAAAGCAGACTTGTATTAGAAATTTTGACAACTCGCTCAGCAAATTTCTCGCAATCTATAAAACACAAACCTTTTTGGATATGCAAACATCCATTATCCTCTCAATACAGGCATGAGAGCATTGATCTACTGCTACACGGACTTGATCAGACTGCAACCATAAACGGCTAAAGGCCTGCCATTTTCAGTCAGGAGTCTTAACCATAGTTGGACGATTTTCATCGCCGTTTCATGTACAGTTTGCATAACAACATAATATTTTAAAATAGGTCTAAACAACATCAAAAAATATCTGGATGAGTGAAAGACCAAAACAGCTTTGTTTTTCGAAAACAATCCAACTTTAAAAAAACATTTCAATCTGTTGTTGTTACCAGGCCAATCAAAGTAATTAATTTTTTGGGGGCGCTCTGCATCATGACCAGTGATCACGCTACATCTTAGTTACCTCCAACATATATATTCCGCAATTTCAGCCGTCTTGCTGCTGTGGGTGCGATATTATCACCGGCTGCCAAATTACTTCCTTCAGCTCCTCGTCAATAGACCTTAATTGCAGAAAATTACAGAAAATTGACAAATTGAAAAACATCAGCCAGAAAAAATAAATTTTCTCGTAAAACGAGTAAAAATAAGATACAGTGTGCTTTATCAGTTCGATGCTTTAAAAATGGTACTCTACAACAATCAACCTAAATTTTTCTATTTTCTTTCTCCTATGATTTAAACAATAAACCAGAAGTTTCATAATAATAATTTTATGCTATTCTTAGGCCTTGAGAGTTTAAACCATGCTACTACTTTTGAAGCAACATCCGACCTTGAAAATTAATAAATCGTTTCAAACACTTGGGCCTCAACATATATATTCGAGTTTACCTGAAAGCGACAGACGCACTTGCAGAATTCTCCAATTTAGGTCTAAACGGATCAACCACTGCAATGTGTTTCGATAGTAGATGTATGTACTAAATAAAACAAACAAGAACATTACTACAAATTTACTTTAAATATTATGAAATACGTACACTATCACGCGTACTAAAACCTTGTGTTTTAATAACAACAACACAAGTCCCAAAAATCATTGGTCACACAATCTAGCTCATGTTTAATAGTTTCAACTAGCTTCGCTTTGGCATTGAGCACTATTTGTAGGTGCTGTGAAAATCACACACATGTAATCTAAATTTTTACGATTAAAAACATAAAGCCTGATTCAAAATAGAAAAAAATTTAAACGTTTCCGACTTGGCTATGTCTATCATCAGTAAAAATAAAATCTTATTCAAATTGAAATAAAATCTTTTTCAAATATTTTTGATGATGAACATAGCCAAGTCCGAAACGTTAAAAAATTTAGGTAGTTTAAATCTACTTTGGATAAATTTAAAATTAGGGCTTTACTGTTTTTAATAAAATTAAATAAAACTGCCATGCAATCAGTACTGTAAATTTGTATGCTTTTTATAGCAATGCATTCACACTGTTAGAACCGAATTTTAGAAAGACCAATACATTTACTGGGTGGTGAAAAAAAAGGTTACAGTAAAAACAGATTGAAAATTACTGCTGTAGCTTTCGAGTATTAAGCTTTTTTGTAAATTGTGTGAAAAATTCTCTCAACATATTATTAAACAAAGTTGCTAACATTCGATAGGCCATAAGTTCTCATAGTGCTCCGAACAGAGCCCCAGGGCTCCACTAGAGAAACCCAGGGGTTCTGCAAGGTATTTGTTTACTTTTTTGTTTTTATTTAGAAATTTATTGTGGGGCTCCATAAATAATGGTCAACCTCTTCAAGGGCTCCATAACACCAAAAGTTGAGAACTCCTGCAATAGGCAATAATGCTACAATAACAACTTTTGTTTTAATTTGTATTCTTACCATGAAATTGATTCAATGTATAAATATCGGCAATCGATTGTGCACTGACAAAATTTTCAATGGTAATGACTTCTGCCAGTTGATTTTGAAGAACAATTGTCATTGCAGGGAACAGCATCTTTTGCAAATAGAATAATGTTACAAATTTCAAACACAGTAATATCTGCTGTCAAATTTTAAAATCAAAATCATCCATATGAATTTTTGTTGGATGTAGGGGCTACTTATTTAGTAGTTTTGTTACGGAGAATAACATGGATGTACTACAGTTCTAATAGAATAAATCATTTTAAACAAAGCATGATCAATAAAAGATGGGTTTGGTGGTATCTAACAATAATGTGAATGTGGCTTTATCCAAACTGTAAGACACCATTACAAAACACATTATTTCCAAATGCCTAATGCTGACCTTAAGTCTTCTCGCAACATCTCTGACAGCAATAACCTGATACAATAGCCTCAACCTAATGAACATCAATTTTTAATATGTTGCTTAAAAGGTAGGCAAAAGAAATTCTCACAAGCTCACGGATAGAGATAAGGATTTTTCTTTTGCAATGAAGAGCAATTAGTTATTCGTAGACAGCTCGTTGAGTGTTGCAAAATCACACGTTACTCTTTTACACTGTTAGAATCACTTCATAAAACTCCAACACCAAACTTCTTTAACGAATACAAAACAGCATTTCACTATTTATTCCAGTACTCATCGGCGTTGATTCTTTGTGGATTAAGCAAATTTTGAGGGGGCGAAATGTTTTTGTGAAGTTTGGTTAAACTTAATAATTCTTATTTCAGTCCAAAATTTTGCCCCCAAATTCAGGTGAAGACCAAAAAAAGTCTTCGCCGCATTTTGGATTTATCTCAGTCCAGAATTTTGGATTTCTTGTTGCCAAGTGGGTATTACTTGCCAGAAAACCAAGGGGGTCAGACATATTTCGCCCCCTTCAGTGTTAGACCTTACAGGGCACCGCCCTTTGGCCTCCCATAATTGACGCCTATGCCAGTACTTGATTAAGTGTAAATTCTTTAACAATATTTGATATAGCATTTAAATGAAATGCTTTTTCCATGTCGCATCACAAAAAAATTATAAAAAAATTTTAAAACGTTTTAAAATTTTTTAAAGCAAAAATTGAACGCATTGCAATCTGAAATGTGCATTGCCACACATTGCAGTTGGGCTACACAAACATACTACAAAATAGTTACAACATGATGGCATTCTTTCACGCAACTTACCATCACCAAACATTGAAGTAGGCCCATTGGTATAGGTATAGTTGTACTTGAAGGTGTCGATGGCATATTTTCTGGAGAGCAGTCTCTATTAGTTGGTCACAGGTCAATGTTACCACTGCCTCTAAGCTGTTTTTTGTTTTAGAAAACAGCGATTTGTTCAGTAATGGATCAAGAGAAAATATTTTAAAACAATATATGATATGATAAAAATACAGTAGTTTTAGAGAAGTCTACGAATTTGTAGAAGTAATGAAACTTGAGCAATTTTGTGATTTTGCAAAACAAAGTAACCATTTTAATGCGATTTCGATAACATTTCTCACTTTTTTAAAACCATTTGAAAGTTAAATTATAATAATACTTAAAATCAAAACTTATTTGCAATAATCAAACTTTTGTATTGTGTTCCCTCTAAGTTTTCCTCTACTGCGTAGGTGCCAGAATAAGTGCGAAAGTGTCCAAAAGTTTTTACGAAAATACCTTAGTTTTGGCTTTGTGATGCTACAAAATACTGATCTCCAAAAAGAAAAAAAAGGTCATTGTGCCATGCTGCAAACCGATTTTTTCTGTGATTTGGCAAGCAATCTCAAAAAAAAAGTCATCGCGCTGCAAATCCGATACTTTCTGCAATTTTGGGGGCTCTGACAAAAAACAAACGGAGAAATTAAACGTTGTTTTACACTTGTGAAGATAAAAAACACTGGAATTAAACGCTGTTTTGCACTTGTGAAAAATGTGTGCAAAAATACCAAATAATATTTGGCACTTTTTTGCGCTTAGAGGAAACACTGCTCTTGCATACTTATTGTCAACCGACTCGCTTCAATGAGGTAGTTATCAGATTGATCAGGCAGCATTTTCATTTCACATGCAAATAGTGATTTTTTTTGGTCAAAAAAGACCATACAAACTACTGTAACTTCAAGGGTATACAATTTTGCATAAAATTGTGATATTCGATCATAGTAGGTAACTTATTCTGCAATTTTTCTAGCCTCATTTTGTAAAATAGGCTACGTAGTTTTTTTAAGTACTGCTACAGTAAGTTTTTTAATTTGAGCTCCAAGGCCTAATTAAACCATAGCACAGATGCAAATGGAAAATAGCATGTGGCTGTTAATACCTTTTAAATTCAAATTTTAATACTGTAAAGCTTAAAGATATGCTTAAGACACAAAGCAACCAAAATGTGACGTCATCAACAACTTGCAAAGGGTCAAACTTTTGTGAGCAGTTGCTCAACTTCTCTTGCTTGTAGGCTTTTAAATTTGAATATTGAATTATTGAATAGGATACTCAATCTAAAAGGATATTAATACTAAATGACTGACAGGATTTGTAGAGTTGCACTTGAAGTTTGTTTGGAAATGACATAAACAGTAGGCCTATACTTAATACTGTATATGATTTTGCAGAGTATCCAATATCAGTGCCAAGAATAGAATTTTGGCATTGTTAGGTGCTGGATAGCCTTAGGCTATCCAACTTAAGCTGGCCAAGTTAGTAGGCTTACAGTATTTTACCTTGCTAGCCTTTAGGAAAATTAAATACAATGCCAGGCTAAGTTTGAATATCATCAACTATATCTAGGCAGCTAAGGCTATAAATTTGTTATAATTTCTCATAATGATCTTTCAACAGAATTTGAACAGGTCATTATCATTGCTTTGGAATCCTTCTTGAGCTGACTTTGAGATGCGGAGTTTGTTGCTGTCAGTAGGAGTCCACTGCAGAAATTAAACAAGCCGAATATCATTTTTATGTATTTTCTTTTATTTAATTATAATACTCACTTTATTAATAAAATTTTGATTTAGGGTTTAAATTCCAACTTTGCACAGAACTATCAATATGCAAATACATAACTGAAAATAATTTCAGAGGCTTCCTTTTTCTCAAACTAACTGCAAAAACTTCACTACCAGTATATACATAATTGATGACAAATTCAACTTTCAGATTCACTTATAACATTGGCAATGGGAATTAGGGATGTCCATTTCAGAACAGTTATGTATTCTAGAATAATTCAGAATCTTTTTTTTTTTAAATCCAGAATTCCAAATCCTTAACAGAATCTTAAATCTATAAAATGGCTGTCAGTACTATTTTGATATCAATTCAGCACAAAACTGCTCAACTACTGCAAAACAAAAAAAATCCAAAATTTTGTTTTATTTTTAATGAATGTATAGCCAGTAAAAGGATTCCAGCACTATAAATCACATGACAATGGGATATTCTCATTCTGCAATGCTTCATCAATTTCTCTGAATTTTTCGTTTAAATTTTAACTGTCATTTCTAGTTGATTTTAGGGAAAGAAAACAGGCCTGCAAAGAGAGGGGCTTAGCCCTCCAAAAGAAAATCAGTTAATAATACGTGTGTAGCATATATATACTGGGATGTATATTAATTTGCTCTCCCTCTTAAAATAATTTTGCCCCCCCTAAGAACTTGCTTCTAGTTGCTGGCCTGAAGAAACCGAAGCATGTACAGGCAATGGCGTTTCAGGGTCTAAAAGGAGGCATGACTCTCTTAAATCTTACTAACAGAGGAAAAAATAAACTCTAAAACATGTACAAACAGTACATTCCACACTCATGGCCTCCCTTAATTTTTTTCCTTGCTATGCCAGTGTTTAAAGGGAGTTCAATAAAGCTTTATTGTACTGCAGAATATTCAAGGCTCCAACATGTAAGCCCATTAATCAAGACCACAAGTGTGTGCCTGCATAGTAATCAAGACATGCGATTGGACCACATGTACCAGTGTAGTGCAGCGTGTGTTGGCATTATACATACAGGGTGTCCCATAATTTGTGGAACCCACATATTTGTCAATAACTTGGAAAATTTAACACTAATTGCTTTAATTTTTCAGATTTAAGCTGTTGAATTAATAACAATTAAAACTAAGTTAAAACCGAAACTAAAATGTCTTGGAAAACCAAACAAAGAACTTTTTGCGGAAGCGCATATTTGGAGACAAAATCTTTCAAATCTGTTTTAGCCAAATATCGACCAAAGGTTGATTTCAATAAAATTCATCAGAAAAGTCAAATTTATCGGTGGTTTAAAAACTTTGAAGCAAAAAGAACAGTAAATAAGTTCAGTAAGAAGATAACCATTAGAAGTGGCCTAAAGATCAAGGCTAGAACAAAACAGAATTTGAACGCGGTTAGAGAATCGGTTAAATGAAGCCAAGCAAAATCCATACGCCTACGCTAGATTAAAGTTCGAAAGAAGTTTTACAAAGGAACACTACCTTGAAGTTCTTAAGAAGTTTTACGCAAAAATCAGATCTCGTGGTGGCATCAATAAAGAAATTCAATGGTTTCATCAAGACGGAGCAACACCTCATACGGTATACTTCACCGTGCAATGGCTTGATGAAAGATTTCCTGAGAGGTTGATTAGCAGACGCCGCAATCCTTAGTGGGCTCCACACTCATTGGATCTGAATCCACCCGATTTTTATGTATGGGGATTTTTATAGGATACAGTTTATGAAAACCACCCTTCATCAATAGCTGGACTAAAGCAAGCCATCACTTTCAAGATTCGAAAAATCGAAAAAGCAGGATGAGTGAAAATGATAAACAATTTAGCTCGAAGAATCAACGAGTGCCTGAAGCAAAATGGTGGCCATTTGGAACATGTGCTTAAATAAACTAACAAACTAAGCTGTTGACATTATTTATTAATGTTTTTAATTGTTATTTCTCAACCTTTCAGAAAATACGTTTGTTTTTAAATGTAATGTGTATTTTAAAAGTTATTGCTGTTTTTATGGATTCCACATATTATGGGACACCCTGTACATGCTGATGCGCAACGTCTTAAAAGATTTATTGCTTGCAGTTTTTCTTCACACCTTAACTGAATCCTAAAAACAGAACCGATTTAAAATAGGATCTAGTTTTGTAGAATTCGATATTCTGAAATGGACATCCCTAACGGGAATCTTCACAAACAGCTCTAACCAGCTAAGACAAACAACTGTTTAAGCTCAATCCTGTACCCTGGTACCGGTACCATAACAATTAAAATGTTTAATTTGTTTTGGTATTAAGGCAACTAGCACTATAAACTCTTCCCTACACGATTATGACGTGATAGCATACCAGTACTAGGCCTACAATAACACAAACTCAACCTTCCTCACGTTCGAGTACACTATGACAAAACATAGTTTATGATAGCTCTAATGAGTAATACAGAATCCCACTTCAAAACTAAAGCATACAACGCTTCCTGCAAATTGAATCAAATGAAAAAGCAGGTTATCAGAGCTGGTCTGATGTATGAAGCAAACATTAGCAATTGCAAAGGCTGGCAACCTTTGAGAGTGGCGTTAGTCATGGCAGATGGGCGACCACTCACAAAATGCAAAAGTTGGCAACATTTCAGATTTGCCAACCTTTGCTTCACATCCAGAGTAACTACACCTTTAGTGTTTAAAGGACTTTACCTTTGCTAGAACTCCAACTAATCACAATAGGCTAACCTTTTAAAGTACCGGTACCATAATTCATAATTCATAATCATAATTCACTAAGCAATGTGTCGCACATGCATTTAGCTCGTGCTCTCCCTGTGATTTTTATATAAACATGTCATAAGTTGTTTATCGTAATCAGGTAGGCCTAATTAAATTAAGTTTTCGATATTGCAGGAATCAAAGAAAATAGATTTTTTAAAAGCAACAATGTCTAAATTGGACATATAGCCCTAAACTTTTATTTTTGGTTATCATCAGATCATCTACTAATACAATCTCAGAATCTGTAATCGTTTAATGCGAATATTTTTGTTTTTCCACCCCAAAGCGTGTTTATTCCAGAATTAGTCTGATTACACCTGCAAAAGCATTCTATTGCCTACTGGTACAGTATCATCCAATACTAATAATTTTACTGGGTGTACCATACCAAATGTGGCGCATTTCAAATTTGGTAAATGATAGGTAGGCCTATTATTAATATGCATCAATGCATGATCTGTGATGACAACTATCCTCACTTAACCACCAAAAAGGTGGCAGGTGATAAAAACAACAATTTCTGCAGTTTTAAAACACATCTGACCTAATAATTTTCATGTTAAATTAAGTTAATTAAAACATTCATTTAAAACTTTAGGGGTCTACAAAATATCTTCTTTTCATGTATTCATAATATTTTCTTAAAAGCAAATAAAATGTCAACGAAGTTAAATATTGTCAATTAGCAGGATCACCTGTCAATAGAACAGCCATCCAATTATTCGTTTTAACAATCGCCACCTTTTTGATGGTAGTTGCCAAGCGCTAACTGCCAATGCTCAACTGCCAATGTTCAACTGCCAACTGCCAATGCACAACTGCCAACTGCCAATGCTCAACTGCCAATGCCAACTGCCAACAAAATTGTCAGTTGCTAAAACGCCAATTTCAATTGGCAGTGCCAACTGCCAACAAAATTGGCAGTTGTTAAAACGCCAACTTTCATTGGCAGTTGAAACTGCCAATCGAAATTGGCGCCAATTTTGGTCTCAACCCCGCCTCAAGAAGTGATCTCATCCTCGTTCACGCTGTGCGGCACTGCACTGCAAAACTGCTGGAAATTACCACGCAGCGCGGCGCTGTTGGTCTAACCGCGTACGCGGCCGCGTACGCTGCGCGGCTACCATGACTAATTCGAATGCAAGAACGGACAGCAATGTGAATCAAGGCGAATTTACACAATATCCGTTTTTCGTCCGTTTTTGTCTGTTTTTTTACCTTTTTGCTTCTCCTTCAAAAAGAATGCACTTTTTCATTCGCATTTTTATATGTCCATATCCGCAATAACCAGACTGTCACAATATGGACAAAAGTTTTCCGAAAAGAATTTTTTGTAAAGGGGTATCGCTGTAGTTTAAAATATCGCTCTTATCGCTTATACACCAAATTTTTGAACAAATTTTTTATCCATACGTAACAGTCTACTTAGTGCGAATATGAACATATAAAAATGCGGGTGAAAAAGCGCATACTTTTTCACGGAGAAGCAAAAACGTGAAAAAACAGACGAATAACAGATACTGTGTAAATTCACCTTCATTCCGCAATCCGCATTCGAAAGGGAAAACGGACGTATTTTTATCCGCTGTGATACCACAGTGATTTCGCAGTGAATGCATACCTGTCAACTCTCCCGATCTCGTCGGGAGACTCCCGATTTCGAGGATTTCTCTCGATCAACCGATCTCTACGAAAAATCTCCCGATATCACGAATTAGCTCAAGATCTTTTTTTTTTATTGAAAAATTAATCAGTTTTTTGAAAAACTAATCAATTTTGTTTGCAATTTCTTTTTTTTTTTTTCGGAAAGGGAAAGAATACACTTCAGCCCCTGCTTACACTGATTTTATATTTTTCAAGAGTTGTGATTTGAAAATTAATGCGTGGTCTTGCTTTCACATAACGGGCATACCTGTCAACTCTCCCGATTTTGTCGGGAGACTCCCGATTTCGAGGATTTTTCCCGCTCACCCGATCTCAGCAAAAAATCTCCCGATATCACGACTTAGCTTAAGATTTTTTGAGTTTAACAATGAAACAGTTTTTTGAAAAATTATTTGATTTTGTTTGCAAATATTTGTTTTTTGTGAAAGGGAAAAAATACAGTTTGACCCCTGTTTCGACTGATTTTATATTTTTCAGGAGTTGTGATTTGAAAATTAATGTGTGTTATTGCTTTCACGTAACGGGTAACGGCAATTGGAATTGTTAAGAATTTACAAATAACAATGGCATGCACAACTTACAGTCTCTGGTACCGGTCATTGCAACTGTGAAGAGCTGAGCTCTTTTAATGACATCTGTTGGAGAAAGTGTTAGTACTAATAAGCGCAAAGGCGATGGTCAGCGAGATGTCGCAAGAAGAGGCGGGTAAAAGTAAAAAAAAAGAAGTATAGCTTTATACAAGTTTTGTGGCTTTATGAGGTGGGAGAAAATAGCCGGAGAACAAATTTTCAGCAATCCTGTTGCATTTATGAAATCGCTTCTGTGCATACCTCACTCAAACGCATCTAGCGAAAGAACCTTTACCATGGAGCTGAAGATTAGAACCGAAAGCAGAACCAGTTTGCACAATGACACTGTGTGCGCGCTTTTAAGTTGCAAGTTAAATTGTGACAGTCAGGGCCTACAAGAGGGGGTTTCGGGGGGTACATTGTACCCGGGCCCGGGCCTAGGGGGGCCCAGGCACAAGGGGCCCTGAAGAGTTTAGGTTTCTGTGTTAAATTTTTGTATCGCACCATAAAACCGTAACGAAACTTGCCTACAGCAAAAATATCGGTCAGCCTATTCAGTAATAGTTATTGGTCGCTATTTTTGCTACACAGCCTTTAGGGCATCCAATAGTGGCCTATTTGATTAAAAAAAAAAGGAAAATCTATCAAAAACCATACACTTGCACCGAAATTAACGTTTTCAGTGGCGTACGCAGGATTTTTCAATGGGGGGGGGTTTTGAAAAGTGACATCAAAAATTTTCTCACGATCTATACTTTGGCGAATAAATAACTTAGCGTAATGTAAAAAGATGGAGTCAAAGTCACACAGTGCGTAATGCAAATAAAACTTTTCAAACAAAAAAGAATTAGGCATACATCTTTAGTTAACATCATAAGGTTTGCTACTGAACGATCAACGAAAATTGTTCAAAACAAAAGCCTACCCAAACCCATATGATTATAAACAGGGGGCAAAGCGTGGTAGGCACGTAGCCAGAAATTCGCAATTGACGGGGCTGTTTTGGGGGGTCTGGGGGCAGAGCCCCCAGCCGCCGGAGGCTATTGGGGGTCTGGGGGTCTGGGGGCAAAGCCCCCAGCCGCCGGAGGCACAGGGGTTTGGGGGCGGAGCCCCCAGCGCTTGAAAATTTCGCATTTTTTAAAAAAATAACTTAATTTTAGGGCTATATTGATGAAAAGTAATGCTTTTAAAACGTGGCATAGAAATTGGTAGTGCAATTAATTGCTTAAACTGATTAAACTGTTTGCATAAATGAGCTATGTGGAAGGTGGCTAATGGTAAAATTTTAGCTCTCTTGTTTACATGCTGGTAAATTATAAAATCCTATAGTTCAAGAAAACTCATACAGAGTAATCTATTTCGTGTATATTTTATAGAGAAAAATAATTAGAGGGGGGGGCTAACGGAAAAAATTTTGAGACAAGTGATTGGTAATTAACTAATACTAAGTAGCCCCCCCCCCCCATTTCTAAGTTTATAATATGTTCGCTGATGAAATCTATGTTTAGCATTTTTACTCTAGCGATCAAATTTGATTGCTTGTTTTTGACCATTTTTCAAAGTTTTTATTGATTTGTGGGTCTTATTTTTGACAAATTATCCCCCCCCCCCCTAAATTTACGTTTCAAAAGATGTATTAAATCACTTTTTAGTCCATTCCAGCGTAAAAAAAACAGTGTCAGAAGTGCTAGAAATGTGTTATTGTTTTTTTATTCTGCATTTTGGTTGAAAGGCCAATGGGGGTCTATAACCCCCCCCCCACGCCTACACTACTTAAAGTTACTCTGACTCGTAACACGACAATCCAGAGTTTGAGTATTACACTTAGTCGCTTACAATGTTGCATTAAATAACAAAAAAATTTATTTACTGTAATTAAATATTTTGTATTGATATGAGAGTAAAGAAGGAGCTTGTTTGTTTTGCGCAATAAGGCGATATTTTGAATGATATAGGCCTACGTCGGATCAATAGGGAGGATGGTTTAAACCCCCACCCCCCTGTGTACGCCTTTGCCCATAAGTGAGCTATGTGGGCGGTGGCTAATGGTAACACTCAGTCCTCTAATTTACAAGCCGGTAAATCACAAAATCATAATTTGAAAAAACTCACTAGCATTTATATTCTGTAGTTTATAGAGTGAAACAGTTGGGGAAAGGGGGGTGGAGGGGGGCAAATGGAACGAGATTTGAGCGGATTAATAATTAACTAATACTGAAACCCCATCTCCATATTTTTGATGAAGCCAATGTTAAGCATTTTTAGCGGTTCAATTTGCAAATTTTGGCAATTTTTTGAAGTTATTATTGATTTATAAGCCATATCTTTGACAAATTAACCCCCCCTAAGAAACTCTAAATGCTTCAAAAGTTGCTTTAAATCATGTTGGAGTCCGTGTCATTGCAAAAAAGCAGGTTTAGAAGTGCTAAAAACGTGATATTTTCTTTACTGTGCATTTTAGTCGACAGACCAATGGGGGGGGTTTGAACCCCCAAAACCCCTTCCTGCGTAAGCCCTTGAACGTTTTGTTACATTTCTCTGACTTGAGAGCTCTAATTCTAATGGTATAACAACGTAAGAGGGCCCACATTTCCAGAGATTCAAAACCATTTCAACCTCAGAAAGCGGAGTCAAAGTTGCAGAGATGGGCAAACCGCTATTAGAAGCGCAAAGCGCAACTTCCGCAACCTCTACAATTGCGGAAGTTGCGTTGCGCTTTAATTTTTAATTTTGAAACATTGCGGAAGTTGCGTTGCGGACTGAAGACCTCAAAATTTGTTGCGCTTTAATTGCTCAGCGCTTTCAAAATTTTTTTCAGTTAATAGTGCAATTCTATATGTTGAGCTTAATTTTGTTCCATTTCGATCGTAATATTGACAAGTTTCGGCCTTCTTTAGAAAATTGTTTGCTCTTTTTCTGTCTAAAATTGCAAAAAATGCAATATTTGCATTGTGCTGTGAAACTTCAATTGCGGAAGTTAGGTTGCGCTTTAACGTGGTATAGAAGTGCTGATCTGCAATTGCGGAATTGCGTTGCGCCTCTACTGAATCAAAAAGTTCATTGCCGAAGTTGGCTGCGTTTCAAAAATTTGAAACATAAAATTGTGCATTTTACACTGCGCTTTTACTAGATCATTGTGACATTGCATCATTTGTATTATTGTATCATTTGACAAGATCATTGTGCTTTGTTGCGCTGCGCTTTTGATACCATGTTATTTATGCCCACCTCTGCAAAGTTGACATACTATACTATTATCATTAAGCAACTCACTCTATCTGTATGAGTTTAATAGGTATTTGGGTTTGTGAAGTCTATGATTGCAGATAACTTCTTAAAACTTTTATCAGTAAAATATTTGGATTTGCAGTATTAAAGTATTTATTGTATAACATTGAGTCAATGTCATCACCCCTCACTTCACATACTTTCTTTCTCGTATATCACGTTTTCTGCTTGTTAATTTAAGCAAGTTTGGTGCTGGGATCATAGACGTAGCCAGGATTTTTGATTGGGCAAACCGCAAATCACATGCAATGACGTCTTCAGAAACTTCGAACGAGGAATTTTTTGTGGAAGCAAAGATATCGTAGAATGGAAGATCAAAAGCCGTGGCCTGGTGTCGGCATGTAACTAGGAACTCGTTCAAAGGAGAGGGCTGAAACCGATAGTTAAAATGTGAAAATGTTTAAATTGGCAGACGTGTTGAGTAAAGAAGTGTACTGTAATTCAAACGTATCATTGACGTGGGTCTGGGGGCGAAGCCCCCAGCCGCTGGGCGATTTTTTGTAGTTGTTTGAAAAAAAAAGCTGTTTTAACGCCATTGGATCACATTTCGCACGTATTTAGAGCCATTTGAAGGTACTAGATTTTAAACATTTGAAAGCCAATTGAAAAAATTAAGTTGTTCAGTCCTTCTTTTGCTTGCCATTTAAGTCCAAAATACGTTTAAAATCTTGCATTTTGGGGTTAAATTTTGTAAGTGATTTTGACCACGTATGGGGTAGTAAAGTTCATAGCGTCCTGCTATATTTTAGCCAGAGGTGGAGTCCTCGAGGACAGATTTTGAAGTCCTTGGCCTCGAAGGAATTTTTTAAAAAACGTTTTTTTGCGGAGATCGCTTGAAAAATTTTTGTGAAGACCTTTTTTTTTTTTTTTTTTGGAGATCGCCTGAAAAATTTTTGTGAAAACCTTTTTTTTTGGGGGGGGGAGCACTTGCGCTTGTGTCCTTGGTCTGGTCCTTGGCCTTGGCCTTGAGTATTCCTGTCCTTGGCCTCGAGAGTGTCTGTCCTCGGAAAGGCTGTCCTTGGCCTTGGCCTTGGATTTTTTTTGTGTCCTTGGCCTTGGCCTCGAGCCTTGTGTCCTCGACTCCACCTCTAATTTTAGCAGTAAATAACAATCCAGTTGAATATTTTCCTTAGAGATTATTGTTTTGTCATGAAAACAACCAGTTATAGGAGTACATATACGGCCAGGGAGCCCTGGCCCTTTTAATTCAAAATTTTGTTCAATAAGCATTCCCCTTGCTGAATTTTTTCAAAAGTATTTTGTTGCATAAAAACTTGTGAGGTGGAGGTCAATTGTTTCTGAAAAATGTACAATAGATGGTTACACCTGCAAATCATGCTATTGCCCGGGCCGGATTTACATTGTGTTGGGCCTCTTTGTGTTTTGGGATTTTCGCAATATTTTCCTGCCAAATACAAGTGAAGACCAAAAAAATTCTTATGTAAGCGCGGGGCTCCCGGCACAGTGCCATATGTTAAATCCGTCCCTAGTTATTGCATTACGTTTATGAAAAGTTTAGATGAGGGCCTCGGTTAGCAACTTTTAGGATAAAAATCCTTAATTTCACTCGGGTTATACGAATAAAATAGTTGGCAAACATTACATTGTAAGGTCTCCGGCTCCCTGAATCAATATCATTGTTAGGGGTGCATTTAAATTGCCGACCATTTAAATACTATTGTAGGGGGCCCATTTAAATTGGTAGGCAAAATTAAATGGAGGGGCCCTCCCCCCTGGATCAATATTATTGTTGGGGGTCATTTAAATAGGAGGCTATTTAGATACTATTGTAGGGGGCCCATTTGAATTGGTTGGCAAAACATTAAATGGAGGGGCCCGGGCTTCCTGGAATATTATTATTGTAGGGGGCCCATTTAAATTGGGGGCCATTTAGATATTATTGTAGGGGCCAATTTAAATTGGTTGGCAAAATTAAATGGAGAGGCCTGGGTCCCATAGATCAATATTATTGTTTGGGGCCCATATAAATAGGGGGATATTTAGATATTATTGTAGGGGGTCCATTTGAGTTGGTTGGCAAAAATTAAATTGAGGGGCCCGGGCCCCCTAGATCAATATTATTGTTTGGGGCCCATTTAAATTGGGGGACATTTAAATATTATTGTAGAAGGCCCATTTGAGTTGTTTGGCAAAAATTAAATTGAAGGGGCCCGGGCCCCCTGGATCAATATCATTGTTGGGGGCCCATTTAAATTGGTTGGCAAAAATTAAATTGAGGGGCCCGGGCCCACTGGATCAATATTATTGAAGGGAGCCCATTAAAATATTATTTTAGGGGGCCCATTTCAGTTGGTTGGCCAAAATTAAATTGAAGAGGCCCGGGCCCTTAGATCAATATTATTGTAGGGGGCCCATTTAAATATTATTGCAGGAGCCCATTTGAGTTGGTTGGCAAAAATTAAATTGAAAGGGCCCGGGCCCCCTAGATCAATATTATTGTTAATTACTGTTGTACGCTTGTACGTACTGTTGTACACAAAGATGCTAAAAGAAACTGAAACTGAAGAAACAATAGTCTTTTTTGTGACATTTTTATCATTGGTAGCATTTCAATTGGGGCCCCCAACATTGGCTACGCCTATGGCTGGGATGTTGATCAAATGCTGTATTTTACCCTCGAGAAACATAAAAAGTGCTAAAGCTTCTGGGGCTCTGCCCCGTATCCGGCTGGGGAGCTCACAGCGCTCCCCCAGACCCCCTGGCTGGATTTAAACCAATTTTATGTCTAGTTGTGTTTTTTATAGATCCTAACTCTATGCGATATCCTATCGTTATTCCCTTACTTTTAAATGAAGATCTACACCCATCGGACAAAAAATGATTTAACGGCGTGGGCCCCGATAAGGCTTGGGGGCCCGGTATCGACCTTCGTACTCCCTGCAAATTTTTCTCTCTGAGGCCCTGGTGACAGTATTGCAGCTGGCTTTAACCTTTCAAACTACAGTTGAATGCTGCCAAATAAGCTACACACAAATATAACTAAGCCCACAAGAGTTAAAGTCAGGCCCACAAGCACTGTAGAAGCAAATGCTGAAAGTAAGGGTGGGGAGGCGAAAGCTAGTTAAGAGGGGGAGGGGCGAAAGTATACATCTATACACGTACAATTGATTTTGTTTTGGCCGGGTGCAAATTTTTTTTCTGGGGGCACAGGCGTAGCCAGGGGGGAAGCCCAGGGGCCCCGCCCTCCATTTGGAATGCTACCAATGATAAATTTAGATATTATAAATACACGTAAATTTAGATGAAATGTCATAAAAGAGACTATTGTTTCTTCGGTTTCAGTTTCTTTTAGAATCTTCGCGTACAACAGTACACGCGTACAGAAGTGATTAATATTGATCTAGGGCCATGCTAATCTTCTCTGTATCGTTCCCATATTTAGTATACGTACTACCAGAGCAAGTTGGTCGAGCGGTAACGCGTTTGTCTTTGGAGCGGGAGGTCTGAGGTTCAAATCTCGAGCCGGTCAAATCGGACACAGTGTTTCCAACGGATCGCCACCAGGCCCGGCGCCAGGATAGCGTGACTGGGGGGGGGGCAGAAATAAATTTTGGGGGGCACGAGAAGTTTATTTATGTGAATTCGAGAGAGGCACAGCGGCACGAGAAATTTATCAACTGCACAAGGTGCTTTAAAGGGATTTTCCGGCCGAAATCGGGAATTCAAGCGGTTTTTCCGACCGAAAACAGTTGATCTCAAAAAAAAAGTCTTCATCCCAAAAAATGTCATGAAATCCGTTGTCAGTCCACAAAAACTACAAAAATACCGGTGGTAAACACCAATTTGGGCCTCGATTTGCACTCCAGTAGCCCCAAGCCTGTTAATTTCTTCGGGGCAAAGTCCTCGCTTGGGGGGCACAAGCAGTCATTTGGGGGGGCATGGCCCCGGTATGCCCCCCCGTGGCGCCGGGTCTGGGGCACAGTCCTCACTTGGGGGGCACAATTTTTGTTTGGGGGGGCACAAGCAGTCATTTGGCTGGGCACGGCCCCGGTATCCCCCCCGTGGCGCCGGGTCTGATTGCCACCGCTGCAAAATTTCTTCGAAAGGAGCTGTGTTGCCCGGGCGCACTGACGTAAAGATGGGCCCCGCCAACTCGCTACACGCTTCGGCGTAATCCAGCGAGTATAATAAAAGATTTTGTTTGATTTGATTGATCTAGGGGGCCCGGGCCTCCTGAATTTAATTTTGCCAACTAATTTAAATGGATCGCCTACAATTATGTTTAAATGACCTCCAAGTTAAATTGGCTCCAACAATAATATTGTTCCAGGGGACCAGGGGCCCTTCAATTTAATGTTTGCCAACCACTTCAAACGTATAACCTGAGGGAAATTAAGGGTTTTTATCCTAAAAGTTGCTAACTACGGCCGTAATCTAACCTTTTTATTAACGTAACGGATTTAACATATGGCACAATGCCAGGAACCCCACGCTAAGATAAGACTTTTTTTGGTTTTGATCTGCATTAGGCAGGAAAATATTGCAAATATCCCAAAGTGCCAGTGGCGCAACTCAATGTAAATCCGGCCCGGGCATTAACACGGTTTAATTGTAGGCGTAACTATCTATTGTACATTTTTCAATAACAATTCACCTCCACCTCGTCAGTTTTTGTGCAACAAAATACTTTTGAAAAAAATTAGCTACAATAAGGGGAATGCTCATTGAACAAATTTTTGAATTGATCGAGAGAGCCGGGGCTCTCTGGCCGTATATGTACTCCTATAACTGGTTGTTTTCAAGACAAAACAATAATTTCAAAGGAAAATATTCAACTGGATTGTTATTTACTGCCAAAATATAACAGGACGCAATGCACTTTACTTCGCTCTACCAGGGCCAAATCACTTACAAAATTTAATCCCAAAATGCAAGATTTTAAACGTGTTTTGAACTTAAATTGCAAGCAAAAGGAGGACTGAACAACTTAATTTTTTCAATTGGCTTTCAAATGTTAAAACTTTAGTACCTTCAATACGTGCGAAATGTGATCCAATGGTATTAAGGTAGCTTTTTTTTCTCAAAAATTACGTAAAATCGCCCGGCGGCTGGAAGCTTCCCCCAGACCCCCACAGTCTCCGGCGGCGTTTTACAGAACACTTCTTTACTCAAACACGTCTCCTAAATTAGACATTTTCGCATTTTAACTATTGGTTTCAGCCCTCTCCTTGAAGGAGTTCCTAGCTACGCGCCAACGCCAGGCCACTGCTTCTAATCTTTCATTCTAGGATATCTTTGCCCCCACAAAAAATTCCTCTTTCGAAGTTTCTGATGACGTCATTGCATGTAATTTGTGGTTTGGCCCCCCCACCCCAATCAAAAATCCTGGTTACGCCTATGTCTGTGGGGTTGCGGGTCTGGTTAAAGTAGACGTGGTTGAATGATATTTCACTTTTATGGTTCAGTATTTTTGGAAGGGTTCTGCTGCGCTGAATGTAGCATGACTTTTTACGCCATGTGTCAGTGAAGTGTATGAAAAAGTACGGATGTTACCGATTACCTGGTACTGTATGCAAAATAAAAATTCTGCTTGCTTTAGTTAGTGTGTCTTTAGTAGCTAAAACTGCTAAAGCCTGAAAAGGAAATGTCAAAATTTTGGTAATGTGTACCAACATTAAAAGATGACAATAATTATTTAAGCAGTAAAAGCAAGAGGGAGGTCTGTAGCGAGAAACTATCCAGCTATGGAATTTGCGTGAAAGAAATCTCCAGACTTGGCATTTTCAAATGTTGACAGGTATGATAACGGGTAACATCAATTTGAATTGTTAAGAATTGATGACGTAATAAACAGAGCTGGGCATCCGCTACTTGAAAAGTAGCGGCGCTGCCGCTGTTTGGCAAAAAAAAGCCGCTTATCGCTACTCAAATGAAAAAGTAGCGCTGCTGGCGCTACTTGCATGCAAAACAGCGGCAACTACCGCTTGTCGCTGCCGCTGCTTTAAAAAAATACAGAGAATAAAAAGGATGGCAATCAAATACGGTACCTCATGGTGAAATTTCAACTTTATTTACGAAAGTAAATTATTTAAGCTTTTAAAAAACTGGTACAGGTTAAAATCGGCATTAACAGGCTTAAATGGTAGACAAGTAAGTAAAAGTTTGACGCAAAAGTAGATCGAGCGTTTAAGATATTGGTGTTTACGAAGTCGAAGGAGATACTTAGTAATGACGGGTACATGTTAAGCAAACGATGCTCAAAGCGATACATGTTACGCTAAGTATTTTTTCTACGAATGTAACTCCATAATTAAGTGGTCTATAAAGCTTATTTATTACCTGGTTCTATTTGTTTGTTCTATTCTCAGCGCACTATAAATTCAATTCTTAGTTTTACTGTTAGCTGTTGTAGCAAAATTTATTTTACTACGCCTTGATGTAACTACTCAGGCCTGGCGCCACGGGACATAGGCGCAGCCAGAGGTAGGGTTATGGAGCCCGGGACCCCTCCAATTGAAATGCGACCAATGTAATGTGACAAAAAAGCCTATTGTTTCGTCAGTTTCAATATTTTTCAGCATTTTTTGCGTATAACAGTACACGCGTATAGCGGTAATTAACAATAAATTGACGACCAGGGGGCAGGATCCCCTCAATTTAATTTTTGCCAATCAATTAAAATAAATAACCTGGCTGAAATTAAGGGTTTTTATCTTAAAGTTGCTACCTTGGGCTTTCATCTAACCTTTTTAAAAACGTAATACAATAACCAGGACGTGATTTATCATGTGGCACAGTACCAAAGGCCCTGCGCTCAGATGGTAACACTTTATTTTTGGTCTACACTTTTTCTGCGAAAATCTCCAAGGTGCCAGGGACCGCGCTCAATGTAAATCCGGCCCGGGCAAGAACATGCCAATTAGGCGTAACCATCTATTGTACGGTTTTTAGTAACAATTCACCTCCACTTCGCTAGCAGTAGCGTCGCCAGGGGGGGGACGGGGGGCTATAGCCTCCCTCATTGGCCTGTCAACCGAAATGCAGAATAAGAAAAATACAGTACCAGGTTTTTAGCTCTTCTGAAACTGTTTTTTTGCGTTGCAATTGACTAAAAAGTGATTCAAAGCATCTTT
This sequence comes from Trididemnum nubilum, assembly GCA_963965965.1. Classification (NCBI taxonomy): domain Eukaryota; kingdom Metazoa; phylum Chordata; class Ascidiacea; order Aplousobranchia; family Didemnidae; genus Trididemnum; species Trididemnum nubilum. The sequence continues at coordinate 23,799,890 of OZ014484.1, forward strand.
TGAAACATATATTTAGGGGGGGCTAATTTGTCAAAATTAAAGTCACAAATCAATAAAAACTTTAAAAACTGCCAAAAATAAACAATGAAATTTGATCGCTAGTGTAAAAACGCCCAACATAGTTTTTATCAACAAATATTTTATAAACTCAGAAATAAGGGGTAGGGGGCCATTCAGTGTTAGTTAATTACCAATCACTTCTCTCTCTCAAATATCTTTTCATTAGCCCCCCACCCCCAATTACTTTTCTGTATAAAATATAGACGAAATAGATTACTCAGTGCAAGTTTTATTGAATAATAGGATTTTATGATTCAGACCCGGCGCCATGGGGGGCATACCGGGGCCGTGCCCCCCCAAATGACTGCTTGTGCCCCCCAGCGAGGACTTTGCCCCGAAGAAATTAACAGGCTCGGGGTTACTGGAGTGCAAATCGAGGCCTAAATTGGTGTTTGCCACCGGTATTTTCGTAGTTTTTGTGGACTTCATGACATTTTTGGGATGAAGACTTTTTTTTTGAGATCAACTGTTTTCGGCCGGAAAAACCGCTTGAATTCCCGATTTCGGCTGGATACACCCTAGCAATTTGGAAATCACCTGTTTTTGGCCGGCAAAACTGCATGAATTCCCGATTTCGGCTGGAAAAACCCTTGCAATTTCAGTGAAGACCTTTTTTTTTTGAGATCACCTGTTTTCGGTCGGAAAAACCGCTTGAATTCCCGATTTCGGCCGGAAAATCCCTTTAAAGCACCTTGTGCATTTGATAAATTTCTCGTGCCGCTGTGCCTCTCTCGAATTCACATAAATAAACCTCGTGCCCCCCAAAATTTATTTCTGCCCCCCCCCCCAGTCATGCTGTCCTGGCGCAGGGCCTGTTATGAATTACCAGCATGTAAACAAGAGAACTGCAATGTTATCATTAGCTACTTCCCACATAGCCCATTTCTGCAATCAGTTGAATCGTGTTGAGCTGCCAATTTCTATGCCACGTTTCAAACGCATTATTTTTTTATTAAAATAGCTCTAAAATTAAGCTATTTCTGCAAAAAAATGCAAAATTTTTTCGCGCTGGGGGCTCCGTCTCCAGACCCCCGTGCCTCCGGCGGCTGGGGGCTTTGCCCCCACGCCCCCAGCCTCCGGCAGCAGGGGGCTTTGCCCACAGACCCCCATTAGCCTCCGGCGGCTGGGGGCTCTGCCCCCAGACTCCCAAAACAGCCCCCCATTGCAAATTTCTGGCTACGCGCCTACTCGCTGGTTTTTACGCAAATAAATACTTTTGAAAAAAAATAGCTAGGAGAAATGCTCATTGAACAAATTATTGAATTTAGGGGCCTGGGGCCTCTTGATCGTACATGTACTCTTACTACTGGTTATTTTCACGTCAAACCAAAAATCTCCAAGGAAAATCTTTGAGTGGATTATTATTTACTACTAAAATACTTACAAAATTTAACCCCAAAATGCAAAATCATAAACGTATTTTCGACCAAATCATAAGTAAAAGGATGATTGAAACAATTTGATTTTTTTCATTTCGCTTTCAAATGTTAAAAATCTAGTTCTTTCAAATGGTTCGGAACACATGCGAAATGTGATCCAATGGCGTTAAAATTGCTTTTTTTCCAAAAAAATGCAAAAAGAATATCCAAGCAGCTGGGGTTTCGGCCCCAAACTTCCATGTATGATACGTTTGAGTAAACTAGTTTGCTTACACACGTCTCCCAATTTACATATTTTTATTTTTAACTTTTGGTTTAAGCGCTCTCCCTTTTGGAAACTCTTCGTTAAGTGCCAAACCAGGCCAAGCAGGGGCGTCGCCAGCTTAGCGAGATCGGGGGGCAAAGCTGAAAATCGGGGGGGGGGGGCAAAGTTTTGACAGTAAATTATTGCAGTATTTTAAGAGTTACGTAGATTGTTTGTGTGGTGGGGTTGTAAATTTCGTTTCGCCTTTGAGTAATACAGCTATTTGGCGTTGATTTAGTTCATAAAACCATTTTCAGCTTTATTTCACAAACTAATTACTTAGATTGCAATGAAACAATTACTAAACCGTATATTTATTTAATGCCTATCTGACGTCTTTGTCTTTTACATATGAACAGCATGGGATCATATTGGTTATTGTACCATATTGTTTAAAGCAAGACACAAACTTGCAACAAAAATTTGAGACGTATTCTATGGCTATCGCGTTGGCAAACATATAGAATTGATTTAAATAATAAGAAAAGTTAAGAACTGCGCATCAAAAACTACCTTGAATGATTTTTGAATAAATGCAGAAAGAAGACTGCCTCTGACATATTGAAACATTGACAAAGCCGCTAACTCAACAATTGCTGAAAAAATAACGTAAATGTTCTCATTTAACTAAGCATGATTACAGCTAATAAACGACTGACGACAGGAAACTCCAGAAAAAATATAAGCAAAATTTAATATCGGTACCTTTATGATGAATGCTGTAGCTAATAATATACAATTGTGTATTACAAGCCAAAGCAGAAAAATGATCAATTTAGCATTTATACTTGAATGCCTATTCTCTTTCTGTATTGCCAAAAACTTCATTAGGACAGGTAAGTGCCGATCCAAGGGTTGCATCCCCCAAAAGAATTTCTGCTGCATCCCTCCCAATAGTTCGCACCGGTACGGTGTGTAACTTTGGTGTTACATCTTGCAACGTTACTAAACAATGCATTTTATCCTCGAAAAAACGTCGAAAAAGCTAAAGATTCCGGACCCCGCTGGGGAGCTCACAGCGCCCCCCCCCCCAGACCCCTTAGCTGGCTTTAAGGCCGTCTCACCATAAGTTTTGTGTTTGAAAATTCTTAATTGCCAACAGCACTACTTCCAAACCTTAGTAAACGTTTCTGCGGACTTCCTTGCTGGTATTGGCAAAAATGAGCGTTGAACTTTGCTCCGAAAATCTCCAGTTTGAGCATCATCCCTCTTCCCAATGTTCAAAATTATCAAAAAATAGACAAACTCCTTAAATCATCCCCCAATTGTCAATATGGATCGGCACCACAGATTACTGTATCGGTAATGCACCAGGACTGTATTACTGCTCTAAAAACATCATCACAAATAGCAGCATCAAACAGCCAAAACGGTACTATAGGCAGCGGCTTTGCCAGCTTTGCGAGATCGGGGGGGGGGGGGGGGGGGAATTAATATCAGGGGGATAAAGATCTTCGCCGAAATCCGAAGGCTTTTTCTGGCCGAAATCACAAATTTTCCGACCAAAAGCAGGTGGTCTCAAAAAAAAGGTCTTCGCCAAATTTCAAAGGCTTTTTCTTGACGAAATCGCAAATTTTTACGTTTTTTCCGCCCAAAAACACCAACTTCTTCCTCCCAAACAAATACCGTGGAGGAGCTAGAAAAAAATTGGGGGGGCAAAAATGAAAATCCGCTGGGGACGCGCCTGACTACAGGCTACTAAAGCTTACTCAAAATCTCAGATATCAGTCGTGTTACTGGCGCCGAGAACATTGCTTAGTTCGCGTTGCTACCGGTACTAATCGATCTAGGTAAACAAACTATACCGTAATGGACACTTCTTGCAAATCTGAAAGTCAGAAAATTTCCGTAGTCTAGCTATCAAAGAATTGGTCAATGGATTCCGATTTGGGGCAGGAATGCAATCTGTTTCTCTGCCTGTTTCTCTGTTAGCACAGAGTTTCTGCAGATCGATTACTCATACTGCTGAACAAGATCCCAATCAAAACACAGTATGGTTTGAGTTGCTAAGCTAAGGCCTTCCACTTCCAGCCATGGGCTTGTCAACTCTACTCACTTTTGCAAGTTTGCTTACCCATAACCTACGTTTGCTACATAGCCTAGAAGTGCAACATGGTGCGACTAACCGATCGAATTCTTATCTTTTTTTTCGGAGGCATTTGACGATAATCTATTTTTCTTTTTGTAACTATTGATTGCATGGTACATTGCGGATGGTTTGTACTCAGTAGCGTAGCCAGGGGGGGGCGGGGGGGCTCGAGCCCCCCCCCCCCCCCCATTGGCTTGTGAAGTATGCAAAATCGCACCTTTTTGGTGGTTTTGAGGTAAATTTTTGTGAAAATTGAAAATAACCTCCCCCATAGGAAAACAGCCCCCCTCAAACGTTCGGATTTTCGAGTTAGGCCAAACAAGCAGTCTCAAAATCGGTGAAGACCTTTTTTTTGTGGAGACCACCTGATTTTGGGCGAAAAAAAGCTTTGAATTTGAGATTTCGGCCGAAAATTCAGTCTCAAAATCGGTGAAGACCTTTTTCTTTTTTTTTTTTTTTTTTTGGAGACCATCTGATTTTGGGCGAAATAAACCTTTGAATTTCCGAGGTTTCCGAGAAATATCGTCTCAAGTTTCGTGCAAACCTTGTGAAACTGATTCAAGAGCAATGAAAATTCGGGTCAAGGTCGTTTGCACACTTCTCACTCTTTCAAAATAGCCCCCCCCCCCCCCTTTTCCAAATCCTGGCTACGCGCCTGTTTGTACTATGCGTATACCACTGATCACCAACTTGCAGCCTACACCAACTTACTGTACATTGCCTAGTGACTATGCTTCAACAGTCACAACGCCTGACTTGTTATAAGGCCGCGCCTATAAGTGCTGCTGTATATGACATCATAATCTACGATGCCACGCCTACCACACAGTACACACAAACTGCTGGTAGCTGTATTATTATTATACCGCATTGAATTGATTTGTTGTTGTTGTTGTTGAACCTGACCTAAGACATGAGATTGTGCTGCGTACCGTATCCTAGATTGTAATATAGATGCCAGGATACTTAGTTGCATGAAGGAAACAAAGAATCAGCAAAAAAATATATTTAATGGCGGTGAATCATCCAGCCAATTCCAGTGGTTTACAATCGCTAAAATTGAACTATAATTTTTGATATTTTTTGTTTCGATCAATTTTGGGGCTGCGATTGCAAAAATATTCAACTAATACAAAAAGATGTCCCACTGAAAAAAGTTTTTGGAAACTCTGAGTTTTGTTCTTCTCGCCAAAACCACAGTAGGCCTAATGGTTTAGAAAACTGTGGTAGGCCTAATAGTTTAGAGATAGTTTTTTGTTTAGGCCTAATTAGGCTTAACTATCTCTAAACTATTAGGCCTAATAGTTTATAGATAGTTAGGCCTAATAGTTTAATAAGATTACAGTAGGCCTAATAGTTTCGAGAACTGTGGTTTTGGCGGGAAGTTAAAACTCAGAGTTGCCAAAAACTTTTTTGGGGAGACACCTTTTTGTATTTGTTGAATATCTTTGCAAACGCAGCCCCAAAATCAAAGCAAAAAATATCAAAAATTATAGTTCAATTTTAGCTATTGTAAAGCACCGGAATTGGCTGGATGATTCACCGCCTTTAACTAACGTATATTAACAAAAACTTTCATTAAAATCGATTTCGGTCAGGGGCCATCTTCAGCTTATTCAAGTAGCCTACAATCAATCAAATAGAATCGATGTCCGAATAGGGGAAGGAACAGTTACAATTACCACTATTTTAACTGTGAGGGCGATGCTCACTTCTAAGAAAAAATACAGTGGGAGGGCAAGAAATAAGCCGAGGGGGGCAAAAATAAAAATCGGGGGGCAAAAATATAAATCGGGGGGGCAATGCCCTCTATGCCCCCCGCTGGAGACGCGCCTGAGGCCACGGCTTCTGATTATACATTCTACGATATCTTTGTCCCACAATAACTTCCTCTTTCGAAAATTTCTGATGACGTCATTGCATGTCATTTTTGGTTTGCATATCATTGCATGCTCTCCCCCCAATCAAAAATCCTGGCAACGCCTAAGCACGGGGGGGAAAGGGCTTTTTGGGCCGTGCCCCTAAATCACTGCTTGTGTCTCCCAAACGAGAGTAAACGTTTGTACTAGTACAAGAGGACCAGCAAACTTTTGCCCAAGAACAGGTCGTTAGAAACGCTTTTTTTCTATGAAACTGCAAGACAGATCGAGTGAACGTGATCAAGTAGCCTAAGATTTTGCGATAAGGACATTTTTTTTGGTCTTCACCTCCAAATTTGAGGGCAAAATCGATACCAAAGGAGGATAACATAGGTTTTGGAGCAAAATATTCACCAGATTGCTGAGGCATTCCAAAGGCGTCTGGTTTCGGTTAAGCGTCCCCCCAAAAGTTTTTTTGCCCCCCCTCCTCGGAAACCCACAACTCTGGCTCCGGGCCTGGTACTGTTCTACTTGCAGTGCACGAACTGTACTGTGGTCCGCGACCATATACCGGTAGCCAACAAATCATCTTCATTTGTTTTACTAAATGCTAGCATTTTGAGGAAATATCGGGGAAAACCATCTTTGCGATTTGCAAGGTTTTAGCAATTTATCGAACTGTAATTATCGCATTTTCGTTAAAGAGATGCTGTTCGAAATCGGCTTTATTGAAATCGGTTTTATCAGATCAAATTGGCCCGCTACAAGCCATATTATTCGTTCAAGTTTTGTTAAGAAAAAATAGGACCACGTACGATAAAACTCGCCTACACATGTGCGAGCTACGACAAAACGTCACAAAAGTAACCTTGTGTGTTCTACTAAACTAAAATAACGTGGTAACAAGAGCAGAGTAATAACGTGGTAACAAGAGCAGAGTGAAAACAAACAGAGAGTAAAGATTCCAAGCGATAACGTGTGAAAATGTGAATCAAAAAAGTCTCGGAAGGAGTTTATTAGGAGTAGCGGCAGCGACAGAACATTTGCTTAAAAAACAGCGCTGAAGCGCTGCCGCTTTTTCGGTCAAGAAAACAGCGGCGCTGCCGCTTGTCGCTGATGACGAAAAAAAAGCAGCGGCGAAAGAGTAGCGGAGAAAAACAACCGAAAAAGTAGCGCCCCTGGTAAACAGGGCCGCTGTGCTCATCTCTGGTAATAAATAACAATGGCATGCACAAATTGCAGTCTCTGGTGCCGGTCATTTTAGGTCATTGCTACTGTGACGAGCTGAGTTCTTTTAATGACGTCTGTCGAAGAAAGTGTTACTACTAATAAGCGCAAAGAGGATTATCAGCGAGAGTTGCAAGAAGAGGCGGGTAAAAGTAAGAAAAGAAGTATAGCTGCAAGTACAAGCACACTTGGGCGAAAGATTATCCTTTCATATGTAGAAGCCATAAAAGAGATGAATAGCCTACGCTAAGTGTAATTCTTGCAGAATGGACATTAGCGTAGCTCGAGGAGGAAAGAATGATGTAACGAAACACGTCACCTCCGAAAATTGTTAAAAGAGCATTGCAGCGGAACAAAGAAATCAAAGAATAACCAGTTTAATGTAAAGGGACCTGAAGAGAGCGATAAACTTATTTATGCGGAAACAAAATTGGTAATGTTCGTGGTGAAGAACCACTTGCCATTTAGCAATTGTGATGAATTTTTGAAAATCGTCAGCGAGGTACGAGGAGAGGCAGCTAAAAAAAAAACATATCGTAGGCCTACCAGCAGAAAAAAAAGGTGACTTAAAATTAGTTGAACTAATATAATTAGGGTCTAATCTACAAAGATTGGGATTGCTGCAAAATTTAAATTTTTATAGAATTGGTGTAGTCTACCCAATACTTTTCACGATCGGAAAAATTATGTCTTCTTTATTTCTTTCTTATGACATAAATTCTATACATGACAGTTGTGAGGTTGTCCCAATCACTCCCTCAACTTGGCTTGATGAGTTTTTAGAGTACCAATTGCAGGGTAACGCTGAAATTCTCAAAGATCTGCAAGTGGACAAGTTTTGGGGCTTTATGGGGCGGAAGAAGATAGCCAGTGAATGCATTTTCAGCAATCTTGCTGCATTAATGAAATTGCCCCTATGCATACCTCACTCAAACGCATCTAGCAAAAAAACCTTTTTTGTAGTGCGGAAGATTGTAACCAAAAACAGAACCAGTTTGCAGAACGACACCGTGTGCGCGCTTTTAAATTGCAGATTAAATTGTGACCGCAGTTCAGCTGGCTTTAAACCTTCCAAACAGAGGTGGAGTCGAGGACACAAGGCTCGAGGCCAAGGACACAAAAAAAATCCGAGGCCAAGGCCAAGGACACAAGCGCAACTGCTCTCCAAAAAAAAAAAAAAGGTCTTCACAAAAATTTTTCAAGCGATCTCCACAAAAAAACGTTTTCCAAAAGTTTTTTCAAGCGCTCCACAAAATTTTAACACTTCAAAAAATAGTACTGTCCTCGAGCCGAGGACAGGCCAATTTTCGAGGACTTGAGGCCTCGAGGCCAAGGCCAAGGACTTCAAAATCTGTCCTCAAGGACTCCACCTCTGCTTTCAAAGTAGGGTTGAATGCTGCCAAAAAAAGCCACATACAAATATAATCAAGCCCAGAAGAGTTGAAGTCAGGCCAGCAAGTAAAAGCAAATGCTTAAGGTAAGGGCATAGGCGTAGCCAGGGAGGCAGGGGGCCCGCCTCCCCCCCAATTGAAGTGCCACAAATCATAAAACTGTGACAAAAAGCTTATTATATTTTCAGTTTCAATTTCTTTTAGCATTTTTTGCGTAAAACATACACGCGTACAACAGTAATTAACAAAAATTTTGACGACCAGGGTGCCCGGGCCCCCTCAACCAATTTTTGCCAACTAATTTATATGTGAAACCCGGGTGAAATTTAGGGTTTTCGGTGAAATTAAGGGAATTTATATGTGAAACCCGGGTGAAATTAAGGGTTTTCGTCCTAAAAGTTGCTATTGCATGCCCTCATGTAACCTTTTTATGGACGTAATGCAATAACCAAGGGCGGATTTACCATATGGCTCAGTGCCAGGGGCCCCGCTTTCAGATGGTGAAACTTTTTTTGGTCTTCTATATTTGGCAAGAAGATTTTGTGAAAATTTCCAAAGTCCAGGGGCCCGAGGCTATGTAATCCGTACCGGTAAATAACATGATTATTAAACGGAACTATCTACTGTACTATTTTTTAATAACAATTCACCTCCACCCTTAGGCGTAGCCAGAGGGGTCCAGGGGGCCAGCCCCATCCCCAATTGAAACGCAAACAACGATAAAAATGTGACAAAAAAGCCTATTGATTCTTTAGTTTCAGTTTCTCCCAGCATTTTTGCGTACAACAGTACACGCGTAAAACAGTAATTAACCACACTTTGACGATCAGTGGGCCCGGGCCCCCACAGTTCAATTTTTACCAACCAATTTAAATGTATAAACCGGATGAAATTAAGGGTTTTTGTTCTAAGCGTTGCTGCCTCTGTCCCTTGTGTACGTGACCTTTTTATGAACGTACACTATAAAAAAATTCATCTTTTTTCTATCTTTCACGAACCTCCATTTTCAAAGATAGAACTAATTTTCAATCTTTACAACGATTCAAATTCTTTCATCTTTGAAAGATTTATAATTCCATCTTTTAAGCATTTATGTGCTTTCCTGAAGGAGTGAAAGTTTTCATCGTTTTAAAATGAAAATCGATTCTTTAAAGATAGCCACTTACACCTCACTGACATTAACCAGCTTAAAATGGTTGTATGTGTGTTTTCTAGCAAGTTCTTAGTATTAAAGGGGATCTTTCTGACGAATTCAAAAACGTACCTCATAAAATCGCTACCGGTAATGTTTAAAATTTAAGCACCTTGCGGTCTATAGCTGAACAACAGGTATATAGCTTTCAGTGATCAATCAATTTATTGTATACAAACGAAATGCAATTAAACATATGGGGGAAGGTGGTAGGCCTATAAAGCGGTCCACTAGGGTAAAGTTGACCTACTCCCTTTTTTTCCCTAGAATTCATTATTTTCTGGATACCGCAAAATTAGTTCAAGTGCGACGGTATTTTACTACATGAAAGTTAACTCCATGTTTCACTTAATGGTAGCAGAAATAGAAAAGAAAATCCAAATTCGAACAATTAACACACGGCAAAACGCTAAGTGTAGAAAGGAACCTTAATGCAACCACTTCACTTTGTTTAAGTTGGCTTTAGTTCAAAGGCTAGCCTATTTTTTGTCAGCAGTCTAGTTAGACACAAAGAAGAGATGAGGTAAAGTGGATCAAGGGTAGTTTACATAAATTGCCTTAAGAATTTTAAGTTAAGGTTGTTTATTTTTACTGTTTTGAGCTTAAGTTAGAGTTCAAGAAATGTTAAAGTTTAAGACCAATTGATTTTTCAAACTTATGTTCGAATTCTGTAAAAAAAAAAGTAAAAATTACTGCACTCTTTTAAAACTTGCAGGGGGGGGTGGACATTCTTACAATTAGTTAATTTGTTTATGCAAGAAAGCTAGTAGTTCTAAAAAGTTCAGCTAAAACAGTTAATAGAAGTTTCATTTAAACTACAGCAGTTAACCAATTTGATAAAATCAGTCAACCACATCACATTAAAGCTTAGGTGTTCGACTTTGCCCCACCTTCCCCTACAAGCGAAAAGCACATGTAAAATCAGGTTCAGAATAAGATTGTTGTAGTAAAATTCCATCTGCATTTCCACAATTAGTGCATATAGCCTAATTCAATTTGAGCTTGTAGCATTCTTTTCATAAGATATTCTGATCTTCTTTCGAAAAAATGTTGTATTTCCCGCAGTTTGGGTTGTAAACCCCTTGTGTCAACAGGCTTTATCAAGGATTGCTGATCAGTTACAGCAGCTTTACATCGCGCAGAAGCACCAAAGAAGTTCGAGAAAACTGTACAATAAATACCGCTTGGGTTCAAGAAAACTGAACGATGTTAAGAACAATTGAACTTATGGAAAGTGCTACGTCATCCGTAGAGTTCAGCTTCAAAAACTGTACAATTGAGAGCTGCAACAAGCTCATCAGTATTCAATTAAGCATATGTTGATTGATGCCAATTACAAAAGTAACCAGTTAAGAGCCTGGCTCTGTGGTAACTGAACGACGTTAAGAACAACTGCAAGCTAAGCTGTTAACCAAAACCCTGCTTGAAATTGTGACTGTCTTATTAACTTAAGGAGAAATTATTTCTCAGTTAATATAGGTATATCTAGTCTGCACTTAAAGTTTAGCTTACATATTAGCCTTGCAATATATCACAGAATAGCTAGATTAATAGCAGTATAAACTGTTCAAAAATATCTTATTGAACCACGTTTTATCAGTTTTCTAACCTCTAAGAAAGTAAAGTACAATATTATGCAGGATATGGCTACTAGTAGTTAATGCACTTAACCAGTCAGCCTTTTTATAATAAAAAAAAAACACGGAAAGTTCAGGTAACACAAGGGTAGTCAACTAAAACTGTAAAAAATATAACGTTTTTTCGAATGAGAAGCAAAATATCTTCTGAGAAGTCGAGTCGAAAGAATGCAGGCAATGCAAATCGAATATGCTACATGCACGTATTTTAGAGGCTCGGCAAAGTTTCACTATATACAGTCCTTTTTCAACCAATTGACAGAGGTGGAGTCCTCGAAGACGTCCTTGGCCTCGAGGACAGATTTTGAAGTCCTTGGCCTTGGCCTCGAGGCCTCAAGTCCTCGGCTCGAGGACAGCACTATTTTTTGAAGTGATAAATTTTGTGGAGCGCTTGAAAAAATTTTTAGAAAACGTTTTTTTGTGGAGATCGCTTGAAAAATTTTTGTGTAGACCTTTCTTTTTTTTGGAGATCGCTTGAAAAATTTTTGTGAAGACCTTTTTTTTTGGAGAGCACTTGCGCTTGTGTCCTTGGTCCTTGGCCTTGAGCATTCCTGTCCTTGGCCTCGAGAGTGTCTGTCCTCGGAAAGGCTGTCCTTGGCCTTGGCCTCGGATTTCTTTTGTGTTCTTGGCCTTGGCCTCGAGCCTTGTGTCCTCGACTCTACCTCTGCCAATTGACATCACCAGAACCAATGATGTCACCAAACGACATCATCTGCTATAAGCAGCTATAGCACTGTATCTTGAATGAATACGCTGAATACAAAATGTAGTCATTAAACTAATGCTATTAAGCAACAATTGTGCTTGCATTACATTCTGTTGTTTTGTTGCAAGTTTTGGCAAACATGACGTCATAAAATGACGTCATCTGCGACAAGCAGCTATTGTATCTTGAAGTAATAAGCTGACTGCAAAATGTTGTCACTAAACAAATATTTTTAATTATTAATCTATTGCTTTCGTTTTGTTGGAGTTTTGGGCAAACATGACGTCATAATTACGTCACAAAATGACGTAAATTAAGCTGCGCAAGATGTTTATTCAAGACTTGAAGCAGTTAATAGAGTTTGATATCATTGAGGGACTCCACCAATCTGAACAATATTTTGCTTGCCATCATACAGTTTTGGCAAAAATGACGTCATATTTGCGTCAAGTGTGACGTCATGGCAGCCAAAATATTTTAGATTGCAAAAACAATAAAATAAAATCATAAATTCACCAGTTGGTCTTGTAAGCTTGTTTAAAACAACAAAACTTTTTTTAGCCACTGTGTGAAGCTGGAGCATAACTTTATGGGCCGTTTGTAGGAGTTGCCCAAGCCCGATGTTTTGGCTCCCCTTCGGAATTCGTTAAATTCACCGTGGGGAAGGTTTGTGCCAAATTTCACACTCTATTTCGGAAGTGAACGATTTTACCGAAATCATGGCTTTAGCTCCTCTACTGCAGTCATGGAGAGTCCTGTTCCCATCTTGTGATCTATTTTTATTATTTTCATGACTCATTTTAAAATTTCTGCCTAATACGCCTTGGCTGGACGTGCATCATATACTGGTAGTCGTACATTTGGTTATTTTCAAGACAAAACAAAACTCTGTCAAGGCAAACCTCCGAGTGAATTATTATTTTAGGTAAAGATTGAACGAATAGCCGTTTGTTTCAATGGGTAAAGATTTCTTACTATGATTTACTTAGTTTAACCCATTAATTCCTAAACTATCAAAAAATTTAAAATGTGTATAATCATTTGGCAATTTTTGATTAATGAATGAAACATATCATTTTTGAAAAAAAATATTTTCTTGTTTGTTTTTTATATAAAAACATGTTCCCATTCGGGAACATTGGAACGACGAAGGTAAGCAATTTTTTTTTTGTACACTATAAAACACATGCAAAACGGTAAGCAATTACACTTGGTTGACGATATGCTAAACAAAGGCGTAGCCAGAAGGGGTATCACGGGAAGGCCCTATAGCTCCCCTTTAATCTTTGACAGGTGGATTTTTGACCTGCCCTTTTTTCCCTCAAACTCAACTGCTTCAAAGTACCAATCATGTAGCTTGATCTTTTTAATCGAAAATTATTATTGCTATTGAAGCAAAGTTAAGTACAGGGATTTTCAACAACAGTTTTATTAGCTAATTGCAACAGAGAACAGAACAAACAACAACAAACGGACTAAGCCTAAAGTTGAATCCAATAACAAAAGTTCATTCATCTGAATTACAAAATGTTATAAAATTTCTTTGCAGTTCTCATTATTTGTGAAATTCATCTGCGCAGTGAGGGTGAAGCAGAACATCGCAAAGTTTACACATGCTACGTGTGTTTTTTCTGCAATGCTTACATCGACCTTGTTTACGAGCTGGAGCACAAACGTGCAACGTGCCCGTCAGCCCTACCCTGTCAACTGGCATTCTACTTGGTCCGGATCGAAGTGGTTTATCATTAAGTCTGGCCATCAATGTTCGCACAACATCTCTTCTGAATTGCAGATGGGGCATAGTTCCACCAATTTCCTTGTGCAATCGCAAAGCTGCGACAACTGACATGCTTAGAAAATTGAAAAAAAGGCACCACCACTTCTTCTTACTTCGTAGACGCGGCCGATAATCACTAAGAAACCGATCAAGGAAATCGACTCCCCCCATTTATTTATTGTAGTTTGCAACCATCTGTGGTTGTGGAATCTGAACAGCACATTTTTTCGATGCACTACATCTTCGAACCATGCTTGTAGGCTCCGTCTCTGTGAAATTGCTTACGACACACACTGGTTTGTGGTCATTCCATTGGCATAGAGCAATCATGCCATCACTAAAAGCTTCGAATGTTCCCCGATCCTGTTTTATCATAGCTGCTGGAGATGTAAAAGGGCAACTTTGTGTCCTATTTCGTCAAATCGTGCCTATGCATTTCAATTGCCCATTGCAAGATCTCTGCAAAAACGGTAGAGCTAAAAAATTGTCCTAATAAATTGCGTGACTGCGTTTGTTTCGAGCATATCAGTGAGAGTATTCACAACTCTCTCCCCTAGTGGCTGATCTGACGAGCCACTTTTACCGGTACAAACTTGAAAAGAAAACGGGTATACTTGAGAAGACGCTAAAAACCAAACTTTTATTTCAAATTTAATAGGTTTGTTTCACATTAACATTTTTCTGGAAAAATTCCATTGTATGGCACCATTTGTTCATCAATTGACAAGTTTTGAGAAAACATTCCAAACTGTGTAAAGTATCTGTTCAACAAATCCAAGTACTTTCTGATTTTTACTAATTTATCGTCTTTAACCAAATTATTGTTATCAGCAAGATGGAGAGATGTTTTTACTTCTTGGAACCTGTTGCGGGACATTTTTTTCTTGACTAAATTTACACCGACATCCTCATTATTCTTAGGCGTAGTCAGTGAGGGCCTAGGGGGCCCGGACCCCCAAATCGAAATACCACCATGATAAAAATGTGACTAAAAAGCCTAATTGTTACTTCAGTTTCAAGTTTCTTGTATCTTCGCGTACAACAGTAATTAACAATAATATTGACGACCAAGTGGCCCGGGCCCCCTCAATTCAATTTTTGCCAACCAATTTAAATGTATGATCCAGGGAAAATAAGGGTTTCAAAGTTGCTATCTCAGGCCCTCATCTGACCTTTTATGAATGTAATGCAATAACCAGGGCCGGATCTACCAAACTATGGCACAGTACCTGCTAGGGGCCCCGCGCTCAAACCAGGGCCGGATCTACCAAACTATGGCACAGTACCTGCTAGGGGCCCCGCGCTCAAATGGTGAGACTTTTTTGGTCTTCACCTACTTTTGGCAGAAACATGTTGAGAAAATCTCCAAAGTGCCAAGAATCCCGCGCAATGTAAATCTGGCCCGGGCAATAACATGGTTAGTAGGCGTAACTATCTATAGTACCGTTTTTCAATAACAATCCATCTCCACCTCGCCAGTTTTTCCTCGGCAAAATACTTTTGAAAAAAAATTAACTGGGGGGAAATGTTCATTATACTAATTTTTGAATTTGAAATGAGGGGTCCTTAGCCCCCTGGTCGTACATGTACTCCTACAACTGTTTATTTTTATGAAAAAACAAAAATCTTTAAAGAAAATTTTTGTGTAGATTATCATTTACTGCTAAAATATTGGAGGAGGCAATGTACCTTGCTTTCTCAACCTGGGCCAATTCACTTACAAAATTTAACCCCAAAATGTAAGACTTTAAGCGTGTTTTGGAATTGAATTGTAAGTTAAAGAAGGATTGAAGAATATAATCTTTTTGATTGGCTTTCAAAATAACAAACTCTATCAGTTTTTTAAAATGGCTTTAACACGTGCAAATTGTGATCCAATGGCATTAAAATAGCTAATTTTTTCCAAAACATTTCCAAAAATTGCGCAGCGGCTGGGCTTCGCCCCCAAACTCCCGTCTATAACATATTTGAGACACACTGGTTTGTCCATTAAGCATCCTAAATTTACACTTTTGGGGGGTTGAGCCCTCTCCCTATAGCAAAATCCTGGTTATGCGCCAACACACAGGCCACGGTCTCTGATCTCCTAATCTGCAATATCTTTGTCCCACCAAAAGACCCTTTTTCGAAAATTTCTGATGACGTCATTTCAAGTGATTTTGGTTTGGGCTCCCCCAATCCAAAATCCTGGCTACGCCTATGTCATCATTTGACCAATATAGCCGTTTTTAAGGCAAGGAATTGTAGCTACTAAGAACCACAATGCCTAAAAAAACATCTAAATCTGCTACCGTAAGCGAAAATGAATAATTGAGTTTTTGCTTTGCATATCTTTCGGATTCGATAGTAATGAGAGAATAAACATTTTCGTCAAAACCGAGTTTGAACAAATCATAAGGTGCTAGGTGTAGTATCTTCGAATGCGCCTGTTCCAATGGCTGAAGGCATAGGTGGGTACAAGTCCGTTTATCGTTAATCCGTTATTAACGTAGCTAACTTTTTCATTAACTCGTTAATCCGTAAAAAAGTTTTTTCATGTTAACGGACTAAATTAACTTCCGTTAAGGTTTTTATCGTTAATATTTTGCACCATTCATTCATCGTACCGGTACAAACCAGTTTGCACTGGTAGCACTTGTTGCGTATTAGCACGGTTTTATGGAAGAGAGCAAAGAAAGTAGATTTTTTTTTAGGCAAATAATAAGCTGCAGCCTCATAGGTCTAACTATTATCGCTGTTCGCGATTTCCAAACATTTTCCGATCGCAGCTTCGCTAGTGCATTTGAACTTATTTTTATCTTAAAATTATATTAGACTGTAAAATGTAACTTCCAAAACACAAAAAGACCACCATAGCAATAAATATTTCCTTACAATCAGCTCTACAGCATCAATATGTGTTCTAGAAGCGAGCGAATAAAAAGGAAATGTAAATTACACGCAAAATATTACCGAATTAACGGACTTTATTAACTTCCGTTATTTAAAGCTGAAAATAACGGATTAACGTTAACGGAGGTGTGAAGTTTGTTAACGGACTAGTGATTAACGAAGCTAACGTTTTGCATTAACTTGCCCACCTATGGCTGAAGGATGTCTTTAGGCAACGCTTTTTCCAATTTTTTGCTTTTTTTCCATCGAGTTTTTTCAACTTTTCTTCGTTTTTGTTTTTTTGCGGTTGTTGGATTTGCTTGCTGTTGGTCGTTTTCCAAACTCGGATGAAAAACTTCTACCTTTACCGCTACTTCTTCTATAACACAAGTTTCCATTACATTTTTATCATCATTTTCTTCGTCACTGACGTCACCATCATATTCTAGTGAGAGTACCACCAACTCCTTATCTTCTGATCACTCAAGTCATCCAACGCATCAATTGTTTCTAGAACTGTTACAAAACGTTTTGACATTTTTCGTAGCTAACAGTATAAGTAACTAACGCTTTCAATAAAAATAATTGTTTGAACTGCCTAAACCAGTGTTTCTCAACCTTTTGCGGTTCACGACCCCTTTCAAGAGTTCTATAAAGCCAGCGACCCCCTTTTTTGTTCTACTTTTTACGCGAATAGAAATTACCACAAAAAACACTTCTCAGATATTTAATTTCAAATCACTGATCAATTTTACATTGGTTAGTGCGACGGTAGACTTTGCAACTACAAAGCCAATTTAGGGATCCGTGGTTTAGTGCTCGATAAAGCCAATCTTATATCATCTTCAAATTTCCTTTGATTTCGTGCTTTCGTTTTTGATATGTGCAAGAGCTGAAAAGCCGCTCTTGCAGAGGTATTTTGTGGCAAATATAAGTAATATTTGAAAAGGCAGTTCGGATACTTATGGACAGGATTCGCGCATAGCACAATAGAACTGAGGGCAGGGGCTTACCTAGAAATTCGCAATGGGGGGGCTGTTTTGGGGGTCTGGGGGCGAAGCCCCCAGTCAACGGAGGAAGGGGGTCTGGGGGCAAAGCCCCTAGCCGCCGTAGCCATGGGGGTCTGGGGGCGGTGCCCCCAGCGCTTGAAATGTTTGCATTTTTTTGCAAAAATAACTTAATTTTAAGGCTATTTTAATAAAAAAATAATGCCATTAAAACATGGCATTGAAATTGGCAGTGGAAACATGATTAAACTGGTTGCATAAATGGGCTGCTTGGGAGGTGGCTAATGGCAAAATTTTTATTCTCGTATTTAGATGATAGTAAATCATAAAATTGTTTAGTTCAATAAAATTCACATCGAGTAATCTATTTCGCCCACAGCTTATAGATAAAAATAATTGGGGGGGGGCTAATGAAGAGATTTGAGAGGAATAATTGGTAATTAAATAATACTGAATATCCCCTCCCCTCTATTCCTAAGGGTCCACGACAACTGACCGCAAACAACGCCAATTAGCTGAGAAGGGCGATCCTAAATATATTTTTACTATCCCCAGAGCCATCTTGCCCAAACCCTTCATAGTGACGAAATCACTGCGACGAAATCAGTGACGAAATCACTGTAACGAAATCGTTGCTTCATGGTCACTTGGCTCGATTCCTAATTAAGTTTATGGTATATTTGTTAATGACACCTATGTTTAGCATTCTACACTAGCGATCAAATTTGGTTGATTATTTTTGGTCATTTTTCAAAGTTTTCGTGTAGTTGTGAGTTTTATTTTTGACAAATTAGCCCCCCCCTCCGAACGTGTGTTTCAAAGGATGTTTTAAATCGCTATAATCCATTTCAGTGTATAAAATAGTCTCAAAAGAGCTAAAAGCGTGGTATTTGTCTTATTCTGCATTTTGGTTGATATGCCAATGGGGGGGAAGGGGGCTGTAGCCCCCCGCTCCTGGCTCTGCTACTGACTGAGAGAGTGCCATTTTCTGAAAAACATCACGTTGCGGACGAATGATTTTGATGATAAAATTGGTCATGTAATTCATCGGGAATATCACTAACATTCAAAGCAGTTGAGAACAGATTTCATACAAAGGCGGCTTCTTGTTTTTTAAGCTCAAGAACGTTCATCGAATTCTTCATCTTCTTTAATAACACTGGACAAATTTTCAAACATGGCGATATTTCATTGTATCACTTAGCAAATTTGGCTTTCCAACTAAGCAGCACAAAGTTTTGTAATACTTGCAATAGTACGTCTACAACCGGTTGAAAACTTGCTACGACATAATTGAAAAGCGATCCTGCAAAGATTTTGAAAATTTCAGAATTCTTTGCGATTCAAGAAATACCAGTGTTTTATAAATAACCTTACGACCCCCTGAAAACACCTTCGCGACCCCCAAGGGGGTCGCGACCCCCAGGTTGAGAAACGCTGGTCTAGGTGCTAATATCACAAAGGTTATTTTAAAGGTGCTTGAAGACAAAGTTTCGCTGGTTTATACAAGAGATATTTCAAAGGTTATTTTAAAGGTGTTTGAAGACAAAGTTTCTCTGGTTTATACAAGAGATATTTTACTAATTTTTTATTGCGCAATGTTGAAAATATAGCTTGCTATTGTTGAGAAGAATTATGAAAATAACACACTAAACTGTACATCTGAGACTTCATGATATAGATCGTATATACTGCGGCATGCTCTTACTGCGACAGCATAGGCTTTTAGTCGAATAAATAGATCAGGCGAAATCGAAAGCATTTCCGGTTTACGAAGAATTACACGCCTTTCAACATTTGTAGTTTGTAAAGCTTTTTAAATTTTACAACGTTAATAACAGGCTGTCATTTAAACTGTTTCAGATGAGATGATTGCAACCAGAAACAATTTATTTTTATTGATTATACGTTACAGAAAACGACCACACTTTACAGCAAAAAAACAAACAACATTTTCATCAAAGCAATGCCCTGTGTGAAATCTTGATGTAGCTTACGTGTACCCTAAGTTCCTATCAGTGCCGTTGCCAGAGCAACCGAAGTGAGGGGGTACTAGCCGAAAGTAGAAGGGCACTAAAATAGACTGAACTTTTGCACATCAAAAGTGATATTTTACGGCTACAAATTATGCGGTACTTTAACTACTTTGTATTCATGTCTGAAAAAAAGATATATAAAGCCGGCAGCGTTTCTTAGCTAGTTTCGTGTCCGTCTTATAAAATTGCGTGAAAAATCTGTCTGTAGCAGTGAATGCGACCAGAAGCGCAACCAGGATTTCATTAAAAAGGAGGGGGCTTGAACCAAAAGTAAATTTTTTTGGCACAAAAGTTTATTAACTTAGACCCAGTGCTAAACAAACTGATGCAACTCAAGCGTATCACAGAGGGGGCTGGGGGGGGGGGGGGGGCAGAGCTTTCAACCGCTGAGCGAGTTTTGTGATTTTGGTACAAAAATAGCGATTTTAACGCCATTTCAATCACATTTAGCACGTTTTTGAGACCATATGAGTAACTGCAGTAAATTGCTAAAATTCAGACGTGATTGAAAGAATTAAATTGCCTAGCCCCTTCTAGCCCCCCCCCCCCCCCCCCTATACTATGTCAAGTCCAAAACATGTTTAAACGCTTGTATTTTAGGGTTAAATCTTCTAAATGGCTGGCAAAAAGTGCTGAAGCTTACTTAGCCGGCTTAGCCCTTTCCCCTTAGTTGCTCCCCCTCCCCTGACTGCGACCTAAAAAAATCTTGAGTGTGCAATAAAAAATAAAAACAGCTAGTTTTTCAAAAAATTTTTTCAGGTATTATTTCAGGTCGTAATCACTAACGAAGTACCGGTAACGATTCTGCAGGCTTACATCTCTCTTTCACGACATATACGTAAAGCTGCATTTACACGGGCGACTTTTAGCTGCGAGAATCGACATTTTGCCTTATTTCTTTCTCTAATCGCGTAGGTCACTTACACGCCGCAAGATTCATGTGAGACTTTGTCTGCGCGATATCGCTAGACACGCCTCTCTCCAAAAATCAAATTGCAGCAGTCACTCACACGGAAAAAATTTTAACGCGATGCTCGCATACGATTGCAACTCGAAGAAGTCACTTACACGTTGAGACTGCGTGCCAGTGATTCTCGCAAAATCGAATCGGCAGAAGAGTTGCTATCGCACTGGTTCACTGTTAAGGTGCGAGATAGTTTCAAAACGCGGCTTGCTGGTTTTGAATTTACAAAAGCCAACTGCCGCAAAAACACTTCAAATGCGCCGTTTGTCAGCTTTTGCATTTGAAACAATCACGCTTCGGAATTTTGAAAAGAAAATATAGGTATGAAGCCAACACAAGCGTGAAACGAAATACAGTGAATACAATTAAGCATCTAATTTTGTTAAAACTTCCAATGAAAATGCAAGGTGAAAAATGAAGCAGCAAGGACGGCGTGCTGCTCGTGCAAGATGTTTGATACATAAACGCTTGAAACTACTCGAAAAAGCTTACTTATTCTGTATTTTTCTAAGTTAGCTTGGATGGAGCAAAGTGAAGCGGGCATTAATGCTCAATTGCTCATAAGTTATTATAAAATTCTGTCATTTACCCTTTTGGTCTAGGTTTTTCTCCACCGCAGCTCATCTCTGTCTGTGTTTCTTGTCTGGTTATACATAGATAATATTTGGTAATATAAACCAATAAAATTTATCAACATTTTTGGGCCGTTAAGTCTAAAAGTCCTTTTGAAATTACCTTTTCTCCAAGCATGTGTGACTGACAAATTCATATTGCTTATTTCTTTAATACTGCATAAGTACTTTGTATTTTATAGCAGATCTGTGCTGTCATGTTATACGAAATGCTAATTGTTAAGTTTTAAGGCGCCTTCTGTCGCTACCGAAGTACTGGCTCTTGTTTGATTAAACCAACCTTTAGAAAAACCATATAGCATTCACATAATCTGTGTTTTCATGTAATTTTGTTATGGTGCAACTAAACCACAGCTGCTACAAAGCACCAATATCCACAATAATAAAACAAGCAGCTCATACATTTGCTAAACGCTAGGCGATTGCAGTAAGTACAGTGTGGAGGATGAATTATTATGAACAGTGCAAAAATACGTCAGTGACTTCAGGTCAAAACTTACTCCTTGCATTATTCAAATGAAAATGCGCCACAAAACTACCCAAATTCTAAAAACGGTGCAACTGAAATCGAGAGCATGATTTGATCAGAAAAACAGCATTTTCATGAAATTAATATTTAATTACAATGCGGTGCAGTCGGTGTTGTGTTTCTCCACTTAACTGTGGTTATTTTAACCGCGAGAGATACCGGTAGACTACTAGCAATCTCGAGTCAGAAAAGAAAGCAAACGCTAACATGTTTTTAGCCGACAAACACCAGTGGAAGGTACTTGTCTACAAGGTGCTGGATCCAACGAGTGTGCATAGGGTGTGAGCCTACACTTCCAGCACTGTTACAGCACCAATTGACGTTTTTTGTGTTGCTCCGCTCTAGTTTTGATTTCGGTCGCTTCTTCCCTTTAGCTTGCGCATCACGTCACTTCATTTCCTCCAGTAATTGGCTGCAAATGTTTTAAAAATTACGTGCTTTTTGTTAATTCGTGCACGCCTTTGTGTTTGGCCGAGTACCTCTGTTCTGGCATTCCTTTTCATTCGAGCAATTGGCAAACGGACGCATTTATTTCGAAGACCGCTCGTATGGCATTCTTTTAGTTCATTATTTTCTGATTAAATTTCTGTTATTTTTTGCCGTGCCGTACTGTTCCATATTATTTATTTTGTCTGAACACTACACTTTAAGTTGGACAATTTCAATTGTGGTGATGCCACACGGACACGTTGAAGGCTCCAGAGTTTCGCTGGAGCACCTACAGTCAGCAGTGTTTTAAGTAGGGCTTCTGTAACAAGCGCCTCCATTTCCAAAATATATTGTCCAAATGCCATTATTGTGAATTCATTGTCTTAGCTATTCTAGGATTTTCAGATCTTTAACTTTTATTTTGGTGAGTCAGAATATTAGCAATTAGAGGTGGAGTCCTCGAGGATGTCCTTGGCCTCGAGGACACATTTTGAAATTCTTGGCCTCAAGTCCTCGAAAATTGCCCTGCCCTGGGCTCGAGAACACCACTATTTTTTGAACAGTTGAAATTTTGTTGGAAAACGCCAGAAACCTCGCGTGAAATTTGAGAAAACCTTTTTTGTTTTCCTCAATTGGAGCATAGGCGTAGCCAAGAAGAAGTCGTCATTAAATGTGATTTGTGGTTTAGGCTTCCCCCAATCAAAAATTCTGGGTACGCCTATAAATTGGAGATCGCCTGAAAAAGTTTTTTGAAGACTTTTTTTTGGAAAGCACTTGCGGCTGTGTCCTTGGTCCTTGGCCTTGGCTTCGAGCAGTCCTGTCCTTGGGCTCGAGAGGGTCTGTCCTCGAAAAGGCTGTCCTTGGCCTTGGCTTCGAGTTTTTTTGTGTCCTTGGCCTCGAGCCTTGTGTCCTCGACTCCACCTCTGTTAGCAATGACAAAATTGATTACACTTTTTCATACAAGAACAATTTTGTCAGAACTCATTTTTGCTCAAAATTTAAGAACAAGTTAGGAACAACATTAGTCTCAGCAACAAAAAATAATATTAAGAACAACCGAATAAAAATAAGTTCCAAATCATAAAAGAAACTAAATTCTGTTCAGACTCAAAACAATAAAGCTTGAGTAGTTTTCTGGCATTTACGAGCAAAATTGCAACAATTTTGGGACTATAGAATGCTATTGCGCACTGCGCAGGTAACAAAAAAACTTTTTGGCTCTTGTTCAAACGAAAATTATTGCTCGCTTTTTCGCTTTTCGCAATTTTACAATGCTGCAAAAGCAGCAAATAAAAGGCGTTTACAAGCACACAGAGCATTAGGAATTAACAAACATGGTCGCCATAATTGACATCAATAATCTCAAAATTTAAGAACCAATTAAGAGCATTTGAGGCTCAACATTGGCAAAAAATTAAGAACAGCCAGCCTCAACTCAAAATTTACTGATTCTTATAAAAAAAAAGTGTACTTACGGTATTATAAAAGCAGAATACAATTAAGGTACTGTTACCAGTGGTTAATTTATCATACATTTTTATAAAGGGTTAAAGTCCTGCTTAATTGGCTTCACAGTTACCAGCGCATGACTGCCACATCTGCAGTTGACCAGTGCCAGCATCTACAAGAAAATTATTCCTTTTGCGTTTCTAATGTAAAGTAAATTTAGTATCGAAATCACAATTAATTGGGGTAAAAGCGCTTCAGACTATTTTGTACCATGAACACAATATTTTATGAAGTAAAATTAGGATAATCGCAACCAGCGACTCGCAAAGCATTTGTGCACTGCGCTATGCCTGGGCGACTCGTAAATTGCATAAATTTGTTGTTTACACAAGCGCGACTTTGCCCAGGGACTCTCGAGACCTTGAAATCGACCTTCGTGTAAATGATCACGAACGAGAACGATTCTTGCAACGAGTCGCGCAAAATATAATCGGCATCGCAAATCGGAGGTGTTACTTACGCGGCGGCGATTCTTGCCAAACGCGATCACGTCAAGCGATTCTCGCCTCGTATTAGAAACCACTCTGCGAGAAAGATTTTCACGCATAAAAAACATCGAATCGCGTTGCAAAAAAAGTCGCCCGTGTAAAGGCGTGTTAATCAGACGGAATATTGCGCCATATTTACGCACAGCAGTTGGGTTGCCAGCAATTTCGCAAAGAATCAAGAAAAATTCAAACGAGAAATACGTTTGAACGTAATTTTTCCATTTTCCGTTATTGCCTGTTGTATTGTCTTGTACGTGATGTTTCAAAAACGTATTCTGAGTAAACGGAAATGGGGAGCACAAGCAGTCGTTAGGGGGGCCACGGTCCCCCATTGGGCCTCCTCCTCCCCCCCCGTAACGACAGCACTGGTTCCCATACGGAAACATCATAAAACAGCAAAAATCTCCCCGATAAAATTTTTCAATGAAAGTAAAACTACGGGTGCAGTACGACAAAAGTGTAAGCTTTGAACTTAAACCTAATACGCGTTTTTAGTACCTTTCGTTTTTTGCAAATCAGGCAAAACGGAATTCACCCCCCAAAATTGATATTTTCGCCAATTTTGAGCATTTTTACAGAGTGCTACGAACAATTCGGAAAATATTGCAAATGATGAAGTTACAGTTTTGACTGTACTTTTTTTGCCACATATCACAAAATATTAAAAATAATAATTTTAGGCTTAGAATATCTTGATCAAAATATTGTTCCCAAGCGGGAACATTAGAATTAATGGGTTAACTAAAGTTGATGCGTAAATGCGATTCTTTGAAGTACGATTGTAAGACGTGATGTCTCTGTGAGCTATTAAATTAGTTCTGCCTATTTCACTTTAGGAACAATTCAACTTATTAAATTATCGTTGTTTGTGGTTGAGAGATTGTCCACAACATAAACAGTACTGGTGCAAAATCGCTTAGGATGTATCAGGCAATGTCTTGTGAACTATTGAATCATTTCTGCGTATATTAATATTGTATTCGCACTGGGTGAATTGTTTATCTCTGTCCTTTAGCTCACTGGTCGTCCCCTTACCCACTTCGGCCTCTTGCCCACTTTATTTGTTTGATATTTCATCCCTGTCTGCTTGGTCCCATGCCAGGGTTAATTTTATTCCCTTTTTTTCCTTAAGTTACCATGATTGGTGAAGATCTATGCACTGTAAACATAATCGGTAAGTATTTATTTATTACTTTATAAATTAGTAAAGTTGTATGTGGCGCCGTTTTGTTTAGTTGGCTTTATTTGTATTGCTTCACTCAAGATTCAAACCCGGACTCGTTTATTTAAATACGTAGTCATTAGCAAATTTGGTCAATTTGCAGAAAGCACACAATTTAATTTTAGCTGATTTTCAAATTCGTCTAATCCGATTACTCGTTTGTTCTTTTTTGGTGTAAAATTGTATTCAAATTTGTTGGTCTTGCAAGCTGCAAGCTCGTGAAGCCAAATTACTCATGAATTAGTGTTGTCGAGAGAGGAAGCATTTTAGTTTTCTAGATGAGAAGGAAACAAAAGACCTAATTGTAAAGTCAGCAGTTTGCTGTTCTGTTTTTTTGTGGACTGAAAAATTGCCTTCCAAGAGCCTTCATAGCTCATTTTTTTGGAGCCTTATGGCTCGGCAATTTCAGAGTCGTTTGCTTTATTAGTCTGCCTATTTGGCAACCCTCTTGACAGTGAGCAGTTTGATACCCAGTGGCTTTCTTGCTTACTGGCCGTTCTCTCTTCCTCTTTCTCGTGAGTGATTTGGTACGTAAAGTTTTAGTAGCAAAACCAGGGGCGACATGACAGAACGTGCTAGTGAGCTCGTAAAGGCCATTCTCGCTCGCTAAAAAGCGCTAACGAACAATAAATCTTCGTAGACAAACTGCCATTTCTGAACCGTCTCGCCCAACACACGTTAAAACTGCTCAATGAATGTCTTTGCGAGATGTTCCTATCTTGTGTTAGTACGTAATAAATATCTCATTGTGACGTCAGATGCATTTTTACTTCAAAATAATGCGTTGAAGCGTATAACTGTGTGTACTGCATTGTAATGGAAAAAGATACTATAAGCTATGCGTTATTATTCTAAGCTAGCAAATTCCTCAAGTGATAATCATCAGTAAATGAACGACAGAATTTAATTATATTTTTGTATCAATGTGAAATAAGAACAGCTTTTTCCATACTGCATTTTTTGTAAATGACGTTAAGCGCCCTTGAGGTTGTTGGTGGGTAAACTCATATGTTAGCAGTAACTTTAGGTTTCAAAATTTTTTAAACTGAACAAGTCGAAGTACACTCTTCCTTTTTAGAACCGGTAAATCTTGAGTTGAGACTGGCTGTTTTGAATTTTTTGCCGATATTCAGCCTCATTTGTTCTTGAATTTTTTTTCAATTTTGAGAGCATTGATGTCAATTTTAGCGGGCATGTTTGAAACACTGTTTAATTCCTATTGCTTTGTCTGCTAAGTGAAGGCTTTTTTCTTGCTTTTGCAGCATCGTAAAATTGCAAAAGCGAAAAAGCAAGCTTTTTTCAAATTGAACAACTGCCAAAGAAATTTCTTAATTGCTTGCGAAGAGCAACAGAGCTTTATGATCTTGAATAGTTGCAATTTTGCTTACAAACACAAGAAAATCCACTAAAATTTTATCGTTTTGAATCAACACAAATTTTAGTTTCTTTGATTAGTTTAAATTTTTTTTACTTGTTTTTGGTTAATTTTGTTGTCAAGGCTGGCATTGTTTTTAATTTGTTCTTAAATTTTCAGCAAAAATGAGCCTCGTGTTTTAGAAAATCATTCTTGTAAAAGGAGTGTTTTGCTATTTTTGTCAATGGCACTACTCAATATTTCTGTATCAGTCAAAACAGCAAATGGTTCTCCATGCAATTTGTTTTTTTTGAAGCAGTCTAATAGCAAACATGGAGACGATTTTAATTAATTTTCAGCAAAAAATCGCTTTAGTTAGAAGTTTTCAACATTTCGCCATTAAATTTCTAAACTAAAAAGATTTCTCGCAGGCTTAAAGAGTGCTTCAAGACCCTCTTTAAGTTGGCGGGGAAAATGTGACGTTTTTTTACTCGAACTGCTTTCCGCAATCGCTCGAAGTAACTTAGCGAGAAAGAATGACGTAACGGATTTCGCAAGGCTTTACATACACATGCAAAAATGACCTCTTGCGTTCAGCGAGTATTTCGTTCGGTAGCGCCTCTTAAAAAATCTCGTCAATCAAAGCGAACGAGGAAATTTCTGTCATGTGGGCCCAGATTGTTATCAATTTAAATCAGCGTCTACATCCGGATACTCATCGGTGAGTTCATAGCTATCACATTTGGTTCTTATACTAAATTGCTACTAATGAGGTTAACTTTGCAGTTAAATATTGTTTTAGTTGCTCATGTTAAACATTGTTTACAGTTACTAAATTACTGCGTGCCTTTCTTTCGGTAAATATTTTTTACGTCCACGAGTTTTGTGTTTTTTATAGTGTTGGTATTTTTTGTTTCCGTTTTTTAGAAACCGATTATTGGAACGCTTTATACTGATTAAATCGCTTAATGTTGGGTCGCATTCATATTGGATTAAATTGAAACTTGACTATCACAAGCGTGTTACGGTTTGTATGTAGACAGAAACGCTGCTAAATCAAATCGTTAACAATGCATGTTTCAAAGGTTTTCACCACGGGTGATGTTTGTCGTTTTGGCCTTGCTAGCCTTATGAAGGGCCTCGAAATCAGGCGATATAACTCTCTAAGGCATGCTATTGGAAATTATTTCGTACTAGTACTCTCTTGTAATGCTGTGATTACTTACGATGTTTCATTAAAAAAAATCGTAAACTTTTTACATTCTGTTATGATCTGAGTATTTAATTTGCCTTTCTAAGCTTATATTCATCCCTGCTATAGTACTTCTAGCTATGCTGACGAAGAATGAAAGACGAAAGTCGAATTTGAAACAGTATGTCTTAGGCCATAGGAGGGCAAGTTAATGCAGAACGTTAGCTTCGTTAACCACTTGTTCGTTAACAAACTTTATACCTCCTTTAAAGCTAATTTGTTTTTTCAGTCGTAATTAACGGAAGTTAATCAAGTCCGTTAATTCGTTAATACTTTGCGTGTCATTTACATTTCTTTGTCTTCACTCACTTCTAGAACACGTATTGACACTGTTAAGCAGATTGTAAGGAAAAATTTATTGCTATGGAGGTCTTTTTGTGTGTTTTGGAAGTTGCTTTTTGCAGTCTAATATAATTTTAAGATAAAAATAGGTTCAAATGCACCAACGAAACTTCGATCCGAAAATCTTTGAAAATTTGGAACAGTGACAATTAATAGACCTATGAGGCTGCAGCTTATTATTTGCCAGAACAAAGAGCTCCTTTCTTCGCTTTTTCTTCCATAAAACTCATTCTAATACGCAACAAGTGTTACCAGTGCAAACTGGTTTGTACCGGTACGATGAATGATTGGTCCAAGAAATTAACGATAAAAACCTTAACGGAAGTTAACAAAATTTAGCGGAAGTTAATGTAGTCTGTTAACACAAAAAAACTTTTTAACAAGTTAATGAAAAAGTTAGCTTCGTTATTAATGGATTAACGGATTTGCGTCCACCTATGTCTTAGGCTGTTAATCATAGATTTGATTGTGCCTTAATGCCTCTGGATACTGTCTAATGTTTATCTTTTTTCATTTTATTTTATTTTTCAACTGAATTACAACATGCTAATTAAAACAGCGATGGTAATAGCAGTCGAAAAAAGGCAATAGCAACAAAACGAACAAACGTTGAAAACATGCAGTTAAATGTTAAATGTTGAAAAGATGTTATTGATCAGTTTAAGCGTGCAAAAGTTTAGTCAATGCCAAAAGTTCACTGCACCCTCACTTAGTTTGCTCTGGCGACGGCACTGCGATCGGAAAATCTTAGAAAAATATCGGAAAACCGTTTACCGATACGGAGATACCGTTTTGATGATTTTTGTTAACCTTTGCTTTATAGCTAGAATATTTTTATACGTCATTTTGCTCATGATTAAACCATTGTTTCATCACAACTTGGAAAAATATTTTCTCCGAAAAATTAAGCTAAATTGTTATAAAAGATACAAAATTTAATAAAAGCCAAAAACAGCGGATAATGAAAGATATTAAAAGAAATGTGGTTTACGATGCTCGAAATAACAAAAAACTATTGCAGGAAAAAAGATCCAAAGCTTGTTTTCTGTTAGTTTCTTTATGGTTGAATTGTTATTTTGTCGCAACAAATTCTCAATTATCGACTTACTATGGATATGATTACATCGTGTGGAAAAGCACATTCATTATTTTCGTGACTGACGTAACAGATTTTTACGATGCAGAAGCGGAATGCGAAACGAGGTTTTCTGGAAGATTGCTTATGACACAAGTGAAAGAAAAAGGACAAGCCGTTGTTGATTGGTTGGAAACTTTGAATTATTGTAAGTAAAAGTAATAAAGTATAAGTTTAATGCAGAATAAAAATCTCTGATGTAGTGAAACGTTTTAAAAAATATCAAAAATCTCAATGTTTGAATTAATTTCGCTGGTGAAAAACAATTTGAATTTTATCACTTTAGTGCTGCATGCAAGTCAACATCGTGTTGCATTGGAAATCCGAAACCGGTTTTTTCGTAATCAGGGGCATGCGAAGTCATTTTTCAGGGATGGGGCAATATCAAAGGAGCCAATATGATGCCGAGTTTGAATTCGGCTCAGCTGTTGTCTCACTGACCTGTGATCAGGGCCTCAGAGAGAAAATTTTCCAGGGGCAGGGGCGTATTTAGGGGGGCCATTGGGCCATGGCCCCCCCTTTGGGTCGCCAGGATTGCAAAATTGCATAGAAAAGTGAGCAAAATTGAGGCATGGCCCCCCCTTTGCAGGTTGGGCATCAGGCTTTGGGCTCGAAATCACCTGATTTTGGGCGAAAAATGGGACAAAATTTGAGCTAGTGTGACAATTTCAAATTCTGATCTATGTTCCTCTCAAATTTTCTGAAGTTTCTGCCCCCCCTCCTTTTCAAAACCCTGCGTACGCTACTGTCCAGGTGGTACCAAGGTCGATATCGGGCCCCCAAATATTATTGGGCCCCCCAAGCTTTATCGGGGCCCATACCGTAAAATAGTTTTTTGTCCGATGGGTGTAGATCTTCATTTAAAAGTGAGGGGATAACGCTTTGGCATATAGTTAGGACCTATGAAAAACACAACTAGACATAAAATTGGTTTAAAAATCCAGCTAGGGAGTTTCGGGGAGCACTGCGAGCTCCCCCATCGGGGTCCGGGGCGGAGCCCCGGAAGCTTAAGCACTTTTTATGTTTCTCGAGGGTAAAATACAGCATTTGATCAACATTGCAGCACCAAACTTGCTAAAATTGACCAGCAGAAAACGTGATATACATGAAAGAAAGCATGTAAAGTAAGGGATGATGACATTGACACAATATTATACAATATAATGACTTTAATACTGCAAATCCGAATATTTTACTGATAAAAGTTTTAAGAAGTCATCTGCAATCATAGACTTCACAAACCCAAATACCTATTGAACTCATACAGATAGAGTGAGTTATTTAATGATAGTAGTATACAGAGGTGGAGTCTTCGAGGACCTATTTTGAAGTCCTTGGCCTCGAAGCCTTAGGCCCTCGAAAATTGCCCTGTCCTCGGCTCGAGTACAGCACTATTTGTTTAACCGTTGAAATTTTGTTGAAAAACGCCAGAAACCTCACGAAAAATTTGCAAATACCTTTTTTGTTTTCCGCAATTGGAGCATAAGCTTAGTCAAGCGGGCCTCCCTCCCCGATTAAAATTTCACCAATGACAAAAATGTGACAAAAAAGCCTATTGTTTCTTCAGTTTCATTTTTTTTTAGCGTTTTTCGCTTACACCAGCAGCGAACAACAATATTGAAGACCAAGGGCCCCGGAACCCCTTCAAATCAATTTTTGCCAGCCAATTTAAACGTAAACCTGGAAGAAATGGATAGTTTTTGTCTTAAAAGTTGCTATTTCAGGATTACATCTGGCCTTTTTATGAACGTAATGCATTAACCAAGGCCGGATTTACCACAATATGGCGGATTACCAGCTAAGGGCCCTGCGCTCAAATCTTAATACTTTTTATGGTCTTCACCTACATTTGGCAGAAATATGTTGCGAAAATCTCCAAAGTATCAGTGCGATGTAAATCCGACCCGGCAATAACATGGTTAGTAAGCGTAACCATCTATTGTACTATTTTTCAATAACAATTCATATTAATTCACCTCCACCTCGCCAGTTTTCACGCACAAAATACTTTAAAAAAATTAGCCATGGAAAATGCTGATTGAACAAAATCGTTGAACAAATCATTGAACTGGTTATTTTCATGGTTACAACTGGTTATTTTCATGACAAAACGAAAATCTCTAAGGATAATCTTCGATTGGGTTTTCATTTACTGCTAAAATGGTGCACGGTGACGAGACAATGCACCTTATTTCCCCCTACCTAGATCAAATCACGTACAATTAATCTTTAACACCAAAATGCAAGATGTTAAACGTGTTTTGAACTTAAATTGCAACTAGAAGAAGGATTAAACGATTTAATTTTTTTAATTGGCTTTCAAATGTAAAAAATCTAGTGCTTTCAAATGTCTCTAAACATGTGCGAAATGTGATTCAATGGCATTAAAATAGCTTTTTTTTCCAAAAAAGTTACAAAAAATCGCCCAAGCAGCTGAGGGCTTCGCCCCCAGACCCCCAAAGCCTCCGGCCGCTGGGGGCCCCGCCCCAAGACCCCCCGTATGTGATACTTTTGGATACACTGGCTTTCTCAAAACGTCTCCAAAGTTACGTATTTGCACTTTTCAACTATATTAGTCTAAGCCCTCTCCCTCTGCAAAATCCTGGTTAAGTGCCAACAGGCAATTTTTTGATAACGTCATTGCATGTGATCTGTGGTTTAGGCCTCCCCAATCAAAAATTCTGGGTACGCCTATGAATTGGAGATTGCCCGAAAAAGTTTTTTGAAGACCTTTTTTTTTGGAGAACACTTGCGGATGTGTCCTTGGTCCTTGGCCTTGGCCTCGAGCAGTCCTGTCCTTGGCCTCGAGAGGATCTCTCCTCGGAAAGACTGTCCTTGGCCTTGGGCTCGGATTTTTTTGTGTCCTTGGTCTCGAGCCTTGTGTCCTCGACTCCACCTCTGGTAGTATGGTATGTCAACTTTGACTCCGCTCTCTGAGGTTGAAATGCTTTTGGATCTCTGGAAATGTGGGCTCTTGTACATTTTTATACCGTAGAATTAAGGCTCTCAAGGCAGAGTAATGTAACTGATAAATTCTCCTCTTTGTTTGATCAAATCGGCCACTATTGGATGCCGTAAAGGCTGTGCAGCAAAAATAGCAACCAATTACCAGTAGTGAATAGGCTGACCGATATTTTTGCTGTTGGCAAGTTTGATTACTGTGTTATGGTGCAATACCAAAACTTAATGCGAAAACTTGAACTCTTCCGGGCCCTTGAGCCTTAGGGTGCAATACCAAAACTTAACGCGGAAACCTGAACTCTTCTAGGCCCCTTG
Source organism: Trididemnum nubilum (assembly GCA_963965965.1). Taxonomy (NCBI): domain Eukaryota; kingdom Metazoa; phylum Chordata; class Ascidiacea; order Aplousobranchia; family Didemnidae; genus Trididemnum; species Trididemnum nubilum. The sequence continues at coordinate 23,832,557 of OZ014484.1, forward strand.
AGCCCGGGCCCCCTAGGCCCGGGTAAAATGTAACCCCTGAACCCCCCTCTCGCAGGCCTTGCCTGTAATTACAGATTATCCTCTATTGCATCAACTTATACATAGTTGGACTGAATACATACAGTAAAATAAAGTCGACTGAAACAGAGCTTATCAAGCGACGCAATGTCCGCTATTCACACAAAACAGCTGGCGTTGCCACTAGTCGCTCCCCCTACTATTTTTTTTTCAATTTTGGGAAAAAAAAGCTCAAAAACAGTAAGCAAATCTTTTTGACACTTTTTTGATTAGTTAGTATTATTTTTAACATCATAATGGCCTACACTATTATTTTAGAAACCTTTCTGTTAATAACTCTACTATTATCAATCTTATTCAAATAGTTTCATTCCATTTGCTACAAACCATTTAGTTTTAACCCGAAATTTCTAGAACCTTATAAAATTAAAATTTAAGCCACTAAAAGTATGAATGTTGAATGGTTGAGTACAAAAAGTGGATTGAAGTGAAAAACCGCCGCTATTGCGATCCAGGCGAGAGCCGCGGTATAGCTTATACCAGGAACGTATTTACGGAGGCCATTGTGCCATGGCCCCAATCTTTGGGTCTCCAGTAAAGCATGATTACCTCCGAACAGTACGCAAAAATGAGCCATGGTCCCTTTGGAATTTGGGCAGAAAATCTGGTCATTTTTACCAGTTTGGAATTAAGAACATTTTGGTCTGGTTTTTATCTCCCTTTCCAAATGCAACACGCCGGGCACCCCCTTTCGAAAATCCTTCGTACGCTACTGAGAGATGCTGCTTGAGATTGGTTTGAGAACTACTTAGAGTTATTAAAAAAATGCCTCAACCTTTTTTCATTTTTTCTTAAATTGCCTTAAGCATTATCCGCTAAAATAAATTTAATCCTTTTGACTCCATGCTATTGACAACCCCTAGTTTTGAAATGTCGTGACATCAGAAAAAATGACTTTGCAAAGTTCCTTACAGAATAAGCCCCTCAATGTTCGATAATCGAAACGCTTTGCTTTTTCGTCAAAAAAATTTGCAAAGTCAACCTTTTTAGATGACACGAAAATTTTGAAACGCAGAGCGGTCAGTGGTACAGAGTCAAACGGATTAAATCTGTTTTTGCAGGTAAAGGAAATAGTGGAGCAAGGTTTAGAACACCTCTTTATTACTTTAGGTCGTACTCAATATTTAGTAAAACTGGAAGCAAAAACGTAAAATATCGGCAAAAAACTGACAAAAAACGGATACTGTAGAAATTCACATGAGGGTATCGTAGATATGCTCAGTCTTGAGTAGACACACACTGTTTTTATTTTTATCCTTTAGAAAGGCAATCTTTTGCGAACCTACTATACTGTAAGTTTAAGTTATGCCACGATTCAAAAACACAGTGGTACTGGACGGCATCCTTTTCTCTAATTTTGCGACATGGCAATATTTCTGGATTTTGTTATATTTTTTTGTGCTAGTATTATGTTTTTCGACCGAAAGCAGCACAAATGTATAAAAATGTAGACCAAAGTTAAGGCCCATATTTGCAGCATTGCAGCTTAACTGCACAATGTCACAGCGGTGGCAAGCGGTTGGTAACATTGTGGTTTTGATTTCAATTGCCCGGGCCCCGGGTATCGAAATCCAGACTTGCCGTTTCCGAATAGAATTCCAACTCTTGACCAACTGGTTGATTATATTAAACCATGGATTCCATAAAAAAATCATATAAGCTGGTAAAAAAGGAATTACGGTTTGGGCAATTTTATTATTAAATCCCAGAATTAACTACTTCTAACGCACGCTCTTCAATGCATGGAAATAAGCCCTGTTTTCGCGTTGCTTTTGAATGCAAAAAATGCAATGCAAAATGAAACTTTTAATCATACTGAATTCCAGCGCAGCGCTGACTGTTAATTAAGGTTAGCTTCTTTTCAATTAGGCAGAGATTAATTTTATTGATGCTAATGCTAATACTCTCCGAACGTTCCCATAGATCAAACTGTTTTCTTTTATTTCAACAAAATGCATAGGGTATAACGGTTCATTTTATTGTTTAATTTGTAGCAGCGACAGATGAATTGCTTTCAAAACATCGGCGCGGCCGCTTTGCGCTACTGGCTAAAATAGTAGCGGTACTGCCGCTTTTCACTGATGAGAGGAAAAAGCAGCGGTGCTTACCGTTGCTGAAACAACAGCTACTTTGTCAGTAGCGGTAGCGCCGCTGCTTATTAGCACTTGTAGCGCACAGCCAGCGCTGGATGATTGTTTGTGCCCAACATTGATGCCTTCTTTTTGGCACGATTTTTTTTTTCATTCAAAAAATTTATTATAAAAGTCCAGAAATAATTCTTCGTTTTTAACTCATAGCTCCATTGAGCTCATTTCCATTTTCTGCAACATTGCCACAATCTAATACCCAAAATTAATATATTATACTGTAAGTTTTGTAACCATCGATAACCTGGGTAAAGGGTTATTTATAGTCAGTACTTAAACTGTAAAATTTTGCACGGGGGGACGCTTTTGCAGCCTTGACCAAACGCATTCGGAATGCGAAAGTACTTTAGTGAAAACTATGTCTTTCCGTCCCCGAAATCGAGTGAAAGCCGAAAGAAAAAAAGGACTTCACAGAAAATTGAGGAGTTTTTCTCCCCGAAATCAAGTGAAGACCAAAAAAAAAGTCTTCACCAAAAATTGAACAGTTTTTGTCCCCGAAATCAAGTGAAGACCAAAAAAAAAAAGGTTTTCACCTCAATGTAGGACTATATTCGACTGGAATTTATAGGATTTTTCAGTGCTGACTGGCCTTTTTTTGTCTGATCAACCAGCGCTCAAATTTTTATGGGGGGACGCTAATCTTTATAAGGGGACGCTAACTCTCGATGGGGAGACGCGTTCCCCATACAATTTAAGTAGGGGAAGGTGGGGTGAGTTGGACACTAAAGTTGTAAATTGCACATTACTCGAGAATGCTTGCAGATATAAAAACCGTTTTGGTATGAAATAAAATTACATGCATTTAGGTCTTTAACCACAGCCAAAAATCTTGTGTTGAACATTACCTTCAAGCCAAAGTATTCGATCCAAAAAGTGCTCTTAATTTGTCTAAACAACCCTCATATAAGGGTATGTTGGTCAACCGTGTAGGGTGTGTTGGACATAGCCCCCCTGAGAAAAATTTCTGGCTACGGGCCTGCTATACATAAGAGTAGCCATTTAATTTAAGAAATTTACACCACAGTAAAACATTTAAACCAGATTTAAACCACAGCTTACATTAGTAGACTAAGTTACCCAGTCGTAATATCATTCTGCATCACTCCACTAAGACCTGGGGGGTGGGAACCAAAGCCAAGACATTATAATCGCTCTACTGCATAGGCTTAAACGAATAATAACGAAATTTAGGTGGCATGCTCATTGCTCCATTCTTCAATTCTGCTCCGAGAAAATTGCGAGCAACAAAATAGCAGGCCTACTTATCGGCAAAGCTAACAAAATATCAAAAATAACGAAACTTTCTGAGGAAAAAGTACAGTACCGGTACACCGTTAACATTTTTGGTTAAAACTTTATGGTGTAGCGTAGGAGGGATGTTCAAATATTATATGACGCTCTCAGAAGAGGGTGGGGTTGGAAAAATCTTTAAATGCAATGCAAAACGATGGATATAATTAGGCCTACGTCTTAAAATTGTTAAATGAGGAGGGGTTAAAATTTCGTCGTATGATATTTGAACGGCTCCTAGTCATGACTTAAACTTAAAACTTTAAATCAGAAAAAATTGTCACAATAAGGACTAGCCTACACACCAAAATTTTGGTGTAGCCAAGTCATTAGGCCTAAACCTGTGCAGATAATACACAACACAGCCAACCTTGGAAATAGCCAACATTGTCAGCAAAATAGCACCATCGTCCAACCACCAACATAATAATAATCAACATAATAATAATAATGGACATCTGTCCAACATGCCCTACCAAAATTCGTCCGATTTACCCTCAAGGCTGCCATATTGTTTGGACTGCTGTCAGTCTAAATCTGTTTGAATTTAAAGGTAAGCGAAACACCCTGTTAGGTACTTGTAGTACCTAGTCTTTCTCAAATACTTTAGTTGAAAGCGACTTTTCACGACTCTCTTTCAAACAGGCGGAGAATAATTTTTCACAATATTGGTTTAGTGCCTAAAACGACTATATTTTGAACATAATTGACCACTGCAGCCATGTTTTTTACAGAAGCAACCAGAAAGTATTGGAACTGATAAAAGACACTTCTATCTTTCCAAGCGTCAAATCTCGTGATAATTCCATGAGCCAATCACGAGTTAATTACGTTTGTGCAACCTACCCTCTTACCCTACTTACCCGACCTTCCCCTACTGGTTGTAGTAATTGGTTTGCATTATTTTTGATTACATTGTACAGATCTGGATTATCTATATTGATTTTCATATTTTTTCAGTCGAAGACGAGAAGTGTCCGTTTGTTGGCATATACAAATATAATTCATCGGAAGAACCTTTCTATTGGCTCTCCGGCATTAAAGTCGAAGCTAGACACGGCCGACCTCGAGTATTCAAAAAATTTCCGAGTTTTTACAATAAATGCGGTTGCATATGCAGGAAAAAACGTTTTGGATACTTGCCCGCGCATTGTTTTTCATGGCATCAATATCTTTGCGAAACCGAACGTAAGTATCGGCTGTTGTCACAAGCGTGCGGTCTGTACATAACAGTACACGTAGCAGTATACAGTAGATTCTCGTAAAAAATCTGTAAATTTTGGTGAAAGCAACAAGGAAAAATATCACTATTTAACCTGTGGCAAATTTGTATTGAAAAGATTTTACCACTGGATAGTGGTGGTCAAGGACAAAAGTTTAGAGGTTAACAGCATAAAAAATCCATTGCCAAGGAGCACCAACATTTTTTGTGGAGGGCAAAATAAGCTATTTGTTGCAATCGGAGCACAAAATTGCCGAACTTCAAAACGGTTGGAGGCAGAAATTTCAAATTTACAACTAAGGCCGGAATCACACGATCAAGTTTTTGCACAATTTTCTTGTATTAATGTTTTTTGAGCTATCGCATCGAGACGCAGTTTTCTTGCTCAGCTCCTTGCCAGACGGAAGCGTCTGGGTTTTTCAGCAAACAAATTGCCGAAACTTTATCACATGTATTTTCTTTGCTGTAAAATCATTTACGCAGTATTTAAGGAATTTCTTTGAAATTTGTCACGGCGATAGTAATGTTATGCGCTTGTCGATTCATTGTTATTTCTCATTTGCCAAAATGAAGCAAGCACGTTCACACAAGCGTAAAGCTGCTGCTATTGTAATAAATAGCTATTTGAGTTCTACCGCAAATTGCGTGAATTTTTTTCGACCTGCAATGAAATGAAATTGATAAATGGAAAATGTCAAAATACGTTTGCTTGTGTGGAACTCTTAAGCGTATAGCGTAGCTTTTTTATGCTATGCTATCTATATCTCCAATAAATTTGTATAACATTGCATGATTGATCAAGTAATATTAAACCAGATAAGTTCTCTCCGGTACTTGCGGTTTGAGAGGGCTCAATAATGAGATGTCTGCAGGGTAACTTGTAACTTTATTGTTTTCAAGTAAGAATAAGAGCGTTTTTGTTTGGTTTTTCACAAAATCAGAAATTGCTGAAAATTATCTCCTAAAATTTATCTTGCTTAAAAATGCGACAGGCTCTTTTGCCATAGGACATGTCAAGTTTTCACCACAAAAATATTAAAACCATCTCAAATTCACCACAAGCAAAAACTGGGCCACAACCTTTTTTCCGATCAGAAGGAAATTTTCAACACCTTGATTAAAACCAGAACACACATTGAATACTTATTGTAACTATTTGCAGAAGTTTGAGTACATTTCATTGGTTCTCAAATATCCAGAAAAATGAAGAAAAAAAATCTTTTGTTAGCTTATGAAAAAGAAATTTTGATCACATACAATTTTGACTTCATTTTGATCTATAAAATCTACCTAAACTGGCTCCAAAATACCCGAAACCAATGTTGGTATACGTTTGATGATATAATAAAACCCTGAAAAAATTTTGATTTTATTGACTGTTTCGAGCCAGAGATAGAAGACGTCTTTGTCGATTAAATCAAAAGCGGTAAAATCTCTTACTACATTTTTGCTTGTTAATTGTGACGCTTTTGTTTTTTGCGTCGACTGCGGCAGTATTTTTTTGTATTCTGCAGCTCAATACTTTCAAAGTCATAGCTAAAAGCTTAGTTTCTTCATTGAGAACGGCGGCTTTTAGAAAACTTGCTGGCTCGGTTTTATTTCCCCCGCAAGAACTCAGTAAGACTTTCTAGACACTGATTTTCATTCTCACACGGCTGTGCAATAAAATTACTGACAGGTGCCCGCAATAGTGAGCCATAAACTTGCGCGACCTTTCACACTATTGGTACAAGAAAGTTGAGCAAAAAACTTGATCGTGTGATTCTGGCCTAAAATGGAAACTGGATAACAACAAAACAACGATTATGCAAGTTTGGAAGTAATCGGTCACATGATGTATAAGGGTTTCCAAACAAAAAAACTGTTTAGTCGATCGGAGGTTCAAATGACTCATAGCTCGTAACAATTTGAATTTCGAACCGCTCGGGAATGCACTTTCAGCCTCTTCATTTAAAGTTTCGGAATATTGACATTTTTTTCTTATTTGGACTTCTGCGGAGCTCGGAAGTTCCTTATGTTTTTCCGAGCAAAATTAGCAATTTTTTTGCAACCAGAGGATGAAATCGCTACAACTTTGAAACAGCTAAAAGTATAATCTTGAAATTCAGAAATTAGATGCTAAATCAAAAATTAGAAGCTAAACGCATGGAACCTTTTTGCTCACTTTGGGGGCGATCAATTTTGTGATACGGATTTCCAGGTCAAACTACCGAAAAGCCTGTTGGAGGTTCAAATCGCTCTGTCACGAAAACTAACTGAAGGAGGAAAATAAAATTTTCGAACTTTATTAACCACCTGGGAATGTAGTTTCACCTCCCACATTTAAAGTTTTGGAATTCCGACAGCAATTATTTTATCTTTATTTATTAACTTATTTATTGGGACTTCTGCGACTCGGCGCATCGGAAGTCCTTACATTTTTCTGAGCAAAATTAGTGGTTTTTCTGCAACCAGAGGCTGTTGTCGCGGGAACTTCACAACGGTTAGAGGTGAAAACTCGAAATTCAGAACTTAAATGGGAAACATATGGAACAACCTTTGAGCAAATTTTGGGCGCAATTAATCACGTGATACACAGATTCAGATTTATTCCGCTAACTTTGAATACAAGAATATGCACAAAAGGAATATAGGTAAACTTCAAAGTATGAAAGAGAATGTGAGTAAAAAGAAACTAAGAAACTGACTGATGCTGCGTATTATTTTCCTCGGCAACATGAACATCTACTTTATTTCTGTTTATTATCTTTTTTTCTTCTTCGTAAGAACTTTTTTCTAGATGTAAAAAGTCAAAAACCACCTGAGCTAGAAACTTGAAATTTGGAGATATGATAAGTTTGTATATGAAGTTGCGCATTTGCATTTTGGCGGTGCCAGATTACGTGATTTAGGAAAGAAGAGCCCAATTCTTATTATTTCAAAGTAACTTGAAATTATAAGTTAAAACCTTAAAATTTATTGATGCTAGCATTTTGAGGCTACAAGATATTGCACCACAACTATTTCTCGATCAAATTGAGTTTGGTCAACATCAACACGTATTGGCGTAATGATTAAAGACGCTAGAGCCGTGGATCTCAAACCAGGGGCGTATTCTCCATGCATGCAAGGCATGCATTGCATGCATAGTCATTTAGCCAAAAAAGAAAATAATGATTTGAACAAGTAGCCTGCCTACATGTAAAAATTTAAAACAAAATCAAACTAAGTTGCCACAGTTACAGGAATTCACTTTCAAGTCGAAGTAGTAATAAATAGTCTTGCTTAATTCATTGATTTCAGTTTTTGCCTGTTTTCAGCATATTGCTAAATTACAAAAAATAATGGCAACACGCATGCAATTTTCAAATTGCATTCAACGGCTTAAAAGATCGCTGTGTTTCGATACGATTACGAACAAAATTAAATAGGTTTGAAAGCTTTGATTGGCGCATTGTTTGCTGCAAAAGTTCTTTTATCCGTGTAGTTTCTTGTTTTACGTAAAATATAGTCTCTATTTTGATTTTAGATTTTATTACAGTAACTTAGCTTAAGACAGGCCACAAACAATGCGCCAAAGCATGCAATTTTAAATATTGCATGCGTGTTGCCATTTATTTTATGTGATTTAGCGATATGAAAAAAGCGAATAACTAAGCGGCAAAACCAACTCGTGATAGCCGGTTGGTATTGGCTTTAAGTAATGTAAGTCAGAGTGAGTTTTTAATACGGTACTGTTCGCACTATTTAGACTAAATGTTGAGCGATAAAAGTAAAAGCAAGATGTGAAATCAATTTAAACAAAGAGTTACCAGTAGTTGGTTCAGTTAGTATTTAGTTAGCCTTAGCTAAAGCTAGTCGTAGAATTTGCTCTTGGTTTGCAAAAAAGTTTTTAGGACTATCAGTAAACTACCGTTTGGTAGTTTTGCTACTTTGCTTGTGCTTTACTGGTTCTTGAATAAACTAAACAAGGCCAGGCCTATCCATATATACATTGGACTAGCCTTGAGCCCACTAGCCTGCTTAATATTGCATAGCATCGCTGGCTGTTGCCAGCAGGCTACGATATATTGTAATGACATGAGGAAGAGGCTTTGAAAGTAGGCTATGTATTTGCTATTCAGCAAGTTGGCTTAGCTTAGTTTTGCAATTAATGTTTTTGCTTTAATGTTATTAAGCCTACTTTACTGTTAGTGTTAGCCTAGTATGGTGCCGGTAACTGGTTAGTGGCATATATAAAACTGCTAGACCTGTCACTGTAGTAACACAAGGAAGACTTGTACTGGGACAGTAAATGTACAGTACACACCAATGTGTACTGGAGAGCAGGGCCACCGAGAGGGGAAGGGGCAGAGGGGTATAATGACCCCGGGGCCCATGGGCTTCAGGAAGGCTCGAAAGGGGCCCATCAAATGACATTTAGAAATGAGCATGTGAGACCTTCTTTTTGGAGATCACCTGATTTTAACCGAAAAAACTGTTAGAATTCCGGTAAAGAACTTTTTTTTTTTTGGAGATCGCATCATAATTTGGACAAAACTGCGGCATTGTCTTCGTCTGTTTTGGAGTTCACAAAACCTGAATTCCGTCATATTTCAGCTGGCCCCGGGCCTACGTTCGGCTCTTGGTGCCCCTGCTGGAGAGAGGAGGCCTAGTTGCAATACCAAACATTTATTAGTTTTTAGTTGTTTTTTATTTTACTGCTTGATAATTAATGACGTCATCAAAACGGATGACGTCATCATAACTGCATGCTTTATCTGAAATGTCACGCTACGCCACTGTTTCAAACTTTTTTTTTTAATTACACAACGGTTTCCAAGCAATTTTTTAAATGGCTTGCGATCTCTTTAAAAAATTAATAAAAATAAACACAAAACAACAAGTTTATTTTTATTGTGTCAATGGGACGGGTACACTTCCTTCTTTGCCATCAGTTCAGCTAGGTTGGGTTCCGTTTGGACTACGCAACCCTCATATAGTGAATCGCATCTGACCGGTTTTGACCTTTTGGCTTAATTGCAAGTAGCCCCAAAAATGCAGGTCACACTCCTACATTGTTGGGAATGGAATTAATACTTTTAACACTGTAAGGCCTAGGCAGTACCACAGCGCCTCACTTTAATAACTAGGCAGTGGATGAGTAAAAATTAGAAAATTTATTCAATCACATATTCTGGTTCAAAAAGCAAATAACCCAAAATTAGTGACCAAATATCAGTTACGGTACTGCACAATAATCAGCACTACTTCACATTTACTGAGTGCTGCAGAACAATTACTAAGCACTGCAGAACAATTACTGAGCACTGCAGAGATTAATGAGCAATTTGGAAGAAAATTACAACACCCAGCAGCCTAAACCTAACTCTGCAAGAAAAAGGCTGCAGTAAGTTATCACCAAAAACAGACCTAAGCTAAACTTCAATCATAGCCTACACTGACTCACAAAAAGCGCTTACAGGCCCTAACAGTGTTTAACTGCTCTCAAAGCACCAGATTAATGCCAAATAATAGTATACTTATAAACCAGGCAACTCACAAACTTAAATACGAAACTGAATGTACAGATGCAACTTCCAGTAAAATTAGGCTACTCGCGACAGTTTACCGCGGTCAGCAGAGATGGGCGGAGTCAAAAAACATAGACTCCGAATCCGCTCCGAGTCCGAAGACTTGGACTCCGACTCCTATCCGAAACCTGTTTGTCAACAAATTTTTGAATCCGAATCCGCTCCGACTTCGAAATAAAAGAATTAGCTTACCTGTGCATGATGAAGCTTAAAATATGCTAAATTGCCACCTTGAACTACCTTCATTTTGCTTCAGCTGCTCACCCAATGTGAACAGTTTGTAATCCATAATGAATACATCTTATCACAATAATAGAAAGGATCTAACAAGCAAATTATCAATTTGCAGTTCTTTGCCCTATCACGTAAACTTATGGTGCTAAGCATCAGTACAATTTACAGACACGGTACTTAGTATTACCAGCAAGCTAATCTAAAGCTTTTGAATACAATTCTTATTCCTTAATGATGCAAAAGCTTGATCTGAAAGAAATATGAACTGAAAGCAACTTGAAAAAACATAAAAACAATAAGCAAACAAATAAACACCTAATGAAAAGCACTGGTAGTGTTGGCTGAATCTGCATGCGCTGTGTGCTCACAATAAACAGCATAATGCAAGAATGCACTTAGCCTAAATAGCTGCATGATTGTATACTTCTGTTCCATTTACTTCCAATTTGAGTTCAAAGTTATGATTGAATCAACAGTGGAAGTTGAGAGGCGAGTACGCTTTTTTGAAACAGTTGTTCCACAACAACTAAAAGCTCTCTCGCTGGAGGAACTTGAGGCAGGGATGCTAAGCACACCTATAACTAATCTACTTAAATCCGGAAATTTACTTCGAATTTCAGCAGAGAGCCAAAACTTTAAAATATCAAAATGTCCATCTGGAGTAAAAAAATTATTCGTGAAGTCATCTTCAAAGTGGTGAAGTAGATACAAATTCAATTCATCCCCATCAAATTTAAAAGTTTCTTCATCTTGCCACTCAGAAAACTCACCATCAATGCTTGACTTGCTGGTGGAATTTACCTGGTTTTGTCGGTTTTCATATACATGATCAAGGACAGTGTTTTTACTAGTATCTGCAACATCAGATTTATTGGAGCTTGATTGGTCATTAATTTGCTCTCGTAGTAAACTTCTGGCGAGATCAATCACTTCAGTCTTCATGTCTTCACTAAAAGCACGCATACTTTTGAATTTGGGATTAAACATAAATGCCATTTTGTGCAAAGGTGTCACAATGAATTTATCATGTAATGCATGAGAAGCACGTTCTTTTAAAAAATCCAATATTGGTGAATCAGCAGCATTTTTTCGTACACTTCGTTCAAGTTTGGTATACCATTGAAAAACATGATGACTTGTAGGATATAGATCACCCTCCAACGCTAATGTTGCTTGTTGAAAAGGTTCCAAAAAATTTATCAAAATATCAATTAGGGCAAAATCAATTTCATCCAATCTTTTTATTTCCCCCACTTCTTCAAGAAGATCTTTCACTTCAGTTTCCACCTTTTTAATTGATTTCAGCATAACCAGCAATGAGTTCCAACGAGTTTCATTGTATTGTTTTATGGAGCAGGAGAGCTTATTATTTAGACCACTTTTTTTGCAATAGGTTGCTAAACCCTTACTAGCATTCACAGTCTTTCTCAGCATCTCAACATGTGTCACCAACAGATCATTCTCACTGATAGGATGAACCGATTTACTCAACTTATCTAACTGCAAAGTATGTTTCAAAACTGTGCTAATCCTATGACAGGCACAAGGCTGCCTATGATAACATGCCAAAGCTGATTTGATGTTGCTGCCTTCATCGGTTACAAAATAAATGTTATTCATTAGCATACTTGATGTAATTCCAAACTGTTTCAATCCTGACACAATATTCTTGTTTAAATTTTGTCCTGTTTTAGCATCATCACCTAATTCAAACACAGATAAAACACGGCTTTGCAATTTTTCATTATTGACAAAATGCGCAGTTAAAGAAACGTAGCTTCTCTGTTTCACATCAGTCCATAAATCAGTAGTGACACCTATTATACCATACTCATTTATTGCTGACTTTAACATTTCTTTCAAGTTTTCAGTTACCTTCTCTTTTTCTGTGGCCATTCTTCGTTTCACAGTTCTTCTACTTGGAACCAATGATTCAGCAGAACAAGAGCCGTGTGTTGCACCAATATCAATGGCAGTTGTATGAGTTCAATAAAACCTTTGCCTTCCAGGGATTGAAGAGGTCTTAAATCACAAACTACATACTTCAGACATGCTCGCTGAAATTTTTCGTTAACAGATTTTGTGGGTTTAGCTTGTTTACAAAATCCAGTGACCTTTGTTTGTCTGATTTAGGTGCTGGTAGTTATATTTTCACAAGTGCTTTTGCAGGTTGCTAAATGCGTGCGTAGATGAGTGGTGCCACTATGTGACTTATGGTGCTTTAAGAATGAGCCACAAATTTTGCACTTAACATAGTTTGCATAATCATTCTTGGATGTCCCATCAGCATAATGCAGAAGCATAAATGACTTCCATACTTCACTCTTTTTGTCAGTTGCTGATTTTTCCACTACTTTGCCTATTCGAAAAAGATGAGCAATTTGATTTTGAGAAGCCATATGGGTACCTGATACTGTAGCAGGAAAACCAATAGAGTAATTCTGTCCTAGTTTGTCTACACTGCAGGGTAACTACCTACCGGTAACTTTCAGCAAATCAAGTTCTATCATAGGCAGGTAGGTTACTCCTATACTAATCAACTAATATTGTAACTAGCCAACAGGTAAGTCACTGATTAAGTGGTACCTCGGTAAGCTAGTACTTCCATTCTGAAATTGAAACACACTCTAGTAATCAGAGTTCTAGAGCTATTTGACTGACCGGTTATGGGTTAAGTTAACCACATACCACAAAATCTCCAACCCACATGCCTGTCATTACTACCACCCTAAACAAATCAGAAATGCCAAATACGGAGTAGATCGAGCAGCGGTAACCAAAGTCCGCTTCACTCCAAATATATTTTATACGAACTTTGGCTGTAACGAAAGAATGCGCAATGGAGGAAAACAAAAAAATTGAATTACCAAAAATTTAGAAAGTTGTAACCCAAATAAATGTCTTAGTCTACAACTTAAAATCCGGATCCGCTCCGAATCCGGTTTCATTTCAAAAAATCAAATCCGGATCCGGCTCCGGCTCCGGTTAGATATAGCCGGAATCCGGCTCCGCTCCGCTCCGGATCCGGCTCCGTGCCCATCTCTGGCGGTCAGTAGAACAAGAACAACAAGTTTTGCGGATAAAGGAATGGATTAAACTAACATCATCAAAGGTGAGGATTATAAACACAATTGGACTGTCACACCGACCCCAATAACTTAGCGTTATTCAAACAAAATAAAGCCTAAACGAAACGGTCAAAAGCATGCACACACTACAACCATATAACCACCAAAACCATCGCCTGGAGGCAGAACGGTCACATGAACAACGTCAAAGAGCGCATCGCGATTCAGACAGCACCAAAAAAAAAAATCTCACCAAGCGTAGGCTTTTACAGAACAACTCTAAATATGCACAAAGGATGACCTCAGCCATCAAACCTGAAATAACGCCAAGGTTGCGTCGACTCACAAAGATCAGTGTCCAAAAATACGATTAGCAGGTCATTAGACCCCTAATGCAAATAACGAGTAAAGCACATCCTTAAGTGGTGAAACACTGAAAGAGTCAAAACAAGTCCAATAGCCACCACGAAAATTGGCCCAAAAGGTTAGGTGTAGAGATGGGCATTTCAGAATACCGAATCCAGAAGGATCCGAATCCCGAACAATCCGGAATCCAAATTGAATAATCGGAACCGGTTTTAAATCAACGCAATTACGTTGGTAAAAATTGTTTGCAGGTAATTTTCACATAAAATTGTAGTGGGCTATTTGCTCTGAAATTGTATGAGCGACGCATCCTCTCAATTTACTGGCTTCACTAACGCATGCTGAGCACATGATTGTATGAATAACGTGCTGTGCTCAAAGCGGCAATGGCGTCGCTAGGGGGCGGCCCGGCGCGGGTGTTACCGTTTTTTGGAGTGACACCATTTTATGATACCAATCAAGCAAAAAACAAAAAACAACAATTCGTTTAATATTATTGGAAACGTTTAACACACTGGAAAGAACTAAAAAAATGATTTAAAGCATCTTTTAAAAGATCTAAGTAGAAGAGGGGCGCTAATTTGTCATAACTAGAACTCTCAAATCTATAAAACACTTCACGAAATCGTTAAAACTAAGCAATCAGCTTTGATCGCTTGTTGAAAACATGCTTAATATAAGTTTTACAAAAAATATATAACCTCAGGAATAGGCGGGAGGTGGTGGCTATTTAGTATTACTTAATCACAAATCACTTTGACTCAAATATCGTTCCATTAGCTTCCCCCCAACCAATTATTTTTCTCTCTTAAATACCGACGAAATGAATTACTCCTTGTGAGTTTCACTGAAATATAAGATTTTATCAGAGGTGGACACAAATAACATTGTACCAAAACCGCAGCGCAACTTCCGCAATGAACTTTTTGATTCAGTAGAAGCGCAACGCAATTCCGCAATTGCGAAATGGCATTTTCGGACGAAGTTAAGGCGCAACGTAACGTCCGCAATTGAAATTTCAAAACACAACGCAAATACCGCATTTTTTTCGATTTTAGACTGAAAAATAGTAAATAATTTGCTAAAGAAGGCCGACATTTATCAATATTACAATCAAAATGGAACAAAATTAAGTCCAATGTATAGAATTTCGTTATTTACCGAAAAAAAAAAAAAAAAAAAAAATTTGAGAGCGCAACGCAATTAAAGTGCACCAAATTTTAAAGACTAGCCCGCAACGCAACTTCCGCAATGTTTTCCGCGATTGCGGAGGTTGCGTTGCGCTTCTAATTGCGCTTTGCCCACGTTTGGATTTTATGATTTACGTTACCGGATTGAAAATAAGAGATTTGAAATTTTACCATTAGCTCTCTCCCACACCGTCACTGCCCACTTGTGCAAGAAGTTTAATCATGTTTTTGCACTGCTAATTTCTATGCCCATTTCAAAAGCATTATTTTTTAATCATTTGCGTGCTATCTGGCCTAAAAGTTACCAGCGCGGAAGCCTAGGAAAGAGTCACCAGAACGGCAACTGTTTAAAAACAAGCAACGTTATTTTTCCAATTAAAATATAGTTGTTTTCCCAAAAGTTGTTTTCCCAAATGAAATATAAAAGTTTCCCTAAGTTTTCCCAATTGAAAAAGTTGTTTTCCCAAGTTGTTTTTTGAAATATAAATAGGAATAGTTTTCCCAGTTGAAATATAAATAGGAATCTAGCCTGCAGCTTTTGGATTACCGGTATATTGCTCTACCACTTGAGCTAGAAAAGACGTTTCTTCGCATGCTTAATTTTGGCTATTTAAACCCAGCAAGTTAAAGCAAGTAACGTAGCAAGTTAATAGCGTTAACTTGGTGGGTTTAAATAGCCAAAATTAAACATGTAAGGAGACGTCTTCTCCAGCTCAAGCGGTAGAGCAGTAGACCGGTAATCCAAAAGCTGCAGGTTAGACCATTCTGGTAACTCTTCCCTAGGCTTCCGTGCTGGTAGCCTTTTAAGCCAGATAGCACTCAAACGATTAAATATTCAACCTCTGGCCAACAAACGTCAAAACATTACAACTAAATTATTATTAACAGCATTATTTTTATCAAAATAAGCCTAAAATTATGTTATTTTTGCAAAAAAGTGAAAAATTTCAAGCGCCTGGGGTTTGCCCCCAGACCCCCGAAACAACCGCCCCCATTGCAGATTTCTGGCTACGCACCTGAGTCTAATCATGTTTGCCCTTGACTGTGAGCTAATTAAGAACGCAACTAAGTGGTGAACATTTAGAAGCACTCAACTTCATGCACTGCAATAAATAAAGTAAATCGTTGAATAAATTTTTTCTGAATATCAGTGGTGGTTGACTGGTTGTTCACTTTTTCAGCAAATTAAGTTAATTTAAACCAGAATAGAATTCGGTTTCAGCTATTAGGAATAATTCTGGAAGAGCCAACTATTCTGAAATGCCCATCCTAATCGAAAGTGTTGAGAAGGAGCTGGAAGCGGAAGCAATTTTTTTCAAAATCAGGCGCTTCCGGATTTTCAAATTGGCTACAAACGTAGGAGTAAAATGTAACAATAATAGTATTGATGCACAGAACTGGACAGCGCTGTTTCGAGCTTTTACCTCTAATCAGCAGCCCTCAGCATATATAACCAAAGGTATTCCCCAGCTTTTTTTTTGATATATGAATCATTTTATTGGAAAGTTAAAACATACTCAAAAATTGCAATTCAATCAATTCAATCACTGAAAACAATTTAATCACTACGTTCACTGATTGATGTGTAAGAGTGATTTTTGGGGTGGGGAATTTACTTTGATAAGTATTGGACTCACATCATCAAAGTTATTTTGAATGTGCTGTTCATGAGGAGGAAAAGACAATAGGATAGCTGTTGTTGCGATTTGCGATGAACTAGTCAACGCGCGATGTAAGTCAACTTGATCTTGATGTTGTTCTGCATTGAGATAGTGCGAATGCTGTTGTAGTCTAGAAAAGGAAGGAGAGCAAATATGAAACTTTCGAACCTCGCTGAATCCAGTCCATTCGGGAATGTTAGTGGTGATAAGAATTCCTCAAAGAATGATAGAAATTGACTAGAAATTTTTTAATTTCATAGTCCATTCGTTACTTTGAGTAGCCACAGTGCAGTGCGTTGGAGAAGCGTGACCGCTGCTGAACTCTACTGCTTTAAGCCACATGCAAGCAATTCCAGGTTACAAGGATCCAGTAGCAGATTGCAGAAGTTAGAAGTTGTTGTCCTTTTGGTTTATTAAAAACAGAAATATATTTCTGTTTTTTTTATTTGCTTTCTTTTTTTTTTTGTTTCATGCTGCTGAACAGGAAATGGCGTTTTGCGTTTGACTCGTTGCTTATAGGGCTTTGGAAACACTTCTCAGTAAGTTTGCAAATTTTTTTTTCCAAATTAAAAAAAAAAGCTGGCCGATAAATTTAACGTCTCGTCCCATCACTTAAAGTACCTCAGAGTAAAAAAATAAAAGAAAAAAAAAAACTATTACCTAATTTGCTTCTTTTTAGTTTATTTGCCAAAATTTTGACCAGTCTTATCATTAAAGTGCAAGAGAGACAGATATTAAAAGCTAGAGGGAAAGAAATCTAAAAATGTTATGATCCAGACAATTTTCAAGTAAAGAGACATCTGCATCAATATGCAAAATTGACAAAAAATGTGCACAATGGTAAATGGACAGTAGGTGCTTTATTGCGGAGTATAGCTTCAGCAAAAATAAGGGATGTTGAGTACTAGTGTGACAAGGTTGTGAAAAACTGTAAGAGTGCTGAGGAAAAAAGGTCTATTAGCGTGTCATAAAAGTAAGAAAAACTCATGAATATGAACTTTATCCATTATCAAGCAGCATATATTATTTTAGACAATTCAGATGGTAAGCATTTAGTACAGCGGATGCTTGATTTTAAGTTACACCGGAGCCTTGAGCTGAAAGAAAAGGAAATTCCCTCTAGATCAAATTGTTCACCTCAGAAAAGATGCGTTCACAGGAAGAATGTATAAAAGCATTTTTCTTTGCGAGAACCTGATTAGAAATGTCAAGAAGTATCTTTTGCTCTAGAACAATAACTCGAAAGATTGATGTAGCTTTTAGAATGAAAGTTTTGTAAGAGGCAGGTTGATTGCAAACGTTGAAAAGAATTAAGGGCTTGCTCAAATAACGTTCATGGAAATTTTGTCCCTGATGAATCTTGTCGTCGCAAAAGAATCAAACGAGAGATTGGGCAATCATAGTAAACGTGTTCGGTAGTATCATTCAAGCTTGAGAAAAGTTTACTTGTGTTAATTCGTTTTTCTCCATTTGTAAGACGATAATTGATCCCGTGCCTTTGAGTTAAAATTGCGGAAAAAATATCCAAAATGTGCCACTTTGAATATTACTTTCTTCTGCTTGTTGGAAAGATTTTTGAAAGGAGTAGAACTTCAGACCAAGAAGATGGTTTTAAGGAGCAGTTTATTTTTGGTAGTTCTGCTAGTTTTGAATCCGAAAGAGAGAGATAGAGTTGTTTGTGAGCGATGCTGTTCCATTGGTCCGAAGAAAAACGCAGCGGACGAAGTAAAAAAGGAATGTGTTTCCAGTCAGAGTTAGGCTCCGGCTTGTGAGGCATGCTGTTAGAAAACATTTCCGGGTAAAGGCTACGGATTTGATAGCTGAGGTTATAGAGCGAATACGACATCCAAAAGAGGTTGAAAGTTGGGTTGGCATTGAGAGATTTAAATCTTATCAAGAAAGCAGTATTGATCCAAGCCGAAGACGATGGCATTCCAATACCACCATGTTGAGGAATTTTGGATAGAGTGATCCGACTGATTGGCTCAAAAAAAGACGGTGATCACAGAAACTTGTGAAGAATTTTCGAGATTGACATTTGTGTTTTTCTTGGGCACTGAAAAACTCTTGCCGTGAAAGTGATATGAGGCAGGAGTAAAGTCTTAATTAACAAAAGTTTACCATGCATTGAGAGATTGCGGTGTTTGTGGCTGTCAGGTATGCCCTTAATAATACCTGTCAAACGAGACCAATTTTGTTTTAGGGTAGAAAAGATCAAAGAGAATCGAATGCCAAGTATTTTTGCTTCGTTTGGGTATTTAGCTTCCGGTAAATGCTTATTAATTTCATCTGAAAGATGCTTGTTGTTAGACAGAATTGTGGTCTTTTTTCTAATGATTTGCAGATTGGCATGAGAAGAGAAATCTTGAATAAGTTGCAGTGCAGGGTTTACTTCAGACGGGTCAGTGAAAAAAAGTATGGTGTCATCAGCATATTGCTGTAATTTTATTGATGCAGAGCCTATGAAAAGGCCTTAGATCGAAGATGAAGAACTAATTTTTTTAGATCAAACATCTGTTGCCATGGAAAATAGCAGCATACTAAGTAGGCAGCCTTGACGCATGCCGGTAGAAATGGGAATGCGGTCGGTGAGAGTATGATTGACTAATATTTTGGCAGATGGATCTTGCAAAAGAATAGTGGTTCACTGAATCAAAGCTGGTGGAAGGTTGATAAGGCGCATGAGAGATAAAATGAATTTATGGGAAACGTTGTCGAATGCTTTAGCAAAATCAAGTTGGAGAAAGGCAAGAGGATTGCTGATGTCATTTACATAGTCAATGGCTGATTTAATGTTTTACAAAACATTATCAAGTTGTCTTCCTTTTATTGCAGGTTGTTGGGTTTGGGATATGTAATTTTCTAAGAAAGGCAATAAACGAAAAGTAATAATTTAGCAAGAATTTTGTAATTGCAGTTAAGAAGTGAAATTAGTCACCAGTTTGGCATATCTGTGGACTTTCCGGGCTTCAGAATAAGTTTGATAATGACTGGTTTGTGAGAATAGGGTGCTTGTTGTTGAATGAACATCAGAGGTGGAGTCGAGGACACAAGGCTCGAGGCCAAGGCCAAGGACCAAGGACACAGGCGCAAGCGTTCTCCAAAAAAAACGTCTTCAAATTTTATTTCACGCAATCTCGAATTCATTGGCATACCCAGAATTTTTTATTGGGGGAGGCCTAAGACACAAATCACATGAAATGACATCATCAAAATTTTTCCAAAGAGGAGGTTTTTGTGGGACAAAAATATCGTAGGATGAAAGATCTGGAATCGTTGTTGCCTGTTTGCACGTAACCCGGATTTTGCAAAGGAAGAAGGCTTAATTAATAGTTGAAAAATGCAAATATCTAACTTTGGGAACGTGTTGAGAAAGCTTGTGTAACTCAAATGTTGCACAGACTGTGGGTTTGAGGGCGGGGCCCCCAGCCACCGGAGGCTTTGTGGGTCTGGGGGCTTTGGGCGATATTTTTGTAATTTTTTGTAAAATAAAGCTATTTTAATGCCATTTGATCACATTTTGCCATAGGTGGGCAAGTTCATGCAAAACAGAAATGGAACCGGTCAGGATTTTCTCGACCCGACCCGACCGGTAAATTAAAAAATCTACGCCGGTTAACCGGCCGGTCAACCGGTTTCTGACCGGCCCGGTCGACCAGTTTTTTACAGAAGGTTTTTATTCACTGTTCAATGCATGTAATAAAAAATTTTCAAAAAGGGGGGAGCATGGGTGAAGTGTTAAAATTTATGACTCCGGATGGAGGTCTCAGAAAAGAAACGCAAAAAAATTTTTGCGTATTTTGCAAAAATAACTCAATTTTAAGACTTTTTTCGGTTAAATTTCGGTTTGAAAGACCTGTTTTGAGCAGCGCAAAACGTGCACAAAATAAGCATAAAAGAACTGGAGGGCACAAGATAAATTATTAGACGTTCTTTCTAATGATATTAAGCGTAAGACCAAGATAAGAAGTTGAAATTTTTTAGCTATTGGTGACAGATTATTTGCAATTTGCCGAGCAAAAAACACTTAACTGTTATGACATTAGCTGGAAAATATTCGAAATATAATGTGCCCCAGCAGTTTGTAGAAATTTTGCTACTTCAGAACAAGCCATGGCTAGTTAGATATAAAAAAATACGAGCTATGTCTTTCTTGCCCAGTGTGTAGAGTGTGGTAAATTTGAGTTGAAAAAAGCTTTTCAAAGCGGCAAGATTTTAGCATTTACCAAAAATTCTGAAATTTGCGCCGCTTCTACTCTCAAGCTGATTAAAATGATGCCAAAATGCCAGGTAGCGTAAGTCTCTTCCACATGCATGCTTTATTATAATCTGATTACGCGATTTCAACGTACATTTTGCACTGTTTTGCTATGTGCCGTGTCCCAAACGGGCGGGGCATGGCACAACGCCCGGCCCCCCCTAAATACGCCCCCGGATGTGCATGCCTTAATGGTTACAGCATATTAGTCAAAGCTTGAAATCATTCAACCAGTGTTTTCAAAAGGTGTGGTTTGTTAATATCATTTTTTTATTAAAAGTTTTGTTTATAATAAAATACATAAGTATATTTCGGTTGGTACTTAGATGTTTTTTAGTTGCAAGAAAGGAGAATTTTACCGGTGTTTCAACCGGCTTGACCAGCCGGTCGAAGAATCTCAACCCGACCGGTTTTCATCTCTGATGCAAAACGTTAGCTTCGTTAACCACTAGTCCGTTAACAAACTTCACACCTCCGTTAACGTTAATCCGTTATTTTCAGCTTTAATTAACGGAAGTTAATAAAGTCCGTTAATTCGTTAATATTTTGCGTTAATTTACGTTTCTTTTTACTCACTCGCTTCTAGAATACGTATTGACGTTGTTGACCTGATTGTACGGAAATATTTATTGCTATGGTGGTCTTTTTGTGTTTTGGAAGATATATGTTATAGTCTAATCTAATTTCAAGATAAAAATAAGTTCAAATGCACTAACAAAGCTGCGATCGAAAAATCTTCGGAAATTGCCAACAGCGATAAGCAATAGATCTATGAGGCTGCAGCTTGTTATTTGTCACAAAAAAGAGCTCCTTTGTTCGCTTTCTTCTATAAACTCTTTCTAGTATGCAACAAGTGTTACTAGTGCAAACTGATTTATATTGGTACGATGAATGAATGGTGCAAGATATCAATGGTAAAAACCTTAACGGAAGTTAACAGAACTTAACGGAAGTTAATTTAGTCCGTTAACATGAAAAAAATTTTTTACGGATTAACGAGTTAATGAAAAAGTTAGCTTCGTTATTAACGGATTAACGGACTTGTGCCCACCTATGCATTTCGCAAGTGTTCAGAGCCATTTGAAAGCACTAGATTTTTGACATTTGAAAGCCAATTGAAAAAATCCAATTGTTTAATGCTCTTTTTACTTGCAATTTAGGTCCAAAACACGTTTAACATCTTGCATTTTGGAATTAAATTTTAATTGTAAGTGATTTGGTCCAGGTAGGGGGAAGTGAGGTGCATGGTCTCTGGCTACATTTTAGCAGTAAATAACAATCCACTCGAAGATTTTCCTAAGAGATTTTCGTTTTGTCATGAAAATAACCAGTTATAGAAGTACACGTTCGCCATGGGGCCCATGCCCCCTCAATTGAAGTTCAATGATTCGTTCAATCAGCATTTTTCATAGCTAATTTTTTTTTAATTTTTTGTGCGTAAAAACCGGCGAGGTTTGAGGTAAAATACTAAATTGTAATTGAAAAATGGTACAATAGATGGTTACGTCTACTAACCATGTTATTGCCGGGCCGGATTTACATCGCGCGGGGCCCCTGGCACTTTGGAGATTTTCGCAACATCTTTTTGCCAAATATAGGTGAAGACCAAACAAATCTTACGATTTCAGCTCGGGGCCCGTTGCTGGTACTGCGTCATATTATGGTAAATCCGGCCCTGATTAATGCATTACGTTTACAAAAAGGCTAGGTGTGGGCCTGAGATAGCAACTTTTCGGACAAAAATTCTCCATTTTCTCTGAGTTATACGTTTAAATTGGCTGGCAAAAATTGAATTGAGGAGGACCCGGTGCGTTTGGTCTTCAATATTGTTAATTAGTTATTTGTTGTCAGCAAAAAATGCTAGAAAGAAACTGAAACTGAAGAAACAATAGGCTTTTTTGTCACATTTTTGTCATTGGTGAAATTGCATTTGGGGGGGACCCCTGCCCTCCCTCCCCTTGCCTACGCCTATACTCCAAGTAAGGAAAACAAAAAAGGTATTCGCAAATTTTCCGCGAGAATTTTGGCGTTTTCCTACGAAATTTCAACTGTTCAAAAAATAGTGCTGTCCTCGAGCCGAGGACACGGCAATTTTCAAGCACTTGAAGCTTCGAGGCCAAGGCCAAGGACTTCAAAATCTGTCCTCGAGGACGTTCTCGAGGCCAAGGACGTCCTCGAGGACTCCACCTCTGATGAACATGTTGTTATATAATTGGTGAAGTGTAGGAATGA
This sequence comes from Trididemnum nubilum, assembly GCA_963965965.1. NCBI lineage: Eukaryota > Metazoa > Chordata > Ascidiacea > Aplousobranchia > Didemnidae > Trididemnum > Trididemnum nubilum. The sequence goes on from OZ014484.1 coordinate 23,855,855, forward strand.
GTTGGGTTTGGAAAGTCTGATAGAATTTCGGAGTAAGACCTTTAGATCCAGGTGAAGTGTTGAGATTTAAGCTGTTAATTGCAAGTTTTATTTCATGTTTTGTTATTAGACTATCAATAGGGGTATATTCATATGATTCAGTTATGGTCGGAATGTCAGCAAGGTATTATTCTAAAGATGATGCGGATAACGTGCTGGTGCAGTTCCAACGTTGTTTAAAGTGTTCGGCGACTTCTTTGCTTTATTTCGGCAGAATCTATAATTGTAGTTGAGTCATCTTAGCGAAGTGCGTTTATCATAGTTTTTCGCTGTAGGTGACGCTCAATTTTGAAGAAAAATTTTCCTGGTGATTCATATTCAACTTGGACAACAGAACGTGAACGTACAAAAGCGCCTTGTTCTTTATTTTCCTCCAATCGTCTGAGTTCGGCAATGAGTGAACTTACATTTTGGGGGTCGACTGTGTTTTGGCGTTCTAGAACTGAGAGTTGTTTGGCATTTTGGACTTTTGAATTAAGAGTGCCAATAGTTTGATTGAAAAACTTTAGGCTTAGCTTGAAATTATCCCACCATTTCAAAGGATTTTCGAATTGTATGCGTTTGCCAAACCATTTTTGAAGAAAGAAATTAAAACGCGTTTTATTCAAGTCGGCAGATAGAAGAGAGTCGTTTAGTTTTCAAAGAGACTCCGGTCGCAACTTTAAAGTTGAATTAAATTTGATTTGAATCAGAGGACCAAAGCTATGATCAGAAAAGGTCAAGGGAACGTACTTCCAAGAAATTAGTTTGTGTTGTAAAGTGGCAGGAATGTAAATTCGATCAAGTCGTGAGGCTGCTTTGCTTCTTATGTATGAAAAGATTTTTGATTAAGGGTTGAAAATTCGAAAACTATCTTTAAGGTTGTTTTGTTGTAGCAAGGTTTTGTGAGAGTAGTAATCGACACTTTCAACAAGAGAAAAGGAGCTGTCAAGCCGAGACAGCGTTACATTAAAATCACCGACAACGAAGAGATAGTCAAAGCTTCGTTTTCAATGTAGTTCTGATGTGCAATAAACATTTGGTCCCGTTGCGTACGTCGACGACTTGACTTCCCCGACGGCAAATAGACATTAATCAAGAGATAGGTGACAGAGTGAACGCAGAACTTAAACGCTTGAGCTCTATAAGGAATGATGTTTTGTACAGTCGGTTGCAATACAAAATTAGTGCGATTATGAAGAAGTATAGCAATGCCACTTTTGAAATGGAGTAGAGCTTCATTAACGGACGGGGCATTTGCAAACAACGTGAAATCAGACTGTTTAAGCCATGTTTGCAATGCTGGTTGATTGATTGATTGATTGATTGATTCGGTGCGTTTCTTGCATCATCAAAACATCGATCTTATGGTCTTGAATTAAATTAGAGATTTGAGGCAAAGAGTTGTTGATGACATTAATATTGGCAAAGGATAGGGTTAGAAATTCATTATTAGTTGAATTTCCATCTCTTAACATAGCTATTGATCACTATTTAAAGCCAATCAAGAAAAGATATTGGATAACAGTTTCCAAAGAGAAAAAAATCTGTTTGTTGAGAAATGTCTTTTTGTTGGGATTTGTGAGCTGTTTATGTTCAATTTTGTTTGGAGGGGTCAGCCCAAAAGGACTATTACAGTGCTGTGCAAAAGTTTAAGACCACTACCAATAATATGGTATATATGGAAATAATCTAATTTGTTCTATAACAAAGCACTTAATTACGTAATAACTTAAAATATTCTGTGAAGAATGCTCTTTTTAAACTTGGTAAAGCAATTTCAGGTAAAGTTTGATTTTTATATCTTTGTAACCAGCTGGTATTTATTTTTCAACCCTTCTTAAAAATGGGCAAAAAAACGTCAATTTTAGCAGAAAAACGAGCTCAGATAAACTTATTAAGTGAAGAGGGATATTCAGAACGTCAAATATCCATCATACTAAGGGTCAGCAAAACTGCTGTGCACCAAGCAATAGCCAAGTTTCAAAAGTATGGCATTTATACGGACAGGAAGAGGAGTGGGAGACCCTTAAAAACCAGCAGTAGAGATGACCATTTCATCAAAAAGATTGCAGGCGATCTCCGTTGAATTCTAGCAAAAAAATCCGTAAGAAACTCCTTCAGGCAGGTGTTAATATCAGTCGATCCACGGTCTCACGTCGATTAAACATGAATTTTTGTTTAAAAGCTTGTAAACCCGCCCGAAAACCTCGGCTTAACCCCCTGATGAAAAAGAAGCGTCTTAGCTTTGCCAAAGCTCACCGTAGCTGGACATCAGAGGATTGGGGCAAGGTGTTATTTTCGGATGAATCCTCAGTGCAGCAATTTTCTGTTCGAGTGCAACATGTTTGGCGACCATCTGGAAAACGGTATCACGAATAGTATACTGTTCCAACTGTAAAACACCCCCCAAGTCAAATGGTTATGAGGGCAATATCAGCTGCTGGAACCGGCGGACTCTACTTTTTAACTCTTGGAACAACTATAAATGGAGAAAAATATGTCAAAGTTTTGCAAGAAAAGCTACAATTGCATGTGACTGTTCATCAGTGCGATATTTTTATGCACAATGGGGCCCCTTGCCACCGGAGTGGGGTTGTAAAGAAGTTTTTAAGGGAGAAAAATATCCGACAATTGGACTGGCCCGGAAACAGTCTAGACCTAAACCCGATTGAAAATTTGTGAATGCTACTGAAAAATAAAGTATCCGAAAAACAGCCAACTAATGCAAAATCACTTGTGACCGCAATCAAAGAAATATGGACGAAAGAATTCTCCGCAGAATATTGCAAGAAGCTCATAGATAGCATGCCTCAACGCATTGAAGCAGTGTTAAGAAGCCGTGGAGGGCACACTAAGTACTGATATTCTTGAAAAATTGCTTTATTTGTGTGTTCTGATGTTTTTCTTACATAATTATATCATGCTAATTTTGGTCGTCAATTCGTATACATTTGGTACAATATTAGTGAAATTACAAAAATGCGTAATTTACGTGAGTGGTTTAAAACTTTTGCACGGCACTGTAGAATCACGTGATTTATATTTTCATTTTTTCTTGTTCTTTGTTTGCCAAGTGCGTTTACTAGTCTTATTTTTGAGCAGCTCAGTAATAGGTTTGGAGTCTTCCTCACTTGACAAGCTATCACTGAACACTGGGGCATCAACGCCAAAATGAAGTTTATTGTTAGAGTTGGTCGTAGCGGTTTGTTCTTGAGAAACAACATTGAAAATCTCTTCTATAGCAGTTAATGAACTGCTTTCAAAAGAATCGCTGCTCAAAGAATGAGTCGCTTCAGTCGCGGAGAGTTGACATAGTTTTTCTAAAATTGCGGAAAAATTGGGTTCGGGACAGTCTTGTGGCAGAAAAGAATCTTTTAAAGTCTGTAATCGGGCGTTAGAGGCAGAGTTTTTTTCAAGTGTTAGAGACAGAGTTAAAGGACTGTTCGTTCAGTAGTAGTTGCAGCTTAGTGGTATCCATTGAAGATGTTTCGGTTTTAGAACCCACGACAATATCATTATCAACTGGAGGAGGTTTGCTGTCTTTGTAATCTGAAAGATTTTCGTCGCTTTCTGGGCGAAGTGCAAGATTTTTGGAGTTATGGTCTTTGGGTTTGTTGTTGCTTTTTATCGCGGAAAGATTGCCCTGCTGGCTGTTTCCTGCATTGGAAACATTGATGGTTCGGCTTGCAGGCGCCATTTTGTGTGGACTAGCAGAGGAATGGAACTTCTATTTGACAAAACAGCGTTGTCTGTATCTGGTGTTGTTTTTCCAGGACTATCATTTATTCTATGTACAGTTGATTGTATGTTTTTTGGAATAGAAGGGGGATGGGGTCAAAGGTGGAAAGTCATTTTGTGGATTGACGATAGCAGAATATGATACATTGGGATGGCTGCGTTTGCTGGAATGTTGAGAACCTTGCCTTTTTTGCGGGAAAGATGTCAGTAAATGCCCCTTGTTTTTACAAAAATTGCATCGAAGCGGATTTCCTTCACCGGGTTTTATGACCATGACGGTACTATTATTCACCGTGATTTTATCCGGAACTGAGTTTGGCGAGTAATTGTCAATATGCAAGTGCAAATATGCGTTATGGAATTGCGGAAAAAGTTTGTGTCGACCATATGGAAAAATTAGCATTTTGCCCGATCTATTTCCTACCACTAGATTTTTTAGCTAGTCAAAAGTCATTTCATGACTAACTGGCCAGAGAGTGACCGTTTGAGGGGGAGGTTTTGGTTTTGAAACGAAATTTTAAATATACGGAGGGATAGTGTTTCGATGTTCTGGCTGTATTGGAAGCGCTGAAGTAATTCTTGCATAACTGTGTCAGCATTACCGGTTTTAGAAGACACTGAGTATTGCTTGGCTTGAGCGTTCAAAGGAATTATTCCAAAAACAAAGTTGGATAGATAAGCAAAAGGATTATTGTCCACAAAGATTGAAAGAAAATCATTGAGGTCAAAGGAATCTTGATTTTGTTGTTCTACCGTAGCAATAATGGTTCACTTTTCACTTAAAGATATCATCGTGCACGCTTTTGAAACGCCGATGAAATACTGAACCAGGGAAGCCAGCAAAGAAAGGGTTAAAAGGATTGGAGGCTAGGCTAGTAATAAGCCGTCCTTTGCAGCTAAATAGATTTGACAAAAGGTTTTATGTGACGTAACAAAATAACTTGCCGCACAACGGGAAGGAGAACAAGATGGCGACAGCCAAAAAAGAATTTCAAAAAAAGTTATTGAAAAGTCTAAATTATGGGAAATCGGTGACTTCTAACCAGTAGAATTAGAAAATACTTACCTTAATGACAAGACTGGTTTTAAATAAACTAGCCTTTAGCCTGCTTTTCTTTCAAATTTTTACAAAATTCGGCTATCCCTAAACCAGAGCTGTAAATTGGGCTTGGGCTAACTATTGAGCAAGTTAAATCAGAAAAAAATAAGGTATTTACTTTGATGACAAGACTAGTTTTGAATTAAATCGCTTTTGGCCTACCTTACTTTCAAAAATTTACGATAAAACCTGCTTTACCTAAACCACAGAGCTCTGTGAACTGGGCATAGGCTAACTGTGAAGTACAAATCAGTTACCTAACTGTTTCAGCATCACCTTAATTTGTCTCAACGCGGTTCCTAACTTAATTTGCATTTTGCTCAGAATTTGCGTTTGTAAGTTCAATCGCTTAATTATCGTAATTGACCACTTTCATTGCAATTCACGTCACACCTTTTTTTCCACATTAAACACGTGAAGCAATGGTAGTGCTCATTTTGAGTTGACGGCAGCGCAGGAAACACCGCACTTATTTTATCTCGTTTTAGTTGAATTCTGTTGCTGATTTGTTTTGAAGTGTGGAAAGCCTCGGTCAAATTTTTGCTTCCTTTTTTGATATTGGCATATCTTAATCTGGCTGAAACCAATATATTATACTTTACCATATCTATAAGCTTAGTGTATGGTGTTTGGTTCAGAAACGTAAGTGGAAAGGAAGTGAAGACCCGCGAACTCCTCCGGGGTTACCGTTAAATGTTGCCTGTTGGTAACACTAACACTTAGTGCTAGCGAGACAAAACTAATTCTGCTGCAATAAGCTTCACTAAAGCAGAGTAAACTCTATACTTCCCTTTAGTAATGAAAAACTTGATTTACACACTCTAAAAAAATTCAAACACTACTTATTTTTGAAGAGCAATCTGAGAAGCATCCGCTTTATTAAAAACAATCACATTTCACTCTAAATTCTCCAGCTGGACAAACCTCTTGGCCAAACTGGACAAACCTTAATGGCTTGCTTAGTGGCAGAGGCTTTCTAAGAAATAAACGATTTTTCACTAGTAGTACTTTCCAAAACAAATCAAAAATCGTTTGGCTCTTGTTGTAAGGACAGCCATAGGCTATCCTTAATACAAGGGCTTCCCTCTGCGTGACCACGGAAATCAAAACTGAACAACCTTGACGTCGTTCGTGGTCGACTCCTGGAAGTCGGAACAACTTCCACTGGCAGTTAGGCGTCAAGATCAACCACCAACCCTGCAGCTGTAAGCAGCTCGAGTCATTGATGCACAGAGCTGGACAGCGCTGTTTCTATGGCTGTCGGTATTGCTATGGCTGTCCTTATCACAAGAGTCCAGCGATTTTTGACTTGTTTTGTAAAGTACCACAAACGAAAAATTGTTTATTCCCTACAAAGCCTCTGCCACTGAGCAGGCCCTTAAGGTTTGACCAGTTTGGCCCAAGAGGTTGTCCAGCTGGGGAGTACCTTTGGCTAGATATGGTGAGGGTTGCTGATGAGAACTAAAAGCTTGAAACAGCTCTGTGCATCAATACTGGAGCTGCTTGCAGCAGCAGGGTTGGTGGTTGATCTGGCCACCTAACTGCCAGTGGAAGTTGTGCTGACTTCCCAGGAGTCGACCGCGAAGGACGTCAAGCTTGTTGAATAATAATATTACTTCTCAGTACATAACAATATGTGCAAAATTTCCACTTTAGTCGCTGCCATAATTTTTAACGTTTTTGCTACCTTAAATTATCGTAATTAATAAAGAGCCAAGAGCACACAGCCTTTGCAAAATATTATGGGTGTGATAGCATCGATAATGGGTATGATACCAATACTGGGTGTGATACCATACATACAAGGTGTGATCAACCACCAACCATACAAGGTCTGATACCAATCATAATGGGTGTGATACCAATACTGCAATAGCATCGAAGTTTTACTGTGGCCAGCAGTGGCCACAATGTGGTTATGTAGGGTTCAAAATTAACGCCTGCCCGTTTGCCCAAGGCAAGCTGAAATCGCCTTGGGCAAGTTGTTTTTCAGTTTAACTTGCCCGAAGGGCAAGTTAGCAAAATGCAGCGTCTTAATCAACATCAACGAGATTATTGCGAGAAGCAAATTTGGTCCGCTTTTGTTGCAATGAAAGAAAATACAAATAAAGAAAGCTTTTGCTTTATTTTAGCACTTGGTAATCATCCCAACTAACACTTTGTTTAATCGTACGCACGCCATTAATCGCAATTAACACTGCTTTATTGCACGTAGATTCGTTAGATACTTAGACGCTCTTTGCAACTTTTTGGCATAAAATATTGCGTTCTTTTTCTGAGAAATATTTTTTGCAGAGGTGGAGTCGAGAACACAAGGCTCGAGGCCAAGGACACAAAAAAAATCCAAGGCCAAGGACAGCCTTTCCGAGGGCAGACACTCTCGAGGCCAAGGACAGGAATGCTCGAGGCCAAGGCCAAGGACCAAGGACACAAGCGCAAGTGCTCTCCAAAAAAAAAAAAGGTTTTCACAAAAATTTTTCAGGCGATCTCCAAAAAAAAACAAAAAAAAAAGGTCTTCACAAAAATTTTTCTAGCGATCTCCACAAAAAAACGTTTTCTAAAAAATTTTTCAAGCGCTTCACAAAATTTTAACAATTCAAAAAATACTGCTGTCCTCGAGCCGAGGACAGGCCAATTTTCGAGGACTTGAGGTCTCAAGGCCAAGGACTTGACCTTCGAGGCCAAGGCCAAGGACTTCAAAATCTGTCCTCGAGGACTCCATCTCTGATTTTTTGCGCTTGCCACGTTAACAGCTCTTTCACACTAACCGCGTTAACAGCTCTTCAATCGAACAAATCAAAAATTCACAAACTACTACTCGGCGCTCATATAAACGACGTCAAGAATAGTGCATTTTTTTTATTATGATTATTTTATTTATGATCTATCGATTCTCTAACTTTTACACAAACAATTCTAACTTTCTAGCTGGAGTAGTTTCCAAGATTTCCGCGATGAAAATGCCTTTTGTTAACGTGATAATTGAAATAATTATAATCAAAAAATCAGTTTTTGCCGAAAACATGATTGAAAAAAGACTAAAAAATTACTTCTTACGTCACATTTACATACCAATCCCGCACAAACACTTCATTCTTAAAGATACGCGAATTTTTCAAATTCAAGTGTTTTTTGCCAAAAATAAGTACATTTTACGAAGTTTTTCAAAGTGAAACAACCTCAAAACGTTTTGTGCCTATTTGTTTCGGGCAAGTTGGGATATCCTCGGGCAAGTAAAATTTTGATATCTCTTGCCCGCTGGGCAAGTTGATTCTTCTTCTTTTTTCATTGCCCGCTTTTCCGCGAGGGTTGCGGGGGCATTAGCTCAAGATTAAGCCGCCACACGTCACGGTCTTCCACCACCTCCGTAAAAAAAAAAATTTCGACCCCTGTTATGGTAGGCTCCTTTTTAGTTTGCTGTGGCTGCTGCGCGTGCTGGCAAGTGGCACTGCCAAGTAAGCCTAGTAGTATCACCTGTAGTTTATAGAACAATAAATTGAAAGTTACTTACCCGGTAACAAAGAACCTGCTTTTACTGGTTACTAGACAACAGGAATGATGTCTTACAGTGGGGGATATTGCAGTTTAGGTACCAGTACAAAAAATACATTATATTGAGGCCTATAGTCCTTGCAGTATTCCTCTCAGGGCCAGAGCTAAGGCTGGCTGATCATAAATTTTCATGATTTTTCAATCTCGTTCTTTTTTTTTATACTTTTTTATGTGTTAAGGTTAGAGTTTATGTTTGGGTTAGTTAGAGTTGGATTTAGAGTTAGCTTAGAGTAGGTTAAGGATTTGAGTTTAGGTTAAGTTTGAGTTAGAATTAACAAAAAACTAGAACTTACCAATAAAATAAAGCCTTTCTAAATTTTGTTGGGGAAGCAAGGGACACAAATCAATTCTTGCTTGATTAAAAGCTGCCTTTTATTGATCACGATCAAAGTACTGCAGTGTATTGGCCATGATTGCTAGATCTTGATTATTTTGTTATGACCATAGGTGGGCAAGTTAATGCAAAATGTTAGCTTCGTTAACCACTAGTCCGTTAACAAACTTCACACCTCCGTTAACGTTAATCTGTTATTTTCAGCTTTAATTAACGGAAGTTAATCAAATCCGTTAATTCGTTAATATTTTGCGTGTAATTTACATTTCTTTTTATTCACTCGCTTCTAAAACACGTATTGATGCTGTAGAGCTGATTGCAAGGAAATATCTATGGCTACGGTTATCCTTTTGTGTTTTGGAATTTACATTTTACAGTCTAGTCTAATTTCACGATAAAAATAAGTTCAAATGCATTAACGAAGCTGCGATCTGAAACTCTTTGGAAATTGCGAACAGCAATAATTAATAGACCTATGAGGCTGCGGCTTTTTATTTGCCACAAAAAAGAGCTATCTTCGCTTTCTATAAAACTTGTGCAAATGCACAAGTGTTACCGGTGCAAACTGAATGAATGGTGCAAGATATTAACGATAAAAACCTAAACGGAAGTTAACAGAACTTAACGGAAGATAATTTAGTTGGTTAACATGAAAAAACTTTTTAACGCATTAACGAGTTAATGAAAAGTTAGCTTCGTTATTAACGATTCACGGACTTGTGCCCACCTATGGTTATGACATGCTAGGCTACTGTATAGCAAAAACTTGCATGTTTTTTTTTTACAGTAAATACAATTAGCTGTGTCATACTGAGCAGGGATGTGGAAGCGGAAGCACTTTGATGAAAGAGACTGGAAGGGAACTTGAAAGCGACTAATAATATCCGGTGCTAGAAAAGGAAGCTAAAAAAATTCCAAAGGTAAAGAAGAGGAAGCAAACTCGGAAGCATAAAACTTCAAGAGGAGCTGGAAGCGGAAGCATGAAAAATTTGTCTGCTTCCTTATCCCTGATTACAATTTTTGAGTACTTTCTACACCACTGTTAGTATTGTGTATTTGTAATTGGTATGTTTAGCCGTAATGTGCAATCTGAATTGGTCGATCGCGGTAAGTTTTACTGGAGCGATTTTGCTCCGAGAAAATTTGTCTTCTTTGCAATCTTAAATAAATGGTTGTTCAATTTAAGATCCGTGTGTTACTTTCTGCAATTTAAGAAGCAAACGGAACTATCAACTGCATTTTCGATTCGTCAAGTAGCATCTTAGGCGTTCTCTGGTTTAAACGAGGACTAAATGCAAAATCAATGGGGGTATCTAAAGTTAGGCCAATCGAATTAGGCTAGATTAGCGTTGACTTTATCCTTTTTGACCCATCTGTTGCAGAGATATTCTACTTCAAACACAACGTTGATGACTCTAATGTTATAAGTTTTAATAATTTTTATTGGCAACTCTGTCGTTGATAAGCATAAGCGTCTTAGCGACGCCTTTCCAGTTCTAACCAAAAACAACGATTAAGCAACTGCATTGAGTCGTTTCGATACGCACTAACACTAATCAATTTGATCTTATTAGCACTACAGATCTGGGCTCACATGACAAGAGCATGTTAGCGAGCTCGTAAAGGGCATTCTCCCTCGCTAAAAGGCGCTAACAAACAAAAAAACTTTATAGACAAACTGCCATTTCCGAACCGTCTTGCCCAACTGGCGTTAAAACTGTTCGCTCGAATTTTTTTGCGAGATGTTCGTTTGTGTTAGTACATAATAAATATCTCGTTGTGACGTCAGATGCATTTCTACTTCAAAATAATGCGTTGAAGCGTACTGTGTCTATAGACCGAGTAAGTGATTACATCACAATGCCCATTGTCTGGTTCGTACTGCAGATTGTAGTAAAATTCGCCCATTTAAATCAATGGTAAAAATCTTTCATACACTCAAATTCAAACAAACACTGTAGGTTAGTGGGCTGCGTTTTTTGTTTGATTTTACTTTTATTTGAAGAGCCAAAGCTTTGTGATTCCATTTCAGGTTATTTCCGTGGTCAAAAGTTTTTGTAAATGCGTATTAAACTCATTTTAAAAAGTGTACTATTATGACACAGAAAAGCGTTTCTAGACAACTTCACAGGATATACCGTACAGAAAATCAATTGCTAAACAATCATAAACAGGTGGAGTCGAGGACACAAGGCTCGAGGCCAAGGCCAAGGACACAAAAAAAATCCGAGGCCAAGGAAAAAAAAGGTCTTCACAAAAATTTTTCAGGCGATCTCCAAAAAAAAAGATCTTCACAAAAATTTTTCAAGCGATCTCCACTAAAAAACGTTTTCCAAAAAATTTTTCAACCGCTCCACAAAATTTTAACATTCCAAAAAATAGTGCTGTCCTCGAGCCGAGGACAGGCCAATTTTTGAGGACTCGAGGCCAAGGCCAAGGACTTCAAAATGTGTCCTCGAGGACTCCACCTCTAATCATAAACATAGCAAAATGTGAAGTCAAGGACAATCTAAGACCAAAAATGGTCAAC